>OX387314.1:24446184-25646184 GCA_947562085.1 Eudonia lacustrata
AAAGACAGTGTTGAATAAATTCCACGAGCGGGAATCGAACCTGCACTCCATGCACTCCATGACATGCTGGTTCAGGTGCCCTGCCAACACTTTGTCTTTTTTCAAAAACAATTTTTTTTTGTGTATAAGTTAAATCCATAAAATATAATCAACGCTTTTTTCATAACACTTTATTATTAGGCCGATCTAAGCTAGATAATCAAACTAATTGATTTTCGCGCATGCTACCTTAGTCGGGGCCGGAAGGGCTTGCTTTGAACGCTAAATTGTTTGATTTGATTACCCTTTTAATTAGGAGTTTATTTAAACCTATCATACATAAATTATTACAATAATATAATTAAATTGCATTTTTGAAGATATAACCATCAAACCATTACCAGCTTATTTTAAAGTCCCTTTTTTTTTTTATTTTTTTTATTTATTGATAGATGGGCTTGCTCTTGGCCTCATTCTAATTCCTAGGGCTAAGAAGAGGCCGACGATGGAACAAGCTTGCCCAGAAATAGCCTATTCACTCGGGCTTTAAAAACTTTAGGGTTATATGCACTCGGGAACACAGACGCCGGTAGGGAATTCCACTCTTTGGCTGTACGCATTATAAATGTAGAAGCAAAACGCTTAGTGCGCAGAAGTGGAATATCAACCAGGTAAGGGTGGTAGCCAGCCGTACGTCTGGATTCTCGATGGTAAAATGGGGAAAGTGGAATGAGCTCATGCAGCTCAATAGCACACTCTCCGAAGTATAGCCTGTAAAAGACCGACAAGCAGGCAACTGTGCGGCGGTGAGCGAGACTGTGAAGCTTAGTTTTAACAAGCTTATCGTCACCTATAATTTTCCTGGCTCTGCGTTCCACCGAATCAAGCGCGGCGAGCTGGTATTTTGCTGAACCGTCCCAAAGGTGGCAGCAATACTCCATGCAAGATCGGACTTGCGCTTTATATAAAGTTAGAAGCTGTCCCGGCGTGAAATATCGCTTAACCTTATTTAGGACACCCAGTTTTTTTGCCGCTGTTTGAGCCTTAATTTTGATGGTGTCACCGAAGTTCAAACTGGAAGTCAACTTCATGCCTAGGAGATTAAGGTTGTCGGTAATCGGTACAGTCATACCTCGGAAAGTAGGAGTTAGGTTAAAAGGACTCCTTTTGGCAGTGAACAGACATGCCTGCGTTTTGGTGGCGTTAAAACTAACTAAATTACTGTCACCCCATTGGGAGACACGACTTAGAGCCAAGTTTGTCCGCTCCACCATGGCCTCTCTCAAAGAACTGTGTTCGTTCTTTCATGCTGACTAGCTTTGGACAAATATTTTTCTGAGACCGTGCTGTCATCTGCATACCCAATAATTCCGGGCAGATCATTAATGTGCAGCAAAAAGAGGGTCGCAGAAAGGACGGATCCCTGAGGAACCCCGGCATCGATAGCCATGAGGTCAGAAGAGCAGCCATCAATGACCACTCTAATTGACCGCTCACTCAGGAAGTCTAATATCCAGGCACAAAAGTCAGCAGAGATGCCATACGCTAGAAGTTTATTAAGCAAGCTAGCGTGCCAGACCCGGTCAAAGGCTTTCGAGATGTCAAGCGAAACGGCAAGCGCTTCACCATGCTTCTCGATTGCCTCGCCCCAGCAATGTGTGACGTAAACTAGAAGGTCCCCCGTAGAACGGCCTCTACGAAAGCCATATTGACAGTCGCTAAGGAGGTCATGGGATTCTAGGTACGACAGCAGCTTGTTATTTAGTACCCTTTCCATAACTTTACAAAGTATGGAGGTGATGGCGATTGGTCTGTAGTTGGCAGGGTCGGCACGATCGCCCTTCTTGGGCACAGGTTGCACATTCGCAAACTTCCAGGACTTAGGGACCGTTTTAATTTTAAGAGAGAGGCGGTACAGACGCGTCAAAACAGGAGCTAATTCGGGCGCACAGAGTTTAAGCACTCTAGCTGGAATTCCGTCCGGGCCGCTGGCCTTATTCACGTCAAGATTTTGCAAAGATTTTCGTACCTCTCTGATGTGAATGGTGATACTTGGCATGGAAGCACCACAATGAGGTATCGTAGGTGGATTTGCGTGGTTTGTTGCGAGACGTGAATTACCAGCGAACAGAGATGCAAATAAATTTGCTTTCTCCGTTGCAGAGTGGGCCAACGATCCATCAGGTCGCAGCATGGGAGGCAAATTGGGGCGGCAGAAATTTGACTCGACCGACTTGGACAGGGACCAGAACTGCTTGCTACCAGCTGGGTAGGATGCTAATCTGGCTCCTATGCGGCTTACATGGTCGTATCGCGCCTTACGAATCATTCGTTTGCATAACTTAGCTGCAGAATTGAAGGCCTTCTTCTTCAAGCGAACCCTCCGAGCCCGTACTTTGCGGTCACGAGCATGCACCCAGGCTTGGTAAGCGGATTCTTTACGCGCTTCTGCGCGAGCACAGTCTGCATTAAACCAAGGTCGGGCATTGTGACCGTGGGAGATGTCGGAAAACGGAATAAAGTATTCCATTCCCTGACGAATCACTTCCCCGATCGCATTTGCGGAACTAGAGGGGTCGCTTGAAAACCCCCACTGCTGGGCACGAGCCGTCCCTATGAATGGATGGGAAGAACGGGCCATAAACCACCACGCGGGCCCAGTGCAGATTGGTGGTTGTTAAGACTGCTAATGCAGCCGAGACCAGCAGCTTTACGTGCCTTCCGAAGCAAGGAGGAGCTCGAAACGATACATTTGTAGTCACTAATCCGATGACCGGCCTTTGCGAAAGTTGCTTAACTTCAATAATCGCAGACCGGGCGCGTTTACCACTGCGCCCTCGAGCTCTTCAAGAAGAAGATATAAAACTAGAGGCTTTATTGATAGGCTTAGAAGGTTGAAACTAGTATTCCACGCGCCGACTTTACCGTTAACTTTGACGCTTTTAGGGGAAACGTCATAGTTTTGATTTCA
Source organism: Eudonia lacustrata (assembly GCA_947562085.1). Classification (NCBI taxonomy): domain Eukaryota; kingdom Metazoa; phylum Arthropoda; class Insecta; order Lepidoptera; family Crambidae; genus Eudonia; species Eudonia lacustrata. The sequence continues at coordinate 24,449,135 of OX387314.1, forward strand.
TTTCGATTCACGGTGAGTAAAGCATCCTTGTCGTCCTTTGTAATGCTGAACGGCAGCGCAATTCTGGCAGCTGTCGCGTGGAGTGACGGTCACCATGCCGCGCTGGACATGACCCAGAACAATAACTGGCAAGAGCGGCTGACACTTTATTGTTTTGACAACAATATAACAATTAGAGACAATCTTACTGGTTTATTGTCAAACAAACAATGAATTTTGAAAAACAATTTATTTAAACTATTGTGGCTCGCGACTTCGTCCGCTTGAGTACCCGTATCAAAGTTGAAGTCGGGTGGTTGGTGGTCGGTTGGGGTTGGTGGAACGGGAACTTTGAACCTTCAAACCCTGCTCGTGGAAATTTTTTCAACATTTGTGTTTTTGTAATTTGTTCGCAACAAAATTTGCGTTAAACATTATATAAACATTTATAAATAGCTTGCCTACTTCTTAACTGATCTTTAGTATTTGTAAAAATATTATGATCGGATGTTAATGACGGTAGTTGTTAACATTGAATGGGCGCCTTTGGCTTTCAAAGTAAAAAGTAAATAGTGTTGAATAATTTCGGCGGGCTGGTTAGAACCACGATAGCTCAATTGGAAGAGCACCTGACCCGGTATGTCAGAGGGTGCAGGTTCAAACCCTGCTCGTGGAAATTTTTTCAACATTTGTGTTTTTGGTTACATATTTCTTTCAGCAAAACCCACATTTTGCAGCCATATAAGAGCGTAGACCAAACGCAGCATCTCATAATGCGGTGTCTTTTACAAAATTTTATTTTGGGATCGCACAGGACTTTGGACAATTTGTCCTATCCAAAACTGTTAAATTTCTTCAATTTTCTACCATTATGTGTTAACGATACGGTTCAAAGTCTATTGAGGGAATTAGACATATTGTGGTAGTACCGGTGTGTACATTAGTATGATAAATTTGAAATTTGTTAATTTTCCTAAATTGATGCCTCATTTCAAAATACCTATATAGGTACTTAGTTACAGTTTATAATTTTCCCCTATCAAACAAAATATCGCCTTCCCAAATGTTTAATAAACTAAATGCACCTATCGGATGTGCAGCTCATAATTACGGGTTGAAAAGTGCCATCGCATTGCGTCCCGCTCGTCCCGCGGGTCCAACGGCCACATAAACATGTCAGGGTTAATTCGGTCCCAGGTGCCTAGTACGTCTCAGCTTAGATAAATGCGATGATAAAGCGTTAACGGGTTATGTTTTTTTAAATATTGTTTCTGTGTTAATAATGGGTCGTTTAGACCCGCTTCCTTCTTTGAATTAGCGTTTTGATGAATCACCATCCTGATACTCCGCTTTGACCACGGACCCTGCAAGGGGTTCAAAACCTCATTCATGATAAAAAAATATCGAAATGTGTGAATTTTACTTTTTATTTTCAGCTGCACTGAAGCTGAATAAAATATTTATAAAATTTATAAAATACAGTGAAAAAGTTAAACGCCTACCCGACCCACCCAGGAATCGAACCTGGGTCTTCGATTCCGGGCAGCTGCACTGACCGCTATGCTACCGGGAGCCAGCCTTCCAGGTTTAATTCCTGGCTGGGTCGGGTAGGCGTTTAATTTTTTCACTGTATATTATAAATTTTATCAATATGCAATATGTAAAATAAACGCAAGTAGATCCATAAAAGTTATTTCATTTTTACCGACTTCAAAAAAGGAGGTTTCTCAATTCGACCGTATATTGTATATACATATATATTTTTTATGTTTGTTCACGGATAACTTCGTTGTTTATGAACCGTTTTGATGATTCTTTTTTATTGGAAAGGAGATATCCCAAGGGTGGTACCATGATAAGGAAACCAGGATCTGATGGTGGCATCCCAGAGAAATCGAGGGGAACCTTCGAAAATCGTAGTGGCGACTGGTGCGTTTGTTAATGTTTTCATTAAGAATTTTAAAGCACTAATATTTAATGAAGGTCTGGAGTCGATCTGATGGTGGAACCGAAAGACAGTCGAACGAACTCCTCAACGATTTACAGCAATTACGTGGTGTTTGGGCTTAATTCATTTCTATTGATAAGAACTTTGCACCCATATGGGTTTTAAGTGCCATTACAGGTCTGATGATGGAGACCATAGACAGTCGAGGGAATTCCTTAACGATTTGCAGCAGTTACCTTTTGTTGGGCTTACTTCATCCGGTTCAATATGCCAAAATGTTTAGTTCGTACAAATATAATACCTAATTAAGATTGAAGTTTTACATAGGAATACCACTACCTACTAGGCGGTCGTTTCCTCATTGGTCTACGTCTACCCATCGCCAAAAATCGTAAAATAAAATAATTGAAAAAAAACCGACTTCAAAAAACAGGAAACTTAAAAAAGTAAAAACAGCTCTAAAAAGCAAGAAATAATATTGAAATCATATTATTAATTACCTAGATACGCATATCAGTTTTAAAAAATGTCTACTGAAGTCGGGTGGGGCTTTTACAAAAAAAAAGTGGAAATAATGGAAGAACTATAAAAGTTTAAAAGAAACAAAATTGTCCCCCATTCCCCAACCGACCACCAACCACCCGACTTCAATAGACCTTTTTTAAAACTGATATGCGTATCTAGGTAATTAATAATATGATTTCAATATTATTTCGTGCTTTTTAGAGCTGTTTTTACTTTTTTAAGTTTCCTGTATTTTGAAGTCGCTTTTGTTTTATTGTCTTCGTAATTGTCAGGACAAAGTTTGTGTTCAAAAAAAAGTTTTTCGAGCAAGTAAAACCATCACGGGTTCAAAGTTTCAAGGGTGCAGGTGCACCCTCTGACATACCGGGTCAGGTGCTCTTCCAATTGAGCTATCGTGGTTCTAACCAGCCCGCCGAAATTATTCAACACTATTTACTTTTTACTTTGAAAGCCAAAGGCGCCCATTCAATGTTAACAACTACCGTCATTAAAAAAGTCGTAAAAACTAAATAGTGTTGAATAATTTCGGCGGGCTGGTTAGAACCACGATAGCTCAATTGGAAGAGCACCTGACCCGGTATGTCAGAAGGGTGCAGGTTCAAACCCTGCTCGTGGAAATTTTTTCAACATTTGTGTTTTTGTCAACAAAATTTGCGTTAAAAATTATATAAACAAATATGTGACCGATAACAAGCGTTTGAGATGTGGACTCTACGCAAGATATTCAAGATACCATGGATTAGTTTCACCTCAAACGCCAAGGTACTTGAGAATGCAAACTGCAGGAGAGAGCTGATATCTACAGTCATGAGACGCACGGTCGCCTTTTTCGGAAACATGCAGAGAGGATTCATTTACGAGTTCCCACGGCTAATCCTCAAAGGCAAAATTCCGGGAAAGATAGCTCCGGGACGTCCGCGACGCAAATGGCTGGACAATATCAAATAGTGGACTGGACTTAGTTATCGCCAATTAAAACAAGCAATATGTGATCGTAGAAAATCTTGTATACTGATCTCCAAACGTCAGTATGAAGATGGCACTGAACGATGATGATGAATAGGTTATGTGCATGCGTCTGTACAATGAGGAATAACCTCTATGTCACCTCGTGGTATCTATACTATAATATTATAAAGCTGAAGAGTTTGTTTGTTTGTTTGTTTGTTTGTTTGAACGCGCTAATCTCAGGAACTACTGGTTCGAATTGAATAATTCTTTTTGTGTTGGATAGTCCATTTATCGACGAAGGCTTTAGGTTATATAACATCACGCTGCGACCAATAGGAGCGAAGCATCAGTGAAAAATGTTGCAAAAACGGGAAAAGAGCCTAAAAAATTAAAAATGCTGCCGAAAGTCACTATTCCACGCGGACGAAGTCGCGAGCACAGCTAGTATGATAATAAGGCCGAAGGTGGAAGCCCACTTAGCCCAAAACAGTCAGCTACTGAGGTATTGGTTATTTTATTTCTTAACTATCGGATTAAAATGCTGCTACTAACATTGTTGTTACAATGGCAGACTTTGAGAACATGGTACCGTCCAGGTGGACGAACAAGCCCTACAATAAACCAAAACGAGTCTAATAATAGTATGCTACGAATTGTAACAGGGATCTAAACACTAGACATAGGGGTTAAAGTTACTCGCGTTCGTAGGTTTACCCTTGAAACCCTACACCTGACCCCTGGGTGGTGCTAAATGAGTAACACTGTCTGAGTGGTAGAGCCACGCTGCGTTGCAGCACGAAATGGGCCAGCTCGCCCGGCGTAATACCACCCTCTCACAGAATATCGGCGTGAAACAACGGCTCTCGTTGCTGTTGTTTTTCGTCCGGTGAGTGAAAGTACCGGAGGCCCATGCCTGTCGGAGTAGAGTGAAAAATAGAAAATACACCAATTCAGATCACCCATCGAGATACCATCATCGCTTAAGGTAGCTTGACTTTTTTGATTATCACAAATTTTCATAGCCTTGTCTATCGCGATCATTGCAAGCGATAGGTTGGTTATCACAATCATTGCAAATTCCGATTCGATCACCAACCTAGAGAGACACCACACACCTCCAAAACACATGTTATCTAAACCCCATCATAATTTACAGCAAACACATCGAACACTGCACCAAATATTAGAGCAATTAGCATCTAACGCTATATCACGCTGCAGCTTATCAATTTATGGTCCCGCGGCACACAACTTGGGCGGCGCACAGCGAGGACTGGCCAAGTTCCTTCATAAATTAAAACACGAGATGGCGTACCAGCGAATGGATACCGCCGACGTTATTGTTTAGTTCGATGCTGTAAGCGATATATTATTTTGGTATCTGTTTAGGTACCTACTGGTGGTGTGAGTGGCTTGGTCCTGTAGATAGAACTTTGTCCTTCGCTAAAGTCAAATGGTCGTAATAATCGGTACCTAATTATAGATTAAATACTTTTGTGCATTCCATTAAAAAACTAATTTTTCTGATTATATTTTTTGACACATATTTTTTTTAACTGTTGATAAGAATATGCGTTGTAGGTGTACCCAGATTCACATAATGTACTTAATTAAATGTTTATTTATAAATTTCATTGGTATTAGATTATTAACATAGAACCACTCTGATATCAAAAGTATTCAATCCTTTATTGTACATTAAAAATTACTATAATTAGTATTTTAGTATAATTTTTGTTTAAGATTATTTCTAAATAATGTGTTCAAATTTATATAATGTTTACTTACTTGTTAGTGGATTTTTTAAATAACTAAATATAACACACAATTTTTAATAATAACAACCAAACAATGCTATATTTCTTCTTGTAGTTGGGAGCAAGATCGTTTTCGAACTCTGTGTTAAGAGGTCTTTATTAATTTAATTGTTGAATTGAATTAGTTAATTAATGGAGTTACATTGAATTGCTAATGCATATTCAATCACTTTAGTTACAAGATTACGATTGCATTTAAGGGTGCGCCGACAAAAAAATGCCAAAAATGCAGTTACGGTTAAGTAGATATAATTGAAAATACTATCGTATTAAATGAACAAAATATATATTTAGTATCATAGGGAACGTGTTTACAATTTGTCAGTACCATAAATTCATAACACGCTATAGTTTTTTCTACAATATCATTTAAAGTTGGGCAAAAATCATGAAAACGAGTGGCGGCGTTTAGTAGATTTCTTATAGTTTATCTAAATTATTGTACCTCCGATTTTGTCTAAACAATCATCAATGGATAAACTACAAATTGCTAGACTACATTTTCGATTATTATATTATATATTATATATTATTATTCACCTTAAATTCCCCATACAAAATTAGTATGGCCGCGCGGCATCAAATAAATATGGACGACGACATTTCAAATAAAACATATGACACTTGTCACTTATGGACGGCGCACCCTTAAGAGGAAACACTAAGGTCGACTGAATTGAAAAATATGTATGAAAAGTAGACAAAATAAACGTTTCTTAGTCCCCTGATTCCTCCTCAAACACTGGACCGATTAAATTTCTTTTTTCATTAAAAATTAAAAAAAGGCTTTGGCTATGTCCCTATATTTTGCTTTTTTATATAATCTGGTCAAATTTGGGAAACACAGCGGTAAATCTGGCCAACTATAAGGTTTTTAAATATTATACATATCTTTTTTAGTAATTAATTTATGAAAAAAGGAAGCCAAAGCCTTTCTTTAAGTTTTAATGAAAAAAAAAATTAATTCAGTCCAGTTTTGGAGGAGGAATCAGGGGACTACGAAACTTTGTATTTGTCTACTTTTCATACATATTTTTCAATTCGTCGACCTTAGTGTTTCCTCTTAAATGCAATCGTAATCTTGTAACTAAAGTGATTGAATATGCATTAGCAATTCAATGTAACTCCATTAATTAACTAATTCAATTCACCAATTAAATTAATAAATAAATGAATAAAAACTTATTATTTACCTTAAACTTATTTCATTAAAGTCCAAATTAAACCATTGTCACAAGTCGATGAGATCGGTCTCCTAACTCATCCAGTGCACATTAAAGCAGTCAGCCCTGCCAGTGATAATAAAATGTAAATAGTGTCTGATTTGTGGTAGAAGAATAATTGGTAACTATGTAGAATTAGTAACCTGGTGAAACATGCATCGAATGAGGTTCCTGCAAACAGTATATTAAATTAAACCAGCTCGTGCTCGAGGAGGCTCGTCTAATTTGTGGCGGTGTTCCTGCGACGCTGATGTCAGCATGTATTGATGGGTTCCCACTCGTATATGCATCACTGGAAGGGGTACGAAAGGGAGTATAAAATTTGGGATCTAGGACGGAATATTGATGATGAGGAGCTCGATGGCATAGTCGTAAACGCGCTTTGTCTTGGTGAAGCTAAGCCCCTTTCTCAAGGGCCGGTTATCGGATGACCAAATATGTTTCATGTTGAGCTCCTGCGTGCCTCGGAACATTTAACAATTTTATATTCAACTATGCCACAAAACTATACAACTATGAAATAGTCACCACTCAGCTAATGCCATGACATTAACGCGCAAAGGCGCTGGTATTCCGTGGAGCCAGTAAGAGAGGGAGGAGCATCTCGTGATCCCGTGGCTGTTTCTTTGCCACTCGGCCATTGAACCGTTGGCCACGTCAGCCCGTGAATGTAGTCAAGACTTTTCTTTATAGTGATTATGGTAACAACAGAAACAAGTCGTCGTCGGTAGAAAAGGAAAATTGCTTAAGCTCAAAAATGGCATTCAGAAATGAATTTTAAAGTTTAAACTTTAAAGGTAATTTCCCACCAATTGATTTTATGAGGGTTTGATGAAGGGTATTTGTGCAACGTTAAAACTTTAAAAACCATTTCTTGTAAATTGTTTTTATATGAGTTCGATGAAGGGCATTTGTGCTAAGTTTAAACTTTTATACTTCATTTCCCACCAATTGATTCTGGGCTATCTAGCAGTTTTTCCTTTCCACCGACGACGAAGTGACGCACGCGAGCGCACCCCGGCCTCTTCCATTGAGCCGACATCCAACGCGTGAGAAATAGCGGGCAGGTGATGGCCTTAACCGCTGACAGGATTAATTTGTGGGCTGCGCCGACACGGCCCTAGATTGAGTGCCGCTCAATTTGTTGGTTTGTCCTCGTCGGGAGGTTAAGATGCTTATAATTTAGGATTGACGGGTGCGTTAGCCAAAATAGATTGGCCTTAATGGACGGTAATTCTTCACTAAGCGGCTGGAAGTTTATGGAAAGCTGCGATTAAAAGCTGGAGAAAATTCAATTCGAAATTTCTTTTAAATTTTTTAGATGCAAATATAGGTCCGCCCTTATGTTTGTAAGTTTACGGGGAATAACGCTGTAATGGGATGCGGTCAAAAATTTACTGACGATTACGTGGACTGACGTCGCTTTTATCTCCTTCATTCTTATACTGTAGTGACACACATTACATCTTAACTGTATATAGATAATATTATATACAATGTGCAACAGAAAGGTGATAAAAATAAAAATATCCAAAGTGTATCCGATCCAGATCTTGCATGTGTTGTTACTTAGACATAATTAGGTATTAAATTTAAATTGTCATGCAATTGTAAGTTAAATAAATATTTATTTATTTATTTAATTTATGGCATACACTACAGGTAAAATCGTAGCCTATGCTAATTAGTAGCCTATACAATTATCTAATCTAGATCGAAACCCAAAAGCCTGTTCACACAGCATGACTAAGCATTAGCACGTAAATATTATTACAATTGAAACAGGTGACAGACATGACTGGACATCTCAGTTCAAGATTTCTTTTACCTTATATCTAAACGCGATGTGTTTACTTATACAAATATCCAGCTCGTCGTGTTCCTGTGACAGTTCATTGTACAAGCGACACATCCGAACTAAGGGGTTATAGTATGAGGTATTGTTTCTATAAGTTTGCAGTTTAAAAATTCTCTGTTGTTTCGCAAAAAAGATCTAGTGTTGAAATTAACCATTTCAAGAAGATTGGGGCAATCAAATTCAGAATGAACAATTTTGTGCAAGTGAAGGAGGTCTTGCTGCTTGCGGCGTGTTTCTAGAGAAGTAACTTTGAAATGACTACGCTTCTCTGAGTAGGAAACTAGTCTACGACCTACACCTGAGCGAAACGCTGCTATTTTGAGACATTTATTCTGAATGTTTTCGATATTATCGGAGTGAATTGTATAATTAGGAGACCATATAACACTGCCATATTCCAGGCGGCTTCTAACCAGACTATTAAATAGATAGACTAATAAAGCAAGCAGCAGTGATCATAAATAGAGGTTACTAAATCACTAGGGTTGTGACTTGTTTATTTTGTTGTGACGTCACAATAGAAATATTTAATTAAAAATTGCATATTAATTTCAAGTTAATAATTATGTCCTAGTAACTCTGCATACAAAAAATACGAATAGTATATTTCGTATACGAGAATACGAAATATCTTCTCGTCTGATATACCGCAGTGTCTCAAGGCGAAAGTCTTTGACCAGCGCGTGTTGTCAGTGATGGCATACGGGACTGAGACGTGGTCGCTCACTATGGGCCTTGTCAGAAGGCTCAAGGTCACTCAAAGAGCAATGGAGAGGGCTATGCTCGGGGTTTCTCTGCGTGATCGAATCAGAAATGAGGAGATCCGCAGAAGAACAAAGGTAACCGACATAGCCCGAAGAATTGCTAAGCTCAAGTGGTAGTGGGCAAGGCACATTGCTCGCTGGACTGATGGCCGCTGGGGCGGAATAGTCCTTGAGTGGCGACCGCATACCGGCGTACCGATACGTGGACAGACGATCTGGTGAAGGTCGCGGGAAGCCGCTGGATGCGAGCAGCACAAAACCGGTCGTAGTGGAGATCCTTGGGGGAGGCCTTTGTGGACCAGTGGACGTCTTTTGGCTGAGATGATGATGATGATGATGATGAACTGTGCATACAAGATCTATGATCGGATACACTTTGGATCTTTTAATTTTTACCAAACCTTTCTGTTACACATTGTTTTATTGTGACTCCGGTCTAATATCAGTCCAAGACAAGTAAAGTAATAACATCGCTTAAATACACCTAAAAACGTTTGAGTTAATGAGTCTAGCTAATTGAAATTGACTAGTTTCTACATTCTCATAATATGGCAAAGGTAATGCGGGCACTTGACTGCTGTTGCTATCTGTTGTGCAGATTATTGCGCCGGCGCATTAGACGCACCTGCGCTCGGGTTATGGCTCAGCCTGATTTATGAACTGAGCAATGATCCATCGCATTGCAATCTGCGCGACGCGTGCAGGCGGTATCACTGTCCCAACCATAATAGGGGCAGTGTCTAATATTCCGGCTTATATAAAGGCAATTAGGCACAATTTTATAAGAGGAGCTCGATGGCGCAGTGGGTAACTTTCGCAAAGGCCGGTCATCGGATGGGTGACCAAAAATGTATCATCTCGAGCCCCTCCGTGCTTCAGAAGGCACGTAAAGCCGTTGGTCCCGGCTGCATTAGCAGTCGTTAACAACCACCAATCCGCACTGGGCCCGCGTGGTGGTTTATGACCCGTTCTCCCTATCCATAGAGAAGGCTCGTGAGGCTCGGAAAGCTCACAATTTTGATTTGAAATACAAACTAGCCCAAACGTTAATATTTTAAGTAATCTAGTCCTAGATTTAACACAAAAACGTATTCTTATTCTAAGTACTAGTATTGTTTTTTAATATTTTTTTAACTTTTATTTTATTTTTTAAGTGCTAATTGCTGAACTAAAGCTGAATCAAATACTTATAAAATTCAGTTAAAAAATTAAACATTTTGTGTTAAATAAATAAAAAAAAGTTTTTTTTGGTAAAAATGAATCGTTTTGTAATCTTATATTTTTTTTACTTAAGGATCCTGATAAACAGAAACGTACCTATCAATAAGCAAAATATGAAATAGACTAAAAAATTAATGTGACAACCCTGCGACAATGACGAAGGTATAGACAATGGTGGCCATTCGCGCAACTTCAAAGGCGTTGGACCACTGTAAGTTTTTAACACTGGTAATACATTCAGTGCCCTATCGTAGCGGCGCGGCGGCGCCGGTGGGCTGACGTTCCAACTGATGCTCTTCTGTTTCCTTCTCTTCGATACTTCTTAAGCGTCAACTACGTTAATACATACATACAATTACGCCTATTTCCCATAGGGATAGGCAGATACCACTTCCTGCCACTTGCTACGATTCTTAAATGCCGCATACGCTTCGTCTACTCTCATTCATTTTTCATACATGCTAGCCGGTAAGGTACTCTGGACCTTTCGTTAAAATATCCTCAAAAATTACTAAAAATTACTTTAACAATTTTGCATTGACATGTGACTCATGGGACAGGGAAGTTGTTAAAACACAAAATGTTACAATATGTAAATTTTTCCAAGCGTCACTATTATTGACGGTTGCAAGTGTTGCGGTCAATTATGTTTTTTTCGACAGGACACGTTGTAAAGCCATTTAGATTGAGGTGTCAACTCGGAACAATATGACGAAGTAGTGCCACTGAAAGTGCCACGGGGGCACGCTAGTGTGGAAATAGACTACGTCATATTAAAAAATCTTATGGGAGTTATCGCAAAAAAACACAAATAAAAACAAATTTGTTACAGGGCAAGCTAAATAAAAACTTTTAAAAATAATAGTGTATTTAGTACACTAATTTTATTAGTAAAAGCTTGTATGTGATACACACCAATTTAAAAAAAAATATTATCCTTATTTTTGCAATAGTAGTTACCTAAAAGTATTTCTTAAATAATGGGCAATGGATAATGAATGTATGTATACGTCTGAAATAAAATATTTTTTCTAATTTAAAAAGAAATTGTTTTAACTAGTTCATATTTTTTGTTATATGTTGTGCGCACCTGTAATTGAAATGCATTTATTATTTTTCTTGTTTTTATGTTTATAACATAAACTGTTTATATTAATGTTCTGTACGTATTAAGTTGGTAAGATTTTTCTAATAAATAAATAAATACATTTTCTTTTTCTACTTTTCTACTTTTCTTTGAGTCTTCTCCTTCTACAGGCCTGCTGGAAGTTTTAATATGAAATAAGCAGCGCCCTTGTACTTGTCTATTCTTACTACGCCCTTCTGTTTGTTTGTGTGTACATAAATTATAAAGAAATAAATGAATAAAATTAACTTCCGACTCGAAATAAGAAGGAGGGTGTTGAAAGGTTCAACGCCATAAGAGAATGCCACTTTGCTTGATACAAAAGGTGCGTTATGAACCAGTGACAATGATATGAATACTCACTTGTAAAATTTATTTATTTATATACTTAATCTCTCCGGCGAGATATTTGGCACTGGAAATTCTCATTTCAATAGAGTTACTGAATATGTCACATACTGAAATCAATATCAAAATGTATGTATTTTACTTTGTACTTTATTATAATTCCTAATTTGAAGGTTAGTAAGGTGAGTTTCAGAATTTCCTCCACAAATTATTGTTGGCACTCAAGGGCTAGATTAGATTATTGTAATTTTACAACTAGTTGTCTATATGACTGTTGTTGTCCAAAATAAGGTAAATAAAGTAATAAATAAATAATGTTTGTTGGTCTGAACAAGTGGCAAATAGGAAGCCCTCTCCACATTTGACAGCCGGTGAGCGCGTGGCTATCAAAAAATCGTAATTGATTTTTTCACGGGCGATGCGTCAAGCGCGAGCGCAAATGGCTTACGTCGGCCATATTGAATTAGTGCGTGGACGACGTTGGCGGTTGGACAGCGAAGCAGAGGAGTCTCTTTTGCATGGGAAATTATGGCAACGAGGATGTGGGAGAAACTTTAGGACAACGATGACGTCAAAGTTTAAGTATTTATTGCGATTAATGGATGTGTCGATGAACCAAGGTAGTGTTATGGTTTTACTATAATATAACACGGTACTACTTATTTGGATAAAGCAAAGTTACAGCACAGTATATTATAGTATGATCGTGTTGTGTATTTGATGATAAGGCCAAAGGAGAAGTTTATTTCGCCCGCAGTTCTCAACCTTTAAGAAATGACTACCTTTATATCGCAGTCTCTTAAATTAAATTTATTAATCATAATAAACATAATATTTATTTGCATCTTGTTGTATAAACATAGTGGTCTTGCTTGAGTATAAAGTTCAGAACATGAGTCCTGTAAGGGCATTGCAAAAAATCTTAATCTAAGTTAGAAAGAAATATATATAATATAATATAATTCAATTCAATTCAAACTTCCTTATCTTATCTATAATAGATACTATTATTAATTAGAGATCCAAATTTAAAAGGATAACAAAATATAAACAAAATTAAAAGGTTTAACAAACAAACTTAAAACTTAGGTACTTACTTTCTAAAAAATCTTTTAAATTATAATAATATATACTTACTTATTTAAAATTTTATAAAGTAAAGTTTCTTTTTCTGTTCTTTTAATATTGAATGGTATCATATTCTATATTAATTAAATCAATAAACTAAATAAACTTTCCTACACTCACACCAATTATCTAGCCCAAGAGAAGCTTTGTTATGAAACTCGTTAAAATGGTTACCAGACAACGGATATACATACTTAACATACTTAAACACATACTTATTATACATAGAAAACGTTTCATTTCAATATAAATCTATTTTTTTTTATACTTTACGGGTAAGGACTTCAAGGCTCTTCGCTCTTAGAGACGTTACCAATATTTTAATCGACATTATGGTAAGTTGCTGCGCTAACTAATTGTAATTTGGTGAATGGTAAAGCTAAATTATTTCTATTTCATAAGTTACGTGATTGTGAATAAAAATGACTAGACTGCTGATATAGGCTCATATAGGTGTTTGTTTTTACGCAATAATTTACAAATTTCAAATATATGTAGAAGTGAGAGTAAGTATCTTATGTTTTACAAAATTAAAGTAACACATCCATTTTTTTATTTTCATTACTTACCAAAACCAATCATAGTACGGCAAAAAATGCTTCTAAGTAAGCTTAGATGGTGAATCACCTGAGTTGTCATCACCATCTATGGACACCTGCAACATGGAATTTGCAGTAATTAAACACTAGGTACTAAGAGAGGCCGATGTCCAGCAGTGGACGTGTATAGGCTGATGATTATGAGGATCTACTATGCGTTTATACACTTTTCAGTAACATGGTGAATAGTCAGTACACCACCGTCGGCCGTCTCCATGCATTTTACTTTTCCGCTCCAAAATTCATCCATGAGATTAATTAAAAAACACTTCATGCCGGTGATTCCGTCCAAATTGATTGAGTGCGGCCCTGCGCTGTGACGTCACTAATGGACCAACACTGTTGCTTAATATTGTTTAATGCCCTACTAAGTGGGGACCAGTTTTTCGCAAATATCGCTCTGTTTAAAAAAATAAAATAACAATTACATACAACCTTAAGAATAAGAATAAGAAACATTTATTGACCAACACAACACATACCAAGAAGTAACAAATAAAAAGACATCAACAATAATTTAAAAATAACACAATAATACAGCAATTAGCACTTGAAAATAAAGAGTAAAATTTAATAACACAATTAAAACAATTAAATTAATAACACTAAACTATTAAAGTTATTGTTTTCTATTATTTAAGCAGACTTGTATTTGTATCCAAATTTAAACAACTTTAGGGAATAGGAAGAAATGACGGATTTAGAACCCCTACCGCCAACCAAACAGTAGAATACATACTCCCGTCGGGAATCGAGTCTGGGACTTCTGGATTCTAAGATCGGTGGTCTCACCACTAAACCTGTGGCGGTCTAACTATCACTACTTATTTTCTTAGTTACCTAACTTTTAACATTAGACTAAAATTACTTTATTAAATTAATTACTTAATGAGGAGCTCGATGGCGCAGTGGTTAACGCGCCCGGTCTGCGAGTGCTGAGGTTAAGCAACTTTTGCAAGGGCCGGTCATCGGATGGGTGACCAAAAATTTATCTTCTCGAGCTCCTCCGTGCTTCGGAAGGCACGTAAAGCCGTTGGTCCCGGCTGCATTAGCAGTCGTTAACAACCACCAATCCGCACTGGGCCCGCGTGGTGGTTTATGGCCCGTTCTCCCTATACATCCATAGGGAAGGCTCGTGCCCAGCAGTTGGGACATTAAAATGAGCTGATGATGATGATGAAAATTACTTATAACAATTTTGGAATGGATTTCGTAAATACAAACTTACCAATTTTAATTAGCTGTATCAAACCGTTTCAAATTCCCAATGTGCACACATGCAACGACTTGTGTCTCAAGCACCAATCTGGCGGGTTTCATCAACACAAGCTTAATTAGAGCACGCGGTCGCTGCGCATGCCTTAAACTGGACACGTTACCGCTCGCCTCTGTTACTGTGACACCGGCCCGCTGCGTTATACGGTTACGGTCAAGTGTAACAAACAATATTAGATTGTAGTGTATGGAAGCATGTGTTTGAATTTGCTTTTATGTAGCTAGTAGATATATTAATTGGATTTATCCATACTTTATGATTATACGCCTTGGTATAACGGCTAATCGCGTAGCCTGATATGAGGAAGTAGGCGGGTAGTGGGTTCAATACCCAGGTCGGGCGAAGTGTGTTTTGAATTTGAATTTAGCCAGGTCCGTGATCGCGAACCCTCATTTGGCAAGCGTGGTGTTTAACCATCAATAGTTGCAATGACTTGAATTCAAATCGGCTAAAGACACACTGATGTTATTTTTAAACACACCAAGTAAATACAGTTGACATAGTATAGATAACTTTATGATACTTTATTTTCCGTTTCCGGCAACTGACACCTCAACACGTCTTTGGATGTGCTCTCGTATAAATTGTCAATAAAGTTAATTTAAAGCAGTGTCAACTGAGTGAATTACCTGAAAAACTTAAAATAATGGCAAAACTCATAAAGTGGTCAATTAAAACCAAGTGATAAGCATAAGTTTAGTGAATTTTCGCCTTGTAAATCGAATCAAATTTTCGAGGTTATAAAATAGAAGTGACAGGCAGGTTACGGATCCACAACAGTCTACGTTCGGAAATATACTACGAATACGAACGTTCCATTTCAGTTTCGCGTCTTGTTTCATAGTACAGCAAATAAAAGCGAAGTGTTGGACCGACAGTTTACAACCATAAACAATAACAATAAAAATTAGAGACAATCAATAAGCGAACTGTCCCGCTTCCCGCTACAACTAATGTCAACTGTCAGTGCAACTGCAAATGCAAATTCAACAAAAACAATGAATAAGTTCTGTGCAGCATGCCGTGAAACGATTGGTGGCGAAGATTGCTTTGAGTGCTCTAGATGCAAAGATTTCTATCACTATTTATGTATGAACTACCATGCTTCCAGTGACATTTCAACTCCAAGCGACCATAAGACCAACTGGTTGTGTCCAAACTGTTTGAATAAACAGCCAAAAGGTGATAATTCGAACGCGCTGGTCAGACCGTCTACACCTACAGGCCTTGCTGACATTACGTTTGTTGGAGCGCGTCGTAAGGTACAAAATAAGCTTGATATCACGCTGGCTGCTTCGACCTCAGAGTTCGTTCAACGTTCTGAATTGAGAGATATTATACGCGACGAATTGAAGATGGCAATTCAAGGCTGTATCTCCGAGTTTAATAAATCATTGAAATCCAATCTGCAGGAACTAAACGAGCGTTTCTCTGATCTTAAAGCCGGTATTGATTTGATTGAGTGACCAATTTGATTCGCTAAGATCTAATGTTCTTTCTCATAACGAGGAGATAAAGGGTCTAAAGAAAGAAAATGAGTTCCTGCGGAATGAAGTTAACTCTATGAATCTCCGATTGAAGCAAATAGACCAACTTAGTCGTTCCAGTAATTTGGAGATACAATGTGTGCCTGATCACCGATCAGAAAATGTTATTAGCCTGGTTAAGCAGCTGGGCCAAGTTGTCAACAATCCTATTAATGATTCTGATATCCAGTTTTGCTCAAGTGTTGCTAAGTTGTCTTCAAATAGCTCCAGGCCTCGCTCAATTTTACTGAAGCTGAGCTCTCCACGGATTAGGGACACACTTCTCTTCTTCGCATCTGTAATGAACTATAATAAAAAGCACCCTCAAGACAAACTCAACACCAGCACCCTGGGTATAGACGATAAGAAGACACCTGTTTTTGTAGTGGAAAACCTTACTCCGGAGAACAAAAACCTGCATGCAGCAACCAGACTTCGTGCCAGGGATTTGAATTATAAATTTGTTTGGGTTCGTAACGGGCGAATTTATTTGCGCAAGTCAGAAAGTTGTGAACCTATCTATGTCCGTGATGTCGAAATTTTGAGGGGGATTACGTAAGCTCTTTACTTTTTTTCAAACGTTTGGATTTTTTCTTTTTTGTACTCATTGTATTTTCTTTGCACTCACTGTATTTTGGATTTTCACTACATAAAATGCTGTCATTTAAGGTGTACTACCAAAATGTGCGGCGGTCTTCGCAAAAAATCCTTAGATATATAAACAAATTCGTCCTTATTAGAGTATGATATTATTATTTTAAGCGAAACGTGGCTGGGTTCTGATATTTTGGACTCTGAACTTTTTAGTGACAACTATACAGTATACAGGCGAGCTATCATCTAGCGGGTTCCACAATAATAAGTCTGGAGGCGGTGTATTAATAGCGGTATCAAATAAAATTAATTCTTATCGCTTGACTAATTTTGAGAGCAAGTGTGAAGACATATGGGTGGCTGTACATGTATGCATAAATAATAAGCCTGTAAGATTAAGAATTTGCGCTACTTACCTACCCCCTCCAATTAAGGAACACATTCTGGATACTTTTATTAATAATACTTGCCGTGTTCTTGAAAGTGATGGCCCAACACTTATCTTGGGGGATTTTAACTTGGGTAGTATTCTTTGGAGAGCATCTGACTCATCCCACTTTATCGGTTCTTCTAGTTGCAATAGTAAATTGAATAACATACTCTTGGATTTTATATCATTCTCAAACTTAAATCAGTATAATTGTATACACAATAATAACAATAAAATCTTAGATTTAGTTCTTTGTGACATTCCATTGACTGATCTGAAGCGCTGTGCCGTGCCTTTTACAAATGTAGATTCACACCACCCTCCTCTTAGTTTTGTTTTTGACAGCAACACTATGACTACCTCCGAATTTTCATGTGATAAAACAGTGATAAAATATTTTTTTTTCAAAGCAGACTACAATAGTATAATTGATCACTTAAAAAATATTGACTGGTGTGAAATATTCTCTGTATATCACGATGTTGATGATATGGTTGACAACTTTTACAAAATATTGCATGAAGTTATCACAAAATATGTTCCTAAAACCATACCTCGCTCTCGAAAATATCCAGTATGGTTTAACAGAGATCTGATACGACTTTTAAAGGAAAAAAATAAATTGAGAGTACTTTACTCAAAATACAAGAACCCCCTAGATAAAATCTCATATCAAATACTTAAGTATAGATCTACGAGTTTGGTTAATACCTGCTATAAATCATATATCTCACTTATTGAAATTAATATTAAATCTAATCCTAAAATTTTTTGGTCTTTTATAAAACAAAAGAGGTGTTGTAGGAGTACGTATCCATCTCGGATGAGTTTTGATAGTAAATCTGTAACGGGTTCTAAGGATGTGTGTAATCTTTTTGCAGAATGTTTTTCTTCAGCTTATAATAATTCTAATGATCTATTCAATAATAGGAAATATGATGTTTCCCAAGAACAAAATGTCACCTCTACACTATACCATATTTACTTGTCCATTGACGAAGTCAAGGGTGCTCTAAAGAAATTGGATTGGAGAAAGGGTGCAGGTTCCGACGGACTCCCGGCTGTTTTTGTGCTAAAATGTGCTGACGCACTTGCGCTTCCACTGTTTGAGATATACAACAAAAGTCTTTACTGTGGCCATTTTCCCACGGCATGGAGAGAAGCTCTAGTTGTGCCTATTTTTAAGAATGGTGATAAGTCAAACATTGGTAACTATAGACCCATTTCTATCCTTCCTGTTTTCGGAAAGGTTCTGGAGTCTCTGGTGTATCCCATCATTTACTGGCATGTCAAACAAAAACTAATACCGCAACAACATGGTTTTATTAGCGGTCGATCCACATGTACTAACTTATCTGGTTTTGTTTCTGACTTAGTAGCCGCAGTTGACTCACGAGCCTCTGCTGATGTCATATATACTGACTTCAGCAAAGCATTTGACAAAGTCCATCATAGTGTCCTAATTTCAAAACTGTCGTCTCAATTTGACTTTCATGGTAGTCTTCTAAAATGGTGTGTTTCTTATCTCAGTAATCGTAAATTTAAGGTAGTCATTAATGGTCAATCTTCCGATACTTTGGATGCATTCTCCGGCGTACCGCAGGGCTCCCATTTGGGTCCCCTATTTTTTAATCTATTTGTCAATGACGTAGCACAGTGTTTCAGGTTCAGTTCATTTTATCTATATGCTGACGATTTAAAAATTGTTAGACATGTAGAGGATAAATCGGATTGCATACATCTGCAGGATGACCTAAATAGATTTGTCGACTGGTGCGACCGAAATCGCATGTCGTTAAATATAAACAAATGTAATTTCATTCATTTTACTCTTAAAAGAACATGTATTCCTTACACTTACCAAATAAAAAATCAGAATTTGTGCAATGTTAATGAGATTCGTGATCTGGGTGTCCATTTTGATAATAAGTTAAATTTTAACAGGCATTTAGAAATAACGGTCAAAAAAGGATTCAAAACTCTTGGATTTGTAATAAGAAACACAAAAACGTTTAAATGTCCTAACAGTAAAATCCTCATTTATAATGCTTTGATACGATCGTCTTTGGAATATTGTAGTGTTATTTGGACTCCTCGTTATGACATTCATGTTAAGCGTATAGAATCCATTCAGAAACGTTTTCTTTGGCATCTGGCTTTTCAACACAAAATGGCCAAAAAATTACCTTCTTACAGAAAACGTTTGTCTTATTTCAATTTACTCGATTTACAAAAAAGAAGACAACTTCTAGATCAATTATTTTTTCACAAGGTTATTAGTGGTGCCTTAGATTGTCCTTTTCTCCTCAAACAAATCAACTTTAATGCTCCCATGAAGCTTGCTAGGAGCTCACGATTTAAATTGTTTTCCCAAAAATCTTTCAAAAGCAACCTGGGTCATTTTTCTCCTATGAATAGAATTCAGTCTCAGTTCAACTCTCTCGCTTATGAATCTGAGTTAGATATTAATTCTAAATTTGTAACTTTCAAATCTATTTTAATTAAAAACTTAAATATGAAATAGTTGTCGTAGCCTTAGTTACCTAGTTTATATTTATATATATAAGTTAAGCTCAAGCTCTTAAATATATTACAACTGTTTAAGTGCATTTATAAGCATTGTTGTGTAACTTGCCTACTGTCTATGACGATTAGTATGGGTTAATTTCTTTTTTTTTTTTTTTATCTCACTAGTACTTTTGTACTTGTTAATTAACTTTTTAATTGCTTGTAAACAAACCTGCTGTTAACTTCGTTTAATACCTACTGGTATAGTTTATTTCACTCTGTACATGTTAAAGCTTGTTTCACTTTGTACTTATCAAGATTTGTTTTGCTCCGTACTTGATAACTTTGGTTTTAGTTGCTTGTTAACTAGCTTTCTGTGAATTTGGTTGGTAAGTGCTTATTAAATTTAATTAATTCACTCTGTACAAGTTATTATATTAGTTGGGTCACTCTATGCCTGTTATTATTAACATTTTTAAAGCTTTTAAACTTATGTTTTGTGAATTCAGACTTATAACCTTGTTGAATTTGTTCCACTCTGAACTTGTCAAGATTTGTTTTGCTCCGTACTTGATAACTTTTAGTTTTTAGTTGCTTGTTGACAAGGTTAACCGACGATCTGGTGAAGGTCGCGGAAAGCCGCTGGGTGCGAGCAGCACAAAACCGGTCGTTGTGGAGTTCCTTGTTAACTAACTTTCTATCAATTTCGTTAATACTTGTTAAATTATTTTACTTTGTACGGATTGATAAGTATATTAGTTGGTTCACTCTGTACCTGTTATTAGCATTTTTAAAGCCTGTAAACTTATATTTTGTGAATTTAGATTTATAATCTTGTTGAATTTGTTTCACTTTGAACTTGTCATGATTTGTTTTGCTACGTACTTGATAACTTTAGTTTCAGTTGCTTGTTAACTAACCTTCTATTAATTTCGTTAATACTTGTTAAATTATTTCACTTTGTACAAGTTAATAAGTATATTAGTTGGTTCACTCTGTGCCTGTTATTAGCATTTTTAATGCCTGTAAACTTATATTTTGTGAATTTAGATTTATAATCTTGTTGAACTTGTTTCACTCTGAACTTAGTTAATTGTATTCTGGTTGCATAGTAATACATGTCGTGGCAGCTTATAAATAAGACAACACTATAGCTTGTACTTTTGAAGTGTATCAATGCATTGTTTTGGTGTATGTTCTTGCTAGCTGTCCTTAAATAAATAAATAAATAAATAAATAAATACCTAGCTAGATACTATACAATCTTCATATATGTAAATCTTCTGTGCGTGTGTATGTCACTGAACTCCTTCTAAACAGCTGGACCGATGAAATTTTATGTGTGTGTTCAAGAGGATTCGAGAATGGTTTAGATTTACAATTGGACCGGTAGGTGGCGCTGCTACCTATAGCATATATAGCATGATGGACCCCTAGGTCCATCATGGGATACGGGTGTTCTTAAGCGGACGAATGGTTTGTTTGTTTTGTTGTTATGGATACTTTCAACGTTTTGTTTGATTTGTTGTCATGGAAACTGTCAAAGCGGTACGAAGTCAACTCGTCAACTAGTCAAATAAACAACTAGTCAACTAGTTTATTATAAATTTTAAGTATCATCATCATCGTCACCTTTTATGTCCCCACTGCTGCCATGAACCGCCACGCGGGCCCAGTACGGTGCGGTGGTTTTTAACGGCTGCTATTGCAGCCGGGTCCAGCAGCTTTACGTGCTCTCCAATAAAATAAGATAGATAAGATAGATAAGTTAATCATTTATTTGCCAAAAAACATGGTAATTTAATAATAATAAATAATATTATATTATATTATTAGATTTATTATTATTATTATCATCTCTTTATTTCTTTTTTTTTCTTAGTCTAGGTTTGTTATAATATTAATATAAAAGTAAAATACAAAAGCACATACAAAACATAAAAATATTATAAAAAACCTAGCCTAGGATACCGCCGGCAACGGGGCAGGGCTCAAGCTGCCGGTGGTTAGGGCTGCAGAGACAGGAACCTTCGGACTATCCGCGCCGTGTCCAAGAGTACCGCCTTATTATTATTATTATTATAACAGCATGCAAATGTTAATTTAAAATGTCGAAGTTAAACATGTCAAAAAGGTTAATAAATTATAAGTAAAAAAAAACATTTAGTATGGCATTTTTGAATATATATATATTATATATTCAAAAATGCCATACTAAAAGTCCATTAACAATTTTTTTTATGAAAATTACTTAATACATTAATATACAATTACTACACATTAATAGTGTGTTACATCCATCAGGAAGTTTATAAATTCAACTGCAATTGCCGAAGCAATGCTATCATTACCTAAGATAGCATTACTCCGTGCTCAACATAAAATTTAGGGATACCCGACATAATTTTCCCTTTAACATAGTATGGCGACTTGAAATTCGCCTGTCGCACGAGACGTCCGCTCTTATCAAACGGCCACGATAATCACGGTAACTCAATTAACTGAATCTGCTCCTCGATTTGCCATGCCCGCGATATTGTGTACGGGCTCATAAATTGACAAACTGTCCAACTAGCCCGAACAAGGCGGAATAAGTTTCTGCTTCCGGTCAGTGCGCGGCGAAACACACGGGCCGTCGTTGTGTGCGGGCGTGTGGCGTTAGTTTCATGAGAGAACGTTGTGAAACTAAGAAAAGGAATTATTTTAAAACTTAGGACTAAATACCAAATGGCATTCTCTACCAGTCGATCTAAGGGCTAAGCAGAAAAATTGGTAAGCGGTACGACAAAGAACGTAGATGAAACATATACTACAATACATTAATTTTTTATAAACAGTTTTGGACATTTTGAGTAGTTATTGAAAGGCGAGCGACGTCTATGTTTGTTTGTATAGATTTAATAGTGGACCGATAGAGAAAATGTGTGATTTCTGATTATTTAATAGTAAGTATAAGTTTTGTAATACCTATGATAATCTAGTAATTGTTTATGTATGTCTAAGTTTGAATCATTGCACCTGCAATTTCAGAGTCTGTAAGTTGTCACCATCCTGGACATATTCAAGGCGAGGTGATCCGGAATTATCTAGGCAAGTATGCTACATCCTAAGGCCGCATCGTCACTAACCATCAGGTGAGATATCGCGGTCAAATATTTGCATATGAAGAAAGATAAAAAAACAGTCTGGTTGTGTGGTCATACTAGAATTTTTTTATTTTAATTGTTCAAAGTGTCTTTTTTATATTTATGCTATTCTGGCATGTTTATATTTATGTAATGAACTATTTTCTATATCTAAGTTTGGAACGCCGCTGTACCTTCTGCAATATCGAGCCGTATGTCTCCGTAGAGGTCCAGAGGCGCTGGCGGTGATTTAGAGGCTAACTTGGACCGTGTCGCGGGGTCCTGCGGCACCACCGTTGTTTGGTTAATGAACCATGAATTTCTATTTGTTGTGCAGTCCAGGTAATTAACTAATAGGTGGGCTAGTCACTATGAGCAGCAGGCGTCTACAGAGTCCTTGTATTAATTTTATATATTAGTTATAAATTTTAATTTACGAGTGTTTTCGGGTTCTGTAATATACAGGTATTTTATATTATTTACTTTATTTTGGACAACACACAGTCATGTACACAACTAGTTGTAAAATAACAATAATCTAATCTAGACTTTGAGTGCCAACAAAGGTTACTTAACAGTTAATGTAAATGGGGTCGAAATAGGTACTGACCATTTTTACATAGGTTATGATATTTGGGAAAATAATGGTTTACAATGTTCTACCCCCATAGTCATAAAAACAATTTAAGCATTATTTAGTTAATCATTGTTTTGTCTCTTTTTCTCAAATTCAAAATGACGTCTGTGTGACGTTGACAAAACAATATTTATCTAAATAATGCTTAAATAGTTTTTATGAATAAAGGGGCTAGTGTTTAAATGTGAATGGTATCAAAATGAACGACTAACAATGTACATCTATTTTTAACATTATCATTTAGAATAGTAGTTTATGCAACTGTCATATAATGAAGGGTATTAAACACGAGTGTGAGTTTATGAAACGAGCGCAGCGAGTTTCATAATAGTAACGAGTGTTTTAATACCCGTGTTATATGCAGTTGCATACACTACTTTATCTTCACTAATGCAATTAGTCAAACAACAAGAGTAAAAGCTGACAATAGTTTATTTATAATAATTGTTCAAATTTTCGCCATTAAAATCTAACCAATGAGAGCGCAGCTGCGCGCGCAGGGCCAATCAGGAGCGAGCGCGCGCTGTTCTTTTTTTATTTAATTGGCACAAGATCTTACCAAAGAGTTTTGTGTATGTAAGTTTAGTAGTTTCGACGAAGTTTTCACGTATAACCCAACTGTTTTCAAAAGCCAGCCTAATGTCAAAATTTTATACAACTTGTATGAGGATTTTGACATAAGGCTCGCCAGGTTAATTGGTCGCGTTTTATTGATGTTATAATGAGATTTTACGATATCGATGTGGATATTATACCATCATGTGAAATTGCTTAAATTGAGTGTTTTGTTGTCTGCGCTATAACAGTAGTAATTATAAGTCAAGTATTGGAAACATAAGTAGAATGTTACAACATTAGTGTAGATAAAATATAATAAACTATAGTTTCATGATTTTTAAGTTATTGACGCTTGACTGCTTGATGGCTTGACTTGTTTTGTGCTCAGCCCCCTCTTATAGCAGTAGTATTGCAGTTGCGAAAACGAGACGCGTGTAGCGGCGAATATACTCGCGTCTCTTTTCCACAACTGCAATAATACTGCTATAAGAGCTCATAGTCAGGGGGCTGAGCATAAAACAAGTAGACTCATGAGGTAAGCCCAATGCATACCACGTACAGTCATTTAAATGTAATAATAAAACTAGCCAAGCGTGCCTTTGTTTTTGAATGGACTACTATGACGACATATTGTTTTCTAAAGTTTACGCGAACACTACACATTGAAATGAAACAACTTTTACGGATCTACTCGCGTTTATTTTACACATTACTTATTTAATGTTTATAAATAAATAAATAAAAATAAAATGCATTTATTTTGACCAGCTTAGGATCATATAGACAACATAACAATTTATATAAATTAAATAAAATAAGAATCAAAATTAATAACACAGAATCAAAATTAAAATTAAAAATTATTAATAAAAATTAAAAATTATAAAATCAAAAATAAATCGAAACAAACTACTAAATTCATTAAATAAGATTTGAATATAAAATAAAATAATAAAGTAAAATAAAGTTCAATAAAATAAATTAAAATATTAAATTACTATCCAGATTGAACAGAAGTCCAGGGCAGTCATCGCTCTAAACGTCTTATGACGTGCAATTCAATGAACCGCCCAAAGACAGCAGAGTCACCTCTCTCATGTATCATTCTGCTTATCCTGACGTTTACAACCCTTTGCAGGGTCCGTGGTCACAGGAAGACTGAGGTGTTGGTCGTCTTATAATTAATTTAATAAGGTGCGTTCCGTTTTACGCAGAAAGAGCTCACAGTATCTTTTGGTCTGGCATTATGGTATTGGGGCTGGGATTTAATATTTTGTATGATGGGATCCCAGGCTGGTGGTAGTTTCCAACCATCTTCTCTATTGAAATTAGGATGTTTTTTTTTTAATTTCAATAGCCTCGCGTATCATCCTAGCGAGAAATCGTTGTTCTCTAGCGAGTATTTCTGGTTTATCAAATCTGATGTAATGATCTGACGTCGGCTATATACCAGCCAACACCTGGCTCCCTGTGACCACGGACCCTGCAAAGGGTTTGAAACGTCAGGACAAACATTAAATAAGTAATAATAAACACCTCCTTAATTAAAATCAAGTCATCACCACAATTGCTGGATATACGATGGACATTTTAATACACACAATATTTTATTAATTCACGTTTACACAAAATATTTTGCGGCCGATGTTTTTAAACAACAAAACTAAACTATTAGTTAAGCACTACTTCCTTTGCACAAAACATTTAAAGACAAAACAAGTATTATTACAAATATCATTATCACTAATCATTTAAAAACTACTAATGATAACCATTAAATCCTATTAACAACTTAATCCATTCACCACAACAATATCAACAATAAAAGAAGGTATATTTAATACTATAATTACCTATTGCTAAAATGGGATGGCATCAACTAATAAGCGAGCAATGCGCGAACGCATATTTATCTACAAAAGCAATTTCATTTTCTGTCAGTCACGTCCTTGAAGCGGTCACGCTCACACGTCTTACAATCACAAAATGAGTTCGGGCATACTTGACGCAGACGAGATTCTCTCGTACAACGACCAATGGCAGAAACTCGAAGAGTCATGGGGCAAACCAGTCGACTTGGAAACCGAAGAGGACTTATCACTTTCAAAGTTGAGACCTGCGTTCAGCTCATTAGATCTAAAAAAGTCGACGTTCGATTCCTCATTTTTGTTTAAGAAAGTGAAGAGGAAAGTTGGAAGGCAGCTGTCGAAGAAGTCACTGTTAGACTACCAAGAGTTCCTGCAAGACCTTCACCAGAACGCCGTCGAGGAGTCACCCAGAAAGCAGTTTTACTACATCAACAACGGGCAAATACTATCGGCGTTTTCAGTTGAAGAGATATGCAGTAAAATCGATGAAGTATTCAAATCAGTTGAGAAATTGTGCTCTGCGACTAGCACTGTACGTGTGAAAAAACATATCGACGAAGTGGTTCAATGCAGTATTTCATATGGAGATTTATCGTTTGATGATACTGTGGACTCGGAGAAAGAGAATGGTGACAGTGATGATGTCGACAAATATATAGATGAAGCATTCGAGCAGCTGAATTCTACTATTGTCAGCATCGCTAACAAGGAGGGTGATATAGATCAGACTACTAAGGAATCGGTGACAACGCTAGTGAAAAAGTTCAGTGCTATCTTGAATGGACCTGTACACAAGAGTCCTAGAAGAAGACGGGAGTGCAGTGACAGGTTTAAAGACTTAGCAGACTTCTGGAGAAGTAAAACCTGCGATGCAGATGAACAGTTTTAAGTACTTTAAGTACACATTAAGTTTTATTGATAAAGGGAGTAGGTAATATTTTGTTATTAAGCCGTCTAAAAGAGAAGGTAGGTAGATTTTTTACTGTGTTTAAAGTTAAAGTAGGTTGATAGATTTTTATGGAGAATTTGTTTGTTTTTAGATTTATACGTAAATTATTAAATTTAGAATAATATATTGTGTGTAGATAATTTTTATGTATTAAGATGTACTAATGAAGCAATAATGAAAATGTAGTTTAAATATGTATGTTATTATAAATAAATGACGTTTTTTAATAAGCTAATTTTCTTTTTCTGTTATGCACTTTATAGTAAAGTACCTAGTTAAAAAAATCGTAATTACACGAACTAACAAAAAGGTTAGTTTCCAAAAAAATGTATACTGTTATAAATTATAAATAAGCTGTTCTTCTTATAGTATTTTTTTATTAAATATATTTGCTTAAATAATATAAATATTGACTATTTAACTATTTATTTTCCCAATCAACCTCACAGTGCGTAAAGCCATAGCAAAACCTATTAAAATTTCAAAGTATTTTTTTTTTCAAATTACCAAGTATTTGTTGTTACCATGCAAATTGCAGTGGCACATACTCATGCAAACCATGTTAAACTCAAATATAAAACTTTATTTATAATTACATAGCCCGGTGGCAGAAACAAAACAAATTTCGCACTGCGTCATCGTAATAGGTGCGAAATAAACATGGTACCTTTTGGCGGGAACGACCGGCTGTCGCTTAATTATCGCTTTAAAACGAGCACCGGGATTCATGGTGGCTCCTTCTGGACTGCAAAGAGGAGCATTATGTTGTATTATAAGTCATCTAAGAGTATCGTCCGTGGGGAGCCAAATGGTAACCATCTATCCATCCATCTTCATATATTTTTCTAAAACCAATTTACACACCAGTCTTTCACAAATGTAGGGTTCTATCTTAATTATAAGATAATTTTCAATTCAATTTCAATTTATTTATTTATTCAGATATCAGAGATCCAATTATGGTTAATAACAATGTATACTTAATAACTATGTTAGTACATTTTAATTCAAAAATTCAATAATACTAATAACAATAATTCAATAATTCAATAATTCATAAAGTAGGTAAATATATAATTTTATTTATTTACTTGTCAGTACATGAACCATACAACAATGGTTCACGTACTGACAATCAAATCTTTTCGCAAACATGTTTAATAATAATAATAATGAGCTCATTTTGTGATGTGAAAAATAAACGTATTTTTTATATATATCTGTAGTGGGATGACCACTGATTTCATACCCAGATTTCTCGGAGTCTATTCCCAGGGACATCTATTTTAATATTCATTGTTGATTAAATTATTTTGATGTCACCAATCTATCAATCCAAAAATATGACTAAAATATAATCTAAAACAATTAATAGGGTCGCTGTGGCTTCTGTTTTCCAGCAACGCTACGGCACAAGCTGAGGCCTAGAACTTGAGGTTCTGAACTTGTTTTTTTATATTTTATCTTCATCATCACAGCCAAAAGACGTCCACTGCTGGACAAAGGCTTCCTCCAAAGATCTCCACAACGACCGGTTTGTGCTGCTCGCATCCAGCAGCTACCCGCGACCTTTGCTCTTTGGTTGTCCTCGAGCGTTCTCATGAGACTCATAGTGAGCGGCCACGTCTCAGTCCAGAATATCATCGCTTACAACACACTCTGGTCAAAGACTTTCTTTATATTATACTTTTTATATACTTTTGTATTGTGTAACATTGTAACTGTTTTGTACTTTCAAATTCAATATAGCACCTAAACACCTTGTCTGTACACAAAATTCAGTTAACCGGTCACGCGGACGAATTATGGCGACACGTCCTAGCTTATAGGGCCATAAACATTCAAATCGCACTATACCTTAATCTTATTATTTATCGCGGCACGGGGCGGGCAATTAAATGCATCCAGTGCCTTGCTATGCATCACGGGTAAGCCCGCGACGGGATCATAATAACAAAGAACAATAAAAAATAACGAATTACACCGTGGACTGGGAGGAGAGGACACACGCGGGCGATGCGTGGAGACGACTCGTTGTTTTTGAACAATTATTTTTTTACCGTAAAAAATACAATTCAATATAATTTTACACCATCATATTATTATGACATCACAAAAAATTTACAGACTTCTACTCTTTTGTTTTTGATTTCTCGATTTAGGATAGAAAATGAATAGAATAAAAACACTTTATTTGTACCTAATACATAATTAAAATAAAAAATCTATTAAAAAAAACAATAATAATAACAAATAAACATTTTTATACGTCTGTGCTGCAGAAGCACAAAAGGGCGATAGCTCAGTGGCTGATTTTCCATATTTTGTCAGCATTTTTTTTAAATATAAGTAGGTATTTATACATTTTAATATCTAACTACATATCACTCACATGTTGACTGAAGATAACATTTTCCTTAATTCTATACCTACAAACGCCTCGGTGGCTGAGCGGTAAAACATTCGGCCCCATACCCGAAGGTACCGGCTTCAATTCCCTGGTCGGCCAAAGTGTGTTTTGGATTTTTTTCGATGTCATAGCATTGGTTTGTGATCACCAACCCGCAACACGTGGTGATTCAGCCATTACCCATCATTCATCATTGTATTTATGACGACTTGATTTTAATGATGGAAGCCTTTGCCCAGCTGTGGGGCAGCCATAGGCTATTACAGGACTTTACACATTATCAGATGTCACATATTTAGAACTTCTGTCGCACTGATGCATAGTCGTCAAGAAACAAATCTTCTAATACGATAATCGTGATAAAAACAGTCAATATTATTAAAATAATAACATTTCCTCTAACCTAGATGACTAAAGTGACCAACGTATGGGACCAAGTAGGACATGACATTTTCGTAAATTACATTTTCAATAAATAACTAATAAATATTAAATTAAAATCGCAAAAAGAACCACTCCTCGCAATTCGGCGACGCTGTCCCAAATCCACATTCTGTTCGTGCTCATTCTTAATATGGGGCAAAACTGTTGGAAGCACAACAGTTTTTGTTGTATATTTTATGTTGTGTGACGCCATAACTCAGCCGTGACGCGCCGCCCTGAGCTTAGATACACCGTCTCAGTACTCCAGCGTTATTCGCAGCGTTATTTATAACGTTATTTATAACGGGGCAGTTATTTTTATTTATACACTTGTTTTATTGGTTTACTGCGCTACGGGTTGTTGGGCTCGTTTTTGGTTTTAGTTAAGTGGCTACAGTTTGTTTGGTGAACAAAGATTTTTCTCTTTTCGAAGTGGAAGTAATTAATTGCCTTGGATGTTGATCGTTTTATGATTGTTTATTCTCTTTGTTATTGTTAGTAAGTAGAAATGTAAGTAGCGAAGTTTCGAGTTCCGACAACAGTTCCTCGATGTTAGAAAATACCTATGAAGGTGACCGTCTGTTTTGGTTGGTTGTTCTTACTTTTAATATTACATGAAACACATAGGTACTCGTGGATGAGCGATTTGTTAATATAATATTAAGTAGTTATTTTATTTGACGACCTCCTTGGTCGAGTGGCTTGCACGGTTTTCATGGTGTCGCCATCTCTGAGGTCCCGGGTTCGATCCCCGGTCGGATCAATTTAGAAATACCTGTTTTTCTATATTGTTTCGGGTCTGGGTGTTTCCTATGTATAATAAGTATGTATTTAAGTATATTAAGTATGTTTATCCGTTGTCTAGTTAACCATTTCTCGAGTTTCTTATGGAAGCTTTTCTTGGTGAGTGTGGGATGCTATTATAGAATGAACTAAATAGGCTTCAGATACTACAAAAAGTTATGAACACTTTATAACAAACCTTATTTAATGCGAATATAGAATTAGATAAAAAAAAATCAATATGTCGTCATAACATCAATGTTTGTAGCATTGTTGTGTTACGGCAACTAGAGATAAGATAGCCAGTGCCTCACTAGTTGAGGATCCCGGGGGAAGTGCGCTTCCATCATTGGCCTTATCATCACTTAACATCAGGAGAGATCAAGGCACTGCGCTTACCCCTAATATTTTAGGGGTAAGCAAAAGAGGTAAGTAAAAAAACAAGTTCTGATTTGGTTCGTTTAATCAACCACACATACGTAACAGTTTTTGTATAATGATGATGTCGACAAACACGATGTCTTTGTTATGCTACTGTTGTCCACTTGATGTGCGGTCGACTGTACCAATTTTTTTTATAAAATAATATTTTCATCAGATGTAATTCACGAACCCCACATGTCAGTGTCTAACTCAAATTAAACACAAAAAAGTATTTTCGCGTATTCACGCGTAATGCTTTATCTATAGGACATTATCGTAAATTAATTACTCGCGTTATAATGCCTCCATTAAGCTTGTGATGTCATCGCCTTGTACAGGGTGATCCGGAAAAAATGTCGCGCCCTCAGTGTTCCCGAGAGAAAAAAATACCAGGATTGCCGGTTGAAAAAACTACGCTACGACAATAAAGCCAGTTACACAAAACTAAATAGCATCATTGAATATACAAAGATTAACAAATTAAGCCAGTTAATAAAAAAATAATATACCTACTATAAAACTAGCTGTCATCATTATCATAATCATCATCAGCTCATTTTATGTCCCCACTGCTGGGGCACGAGCCTTCCCTATGGATGGATAGGGAGAACGGGCCATAAACCACCACACAGGCCCAGTGCGGATTGGTGGTTGTTAACGACTGCTAATACAGTCGGGACCAACGGCTTTACGTGCCTTTCGAAGCACGGAGCTCGAGATGATAAATGTTTGGTCACCCATCCGATGACCGGCCTTTGCGAAAGTTGCTTAACCTCAGCACTCGCAGGCCTAACCTAACCTAACCACTGCGCCATCGAGCTCTGCTCGAAAGCTGAACTAGCTGTAGCATAGACAAATTCAGAGGTACAAATGACAGTCAATAATTATTGACAGTTAATATTAATTATAGTAATTTATTCAACAATTTCATTTGTAATCTTACCAATTATTTATTTATATTTATAAATTATTATTTGACGACCTCCTTGGTCGAGTGGCTTGCACACCGGTTTTCATGGTGTCGCCATCTCTGAGGTCCCGGGTTCGATCCCCGGTCGGATCAATTTAGAAATACCTGTTTTTCTAAATTGTTTCGGGTCTGGGTGTTTCCTATGTATAATAAGTATGTATTTAAGTATATTAAGTATGTTTATCCGTTGTCTAGTTAACCATTTTAACAAGTTTCTTAAGGAAGCTTTTCTTGGGGCTAGATAATTGGTGTGAGTGTGGGAAACATTTATTTATTTATTTTTAATAATCAAATCAAATCAAATTAAATAATTTATTTTGCACATTTTTACACAGATAAGGTTATAAAAATAAAAAGAAGCAAAAATATATTATGATGAGCAGTGAAACAGTGGCAAAAAAGTCTCCGGCTCAGCATGTGTCACAGCATTAGCAAAGCCATCGCCATGACGCTGATTTTCAGACGGAGGCCGAGTTGCATTCGTAGGTACTAAAGTTGTTCCTTGAGTGTTCTAATTATTAATTTTTCAAAGCACTTTGAATTGCTCAGCATTATATACCTACTCAGGTACTCATACTACAACATTTAGAAGCCGCAATAATATATTGTTTGTTTTATGAAGTTTGGTTTTATGTGTTGTTATATCTTTCTGTGTGTACCAAGAAATAAAAAAAAATAAGTAAAAGCTTTAAAATTTAATTATTTTAAAGTTAGAAGATTTTAAACATAGACAATTATAGGGTTACAATTATAACAATAATAAAACATTTATTATCACATAACAGTACTGTCCGTAGTGTTAGTAACAACGATCACAATAACTTTGTTAATAAAACAAAAAGACAGAAAAAAAGGTGATAAAAGTTTAGGTATGCCTAAAACGAGACGAACCTTCAGTAGTGTGCTTTTTTTAACTAAAATAAGATTAATGGAACGAACCATCGAATTTTATTTTCAAATATTTGTAACAGCTACGTCACAGCTGTACTAGATAAGTGTCCAGGCCCTCCACCATAAACAGCGGTTCGCTATCAAACTGAACCCGTGGGCCATCACCCTATACTGCCAACTACCCGTCGGCCATTGATTGCTATTATTTCGAGTCATTAAATCAAAACAACGACAATCGGCGCGCCCTCATTACGACGGGCGGGCGGATTTAATCAGTTGCCCCCGATCGCCGTAAAACATGATTTATTTATCTCTATTATGTTTGCAGTTATTTTTTATCTCATCTCTTTTAGTTACTTTGGTATAGAAAGACTGTTTTGGTTGTTATCGCCAATTAATACATGGAGACTGCTTAAGTCATTCATTTTCAAAACTGAATAAATTAGTCGATTCAATAAGCGTCGGGAAGATGATCGCTCGTAGAAACGCGCAAGCGTGGGGCGGCCAGTACGCCGTAGACCAGTCTGTCGTCTGCGTTACTGATTGAAGGAAGAAGTTCTTAAGGACCTGAAATAGTTTCATGTAGACAAGCGGTTCAGAACCGGGACTAGTGGCGCCGACTTGTATCAGAGGCCAAAGCTCACTTGGGGCTTTAGCACCAGGATAGTAAGTTTATAGTAATAAGTAAGTAAGTAAGTCGAAAGGATTGATGTTCGAGTCTAACTCCAGTTGGGATTAACTGTACTGTTTTTTTACTGTTTGTGTTTTTTTAATGTAAGAAACAACACAAGCAGCATAACCAACAAGGAGCGTATCCTTTTGCCTTCATAACTGCCCTCGAGGTCAGCAATACGTGAGTGATCAATAGCGTTATAAGCTTTTTATTTTTATGTGCTACGACAACAATGTTTGTTAATACCACTTAGCAAGGAAAACAATTGCAAGCAATCCAAATGTCAACTATAGTCAATGTCCGTGCAAATCGAATTCCAAAATTATTAGAGATAAAAAAATTGTTCTAAGGATCCATGTTATGTTATTAAAAAGTTCAAAGCCACATCTGGAAATTTGCACTCGGCCCTATATATTTGAAATAGAACGTACCTACCTTGAGTTCCAAAAAGCAATCGCGCGTCTTCACATATTTCTGACTTACGTCATATATTACTTATGACGTCACAGGATATCAGCGCACTAACTTAAACCCGACTGCAATACACTAAAAACGATTCACTAAACCCAGGTGCGCACATTAAAATGACAAAACATCATCAGCAGCGTAGCGAGCGATCGCTCGAGCCATACAGAAATTAGCATTAATGCGATCGTAAAGCCGTCATCATGGCGCGATAGACCGCGTGATTCGGCCACATTTACTGCGCTTAGAACGAATTTATATGGCCAGTTTGCTCCGGTTATAGTTACGACGACAATTTTGAAGTTTTACGACCCAATCGGTTTTCGTACATCAACGCAGACGCTTACATAAGCTAAAATGCAGTCTGTGTACACGTACCGAGTTTCCGTTCATCAATTTGATTGCATAGCCTTTGAAAAATGAGCTATTCTTATGACTTTCGTAATAAATTAAATTGTTAGATGTATTATAATATAATTCAATTGTATGCAGTATGGACCAACTAATAAATTGGGGCATTTTTCATAATGCCCGGGCATTATGAATAATATAACCCTGTGTGGTGCCGGGGATAAAGAATTGCACCACCCCATCTCTTCCCGTGGGTGTCGTAAAAGCCGACTAAGGGATCATTCCAGAGGATGGGCAGCAGCATCTCTCTGAGATTAAGTCTCAACTTACTGCGATCGCCAACTCGCCTGCCAAGCGTGGCGATTACGGCAAATACCCTTCATATCCTTGGGGGAGGCCTTTGTCCAGCAGTGGACGTCTTTTGGCTGAGATGATGATGATGATTATGAATAATGACAAGCTACATAGGGCGAAGTAAATAATTATAGTTTGAACTTCTTTATTTATCACATTGCCCAGACAATGTGGATATTGCCGTGTGGTTTTACATTTTACGGGGAGGAGAACAAGGGGTTCTATAATGTTTTACACACAACTCATTAGCCAATTTTCATTCCACAAGTAGGTAACATTTTGAAAACGTTTCGTTTCGCAAAGTATTGCTTTAACAATGGCATTCAAACATAAACATTCAAATAGCAAGCTGTTATTTTATAAATCATCATTTTATTTTGTTTGAAAAGATAAACAAAAGGTACGTTTTACAAATAATTAACAAAATACAACACATATTTTTTTTAAATAATACAATACTCTTCGGCAGTTTGGTTCTGGCGCTTCGCCGGCCGCTGCTGCGGCACGCTTGCTTCCCTCGCTCGGCTCGCGCTTTGTTTTGGTCATTGATCTAACTTTTTTTTTTTTTTTTTTTTTTTTTTTTTTTACCCAGGGGAAGCCGTTAAGACTACCCGACCTTGAGGAGGCCTGACGGTTATGTGGGACTCGCCCGTCTGCCTTTCCACACCCACTGACAAGAAGAGAAGCTCTAAGTCAGCTGCCAGGAACAAGACCCGGCTGGATGGGCGAGACAGAGGGGGATACCCACTAACCCCTGGGGGACCAAACTCCGACAGCATAAGGCTAAGTGGCTTGTCGCGGGACCTGGCCACTTGGGAACTGACCTCGCGGGGGCCACCCTGTCACCCATGTACCAACCTGCAGCACCACCAACGCGCGTACACCCAGAGGTAACTCTGGATGCAAGCGTGCCAGCACCACGCGCCGATATAGGGGTGAAACGCGCACGCAAAGACATCGTACTTTGGTACGAAAACCCAACACAAACTTCTAGACATTTTTGTGCATGAAGCACCCACACTGTTTGTGACTTTGTAATCCCATATTACCCAGTCATTTATTCCTAATATTGTAGATATATATACAATTTGGTATATACATATTATTCCTATTCTTATTTCTATTTATACAGACAGATTATAAATTTTGATTAAATCACACAATTTATAAAACTTACTCCCTAGAGTTACCTATATCTATTATTAAAATTACACCTAGATTTCCATCACGCATGACTCGTTGTCGCGGACATATTCCCCAATAACTATGTACATTATTTACATATTTTCCACCGAAACGACTGGGTGTCCTCACAGTGCGCAGGACAATTGCACTATGTGACACCTCCTCCTGCCTTCGCCTCATGCTCATTTGAGCATGGTTTATGACCCGTCCTTGATACCGAAGTAGACGTACACTATAATATATACACACACACGTCTATAACCCGTTACTCCGTCATTAATTAACTATATGTACATTACTCATTAACTTAACAGCTACACTTATTTATATACATTTATGGCAGAACATATATGTACACTTATCCTACTATAACCTATATCTAATTTTTTTTCTTTTTTTTTTCAGAGACTCCAGAGCATCGTGTCAGCATCAGGGCAGAACCTGATACAGAACAGCAGCATCAATGGACGTTTGGCAACTACGGTGGTTGGAGATCCGCGTAGCGCCTTCTCCGCCTGCCGGTGCGCCTTTTCCTCGCCAGTGGGGCATTAGCAGCCACCTCGCGAGCGCGCTCGGCCTCCTCCTTGAGGCCCATTACGTCCGAACAGAAGTCGACTACCGCCTCCCAAGAATCCTCATCTTCAAGCATCGCATTAACGACACTGGGTAAGGCCAAGTCACCACCTCTTAGCGCGGTCACCAGAGCCCGTCGCTGCGAAGAAAAAGCACCGCATACTTCCAGAGTATGTTGTGCAGTGTCCTCAGCAGCTCCGCACTCATGGCAGACCGGACTTTCTTCTCTACCTATCTGATGCAGATACTTACCGAAGCAACCGTGTCCAGTAAGTATTTGCGTCAGATGGTAGGAGATGCCCCCAAAGGGCCTATTGAGCCAATCCTGTAAAACAGGGCGAATTGCGTCAATCGTGCGGACGCCGTATGTCGGGGACGCCATGCGTTCTTCCCACATCCATACCGCCATGTCCCACGCGTCGCGTCTCGCGCCTGCTATCTCGGCCTGAGCCGGTCGTTCACCGTCAGCCCTTCTTGCCGCCCGAAACTCGTACACTTCAGTCAAGACTTTAGCTTCGAGCTCCCACGGCATCATACCGGCTATAGCGGTAGCGGCCGCAAACGAAATTGTCCGGTAGCCCCGGACTGCCCTTACTGCAACCACTTTTTGTGGCCGCCGCAGCAGTGCGACGTTTTTGGGCGTCAGGGCATCAGACCATACCGGGGCTCCATAGAGCGCCATGCTCCGGAGGACCCCGGCATATAATCTCCTGCAGCTGTCACCTGGTCCGCCCACATTAGGCAGCAGACGGGACAGAGACAGTCCGAACTTCACCACCCTCGGTGATATTTCCGAGAAGTGGGAAATAAAATTCCATCTGCTGTCGAGTATGAGTCCGAGGTATTTTAACCTAGACCCAACTTTGACAGCAACACCATCCACTTGTATGTGGGCATCTCTGGGGGGGCCGCCCCGAGGACCATGGAACAAAATGGCCTCGGTTTTCGGCAGCGCCACCTCCAGCCCCAACAACCGTATGCGCGATATGGTCAAAGTGGCAGCAACGGACGCTAGTCGCGCCGCCTCCTGGTAATCACCGCCCCTGGCGGTGACTAGGGTGTTGTCTGCGTAGCAGATGAGACCCGACCTGGGAAGGGAGTCCCCTCTCAGGACCCAGTTATAACCAAGGTTCCACAAGAGCGGCCCGAGGACCGACCCTTGTGGAACACCGCACACCATTCTACGCGAGCTTATTCTCGCCCCTCCCGGCTCCAAAAATAGGACTGACCTGTCCACAAAGTAGTCCCGCAGGACTCTTCGGAGGTATCTCGGAACCCTATGGTACTGTAGGGCCTGCATGATTACGCTGAATGAGAGAGTGTTGAAAGCATTGGCTATATCCAATGAGACCGCCAACACTCTCTCCCCCCTTTCGATCGCATCTTCGGTCAGGCGTTTCAATGTCATTATCGCGTCCACTGTGGACCTACCCCGTCTAAAGCCATATTGCGAGTTCTCAATATTTGGCCCCTCACCGTCCAAGTGCCCGATGATGCGGGCAGCGAGCACACGCTCAAACAGCTTGCCCGCCTCATCAAGCAGGACGATTGGGCGATAGGCAGAAGGAGAGTCCGGCGGACGCCCTTCCTTCTTTAAAAGGACTAGTCGGCCTTGTTTCCAGATTTTGGGAAACCTCCCCTGCTGCAGGCAGGAGTTCAGGAGCGTGACTGGCTTCCATCCGATATGTTCTAGGGCGATCGCCAGGACCTTTCCTGGGACGCCATCTGGGCCGGGAGCCTTTTTTCTACTACGGAGACGGTCCACGGCCACCTCCATCTCATCATCTGTTATTGCCGGGATATTGGGAGCACCCTCGTCCGTGTCGTGCTCTGGGGCGAAGAAAGGCACCGCCTCGAACACCCTGTTCGGGAAGAGACCCTCCACCACTCGGGTCAGGAGTTCCGGCTGGAACGACTCGGTGGGGGGCGCCGTATTACGAAGCCGATTTCTAATCGCACGGTACGGTCGGCCCCACGGGTCTCGCTCCAAGTCAGCCAGGAACTCCCCCCATGCCGCGGCCTTGGCCTGCATGATCTCGATCTTGAGCTCCTTCCGGGCTTCATTTAGGCTATTACGGAAGGCCTCTTCTTCCTCCGGCGTGTGCCTCCGACGGCGACACCTTTGATACAACCTACGCGCGTATATGCTGTTTTCGCGGAGGGACGCGATTTCCGCCGTCCACCAGTACACCGCGCGTTGGTGTGGGCGATCTCCAGCCCGTGGCATTGAGGCGTCGCAGATCCTGGTAAGGGATTTGCGGAAGCTCACCGCCAAGTCGTCGACGTTTGTTTCGGGGTCATTGATCTAACCTAACCTAACCACTCCTAACCTTACCAACCCTCACGATTCTTTGAGACGTCACACGTCCCTTGCTCTCCGTTCTTCCTGGCCGGAATATTGCCTAATGTCTTACTGGCCAGGTAACCATTATATTAAATTAAAATTGAGTAATAGATTTCGTCCATTTAACGTATTTGTGATAGGAAAAAATAATTAATGTTCTGTTGCAAAATGTCGATTTATAAAACTACCACTTTAAGAGATGTAAGGTTTGTAAAACAATTTTATATGAAGTGTTGATTTGTGAAATGAACATTTGCGTTTCGTTGCTTGTAAACTGAAAATTTGTTGAATAACTGTCGAACTTTCGAATGGTAACCAGAAAAAGGAGGTAAAGTCCAGTTAATTTAAGTTTTAATTATCATATTATGTCAGCATTGTTCTCTTATTTGTTTTAAATATTGATTCATTGCTCGAAATAAAAAAAACAGTAATTTAACCTGGTATTTATAAGTCTGCCCCATAGGTGATAAACATTATAAATAATGCCCGGACGATATGATTATTTCAATAGTTGTTGTTTGGGCAGTGCCCCACAGACACACTCACCTCTCATATTGGGCATTTTTCAAACAGCGCGGGCATTTTTTATTATGCCCGATTAATCACTTGGTCCGTAATATATCTTTATACGTGTTACACTGTAGTAACGTGCTCGTGGTATGTACCTTCTTTAGGTATCTTTAAAAAGTTTCAGAATGTTGTTGAGATTTTGTAAAAAAAAGAACCATATTTATAAATTCAAAATAGTACAGTATATCGCTATATTTAAAAATGAGCCAGCCTAATTATAATTTAAACAGCAAATTCTCGTACAACGCTCGCATAGATTATGATCGAAGTATGATTCACCGCGTAATTCCGGGTGCATCCTTTAGGTGATTATCCCTAAATCATATTTAGTGCAGTCATTATCGTCCGCGCGCACTATTATTGAGTGCGATGATAATAAATAACGGCTATTCGGCGCACTCTAATTTCGCGAGCGTATTTTACTGTTTGTGGGGCATATGTCTGACGCTGAAGGAAGAAAGAAAGATGGTCCTTCGGTGTAAGTATTTAAATTCTTATGTAACTGGTTCTTGCTTAAAAGTATCAAAGTTTTTTTATATATTTACCTACCTATTAACTACTACAAAAATTTACTCGCGTTCTGTGTTGTTTCCCTTATCTGTACATTATTAAAATTAGTGATACTAATTATATTAAAAGAAATCCGCAAATATTCCATTCCGGAGATGAACTTAATGTTAATTAACTATAAATAATTGATTTTTTATGTGGTGCAATAAAGATTAAAATAAATATAAATCATCCCACACTGCATTCATCAACCTTACAAAGTTGAAACAACGAACCACGACTTTTACCCAGTAAAAAAAACTAAATTTACAACAAAAACATAAAAACTCTTGCTAACCAATTTTTAAGTCAAAAAGATTAAAATAATTAATATAAAACACCTTATATCGATGCTTTTTATAAATTTATGTTACATAAATAACATATTTTCTTAATAGTTCTGTGCGCAGTTTACTTTCATACTATCCTGCCACCATGGTCTGCTGGAAGAAATCTATTTTTTAGAGATATGCTTACCTGTACTATAGTGAACCAAAATGTTAACCATTGTAAATTTCCTCTTCCCCCCGGATCACTGTGGCATACAGACGTGTTTACGAAATTTACAAGTTTCTACTAGAAATATTAATAAAATAAAATATTATTTACAAAAGTTAATTCGATCACAATATTAGGAGCGCATACATTGCAAGGAGGTGTACAACGACTTGACGGCTGGACACGGCTATACGAACGCACACAACGCACACATTCAACGAAATAAGTAAGCAATACTCATTCATAATAAACTACTAAAACAGCTACAAGCGGAGGCCTACTTAAACTGGACGGAATCAAAAATAGTTCCTTATTGCCGATTGCGACAAGCTTATCTTGACCCCTGAACGCGATCGAATACAGATACTCTTTATTGCTTTATGCTTGCCTGGTACTTTGAGACAGCTTTGAGACTTTAAAATGCCACTCAAACGCACCCCCCCTCCTGCCTCTCCGACCCCCAGCGCACCGCGCGCTGTTGTTTCTGGAGATTCGCTTGCGCGTGCTTCGCACTTACAACAGCTACAAGAATCGGATAACGATTTTAACAATTCAAGCTGTAAGGCGGAAGACATATCTAATGTCACATTGCGAGGAAAAAAGAAGCGTATGGTCGGCGAGGACATAACCGATGTTCAATTAACATGCGAATTTTCTAAATTTAAAGAAGAGATGAAAAATATGATTTCCTCAATACTGTCCGTGCAACAAAAGGAATTGCAAAATAACTCTGTTACACTAAAGGAAATAAAACAAACTAGTAGTAACATCGATAATTCAATCGCCTTTTTGACTGCGCAAAATGAGGAGTTTAAGAAGAAAATTTGTCAGCTGGAGGAACAAAGAAAGGAAGATAAAAAGTATATAATTATGTTGGAAGAAAAAATTTAAAATATACAAACAGATATAAGAAAGCCAAATTTTGAAATGAAAAATGTACCGAAAAGACCTAACGAAACAAAAGAAGACCTCCTTAATATGGTGCTAAACTTATCTAAAACCGTAGGCTCCCAGATGAAAAAAGAAGACATAAGAGACGTTTTTAGAGTAAAGGGAAAGAGAGAAGGAATACAAAACACGCCCATTATTGTAGAAACATCATCCACTATTATAAAAACTGATGTAATAAGGCTATGTAAGGCGTTCAATGTCAATCAAAAATCAAAGCTGTGTGCTAAGCACTTAGGACTACGGACACATGAAGACACACCTATATTTATTTCGGAACAGCTTACAGGAAAAGCAGCTCGCCTATATTTTCTTGCACGTGACCTTGTGAAAACTAAACTGTTCAAGTTCTGCTGGACCGCTTATGGGAGAATTTATGTGAGAAAGGATGAACCACTCACCAATTATACATATAAAAAATGAATTTCAA
This sequence comes from Eudonia lacustrata, assembly GCA_947562085.1. Classification (NCBI taxonomy): domain Eukaryota; kingdom Metazoa; phylum Arthropoda; class Insecta; order Lepidoptera; family Crambidae; genus Eudonia; species Eudonia lacustrata. Next base: position 24,490,933 of record OX387314.1, read on the forward strand.
ATTCAAGATATAATTAAAAGCAAGTGACTATGTATAATTCTCTTTGCAAATAACCTTAATTATTTCTTAGTATTGGCTAGATATTTGTCTTTTAATTTTAACTTACTAAATAATAATGTACCCACTTGTTTTTTATACACTTGTAAAACTTATTTGTTGTTTAGAGTAATGCAATTTGTTTCAGTATTTTGTTTTGTTCTGTTAGTGAATATCGTTCACATTCAATTTCTGTATTTAAGTATAATAATAGAAAGCCAAATTTACACTACACCAATTTACCTCTACCCATATACACACGCTACTTACACCTGTAAATATATACTAATTACACACCTTTATTTTAATATTAATCGAAATGCCATCTCTGTCAAGCTGAGCTTACTGCTTTATAAATCATTTAATACTATTTTGAAACTTTATTATATTGTAACGAATAACCCCATATATGTATGTATTTTATATGATAATTTATCTTTTCATAATGAATAGCTCACTTGAAACAATAAATGAAATCGACGCAAATGAAACTGCATTTTCTATACAATGCGATACTCATAACTTAGCCAAGAACATACAAATATCTAAAAATGACCTTACCATTGTAACACAGAACATTAGAAGTATATATTGCAATTTCGACGATTTTCAGGTGACGCTTTCTCAATTAAATTTTGAACCAGATGTACTAGTATTAACTGAATGCAGAGTTAATGTGAACAAACCAATTCCATGTGTTCCTAATTACACCTCTTTAGTCTCTACTCATAACCTTAATCAAAATGATGGGGTGGCAATCTACGTAAAGAGTAAACTACGTGCGAGTATAAAGGAAATACGCCTTGAACACGCGTCATGTTTACAGGTAGATGTACTTGATAACACTATTATAGCTATATACCGGTCACCTTCAAACCCGAATGCAACTAAATTTATTGACTCCCTTAATGATCACCTTGATACTATTAAATCTAATAAGAGCATAATCGTTACTGGAGATATAAACATTAATCTGATACCTAAACCTAATCAACCTTCTCATGAATCGAATAATAGAGTCAAGTATCTAAATATGACTGCCTCTCATGGCTTATTACCTGGTCATTCACTTCCGACTAGAGACTCCAGCTGCCTAGACCACTTTATACTGAAAGTAAATAGCTAAAACATCTGCTTTTGTAGCGGTACTAAACACAACAATTACCGATCATGCTACAATCTTTTTGTGTCTAGCTAAGGCTAAAAACAAAAACATTTTTCCAAACAAAATTATTAAGTTTGACTACGACAAGGCGCTATCTATTTTAATAAACAGTAACTTGCCGGCATTACTGTTTAATGATGACCCTTATTATATTTTTAAACACCTCATTGCGGAGCTGGTAAGCTCTCTAGAAGCTAGTAAAATAATAACACATGTATCGAATAAAAAAAGAACTATCAAGCCATGGATCACTCCGGGAATATTGCGATGTATAAGAAATAGAAATAAAATGCAGCTAAAATTAAGGTCAGATCCACAAAATGAAATACTCAAAATTACGTTCAAAAGATATAGAAATTTTTGTAACAATATTATAAAGAAACTAAAGCGAAAATACCAAAAAGAGCAGTTAGCATCATCTGAAAAAAACGCTAAAGCCCTCTGGAATACAATTAACACAATCACAAATTTTAAAAATAAAAAATCATCAAATACAGACTTACTTAATTCTAAACCTACTCCTAGAGACCCGTCAACGCTGTAAACAAATTTTTCGCAAGTGTTGGGAAAACCCTTGCTGAGGCTGTACTCTCACAGAATCACTCTTCATCTACAAGCTACATGAGTGATACAACTTCTTCGCAACTGTCATCTTTTGTACTCTTGGACACTGATCCTCAAGAAGTTATGAACGTTATCACTGGCCTGAAACCTAAGAGTGCTCCTGGGTGGGATAACTTGCCAACAAAATTCTTTACGATGGCCAAAGACATTGTTTCACCTGTGATTAGTCACTTTGCCAACCTCTGTTTCCGAACTGGCGTATTTCCTGAACCGATGAAACAATCTCTAGTTACACCGGTGTACAAGGGTGGTAGGAGAGACGATGCCAACAATTACAGACCAATTTCGGTTTTACCTGTAATTTCCAAAATAATAGAAAAATTACTGAACACTCGCTTAATCAACTATCTTAATAAATTTAACATTATATCTAGTTCACAATATGGTTTTAGACAGGGTAAATCGACAGAAGACGCAATTTTATCATTAACAACTTTAATATCCAAACAGCTTGACAAGGGGAATAAATTACAATTTACAATACTTGGACCTTACAATTTTTTTGGACCTAAAAAAAGCTTTTGACACCGTCTCTCTGCCCTTTCTTCTACACAAGCTAGAAAACATTGGAATCAGGGGAATACCTTTGAACTTGTTCAGGAGTTACTTATACGGACGGAAGCAGAGAGTTCGTATTGGAGAGCACGTTAGTCAGGACTTGGATATCTCGTTTGGGGTGCCCCAGGGGAGTGTCTTGGGTCCTACTCTATTCCTCATATATATCAATGAGCTTACTAGTCTCAACCTAGAGGGTGGTCAAGTCATCTCTTACGCTGATGACACTGCAATTGTTTTTGAAGGGTCAACTTGGGAATCAGTTTTCCATAGAGCTGGAAATGGTCTTGGCAGGGTTTCTCTATGGTTAAATTCTAATCTATTGTCACTAAACACTACTAAAACAAATTATATATGTTTTACCATTAATAAAAAAACACAACCAAGACGTGATTTAAAACTAAAAATTCACCACTGTGATGAATCTGACACTTCACTTTGCAAGTGCACTGTCATTGGAAGAGTTGATTCGACAAAGTATTTAGGAGTGATTTTGGACTAGAGACTTTTTTGGCATCCACATGTTGAGTTTGTTAACAGTAGAATTCGTAAACTTATTTGGATATTTAAGGCACTTAGACATGTGACTACAAAAAAACTTATTAATCAAATATATATTGCTCTAGCACAGTCTGTAATTACCTACTGCATTTCTATATGGGGAGGAGCTTCAAAAACCAAGTTTTTGGAAGTTGAAAGGGGTCAAAGATGTCTGATTAAGGTAATGTATTTCAAACCGTACAGATTTTCTACAGATGAACTTTACGAAATGTGTAATTTACTGTCAGTCAGAAAGTTGTACATCTTGATGGTTACTTTAAAATTTCATAAGACAATCCAATTTCACCCTAATGTGTCACCAAAACGGAGAAAATACAGGGTTGCTCCTACACATCGCACCAAAACTATTTTTGCGAGTCGTCAATATTTTGCAGTTTCGGCGCACATTTATAATGAATTAGATAAAAAAATTCAAATTTCTAATTTAAAGTTACACTATTGTAAAAAGGCTTTGACAGAATGGTTGTTTTCTTTAAATTATAGAGATACTGAAACGTTTTTGAGTAACAATTTATAACTGATATTATACTATAGTTAAGTATACCTAATTACCTATATGATAAAATAATAATCTATAATAATAATATATTATTATATTATTATTATTATATTATGAGGGACGGTACGGTCGACATCTGTCGGGCATGCCGCCGTCCTGGAGAATCACTCCGACATATTATTTCTGGTTGTTCTCATCTTGCTAACGGAGAGTATTTGCACAGACACAACCAAGTAGCCAGAATAATTCACCAGCAACTTGCTCTTGGATATAGCCTTGTTGAATCGGAGGTGCCGTACTATAAGTACGCACCTGCGCCAGTACTCGAAAATGGTCATGCAACGCTCTACTGGGATCGCTCTATCATTACGGACAGGACTATAGTCGCCAATAAGCCTGATATCGTGGTGGTCGACCGATCCCAGCGCCGGGCAATACTGGTTGATATCACCATACCTCATGATGAGAACCTCGTGAAAGCCGAGAAGGACAAGCTCAGTAAGTACCTACCTTGACTTGGCTCACGAGGTTACCGCCATGTGGGATGTGGATTCAACCATTATTGTACCGATAGTCGTTTCGGCAAACGGTCTTTTAGCCAAGAGCCTCGATCAACACCTTGAGAGGCTCTCGCTGAAAGGTTGGGTCAAGGGTCAGATGCAAAAGGCAGTAATCCTTGACACGGCACGTATTGTCAGGAGGTTCCTCACACTGCAGCCCTGACCACCAGTAGTTTGGGCCCTGCCTCGCTGCTGGCGGTACTCTAGGATTAGGTTTTTATAATGTTTTATTGCTTTTATATTAAAATATTGTAAAAATCTAGTTTTAAGGAAAAAAATGAATAAAGAGTATAATATTTATACACAATAATAATATTTATATATAATAATAATATTTATACATGGTTACCACAAACACTGTACATGCAAAATGGGTACATATAATATAAAAAAAAAAAAAAAAAAAAAATTTAGTTGCTAAGTTTTTTCTTTAATAATTTTTAATAATTTTTAACTATTACTTTAGAATGCTTTAACTGATTGAATTACTTCAATACATAGTTTAATTTTACGTAATTTGTCATAGTAAGTATATTATAAGTTTACTAATATGATACGGAAAAGCGGGGCCTCCTGCAACAGATATTCTAGAATATCTACTAGGCAGGTCCCATGTACTGTTTATAAAAGTAATATGATAGACTGAAATAAATATTTTTTTTTGATTTTTTTTTGATTTTGATTTTTTTTGTAAATGTTTATTTGTGTACGAACTAGTAAATAAATAAATAAATAAATTCATTGAGCAGTAAACAATTACTATTATTTTTATCTTTGTAATAATATAGTTTTACAAAGTAGGGATCTGTAATTGGCAGTAGGTTAGGTAGGTTATGCAATGTAATAAATTAGTTTATAAAGTACTGTAGATTCTATGTTATAAATAAATTTAAAAAATGTGGCTTACTAACTTACTAACAAATTTAGACAAATAGATAGATAGATAGATAATACTTTTATTGCAACACTATAAAACATAAACATGAACTAAAGAAAAAAATATATTACAAAGTTATAATTTGGCGGTCTTATCGCTTTTAAGCGATTTCTTTCAGACAACCGGATGGAGAGAGCTAATAAACTTTAAGATCAGAGTTGAAACTATGAAAACATACTGTAATAATGTGTTTTTTATAAGTGGAGCAAAATAATAATAATGATAATGATTAGGATTAGGTTTTTATAATGTTTTATTGTTTTTATATTAAAATATTGAAAAAATCTAGTTTTAAGAAAGAAAATAAATAAAGAGTAAAATGATTATGATAATAATGATAAACATATATATATAATATATAAATACCATATATATAAATAAACCTACTTAAACATAATAGTAGTCTCAGGTAGGAAAGTAGCGGATAAGGCAGTTTTGTAGCAGTACAGGGTTAATCGGAAAGGTAGAAATTTTTCACGGGCTCTTTAAGGGTGCGCCGTCCATAAGTGACAAGTGTCATATGTTTTATTTGAAATGTCGTCGTCCATATTTATTTGATGCCGCGCGGCCATACTAATTTTGTATGGGGAATTTAAGGTGCTTAATAAAAAATAATTATTTAAATAACCACTTGATGAATCGAAAATGTAGTCTAGCAATTTGTAGTTTATCCATTGATCATTGTTTAGACAAAATCATAGGTACAATAATTTAGATAAACTATAAGAAATCTACTAAACGCCGCCACTCGTTTTCATGATTTTTGCCCAACTTTAAATGATATTGTAGAAAAACTATAGCGTGTTATGAATTTATGGTTCTGACAAATTGTAAACACGTTCCCTATGATACTAAATATATATTTTGTTAATTTAATACGATAGTATTTTCAATTATATCTACTTAACCGTAACTGCATTTTTGGCATTTTTTTGTCGGCGCACCCTTAAGTAAGTGAATGGATTTCGCACACCTGATCGCAACTGGAAACGAATTCCACAGACGATCAGCTTGGACGGTAAAATAATAATCATAAAAGGTGGTGCTGTGTGGGGGGGTTTTAAGGCTTAAGTTTTCTGATGACCGTAATGAGCGCGAACCTGAACAGTTAAGATAACTGAAACGTTCCTTAAGATAAGAAGGATAGGTGGGATTAAACAATATGTTATAAAGAAAGGAGAGTATAATTTTGAGTATTGCGGCGAAGACGAATAGGAAGCCACTTTAGTTTTAAGCGATACTCAAAAACAAATACCATGTTTTTGAGTATCGCTTAAAACTATCGGTTCGGTTCATATACCGAATACAAATACGAATACAAACATTTAACTATTTAAATTGTAATTGGAATTTATTTTATGTTCTATCTATTTTTATTAAGATTTCCTTATTGCTCATAATGCTCAATATTATTCATCCAATGTTACTAAATAAAGGATGTTCTACGTTCTAGGTGCAGTACACACTGCGACACGTTACGGCTACTCAGATATTGCCAAAACACGCGGACCAGATTTAAGATGGCCGGCGACTTGCCTTGTTTTAATTGGACCGTTGCATATGGAGTTACATAGAGCTGCCCCCTAGATAAATGGCATAACGCAGAATAGAATAAAATAGAATAATTATTGCATGGGATTGACATAAACGTCATTTATACGTATCGTTGACTTATGATACACCTTATCACCGCCACCATATGTTACTGATAGTGACTATTAAAAACTAACACATAATTTAAATTGATCTCACTATTCAAAATCTCAGTTGTCTGTAAAAACACCTCCTTTTTTTAAAGTCAATAAAACATATTATTTTCTATGTGGCCCGCGTTGATGTCTTTTGAGCTGTAAAAGCTATAACATTGTACCACAAAACAAAGAGACCCAAAAGGTAAGCTTAATAGAATAGAATAGAATAGAATAGAATAGAATAGAATAGAATAGAATAGAATAGAATAGAATAGAATAGAATAGAATAGAATAGAATAGAATAGAATGGAATGGAATGGAATGGAATGGAATGGAATGGAATGGAATGGAATGGAATGGAATGGAATGGAATGGAATGGAATGGAATGGAATGGAATGGAATAGAATAGAATAGAATAGAATAGAATAGAATAGAATAGAATAGAATAGAATAGAATAGAATAGAATAGAATAGAATAGAATAGAATAGAATAGAATAGAATAGAATAGAATAGAATAGAATAGAATAGAATAGAATAGAATAGAATAGAATAGAATAGAATAGAATAGAATAGAATAGAATAGAATAGAATAGAATAGAATAGAATAGAATAGAATAGAATAGAATAGAATAGAATATAATAGAATAGAATAGAATAGAATAGAATAGAATAGAATAGAATAGAATAGAATAGAATAGAATAGAATAGAATAGAATAGAATAGAATAGAATAGAATAGAATAGAATAGAATAGAATAGAATAGAATAGAATAGAATAGAATAGAATAGAATAGAATAGAATAGAATAGAATAGAATAGAATAGAATAGAATAGAATAGAATAGAATAGAATAGAATAGAATAGAATAGAATAGAATAGAATAGAATAGAATAGAATAGAATAGAATAGAATAGAATAGAATAGAATAGAATAGAATAGAATAGAATAGAATAGAATAGAATAGAATAGAATAGAATAGAATAGAATAGAATAGAATAGAATAGAATAGAATAGAATAGAAATATTTTTATTGACACTAACACAAAAAATCATAATAGAAACAAACAAAAAAAGAAAAAACATAAGTATACAAACAAAGACAAAGACATTTGTTTGCTATTGTTTATTGTGTTGTGTATTTGTATCTATATTTAAAATAGAGAAAAAGAAACATGAACAATTAAAAAAAAATAAGAGAAAAGTGAAATAAAAAACATCCATCGGCCAGATCCGTCCTACAAACAATTAAAATTTAATTTTGTCTGTATTCACAGCAGACGACAGATTAATAAAGCGTTTTTTCCATTATTATATTTATTAAAAACTATGTTAGAAATCTCACAAATCTTGTAAAAGGTCCCGTACAAATGTGAAACATTTTCTTTAAAGGTAATGTGTTCACAGCTCTGTGTAGGCCGTTGGTCAGCACCGACCGCAGGTTGGAGTTACGCGCGTGCGGACAGCGACCGCGTGCGACGCAGTTTACGGAGCGGACAAGCCTTCATGTTAGGATCAGCCTGGGAATAGAACATAAATATGGCTAGGGTGGTAGCTGGTGGTAGGTCATTACATTATCGAGTATTGAAACGTTGTTTCCTGGTTATCACCTATATTTGTGAGTGTCGCTACTCTCGTTCTTACTCTTCAGTTTCTAAAGATAACAAAGAGTGGCGATGGATGGCCTTAAGAATGATATTTACACCTCGTACAAAAGTGTTATGTAATTTATTACAAGCCTTCATGTAGGATCAGCCTGGGAATCACACTAATATTATAAATGCGAAAAATTGTGTGTATGTTTGTGTGTATATTTGTTGCTTCTTCACGCTGCAACTGATAGATGGATTTGGATGAAATTCGGCATACAGATATATTATAACCAGGGGCCCGACCGCCTAACCGATCGCTTTGACTTCGTGTGTGCTTTATGACGTCATCTTGTCGTTTCGTGCCGCTTATGAAAGCAATATCGAAAGCTATAGCCTTTAGCTTTTGATATTGCTTTCATAGGCGGTGCGAGGTTGCAAGATGACGTCATAAACTATACGCGTAGTCAAAGCGATCGGTTAGGCGGTCGGGGGGCTGGATTAAAACATAGGATACTTTTTATCCCGATATTCCCACATGAACGGGAACCACGCGGGTGAAACCGCGAGCGGCCGCTAGTTGAACATAAATATGGCTAGGGCGGTAGCTGGTGGTAGCTCATTACATTATCGAGTATTGAAACGTTGTTTCTTGGTTATCACTTATGGTTGTGAGTGTCACTACTTTCGTTCTTTCTCTTCAGCTTCTAAAGATTAAACTTATCTAATGCACCAGATATGGCTATTAAAATTTACAATAAACTACCGGATCAAATAAAACAGCGTCCCTTTAATAGCTTCAAGATATCGCTTCGTAAGTTTTTAATGGAAAACACTTTTTATAACATAGATGAATTTTTTAAATATGGAAAATGAAGTATTAATAAATAGGTACCTTACATTTTTTTGTTTTTGCATGCTATTCATAAATGGCTAAATAGGTTAAGGACATTTAAAATAAGTTTGTAACATCATTTATAAACCCCTATTTAATGAAAATAAATATTTTGAATTTTGAATTTTGAATTTTGAATTTTGAATTTTGAATTTTGAATTTTGAAACGCCTCGGTGGCCGAGTGGCAGAGCGCTCGACCCGATACCCGAAGGTCCCGGGTTCAATTCCCAGGTCGGGCAAAGTGTGTTTTGGATTTTTCGATGCATAGCCCGGGTTTGTGATCCAACCCGCACTTGGCAAGCGTGGTGAGTAAGCCAATACCTAGAGAACAACGATTCATCCCTAGGATGATACGCGAGGCTATTGAAATTTAAAAAAACATCCTAATTTTAATAGAGAAGATGGAATCTACCACCAGCCTGGGATCCCATCATACAAAAAAAATCCCAGCTCCAACACCATACTGCCAGACCAAAACGGAAAAAACAAAAAAACGGAACGCACCTGATTAAATTTAAATGACCATGATACAATCTACCAACTAATTATGAGACGACCAACCCCTCAGTCTCCCTGTGACCACGGACCCTGCAAAGGGTTCGAAACGTCAGGATAAACATTAAATAAGTAATGTGTAAAATAAACGCGAGTAGATCCGTAAAAGTTGTTTCATTTCAAAGCCAATTCCTATCAATTGTAGTGATGACTTGATTTCAAAAATGGAGTCCTTTGCCCAGCTGTGGTATGACAGTATATAGGCTATTTACTTACTTACTTACTTCTGAAGATTAAAAAGAGTGACGACAGATGACCTTATGAGTGAAATTTTCACCTTACATAAAAATTAAACTACTCCTTAATATGACCGCGTGCGACGCAGATTACGAAGCGGACGAGCCTACGTGTTAGGATCAGCCTGGGAATTGCACATAAAAATGACGAAGAGAGGGCGGGGTGGTAGCTACTCTTTACACGGTTAGTTCCGCTATGGTATGGTTTCGCTATGGCACCCTCGCAAAATGCTCACCATATAGTCCTACTATGAGATCTATATGATCTACATCACATCACATCTATTAGATCTACGTCAAACAATAGAAGTACAATTGAAAAGAAAAGTGCACCTATAACTTTTTAGTCTTTACCGGACAGTCCTCTAGGAGTGTAAATAAAAAGTCTATTTGCAATGTTGAATCAGTCTTGTGTTCATTCAAAATCAATTAGAAATTGTTATTGTGTACCGACTAGAGATAAGATAGCCAGTGCCTCAGTAGTTGAGGTTTCCGGGTGAATTGCGCTTTCACCTCCGACCTTGTCATCATCACATAACAACAAGTGAAATGGAGGACACTTGCTCACTCATATGAAATTAAAAAATAAAATAAAAAATAATTGGTTTTTTATTAATAATTTTATAATTAATAATAGGCAGTAGTACCTACAACAGTACACAATAATTTACCTAACACTATGTAGGGAATAGGTTTTTGACTGCTAGATGAGTTTAGTTGAGTGACATTCCATATAAAGTTTTGTAAACGAACGGTTTTGTATGTAGTACTAATTTTTTATCATATTTTAAAAAGTCACAAATAAAAATGACTTTTAAAGTAATAAACCACAGATAGGTAGCCACCGAGATAAAATCCCAAAACCCAACACTTAGCTCGGCAAGCAACATAGACCACAACGCGAGCGCCGAGCGTTACGTCACAATTATTTTGCCCTTATCAAAAACCAAACGACAATTATCCCCGAAAGGAGGTGTAACATAAAATTTAATGAAAATATAAAGCATGGCGCCACTAACCGCGTCCATTCTAATTACCTATAATTATCGTTTCATACGGAGCCGGATGCAGTTTTAATTCCGCCATTTTGTCCCGGTGCTTGCGAGCTAATGAGTGTTACCGATGGCTTTTTGATAATGTTATTGATACGGCACATAGGACTTTGTTGCTTTGTACAGATTATGCCAGTGGGATTAAACCTATACATCATCATCAACTTTCAGTTGTAGAAACGTGATATAAAATTATTTTTCATCACCAGGTCATTTTTATGTCCCCACTGCTGGGGCGCGAGCCTTCCCTATGGATGGATAGGGAGAACGGGCCATAAACCACCACACGGGCCCAGCGCGGATTGGTTGTTTTACTTGGATTTTGGCTTTACGTGCCTCCAGAAGCACGGAATTATTTTTATTTATAATTAATTACCGTCGAAGGTCAAACTACGCCAAGGCTTTGCTAGCTGTGTCGTGGAGAACTCAACTGAATAAATGTGTTACATGTGCTGTACGACAGTTAAAAATGTGAGTATCACGAACCAATGTAGAACACCACAATGTACCATAGTTTTAATAATAAATAATTAATGATTTATAATATTTATGTATTGCAGCATTTTCTTTTAATTGTAGACACAAGCTAACATAGCCACATTAAGAGCGTTTACGCCGCACACTAGCGCCGCAACGTCTTATTTAACTAAACCATAACATGTGAGGTGTTCATTAAATGCCGTAAAAATGCTAAATTACTTCATTCAAATAGTTTGTTGAGCATAATTTGATTTTCTATCTCTAGATATGTTTTTTTTTTCATTAGTGGCGCTAGTGTGCGGCGTAAACGCTCTTAAGTCAAAAATAACAAAATGTTTAATAAATGACCGGCTGACTCCCAAACTATACGTAGATTTTCTTCTACGGCTTCAATTTTTATCTGGGTTACTTAGAGCTTATATTACTATTTCTTTTAATCTTCTTCATACTGACTGGTCTATTGATAATCTGGTAATCTGGTTTCTTTTCGTTTTTCCTTTCAATCATCAAAAAAATTGCGTAGTTATCTCCTTCTTTTAGTCCTCCTACAATAATCCTACAATCTAATCCTACAACCCATGCCAAAATAACAAAAACTGCCACAAACTAGTTCAATAATCCAGTATAACCCTACTTTACGAGGCGCTGGCGGGTGACGGACGCGGTATCGGGCGGTCGCAGCGACCAGTGGTCAATTATGGCCGCTCAGTGTTTATTGCATTGGCTGGATTGGCCGGTGGCAGCCACTTTATGGCTTTCATAGTTCAAATGCGTCGGAATTGGCGGTTTAAAATTTGTTGCCAGTGATTTTTCGATTTGGTAATGATGATTTGGTAACGATAAAGTTATATGGTAAGTAAAGCAATGTTGGTTATTTTTAATGATCTCCGTAGCTGAGTGAGAATGTAGCGAAGTCTTGAGTTCGAACTTCTAGTGTGGGAAAATTTGTTTATGTTTCTGGCTGGGAACAATTAATGTCAAATAATACCTAGTTCCATATTTTTGGTGTAGCAACTTTTTGTATGGTAGTAAGGACGACTGTATTCGTAAAGATTACTAAATAATTACTAAATAAAAGAAAAGTTCATATTTTAATTTGGATCTCAAAAAATTCCATAAATAATAAGGTGGTAATGACAATTTTGACAATAATTTACATCAGATTTTTTATTTAAACCCTTTTTTTTCAACAAGAATTTGGCTTTTTAGGATAAAAATGCTGTATTTGACATTTCATATTATTTATTTATGGTGTTGAATTTTAAATTCCGGAAGTTTACGCATTTCCGGAATTTAAAATTCAATTTAATTTAAAATTATATAAAATGTTTTACCATTCAAAATGTTTTAATACTTTTTAATAGGGGCCGTACCATAACTGCAGTCATAAGGACTGCAGTTACGGTACGGCCCCTATGACCATGATCAGTTTTTTACATTACAGATATTTTTAGTTATTACAAATGATATTTTCAAACATGATATTTGGTATAATACGTCTACACCTAACATACATTTCAATTTGTTACAACCGCGTGAGACAATTTGTAATAATTGTAAGCTCAATATTTGCGTAATTAGCGTTCTTAACGACTGTGTTGGGATGAATTATTGTCTTCATAATTTGATATCCTTATAAGCTCCTACGATTTTCATGAAATTTAGTATGCAGGGGGTTTCGGGGGCGATAAATCAATCCAGGTACTCTAAATAAAACGATATTATATTAACGAGTTACTTTCTAACATTTCGTGAACATAGCGGATAGATGCTTGGGTCCATTGTGAGAAATCGTGGTTCGATCTCCATAGCTCCGTTACCTACTGACATGAACTTTTGCCTTACATTTTAAACTTTATTATGCTTCTATGTAGATTAACAGGACTTTTTTATGTGTTAGTAGCGTATTCATTACAATATTTTATCATCATCGTCTCAGCCAAAAGACGTCCACTGCTGGGCAAAGGCCTCCCCCAAGGAGAGATCCTTGGGAATCCTTGTGGAGACACAACGACCGGTTTTGTGCAACCCGCATCCAGCGACTTCCCGCGACCTTTACTAGATCGCTGGTCCACCTTGTTTGAGGCCTGCCCACACTGCGCTTTCCGGTACGCGGTCGCCACTCAAAGACTGTTCCGCCCCAGCGGCCATCAGTCCCGCGAGCGATGTGCCCTGACCACTGCCACTTAAGCTTAGCAACTATTCGTACTATGTCGGTATAATGTTTATTAATATAAAATTAAAAGAATGCGTGCAGATATCCAGTCTACAGACTGGACGTGTAGGAGCACATAGCATAGTGACATTCATAAAAGTAAGAATCAGACTTTTTGTAGCCTCAACTGAATAAATGTTAATTGAAAAGTAAAGTGAAAGAGACAGAAGTTAATCACAACGTAACAATGTCACCAACTAACAAACAACCTGTTACAAAGAATCACAGTTAAATCACTTTAAGTATCCACATTAAACCGTAGCAAGTAACGGGTCAAGCGTATTTATTCCACGCATTATACCATTTATAGCCGCCATCGAATAGTGTTGCCAGTAATTATCGTAAAATGTTGCATGTTTATGTATTTTTAATTCTGCCGTATATCGGGGACGATAAAGCGCAATACGGCGATTCGGAAACCGGACAATAAAGTCGGATAATGCTTGCCGCCGGGTTTCTGCCGGCTTTTGGGCTGTTTGTCTTTTTATGTTGTTCCTACAAGTACAGTTGCTTTTTCGAAACTTACGTAGGATACCACCCTGCAAAACTTCAATATGCGATAGATATAAAAACTATAAAAAAAGATTTTATCACTAACTTGTGGTAAGTTCGTGTTTAATAGTTTTTAATTTGTGTTATGTCAAAGTTTGAAGAAAACTAATATTAGTCAGCCAATGTAATTACTTAAAAGTTGTTCAAACAACATTCTATATGTAAAATAATCATTTATAACATCAGTTACATGAGTGGATATTTAATAAGAACCCGTTGACCTGAACTCTAACTTTTTTATAAATTTTATTTATTTACTTAGGTAGGTATTTACATTATAATTATATGTCACATCCAAAAATACATCACTTAAATTAATATCGAAAACATTGAACTGGGATGCAACCCTAAACAATGTACATAATTAGACCAAATTCGACAACTACGTTACGTTAACGTAGTGCAATATTTTTCCAAATTAAAATAAGATCACAATAAATAAATTTGCATAAAGTTTATATATCATTATACATAATTAAACTTCAAAATAATTTAATAAAGACCAATGCAGCCCACAATACAATACAAAACTAATCTGATTTGAGCCGCGAAGAGTCGTAGCTCGTAGCTCGTAGCTCGTAGCCCGTAGACTCTCGTAGAGCGCAGCATTCCATTAGAGTTGCGGCATAAAATTTAATTTCTTTTGTTTATTGTAAAGAGAAACGACAAATTAGTTATAAGTAGAGACGAAGAACGGGCAGAGTTTGATACTACGTTCAAATCAAGCGAGCGTGCACATTAAATATAATAGCTTAGCTCTGCGCCTTGAGATGACGACGACAGATCGCTGTGGATAAGACCTTGCCCTGGAATGATTTGTAACCATTTTTTTATATTCTTCTTATATTTTTTTTATATTATTTTTTTATATTATACTCTAGCATCATCATCATCATCTTAATTCATAATTCATAATTCATAATTTTATTGTCTCACGTCAGGTGTACAGATATTAACTTATAGGTACATTATAGGCATGACATGAACCCTGTTAGGGCACTACAATATTTAAAATTTATATTAAATTACTTAATATTACATTTATTTTATATTATATTTATTTTAAATGACTTAAGTTATTCCAAAATCACATTAAATAAAACATTAAATTATTACATTTAATCAATACAATAAATTAATCTCAGCCAAGATGTCCACAGTTGAACAAAGACCTCAATTATTCTATATAACGTATACCATATTCCAATAATTCATACATTCCATCATATATCGTATGACAGAAAGTGTTTAAAAATATGTAATAAAAATACTGTTTGTATAAAAGAAACAAATAAGTGATTTAAAAAAAACACAAATGTTGAAAAAAAATTTCACGAGCAGGGTTTGAACCCGCACCCTCCTGACATACCTGGACATTTGACCGCAACAAAATTTGCGTTAAAAATTACATAAACATTAAATAAGTGATATTTGAATTAAGCAGTTATGCTAAAAATTATAAAAACTGTGATAATGTATAAACAATTTTGCGAAGTGCTACTGGGAGAGCGATACTTCTGTTGGCCCCACTAAGATAAGATAAGGTAGGGATTCACAATTAATAGTATAATAAAGTCATCCGAATCATAGATGGTTTATTCCAGCATTTATAATAATCTCGTCAAAAATTATATTTAATTTTGACTCAAATAGTTCCGTCTCACACACTCACACCCTTTGAAATAATTGAAACATTTTTTAAACCATGTCCACGCTAATCCAGCCAACGTCAGCGCACACGGCACACCAACAAATTCCCAGCTCATTTGTTTTTTATTCATCCGCAGCGGGTGTAATCGAAAGTATAAATTCCGTCTAACTGCGAGCAGGCCTCGCCGGCCGATAACGCGGCCCTTGTTAGCGGGTAATAAGAAAAATAAACTGGAATTTACACAGACAACGCCTTATGGAATATCAAACTTTAAAGCGTGCTGTTTGCACTCGCTGCTCTGTGGCGCGTCGTGTTTTGTTTTTTTGACGATTTGGGTGTACTGCATTTTTTGCGCTGTGGTGTGTGGATATGGGCTAGGCTGTGATGTCGACGCGTGAATGGAACACAAATTGAATACTGACACAGTGATCAAGCATTTTGTATTGAAAAATAGATTGAGATTAAAACAACTACAAACAATCATATAAAAGCAAAAGATTAATCCTCAGTTAGACAGTTGGTACTTTTTATGTCCACTAATAACAAAGAAAAAATCTGAAAGCTTTTGTTAACGAATAAAATAAAATAAATATTTTCCTATCTTAGAACTATATTATATTTTTTTGAATAATACTTTTAAACCGAATTCTTTTCAAATTACGATACTCTGAAAAAAATGTACAATACAAATTAGTAGAATTGCTTTACCTCCTTTTACGAGTTTTAATTATATATGATATCATTATTTAAAAAGGATTCATAACAGTTAATTCATCCAACTGTTAGTCTATTATCAAATTAACCACTTTTATTTCATCTTAAATTGATTACAGAATTAAGATAAATCTTCATCTAAGAAAAATAAAGCTGAACTTCGCTATATCTTAACTCTATAACAATATTTTTCATTATAACAACCGACAAAATACCTTTATCAGAACACCCAACGCTCGCCAACTAAAATAATCGCAGTCATTCAGACTTTCCACCTCACGCTAAGAAAAGCCTCTTAAGCTGGAAGAAAGTTAAAAAATAATTAATGCTTTCGTAAATATTCATACCTTGGCTGGAGTTTAGACTTAACCCTCTAAAGTTGGAAATATACGGGCTTGAATTGCCAACGTGCACGCAACGATTTTAGACTACTTAAAGTCAAACAATCAAACGTCAATCTGTCTTTTAAATCGAAATCATGTAAAGGAATGTCCTCCAACAAGGTGGACCGACGATCTGGTGAAGGTCGCGGGAAGCCGCTGGATGCGAGCAGCACAAAACCGGTCGTTGTGGAGATCCTTAGGGGAGGCCTTTGTCCAGCAGTGGACGTCTTTTGGCTGAGATGATGATGATGATGATGTAAAGGAATTGATGAAGGTATGATTCTGAATAATTGTGAATGTAAAAATAACATTAAAATTGTTTTACATTAAGGTATGATTCCGAACTCCGCTGCACGCAGCAGTGCTGCTCGCAGTACTACTCGCAGTACTACTGGTCCTGCATTGCTGCCGCGACATTGCTGCGTAGCTCGGAATGTAATCTCATATAAACTTATAGAGAATATATGGGGACCAGTATAGTGCTGCCGCAGCACTGCTGCGTGCAGCGGAGTTTGAAATCATACCTTAATGTAAAACAATTTTAATGTTATTTTTACATTCACAATTATACATTATTTCTTTTTTTAAATTTTAGCAAACGAAGCGTCGTAGGTACGAGACGCTCTTTTTGATATCTTCAAAATAATGTTCAATCACATTTACAGTAAGTTGAATCGTATTAAGTTTAAATATTTTGATTCATTGCGCATAAATAACTAATTTATAATAGAAGTTAAACTAATTTATCTATTACGACATACAGAACAATAACGGATAGGCCTTATAGACGTGTTATATATTACAATTGCCGTTAATGCTCTTAAAGTTAATACAGAGCCTCCGAAGACTTGATCGCATAAAAACATCATGCCTCCAAAATCCTGCCCAAGCTCAGTAATTATAGCCGACGAAGAAAGTGTTTGCGGCATCTTGTGCAATTTAGAGCGTTATGTTTTTAAAAGTGAAGGGTTCGTCGAAACTGCTCCGATTTCATTTAAGTCCAGCTCCGTTATCGCCGGAACCCCATTGTTTTTCTTTCTTGAAATTTTACGGTCAATTTGACGTGATTCGTTTTTTTACGATTAATTTGAATTTAATTAGTTCTGCGCATTGTTGTCGGTCTTTACGGGCGTAGTTTGGACCGAGGAGATTTATTTTTAATGTGATTTTTTGAACCTTCCTTTTTCTAAATTAGGTACTTGGCGGTCTGCTAATTTATGTTTAGTTTGTTTTTAAAGTTTAATGAGAAAAAATATATTTCTACTGCATCTCAATGAAAGTATACAGGAAGCAATTTATCGTCAAGCGTGGGATACGAAAATCATTGATAAATCTTTATTTTTCTATGTATTTATTTATTGAGTACACAAATAGATGACAGACAAAATTATCAAATAATTATAACTCCATTACTAATAGTTGCAAGACCTACATTTAAAAACGGTTACACTAAGCAAAAAATTGGGAGCAAATGAAAGTAGGATGGGTTAAGTTTGTGAAGTCACATTAACGTGATATGGTAACAAAATATCATTCCATCCATAGCCGTCTACATCGTTACAATTTCACTTTTTAATTAATCCAAATCTTGTCACAGAACTCGAGAATGAGATGCGCAAAGTAGAACCACCCCGGCTTTAGATTGAAACGTTACTTACGACATTAAGTTCAGCACTTACAGTTCTCTTTTATTACTCACCAGACTACCAGGCGATATCTCTTAAATCCTGACAGACTGCATCGTGGCCGAGAAAAAAATCTCTCTCTGTATATATATCCTTAGATATTGGCGTTTGTTGACATATTTACGAGCCCCTCGACTATTAAGTGGTGATTTAGTATAGGCATATCGGATGGATACATTTTTATCGCGGCAATATATCCAGTCGGCTTCAGTTACATTATGTGCCATTCACGCTTGGATCTCACAGTTTTCCGTTCCTTACGTCTTTGATAAAGGGTTTGGTTTAACGCATATTTACCAACTGGCTTTTCTTATTGCTTATTGGTGGAGTATTTTCTATGAGACTTGTATGAAGTATTTTGTAGCATTGGATAGGATACCTCGCTTATTTATACACAATACATCTAAATACAATACTGCTATTAAATTTGAATGGGTTTTCTGTTTTTATAAACCAAATTATGAGTAGCCATTTTTTCAATGTATTTAATATTTGAAGCACTGGTATGATGTGATATCTATAATTAAAATTTTGTTTTACAACACGAGCTACAACTAGTTTTTTAATTAAGAAAACACACGATGTCATCTTACTAAACAGCAGACGACCATTTTGCTATATTTTATGCACTTCATGCTGCTGCACATAAGCTATTGGGAAAACCTCGCCAGGGACATGGCTGCTTGATTTCAGCGATTAAAAGTTACAGATTCTTGAAACGTTTTTTGACTCGAATTCGAACTCTTTGCTTATAACTTATAACCTGATAACTTTACTATCAGTCAAATAAAAGGTCACAAGGAACAACTAGCACCTATCATAAATATTAAATTAAAACATTGTTAATTTAAAAAAAAGTAGGTAACTGAAATTATACATTTAACTCCTCAAAAAGGAAGCTTTCAGCCTACATCTCATCGGATGGTCATTGACGATAAGAGCACAGATGGAAAGGCCAAAAAATAAAAAATAACCCTTTACCAACTGGCTTTAATACCTCTTTCTAAAAACGTACTAACACTTATCTTAGCGACTGAAATAGATAGTCAAATTACAGCTACGTTAAGATATATAATATTGTGTAGGCCTTATACAATTTTCAGTCTTCAAATTTGCACCTCAATAACTTACAAATGCGTTGTGAATGCCAAGAAATAGGTCAACAGCGGGTCCCTGTAACTCCGGAGCTAATCTGAGGATATTTGCTGCGTTGATGGGGTAATCATGGTATTGTCCTAATGCCAGCAGGCCGCAAGGCGGCGACTGCGCCGGAATTACAGCAGCTGGAAGGGCACATCATATTATCAGAAACTAAATTCAAGAAAGTTTATAAGTACCTACATGTTAATATACAATGTTATTTTTAGTTTATACGAAACCTAAAAACTGTTTGTTCAGAATCAGTAATAGAATCGATTTCAATATTTTTAATACCATGTTAAATTTTGACCAAATAATATTTACAAAATCTCAAATAAATTATTCCCTACTAAAAACACACAACGGGGCAGCACAAAAAGCTTGTAACTTCGTGAGTTTTCAAGATATTATTTTAATTTTTTTTGTACGGATTCTTTAAATGAAAATGTTTGACCCGTGTTTCGGTTTTCGTATAAACTAAAAATAAGGTTGTATATCATTTATAGACATAGCCACGATAACATATATGGAAGTGCACCGACCCGGCATGTCATGGGGTGCGGGTTCGAATCCCGCTCGTGGAATTGTTTTCAACAGTTGTTTTTCAAAATTTATAAGTATAGTTTAAATCCAAAACGTTAAACAGTTTTATTGGCAAAAAATGCTAACGCAGTAATGTATACTTAAGCTAACTTTCTGTTTAAGACATGATTATAATAATAATAAATAATAAATTTAATAAATTTTCCTACACTCACACCAATTATCTAGCCCAAGAGAAGCTTCGTTATGAAACTCGTTATATGGTTACTAGACAACGGATAAACATACTTAAAATACTTAAATACATACTTATTAAACATAGAAAACACCCAGACCCGAGACAATTTAGAAAAACAATAATTTTTAAATTGACCCGGATCGAACCCGGGACCTCAGAGATGGCGACACCATGAAAACCGGTGTACAAACCACTCGACCAAGGAGGTCGTCTATAAACACATGGTGCCTTACAAATAAACAAAGAATAAGGTCCGAATAGTTATTCCGTGTTTTGTCTCTTTCACTCTAATTTGAAATGACGCTTACATGACAGGACAAAACACGGAATAACTATTCGGACCTTATTCTTCGTTTATTTGTAAGGCTCTGATTGTATACTTTTGTAATATACGTACCTATACAAAATTTACCTCCGCTGAGGCACCGAATCCAATACCTTTGAGTCTGATACCGGTAGTCTAACCATTCGACCACATAGACGAAATAAAAACGATAATGACGAATTAAAAAGAAGAACGATTAGTGTGTGTTTTTACATTTCATCTAACAATTCCAACCTCGGTTGATTTCGATGAAGTTTACCGAAGTAGGTAAGACGAAGCTTGAGATTATTTACTTTGGTCACCCATTCACAGATTTGGTATGTCGGCAGTGGCTTAGTATTACCGACCGTTGCCGCTGACTCACGTAACCGCCACAGTAACCGTTTGCTGAATGATTATAGTCAAGATAGATATGATCTTATAATGTCAACGCTCATTCTGGAGACAGTCATTTCGTGAACTACCGGATCCAGGGTGGCGGCATCTCTGATGGTAATCTGAGGAGCTACACCGGTCGGCTACAGACACGGCCTGTAGCTGTAATGCCTTAATCTTAGACGGACCCCGATAGTAAGGATTGTGTGGACCTTCCGCGCGCAACAATGAAATTGAGCAGATGCCATTTTGGAACTACCGCAAATCATTTACGAAAATACAGAAATTGTATTCTTAGTTTTATTTAGTAATTGTGTGGTATAAAGAATAGTGTGAGAACTGTAAACGGGGACGATGAGATTTACATGATCACAAAATGTGACAAAAACCCTTAAAAACTAAAAAGAAAAATAGATTTTTTGTACTTATCATTTTACTAGCTGTGCTCGCGACTTCGTCCGCGTGGAATAGTGACTTTCGGCAGCATTTTTAATTTTTTAGGCTCTTTTCCCGTTTTTGCAACATTTTTCACTGATGCTTCGCTCCTATTGGTCGCAGCGTGATGTTATATAGCCTAAAGCCTTCCTCGATAAATGGACTATCCAACACAAAAAGAATTATTCAATTCGAACCAGTAGTTCCTGAGATTAGCGCGTTCAAACAAACAAACAAACAAACAAACAAACAAACTCTTCAGCTTTATAATATTAGTATAGATTGTGTGGTATAAAGAATAGTGTGAGAACTGTAAACGGGGACGATGAGATTTACATGATCACAAAATGTGACAAAAACCCTTAAAAACTAAAAAGAAAATAGATTTTTTGTACTTATCATTTTATTAATTTAAATTATCTAAGCATAGCCAACAAAAATGTTGAACAGAAACTCATTATTTCTCTAAAAAGTTAGTTGCAATAAAAATTATTAAGTTGACGGCAAACAGATGTTTACACAAGTAATGGTAAAAATGAGAGAAGACTTAGTCTGCTAGTATACGAGTATAATATGTAGTAGATAAAAAAAAGCAACAAGGGCATAGCCACAAAACAGGCAAGCTCTTATCCACGCGAATCTCTCTCCACAACGTCACCTTGGAGGTGTCTCCCCCAGCTATAACTCTTAACGGCAGCGCCCCCGCCGACACGTTGAGGAATTATTATTATGCGTATAAATACTGGAATGTCACGACTAAATGTCTCCCCCCACCCCCTCTAATCTGGGGAGAAATGCCGTTCGATTTGCGAACTGTAATAGTTTTAAATGGCGCGACGTTTCGGTTTGTAATAGTCGAAAGCTGTCGCGTGTCTTTTGTTTTGCGTTTTTCGGAATATTTACTGACTTTCAACTCTTTTGTAGTTGTGTTCCTTTGCTATCGGTAGGCTTGCTTACATAATTTAAGGACATTATAGGCGTTAGTTCGCGTTAATTTATTTATGGAATATTTACACCAGCAGCAGTATATGTAGACACATTAACAAATCTATTATTCTTATACTTACTTCTTATACATAATATTATACAAGCGAAAACAACATCTAAAAGATCTATTCATTAGTAAATAAAAAAAATCGGAAAAAGTGTTGAAAATCCTAATTTGTTCGCATCAACATAATATGTAGATCAAGACGTTACAAAAGCTTGATTACAATTATTACAATTTGATGTACCTACAGCACAGAAATTTGTTGTAGTTAGCCTTCAATTTTGATAGTTCAGTTATCTGTATTGGAATTTCGGCTTGTCTGCGGCAGACAGACACTGTCTCAATTATTCTGGACAGTAATATAATTAACGAATGCCATGTCACGTAATCAGCCGTGTCTTTACGTGCCTACGGATCACTGATATAAACGAGAATATTACGGAGTAAATAAATACTTTTTTGATATTTTTGATATTTTTTTCATAATCGGTCAACCGTCTTTTGTTTCAGCTTTTTCGTTGTCTTATGTTTTTGTCTAAAATTACTAATATTGTTATCGGTACGTTTTACATTGCTTTTCTTACTCTTTCAATATTGATTAAGTACTTATATTTCCCTTACAAAGATTGCTTAGGATTTGGTCGCTGACCGTCTGTGCTTTGAAAGTTGGTTTTGTTTTTTTATTATTTTTATGTATTTATTTATATATTACACTATCCAATACTCTTATAAGTTATTTAAGCTAAATGTAACAACTAATTACAAGTAAACACAGCATGCTTAGAAAAAAAGACAATTAAACACTAAAAACTAATTAGACTAATTTAGACCAGAAATATTTATATATATAAAACACACATTAATTGAAGAAAAAGAAAACGCAGAAATCAGTTATTAAAAGAGATATCAGGGCCCCCAGTACAGTTCCCTTAACTGTATTGTAATTATATTATTATAAACGTAATCATAATATTTATTTGCATCATGTTGTACAAACATAGTGGTCTTGAGTATAAAGTTGAACATGAGCCCTGCAAGGGGGTTGCAAAAATCTTAATCTAAGTTTAAAGTAAGTCCACTCTTAAGAGCGTTTACGCCGCACACTAGCGCCACTAATGAAAAAATAAACATATCTAGTAATTAGAGATAGAAAATCAAATTATGCTCAACAAACTATTTGAATGAAGTAATTTAGCATTTTTACGTCACCTAATGAACACCTCACATGTTATGGTTTAGTTAAATAAGACGTTACGGCCATATTGTTTTCTAAAACAACTTACCGACTGGCCCGGCATATAGCTAAGATTCTTTCACCACTTAGAGGTAACACAACAGCTTATGTGAAGGATTCCTACCAATTTGTCAACGATATCAAAGACCTACATCTCGCTGACAATGAAACTATGTTTAGTTTTGATGTGCAGTCCTTATTTACATGCCTACCAGTTCAGGATTGCATTGAAATTACCAAAAAACGTCTAGCGGAACAAGATATGCCTGATGAATATGCAGTACTATTAGAGCATTGTCTAACATCTGGCTACCTTTTGTGGAATGACATTTACTACCTGCAAGTAGAGGGTGTTGCCATGGGTTCCCCTGTTTCGCCCGTCGTCGCCGATATCTTTATGGAAGACTTCGAGGAGAGGGCCCTGAGCACAGCACCGGTAACCCCTAGGTTCTACAAGCGGTACGTAGATGACACTTTCACTATCCTACCAACTGATAAAGTATCTGCTTTTCTAGATCATCTTAACTCCATACATCCAAAAATACAATTTACAATGGAGTTAGAGGCAGATAGTAAGCTAGCTTTCTTGGATATTTTAATTATCAGGAATCCGGATCATAGTTTGAGTCACACTGTGTATCGTAAAGTAACCCATACAGATAGGTATCTCAATGGTGATTCTCACCACCATCCTAGACAGTTGGCTACTGTAGGGAAATCTTTGTTTCAGAGAGCACGCGGCATCTGTGACACCCAACACCTGGCTGCTGAGCTTCAGCATGTCAAGCACGTACTACAGGATAATAAACTGAAAGTACCACGGCTTTGTCACAGAAAACGCAATAAACCAACCACAGTCGAGCGCCAACCTGCTGTACTTCCATATATGAAAGGTGTCACTGACAAGATTGGACATATCTTAAAGCGAGCTTCAATCAACACTTACTTCAAGCCGCCGAAGAAGATCAACCAATTTTTACGACCTGTCAAGTGCAACTTACCCCTTCAAGATGCAGGCGTGTACAAACTGGACTGCGACTGTGGGCTCTCTTACATCGGGCAAACAAAGAGAAGTATAGGAACCCGTGTTAAAGAACATATAGCCGACGTCAAGCATAGGCGCGAAAATAAGTCTGCAGTATGCGAACATTCCCTAGAGGGGCCCAACCATTACATCAGATTTGATAAACCACAAATACTCGTTAAAGAACAACGATTCATCCCTAGGATGATACGCGAGGCTATTGAAATTAAAAAACATCCTAATTTTAATAGAGAAGATGGTTGGAATCTACCACCAGCCTGGGATCCCATCATACAAAATATTAAATCCCAGCCCCGACACCATACTGCCAGACCAAAAGATACTGTAAGCTCTTTCTGCGTAAAACGGAACGCACCTGATTAAATTTAAATGAGGGTATACAAGCTACCAACTAATTATGAGATGACCAACACCTCAGTCTCCCTGTGACCACGAACCCTGCAAAGGGTTCGAAACGTCAGGATAAACATTAAATAAGTAATGTGTAAAATAAACGCGAGTAGATCCGTAAAAGTTGTTTCATTTCAACGTTACGGCCACTTTTAACTATAACGCTATATTTAACTAAACCATTACATGTCAGGTGTTCATTAGGTGACGTAAAAATGCTAAATTACTTCATTCAAATAGTTTGTTGAGCATAATTTGATTTTCTATCTCTAATTACTAGATATGTTTTTTTTATTGGCGGCGCTAGTGTGCGGCGTAAACGCTCTTTAAACGTGATAGGTCTACTATCGCTACAGTATACGTTGGACAAAGGGTTACAAAGTACAAAATAAATATCGCTCATGTCAATCACCGAGTCTGCCTATGCATTGCAGTCTAGATTGCAAAAGATGCTATGTAAAATATTGATTTGGTATTATTTTACGATCATGTCTTATGTAAGAACCGAAACGTTAATTTATCCGGGAAACAAAGGCGAAAAAGAGAACTTTTTAAAAGATTTAGGTACGTCTAATAATGATTCATAATTATGATACCCGTCGGAATTTATTCTTATTTTGTCACATCTAAAGCTCCTTCCTCCCTATCTTACCATAGCGAGGGACTGTAACGTCTTGTTTAAATCAAGCACAGAATGATGGCAATAACAGTTAACGCCGAGTTACGCTCGGCAGATAATGGCGAGGCAGAGAAGATTTCGCCTAAGTAATTGCTAATTTCGGTGCCGCGGCCGGGATAATTGTTTGTTTGTTTCTTTGTTTCGAATTTTATCGGCGGAGGCGCATCTGTGGCACGCGGCTCTATAGCGGTGGCGACATCTGTCGATGGGTTAGGGGAGATAGTTTGCGCCGATTGAAACTAGATGGCGTTAGTGTGGTATCGATCATCAAACAAAATGTAGTACAAAAATCTTACAAAGATAAAGTTTTTAATTTACACACCGTTTAATAAGTTTTTAGTTTTGCTTAATAAGTATTCAAATGTATGGTAATCGTTTTTTATTTCGGTTATTTAGTTTTAAGCACACTGGTTTTAGAGTGACATCTAGCGGCGAGAAGTCAAAAAAGTTGTTTATCGATTGATTCATAGATGACTCTTTCTTCTAAATATTTGAGAAATAGTTTAATTTAAATCAGTGTACCACACTTTATACCTACTTCACCTACATATTTAGATTTAATTCAGATTGATAAACTACAGGTTGTAATAAAATATTACAAAAGTATTAGTTTACCTACAACACAAAAATTTGGTAATTACAAGGTAGTTTTCAGCATAAATATTTGATTAATAACACATAAACCAAGGGTTACTAAACTCTTAGTTTAATAATTTAATAACAAAAAATATTGCATCCCTTGCTGCTTGAACAGTTTTCATAAGGACTAGATTCATTAGACACGAAACAAAATAGGGTAAAATTTGATCTTCCTAAAAAGGTGTTATACGAGGTCAATGACCACACTTCATCTGATATAAAGAAGAAATGGAGACTAGAAAATATTACTTATTTTATTTTAGGTGTAGTAAGTTAAATGCTAGAATAAGACCAATAAACCTTTTCTCGACTTGTCAATTTAAACCAAGTCCTCCCGGATACCAGGCCGAACGCCTTAGCACTCATCCACCAAGTATTAATAACTAATAATACCCATATAAGATATATTTTTAAGATAATATGCGGTGTCTATGTTACACTACCGCTTTACCCAATCTCCCACACTTTGCATACCCCCACATTCGCAGCATGCAACACCGACCTCCATACATCATGTCGGGCGCTGACGACGCCGAAACTTATCCCAACTTTTCGCGGACACCTTAAGGCCATTAAGGCTTTAATGACTGCCTGTAAATTGGCCATAACTCAGGGTGGCCGTAAATAACTGGCCGTGATAAGGGCCGCTGAGTCGACACAGCGTCCGGACGTGTCTGTCTTAGCTTAGCATGTGTGGATTTATATGAGATCGTTTGTATTGTGGAGTGACAGTCCGGACGGCAGTGGATGGGACCGGTCGGATTGATTGCTCGACTGTATTATGTTCGATACGGTTTAGGCGACTGCGGTTAATGGAACTGTGTAGGGTATTTTCTGTGTTCAGTGTTCTGTTTTTGTTGGGGGTATAGTTTTGTAGGTCAATTGGGAATACGGGATGGGTTTTAATAGATTTTTATAATATTTTGCACTTAACACCTCAAACGCCATTTGACCGACAAACAATTAGTATACATGTATATAATAATACGACCTCCTTGGTCGAGTGGTTTGTACATCGGTTTTCATGGTGTCACCATCTCTGAGGTTTCGGATTCGATTCCCGGTCAGGTATATTTAGAAATTATTGTTTTTCTATAATAAGTATGTATTTAAGTATTCTAAGTATGTTTATCCGTTGTTTAGTAACCATATAACGAGTTTCATAACGAAGCTTCTCTTGGGCTAGATAATTGGTGTGATTGTAGGAAAAATTATTTATTTAATTTATTTAATATAGTGCCCATGCAAGTACGTTTTTTTTAGAATAAAGTGTAAAGTAAATGTATAGGGGTAAGCATTATTTATTTGTATAAGCAAGCTCTTGAAAGTTTTTAATTGTAAATATTAAATGATTTGGTAGCGACATACTTTTATTTGTAAATGTCGTTACTACTATTAAAGCTGTGGAGTTTCTTGCCCCCATTCTTCTCCACAGCAAAAAAATAGACGTCCTGAATGGGTAGTAGGTAAAAAAAATATGGGCGATTCAAAAGTACTTTTCGTAAGTTCTTGAATTAAATTTTATTGACTTTCACTTTGACTTTGACTTTGACTATGACTTTGAATTGAATTTCTATTGTGTCTGGGCCCGGCGGCGGTCAACCTAGTTGTTTGTTCTATAAACGTAGTTTTAAGAAATTTGAATTACAATTACAACTTAAAACATATTACAACAAACAACCCGCACTGGGCCCCCGTGATCCATAGTGAAAACTGGTTTTTGTTTTGTTTGTTTGTTGATTGCCGCCGGTCGTTGTCAGTTCACTGGGCTTTTTTGAAACGAAGCCTCTTCATAGGTTTTCTAGAGGGACCGGCATCACGGATTAGTGTGTCCCCGCGCCCGCTCCCTACTAGATTTTCCTAGGGATTCGGTTCGGATCGGGGTGGGAGCTGAAGGAACGGGAGAAAGGCTCGTGTCCCAGCAACTGGGACATAATGAACTGGCGATGGTGATGAATACAGACAATATAAACGTTATCAATCGAGGTTACAGTAAAACAGTAAAAAAGTCAGCATAAACAACTGTTAACTTCTGACCACAAAAGCGTGCACCGCATTAAAGCGATAACGATCGCAGCGAATTATCTATGCCGATGTGATGCAACGTTAAAACCGTAAACAAGTATAAATGGCCGCGGCCGTCCGCCGCGCCGGCCGACGATAGCGAAATTCATTATAACAACCGACTCTGCAAATGATAACCTCATTTGTGAACGAAACGGGAATGAATCAAACGCACATTACAGCATTGTCATGTTGGAGAATTATTGTGACGCCTCTCGTTACTACCACACTTTGCCGCTGGTGCGCCGGCGGACAGCGGCGGCGGTTGACTGGATCGTTTCGTTTTTTTTTGCTTTTTGACTGGTTTTTTTTTACATTCTATCTTCTTTAAAAAGAGACCGACTGAGAGCCATCAACATCACACATACAAACCGCTGGAGCTAGATCGTTGGAATTTTACAGGCAGTCCCTTTTCATGACGTAGATCTACTGAAATCAGGATCACTATCAAAATCGGTCGATGAATCAGAATCAGAATCGGAATTACCTATTTATTTGTGAGATGTAGGTTAGTATGACAGTGATGAAATTTTATAAATTTGTTAGTTTCACTACATTTCCACTTTAGAGTATACAAATAAAAGTTTTGACAAAATGGCAAATCTTAGGTAGGTATATTAATTACAAAATAATAATACATTAACAATTCATACACAATCAATACAATATTATGTCACTTACTGCTCAGACATTTTAAGTATATTAAACTATCGATAAGTTAATTAACGAAGAATGTGCAGATGTCATTAAAATACGAATACTTAATAATTATTTATACGAAAAATTATTATTAATAATAAATAAATTCATTGAGACTGTAAAAATGTAAAGCAACAAATGTCACTTTAAACACGCACCCTACCCTTACAATAATTTATTTGATGGCAATGATCTCGTTTATAAATACTCTATATTTTATGTTCTTCTAATATTATCTTAAGGGTGGGCCGACCAAAAAATGCCAAAAATGCAGTTACGGTTAAGTAAATATAATTGAAAATACTATCGTATTAAATGAACAAAATATATATTTAGTATCATAGGGAACGTGTTTACAATTTGTCAACCATAAATTCATAACACGCTATAGTTTTTTCTACAATATCATTTAAAGTTGGGCAAAAATCATGAAAACGAGTGGCGGCGTTTAGTAGATTTCTTATAGTTTATCTAAATCTTTGTACCTCTGATTTTGTCAAAACAATCACCAATGGATAAACTACAAATTGCTAGACCACATTTTTGATTCATCAAGTGGTTATTTAAATAATATTTTTTTATTAAGCACCTTAAATTCCCCATACAAAATTAGTATGGCCGCGCGGCATCAAATAAATATGGACGACGACATTTCAAATAAAACATATGACACTTGTCACTTACGGACGGCGCACCCTTAAAGACTGCCGATGTTGTCAGCATATCTGCATAGCTCCTTATAGTCCTAAAACAAACAAAAAGCAACAAATTCAGTTTACAATTATGGCCATACCCCATTTACGGCGTTTGTTTTGTAGTTATGCTTCATCACGTAAGTAATTTTACTCCACGTCTTCTTAATTCTTATAAAAGTCACTACACCTTTGGTTCGTAAGTCTACAGTGGCTGATAGGAGTTTACTAACTAAACTTCGCAAAGATATTTCGTTACACAAATATAGGTTTAAAGAATATTTATTATCTTAAGAAAATTCCATATTTCACTATAAATACAATCTTCTTCTTGTTCTTAGCCGTTATCAACCAACATGTTGGTGTAGGCCTCCTCCAGCTGCCGCCATTCGTCTCGGTTTTGTACAATCCGTATCCAGTTCGAATAAGTGCAACATTAAAGATTAAATACATAATAATACTAACGGTAAATAGTAGTGCGATCATGCTTGTTACACATATTTATTTATATACACATTTTGATAACAAATAATTGTTGTCTAACCTCCAATTAGCATCTCCGTGGTTTTCTAGTCCCGCAAATTTTGCATTATCGCCCACCAGTATGACAGCCCGTGATATATACTCGGACGTATTATAAAAGCAATAAATAAATAAATTTTGGGGAAATTTAGAACGCCACCGATTTTATTGTAAGCGATCGAGCTTTGTCCCGGGCGCCATTTTGAATTGTCGCGCCCTTTGTGATTCCAATACGGAAGTATAGTGGCACCATTAATGAATTCAATTGGAACAGGCTTAGGCAGGTGGGTTTATGGTGAAGTTTTGATGTTACAGACTTCTTGCTAGCCGTGCTATGATTGGTAAAGTCAGCTACAAGAGTTGTACAACAGTCTTATATGTTGTCAAAGGAATTAAAGAATATAATAAAAAATAATAGAATTCTGTTACACGATGTATATTTTATGATTAATTACTCTATGCATGATGTGCTTACCTATAATTGTAAGAACAGATAGCTAATTATCTATTGTACTTTTTATATATTATTGTAATTACAGTTGCTTATGTTGGTAATCCAATTATAAATAAATATATAATTAAATAACACTTACACATTACTTACACATAACTTAGGTATGTGATAATGCTATTTAAGTTCCATATTTCTAAGCATATAAAAACTCTTTAGTAGCAATGTTATAAAAAGCCGCTT
Organism: Eudonia lacustrata; assembly: GCA_947562085.1. NCBI lineage: Eukaryota > Metazoa > Arthropoda > Insecta > Lepidoptera > Crambidae > Eudonia > Eudonia lacustrata. Next base: position 24,522,272 of record OX387314.1, read on the forward strand.
TTTATTTGAACAAATCAGAATTTCTGTTACTTACTAAAATTACTAACATATAAAGTAACTATAACAAAACTTATGATTTACTCACCAGAAACTCGTAGTCAACAAAACTCATAGATCATGAAAACTATATTAACCCTTACTTTTTTTCATGAACAAAAATAACTTCAATTCAAAGAATTCCAAGATACAAACTGTCAACACTAACTTTAAACAACCCTATTGATTGGACGTTCCAGTAGTAAATCTAACCGCTGGAACGGTCACAGCTCCATATTGGTAACAAATTTGGGGTTTTATCTAGTTTTTGTGGCGAGTGACGAGGGCGGGCGGCGTTGCGCTGACGGCTGCGGCGCGGGCGGCGCGCGAATAAATATAAACTCATTTTTGCTGATAATGAATTGTGCTTACTGCAGGGCTGGCGCAGTATTGTGCTAATTGATATTGATGCACTTACACCAATCATTTCGACTTATGCTCCTACTTTAATAACATTAAGTAGGAAAGATAAACTTTGGAAGATGAATATAAGTTTATAATCACCTTCCAAAGTTGTTCATGTTAAAACTAAATTGATTTGTTATTTTGGCGTTTGTCACGTCTTTATAGTTAACCTTTTTACCGCCAATAACTTCTATAGAAGTTTGAGATTTTCGTGCCGCCCACGCCAGCACTTCTATAGAAATTATTCTTTGTACCTACTTTATTAAAATACATTTTTACGTTGGCGTACAGCGGGACATCGCGTGCAGGATAGTTGGGCGGTGAAAAGGTTAAGTAGTTTATGTCTAAGGGCATGTGAAGTAGCAAGAGCATATAATTTATGCTAAAATATCGGTTGAAAACTGATAGTACAACTGTTCCAACTAATACCTACAACTGTCCCACTGCTGGGCAAAAGCCTTCATCATTGAAATCAAGGCATCACTAAAATTGTTAGATAATTTCTTAATCACCACGCTTGCCAAATGCAGGTTGGTGGTCACAAACCCGGGCTATGCATCGAAAATTCGAAACCTGGGAACCCTGGTTACCCTGGGAATAGAACCTAGAGCCTTTGGGTCGGCAGAGCGCTTTGTGTCTCAGCCACCGAGGCGTCAAGCTGATATTTTTGCATAAATTTAATATAATAAATAATAAGGTGCATGTAACAACAATATTGTCCAATTGGTTACAGGAGCAAAATCAGATGTTACAAATGCACCAATTTAGTGAACTCTTTAGCTTTCAGAAACCGACTTAACCAAAACGACAAAAATAAGCCGCGAGATCATGTAACGATTCAGTTTAACTCGAGCGAAGCCGCCATCGGTAACTACGAGTAGTAAAGCTAATCAAAGAAATTAACATTCAGTTGTTTGCCTTTTTGACGAAATCTTTTGTTTGTTTTAGTGGTTTCAACTATACTATACTATACTATACTATACTATTAGCGGCTGGCCAGTGGCAGCCCTGTTATAATGCTCGCCTGTATGTGACTGCGGTCGTTAATACTCGTTTGTCGCAATCCGCACGTAATTATTATATTTAATTACATACCTATCTGTCGCGCTGTTTTTGATTTTTAGCAGTAAGTTGGCCGTTTCGTGTATAATTTTAATCATTGCAGATCATTGAGCTCAGATAACATAGGTAGATTCCAGGTTTCATTAATATGGGAAGAACCGTAAATAAAATAGTTTTTTCGTTATTCATAGTTTAAACGCCAACCATACTCTAGCAAAATCAATATGTTTATTAAAAAAATATCGAACTCCTTACCAGGTACTGATGCCAAGAGTGTATTTTTATGTTTGATGATTATTCCTAAGCTCACACACAAAAGGCGATTTTCGTCTCACTAGGTGTAACTGCTGGTAATGCGATGAAGTTGTGGCTATGTCATGGGACTCTAATAACCTACACAATCATCGTCATCATCATCATCTCAGCCAAAAGACGTCCACTGCTGGACAAAGACCTCCCCCAAGGATCTCCACAACGACCGGTTTTGTGCTGCTCGCATCCAGCGGCTTCCCGTGACCTTGCCTGGCCTGCCCACATTGCGCTTTCCGGTACGCGGTCGACATTCAAAGACTATTCCGCCCCAGCGGCCATCAGTCCTGCGAGCAATGTGCCCTGCCCACTGCCACTTGAACCCTACACAAACCAGACATTATTTACAATTACGCACTACCAACTCGAGGAGTTCGATGGCGCAGTGTTCAGCGTGCCCGGTCTGCGATTGCTGAGGTTAAGCAACTTTCGCAAAGGCCGGTCATCAGATGGGTGACCAAATATTTATCATTTCGATCTCCTCCGTGCTTCGAATAGCACGCTGCATGCAGCCGTTAACAATTTATGGCCCATTTTTCCTATCCATCCATAGGGACGGCTCGTGCCCCAGCTGTGGGATATAAAATGAGCTGGTGATAATTACCGACTATAAGTTATATCCACCAGCCACCAACAAATAAAACTTGCTAATTAAGAAAGCAGTAGGTATGCGTTATTACAAAGTCAGATTCCCCAAAAGGTTATAGAATCTAGCTCCTCTTATCACCGGTGCTAACTCGCTGGTGGAATAATGCGGGAACACATAGTCGCATAATATCAGCAAAGAGATCGGAGTTAACTCAGTCTCTTAAACACTAGCCTATAAATACCACCTAAATACCTGCTGCCCGCCTGTTAAGGGGACGGTGGTTCATTAGAAAGTTTTGGACTTTAACAACTTGCAGGAGAATACTGAATATGTTGGTTAAGATGGCTAGTCTTTGCAGTGACTTGGCTTCTTTATTCGATGTACATCGGCTTACTGCAAGAACTAATTAAATGACATAAACCAAACTTTCAGAAATCAATTAATTAATTTGATCGCATTGGAGAGTCTTCATAATTATGAAAGATTCTTTATTCCTATTTAATTAATTGATTTCTGAAAGTGTAACATTATATCAATTTATGAGTTCTTGCACTAAGCCGACGAAGGAATTACATACATGAAATTGATATGACATACTGATATATAATACATATTGATATTACGTTGGATATGACCAAGTCACTTTTACTAACACCAAAATACTTCGAAGAGACCTCGTGCCCCAGCAGGAGCCTTCCCTATGGATGGATAGGGAGAACGGGCCATAAACCTCCACACGGGCCCAGTGCGGATTGGTGGTTGTTAACGACTGCTAATGTACCCGGGACCAACGGCTTAACGTGCCTTCCGAAGCACGGAGACGCTCGAGATTATAAATTTTTGGTCACTTATCCAATGACCGGCCTTTGCGAAAGTTGCTTAACCACAGCACTCGCAGACCGAGCGCGTTAACCACTGCGCCATCGAGCTCCTCTTGAGACATCACCTTTTTCCAAATACGGAAGTATCAATTCAACCGCTACCCCTTAACTATGCGGTGACCACGAGCTCACGGGACAAAAACTGCAAGTGTGCGGCCCTCTTTACGAGCAGTGTGCGGTGGCCCCTAGAATTATAAGAGCTTTGCCCAAACAACTAAACAGATATTACATTCAGCGCGCAAACTGAGAGATTTCAACGTTTTTACCTGAAATTACGATGCGGCTGCTGGCTGTTCTAAGCGATTCTATAGTTTCTGACACTTTTGTTTTGTTAAGTATTAGCGACGACTTAAAGTTCTTTACGTTTCGGTATTAGTTTGACTTTGTATTGTGTTGTTAATATTTTGGTAGGGTTGCGAGCTAAAGATTGTTTACACGAAGTTATACTGAGCTTAGAAACATTAAAACCGATTGTTAAATTAATGTTAAAAAGACATTTGACAGTTTTGATAGGGGCCATCCATAAATTACGTCACACGAATCTCAGGACTTTTTAACCCCTCCCCCGTCCTTGTCATAGGTTGTCACATTTTTAGAAACCCCTCCCCCCTGATGTGACGTCACACATTTTCCAATATGCATATGCATATACATTTTTAAACTTTCGCGTTCCATAATTAAACAAATTTAAACAGGGATTAACGTACACTAATTAGTAAAAAAGGTATCATACCTTCTTTATACCCGACGTTTCGACCGAGTTACAACGGCCGTGGTCACGGGTGGTCTGCTGTCGCGATGTTGCGCCTCCGTTTGCGCGGCAAAGTCTTCATCCGACTTTTCCAAGGTCAATATTACCTACAGATTGATGGTCTCGCAATGGGAAGCCCAGTCGCCCCGGTACTTGCCAATATCTGGATGGAACACTTTGAAGAGAAAGCACTGAGTCTCGGTCAAAAGACCATTCGACTTTAGGAAAGATATGTTGATGACATTTTCAGTATCGTCAAAGGTAGTAAACAAGAAGTAGATCAATGGGTTCAACATCTCAACTCCTTTCACCCGAATATGAGGTTTACATGCGAGATGGAGGCGAACAGGTCGTTGTCTTTTTTGGATGTGAAGATGACCGTGACATCCAACGAGTCCTTGTCCTACTGTGTCTACCGAAAGTCCACGCACACGGACAGATACTTACACGCTACCTCACATCACCACCCTCGACAGTTGCAATCCTTGATGACGTCACTAAGAAACAGAGCTTTTGACCTCTGGGACCCTGAACATTTGGAGCGTGAGCTGGATCATGTTCAGTAGGTACTCAGGAAAAACGGATATCGAGTTAGTGGAAAACGGAAACAGCCCACAAAAAGTTGCAAGCATCCCGAAGTTGGTAGGCAACCAGCCTACATGCCTTATGTCAAAGGAGTGACAGACAAGATCGGCCATATATTACGGGAGTACTCCATACCGACGATATATACTCCTGGCATAAAGGTAAATAACATTGTGGGTACTCCGAAGGATGTCTTGCCACTTCAAACACCAGGCGTATACAAAATAGACTGCAGCTGTGGTAGTTCCTTCATAGGCCCAACAAAGCGGACTATACATGAGCGGGTCAAAGAACATATCGCAGCTGTAAAGAGCAGGCAGTCTAATAAATCAGCGATTGCAGAACATCTACTTGAAAGAGGCACAAATCACTGGATTGAATTTTACCGTACGCAAGTCCTCTCCACAGATCGCCACTTTTATTCAAGAGTAGTGCGTGAAGCGATTGAAATAAAGAAGCACCCTAATAATTTCAATCGGGAAGACGGCCATAAACTATCTTCAGCGTGGAATCCAGTATTTGCAAAAAGACATCCTCGTTTTTCTTCGCAGTCGGTAAACAACCAGAATAAGGCTTGTATACGTAATAGGGACATTCAGTTGAGCAAGAAGCATAATTATACGCCAGTAATTTCACAAAATGTCAGTTATTGATACATGAGGATCGCCATAAGAAATCATTTCGAATTTTGACATGTGACGTCACAAAACTTTTGACCCCGCCCCCCCTGCCCCTTGTCACACTATGTCACATTCTGGTGATACCTCCCCCCCTCCCCTTTAAGGTGTGACGTAATTTATGGACGGCCCCATAGGTTGATGTACAGGCGTCTGTACATCAAACGCGGCATTCACCCGCAGCAAAAAGAATTATGTTTATAATCGTGTTATATAATTCAACACCGTCATAACATATCGGAAACTAACTGAGTCATGTAAGTGGGATTTTACACTGACTTTCTGTGGAAGCTCGATGTTTTAAGCTATTAGGATACGACAGTCGTAATAACGAAAAAACGATTCGCTGGTTTTGACGGTATGTATTGGCGGAAACCACATCGTCCTCTAAAGGCAACCAGGGGCCCGACCGCCTAACCGATCGCTTTGACTTCGTGTGTGGTTTATGACGTCATCTTGTCGTTTCATGCCGCCTATGAAAGCAATATCGATAGCTATAGCGTTTAGCTTTTGATATTGCTTTGTTAGGCGGTGCGAGGTGGCAAGATGACGTCATACACTATACGTGTAGTCAAAGCGATCGGTTAGGCGGTCGGGGGGCAGTTCTCCATACAAAGTAAGGTTTTCATTGGAATGTAAGCGCCTTGACTATTTTGTATAAATTTTTCAAATAAAGCTCTGACTGGGGCTACTCGACCTATCTTTATTCTCTCACTTCGTGTGGCTGCACTATCAAATCTTAAATTATTCAATTAGAAAGCAAATCTGTTTCGACATATTATATCTCGAAATATATTCATGCCTGTACCATCGGTGGCCCATAAGGCGATAGTATTTTGACGAAGAACGAGCTAAGCCAGACAAAAAAGCAAACCTAAGCCTAAGCCTTCAGATCTTCCTGTTTTGTTTCTGATTTTTGGGGATCATCAGTCAATCATATCATCAGTAAAAATTGCAAAGCACTGAAGAGGTGACTTTTTATCTTTCGCAACTGATTTCACACCAGGTAGATTAATAATATTTTCAGCTCTGATGCAAATCGTGCTCTTGTATGGATTTTTTTGCCATTACGTAACCCCATCTTTACCTACATGAAATCTTTTCTGCACAGCTCTGAGAGTGGTATGTCGTCACTGTCCGAATCGGAATATGGCATTTCAGCATCCACTTCACTGCCTGTGTCGCTTTGTATGCTCAATGATCAGAATCATTATCAGATACCCTTTCTGCATCCATATATTCAGAGTCAAACTCATAATTTTCTTCTAAAAGCGCTCTTAAAATGTCAAATTCATTTAACTGAGACATGTTTTAATGAAGTTATTACCTGAAAATAAATATTTTAACATTAGATACGAAAATAAATACAAAATAAAATTAAAATGAATGCACATTTTGCCGACTTGAAATTCAGTGACTTAACGAAGAAGGCAAAAAAACCCTTTCTTTGTTTTAAAAGAAATACTACGTACCTACTAACTGTCTCACAAATACATGTCATGTTATACAAACATAATGACAGCTAGAAAGCCTACAAAAAATATTGATGTAGTTTTTTATATGAATCATATTTTTGGAGAGTGATGTTATGATCAGAGATAGACAAATATGTTATATAAAAAAAAAATAACCGATTTAGAACCAAAACAAAAAATCACATTGTAGACACCATAACAAATGACAATGCCAAAGATGGCAGCGCACTTCAGAACTGGCTAATATAACACAAAACTGGCTTAGTAGGTATTGTTGATTATTTCTTCAAAACCAAAACCACTTTTAAAATTCTTTTTACAGTTTCAGGTTTAAAAAGATGTTTTAGGAAAAGTCGTGAAATATTAGCGCATTTGATAACATTGATTAAAAAGTATTTGTGATTGCTTACACGTAACCGTCAATTTGACGGCATTGGCCCTTCTAGTATTACTGTCTATGCTATTGTGCTATGCCATTCAAGCTACTAACATTGCTATTTTGGCAACAGATTTAGAAAAAAAATAGTGGCAACTAGCCGTGCAGACTTAAAACTAAACCACCCAAAAATCCAAACAAAGCACCATATTATATACCCTCGCTAGAATACATAGGCGTTGATAAAACCTTAAATAAAATATTTTTTTAAGGAAATCAAACATGCTGTGTAAAACCGTTCTAACAACAATAACCATAAAGCAATAAGCCACCGGTGCCGGCATCTCATAAACACAGAGATCGCTCACAATATGAATCAGACCGTTAGCGCGTATAAATCTGTCGCTGGTTCACGTAAAACAGTACATATTTTGTTGTACCGTTTAAATCAAGAAACGTGCGCGAGAGCATGTAGGGTGACCATCTGTTTGGGGAATGAATGATTATTTCCGTTCTTCGAAAGGTATATCGTACGTACCTTAAGCAGTTATTCATGGTGGTTTTTAAAAATGACAGTTGGTTTGGAAAATCCACCAATTTGCATATTCAATGAAAGTAAATTCTATATATTCAGCATTGAGAAGTTGATAGAGATGATAGGTTATGGTTTCTGGTCGAGGTTGATAGATATGCAAATACCAACACTGAAACTTCTTGGAGTTTTATTGTCTGTGGGCTTTTTCCACCAACTTTGTATGTGTTATCTATGGAAGAGAAAACGATATAAAATTATTGTAAAAACAGAGCGAGGCATGGCATGCCGCCAATAAAATACAATTGTGTATCCCATAAAAAAAATAGTATTCTTCTGTCTCGCACAATAGGTATTAGTAAAATTGTGAACTGCACATAAACCACTTACGGAGATGTTTTGTGGAAGCTATTACCAGCAGTGGACTGACGTCGAATCATGATGAACTAGTGGTCTAGTTACCACATTAGGATATGAGCATAATTTACAATTGCTATTCCTTAACAAAAATGCTTACAATATTGTACATATATCATAAGTATTATTGAGCGATGAAATACAACGTTAGAATTTTGTTTTATTCTTGGCACGGCAAGTGACTCCACTCGACCTGTTGTTAAATGGAAATGGAGTCCAGACGCGAAGGCAACTGGTGCAGCGTGAAAACAACGTAGCATCCGACTCTCGCTGTGCTGGCCAACAAGGTCTCGCCTCGTTTGAAGGACCCCAAGTCATAAGAAAGAGGGAAAACGTGTTACTTACACGTTTTCCCTCTTTCATATGACAGTAAGTAAAAGTAAGTAAGCAGCCTATAACTGTCCCACTGCTGGACAAAGGCCTCCATCATTGAAATCTTGCCATCGCTAAAATTAATGGGTAATGGCTTAATCACCATGCTTGCCAAATGCGGGCTGGTGATCACAAACCAGGCCTATGCATCGAAAAATCCGAAATAGATTTTGCCCGACCTAGAAATTGAACCCGGGACCTTCGGGTATCGGGCCGAGCGCTCTGCCACTCGGCCACAAAGGCGTTGAAAACGTGTGCTGGTACACTATTCCATCTTTTTGAAGTACGACAACGAGAGTCATGGTCACCACAGTATTAGTAGCTGGCTGTTTACGTTCGCACGCGGCGATCGCTCGAACAATTCCTCATCGGCCGAATGAATCTCTCGACACCACCTCAACTGTTTACAGCTGTCTTAAGAAGCGATAGATAGAGCAGTCTACAAAAATAACCTTCGAAAAATTGTATTTAAACAATATGTATAACAATATTTCGCTTTGCTTCGGTGGTGGCCAGTGATAGAGCCAGCACTTAAGCCCTTATCAATTTGTTTCAATGTTGCAATGGTGTAGATTATAAATGTAAAGTGTCTTAAAATTACATTGTAATTTGATTAAAACGATGAAGAAGAAAAACCATCCTGAGTTTCTTGCCAGTTTTTCTCAGTTGAAGGCTCAGCTAAAAGTCTTACTGGTGGTAGAATAAGTAGTTTAATTTGAAATAAATTTTAGTTTATTTTGGAACTACTAAGAAACAAGACGACTTTGTTATATTTTATTCTACTATAGCAACGCCAAGACCGCTATTATGTCAGGATTTCTTTTCTAAATTCTAAATTATCAAAAAAGTTTTTACATTAAAATTGATTCATATTGTAACATTTTGTAAACTTTTTATTTTATTCATTCACATAACACGTTCAATTTGTAATCTTGTCCACACGTTAAATTGTTCTAAATTGCTTTTAAACGTTATTGGCCTTCTGTTAAATTTAAATCAAATGTATACTGTTTCATGTGCTGTTAGTTTACCATAAATAAACAAATAAAAATAAATAAATTAACTGGGTATTTGCATCTCACAGCCGTAACAACACTGACATTAACACAAATGTTGAATAAATTTCCACGAGCAGGATTTGAACCTGCACCCTTTTGACATACATAATATTATGATCGGATGTTAATGACGGTAGTTGTTGACATTGAATGGGCGCCTTTGGCTTTCAAAATAAAAAAGTAAATAGTGTTAAATAATTTCGGCGGGCTGGAAACTAGAACTAGAACAATTATAGCTCAATTGAGAGAGCACCTGACCCGGTATGATAGAAGGGTGCAGGTTCAAATCCTGCTCGTGGAAATTTTATCAACGTTTGTGGTTTTGTAATATGTTCGCAACAAAATTTGCGTTAAAAATTATATAAACAAAACAAAAACTTTTTTTACCACTAACATTGTAGTTATGGCGACAGACTAAGATAAGATGGTGGTAGCTAAACAAGGCAGACAGAGCAACCACTGCCACTACCACATACCAAGGATAATAATAATATGTAGCCACCACTGGAAATCAAATCTGGGACTTTGGATAGAGACTTAAAGTTAAAGACCACTACGTATGACTTACAGTTTAACCAATAGACCAAGTAAGCGGCTACAATATTGCCGTGAAGATTTTCAAGGTAGTCAAAACTTTTGTTGTGTCTTCTAGAGAGTGTTATGAAGTCTGTAGCACCGATGCGGATCTCATAAGTATAGCTCAATTGCACTGAGTCGTGTCACTTCGCGCCCGCCGACTGAGCAACGGGCTTGCCGACATGCGGTACGCATAACTTGCCAGCGGTTACGAAGAACTGTGCACTCATTAGGTCATAGTGCTTAAAGGATTAGTTATTGATTTGCAGTTTGCAGTGCCTCTGTTTAGTAAGCCAGGCAACCCTTACGCATAAGTTTCGTCCGTCAATATAGATCAGATTACAGTAGGCTTAGCCAAAGTAATATAAAGAAAAAATTGCGAAGTTCGAAAAAAAAAAAAATGTATGGGATTGACATAAGCCGCGCTAAATCACTTTATTATTATTATCTCTTTATTTCTTTTTTTTTCTTAGCCTAGGTTTGTTATAATATTAATATAAAAGTAAAATACAAAAGCACATACAAAACATAAAAATATCATAAAAAACCTAGCCTAGGGTACCGCCGGCAACGGGGCAGGGCTCAAGTTGCCGGTGGTTAGGGCTGCAGAGACAGGAACCTTCGGACTATCCGCGCCGTGTCCAAGAGTACCGCCTTCTATATCTGACCCTTGATCCAATTTATTATTATTATTATTATTAAATCACGTGGTCAATCTTATGTCAATCCCATACATTTTATTCTTTTCGAACTTCGCTATCGTTTTCTTAATGTTACTTTGGCTACCGCCACAGATCACTCTATTGTGTAATACACGACGATGTTTCGAAGTGATCTAATTTTTACGGACATCAAAAGTACTACGAAGACTGGCCTTTAGCACGTATTGTGTATTGTTTTTTCGGTCAAGCCAGTGCTCGGATTTTAATATTTGTACACAAACAGGCTAATATCAGCAAATAGCAAATATGCATTTCTTAAGGTAATGTTATCAGATATGATTATAACGCCAATATTAATTAAACATGGTAATATTAAACATGGTAAGAATCCCGTTATTAATTACTTCATTGCAAGTGACCATGATAGTTTAAATAGTTATAACAACGCCAATAATTACCCAACTACTTGTGTAAAAATGAAGGTGCCAATTTAGAGTAAAAAAAAATGATAATTAGAGATTTCTTAAACTCAGTTCAAATAAGGCTAAATCTTATCGCACTACCAATACAATACTGGTGCAAGTCAAAACATACTGATATTTGAAATTGAACTGTAGGTACTGCTCTTCAATACGACAAAATTTCCAATGTCAGTATGTTTTGACTTACACCAGTATTGTATTGGTAGTGCGTTATGTTAGCTTGTACTCGTATATATCGCAGGTACTGAAAGCTTTCCATACATATACATACAACCAGCAGCGAGACCGATCGCGCCGATCGCGTTTACCACTGCGCCATCGAGCTCCTCAAATCAAGCCTAGTCTTTCGCAGTGATTTAAAAAAAAAAGATTCATTCCGGATTAATTGGTGAGACTTGATTAGCGAGCGAGGGTTACACGCAGAACGACTGATTTCTTTCACTCATATTGACTTACACGCATTTTGACTTACACGCATCTAGAAAAACTTAGTTGAGACCTTTGCCCAGTTGTGATACCAAATACGACAAAAATACTAACTTCAAAACACAGTTCACCAAAAGCTATCTAGGCTAGTATTTATCGCAGGTACTGAACGCTTTCCATACACATACATAACTAGCAGCGCGTGTGTATAGTCGCTGAAGTACGCCACCGCCCGCCACTAAAGATTCCCACCTCGGCAAGCCGAAAAGTACCCGAACGTAAACGACTGGAGCGTCAGCAAAAGCACTTACAATCGTGGGTAAGTTTTTTTAATGATACTAAGCCGGCTAACGACCGTACAGCCCGTTTAATTGAAAGCGACCGGTGTAGCGTATTGATGATTGCGACAGCAAGGAATTTACGCGCGTGGTACACACCCTGAAGCTTTAGTTTCTGTTTCTATTCCGTCAAACGGCTGCAATGAAAACCAATGACCGTTAATGGCAGAAAAGTTAAAACGGTTGTGGCCATACCATTGTAGGATTTAGGTGAACAAAACCGTAACTAATAATATTAATAGTCGAATATTTTATTAGTATTTTTGTTGTTGATAAAGCCTTCTAACCAACTATGACTTTAGCGCCAAGGGATGGAACACAAAAATGTACCTAGCACTAGAATCAATTAAGAGGGGCAAGTAAGTTTCTGCTAAATCAAAATAGGAAGTAAAAACAAATTACATGATAATTACAATTAAAAAAACTACTTTACCACTGGCCACCGTTACCAAACAAAAGCACATAGAAATATAAATAAATAAAACTCGTACTGCAGATGGATGTTGATAACAACAACAAACGTTCTTAAGAGCTATGTAGCCTAAACTGAATAAATGATTTTGAATTTGGAATTTTGAATTTCAAATAATTCCAGAACAATAAATAAATACGAAATCACGTTCTTTAAACATTGACCTATTTTTTATTTGACCTAGGCATGAATTTCAGTTCAGTAACTAAAAAGTTATTATTAAACACTGACTTGACAGAACAAAACGGACTTGATAGTTTACCATTCCTATACAATTTCTATTAAAAAATCGTTTGACAATTGAGTCAACTACCCAATTGCCTATTGCATACATTTGACGAATCAATTACTCATTTGTCGCAACTTCGGATACTGCAGTCAATTTAAAAATCATCACAGGCTTATAATTTTGTTTTGCTGTCCGTACCAACTGCAACTCGTAGTATCGCAGATATCAAAAAGCTTACGGCGAGTTAGGGCACTCGATTAAGCGCCTTGTTTGCATCGCGGCCGCGCCGAATTTGCTGACCGTAAGCTGCAGTTAAGCTGTTTTATGATAATTAAAATTTTTGTTAACGATACACTGTTATTTTCACCTGTTTTTGCCATACACATGCGTGTTTCAGCTCGTTTGGTTCCAGAATTAATTAGAAATAAGCAAATCGATGAAGGCGTAAACTTATAGGTAAATAGCGGCATATATCTTTAAAAAAATCGATAGTGAATAATTTTACTCGCATTTAGTCAAACGTAATGATTGTGATGATTGTTGCTTCATTGTTGTTTCTGTTAACATAACATAACCATGTTTCATAGAAAAGATTTGCTTCAGAATACATTAGGTATACGTATCGGTATGATAATATTAAAGCAAATTTTAAATAAAGTACCTCACTGCCACATTAGATATGCCGTCGCCAGTACATAGCAATCAATTATCATCTCATCCTAACAAAGAACAACATTCTGAAAAAAAAAAACAAAAACCGACGGCCATTAAAGCCCCAACCAACAGACGCGGCGAACGTAAAACATCTCACATCAACATTGAAATAATAAATCTGGGGACGTCCAGCCACCCCCTGCCCACTCGCCCCACTCGCCCCACTTGCCCCACGCGCCCCACTTCACTCCAAGGAGGCAACCAGCGCTGTCAGGGCATGATAGACGGCTGCGTATAAAACTGACGAGAGACGACTATCCGTGTCGGAATGGCTCTACGGAGCCCAGTATATCACTTTTATTACATGCCATCTTCATTTTCATATTTCATATTTGCATTTCTGCCCCGTTTCCCCACCCGTCCCCCTTTTAAGCGTTCCCGCGTTTTTCTATGTTGTAATCGCTTTGTGCGGACGACGCGAGTGGGCAGCGGAAAGTGTTTTAGAAGAAATGTGGGCTAGTTAGCTCGCTGCCCGCTCCTGAATAAAGAAAGACTGACTTTATTAAAGTTTTTAATTTTGAACAGAGAATATAGTTGCTGCTCATTTGTTTATTTGACTTTTTCTTAAATTGGAATTCGGTGTCGCTCTCAGACTGTTCAGATTAAGTGCCAGTGCTTTTGTTTTTGTTGGTGAAAGGTTATCAACATAAATGTTTAACCTCCTTTTTACATAATAAGTACAAAACTTAAGCCTTATCTAAATCCTTGACTATCAGAAAGGACTATTAGGAGGAAAGAGGTTATCCCTTGTGTACCTACACTACCTGGTTTTACTAACCTGCGCATTGAAACTTTTTCATGAAGAAGTTCAAGTTTCATGAAAAAGTTCTCAGCTCGACAAGCGTTTGCAGCTAGACGTATTGTGTAAAGGAATTTTCTCTTTACTTCAACATGTCTTTTGCACGATTTTTAAACATCTCGTTTTCTTTTACCTGCTATCCGTGATATCGTAGATTAGATTACCTTTTTAATATAAACATCATCATCATTATCATCTCAGCCAAAAGACGTCCACTGCTGGATAAAGGCCTCCCCCAAAGTTTCCACAATAACCGGTTTTGTGCTGCTCGCATACTACAACAGCAAAAACAACAACATAGGTAATTCGTACCGCATAGAAATCAACACAATCGATAAGAGACGTCACATGCATACGTCATAACTTGAAAATATGTTTTGAGGGCGTCACGGCTAAACAAAGGTGCACATAATTCCTTCACGACGCTCGGACAATACTGGGATTAATTACCGCCCGCCCAGCCGCAAAAACCTGTGGGCGGGCGGGCATTACTTACGAGAACACTCGTTTGCATGACTTATTTATTGTTTGTGATTCGATTACAACTTTTTGGATGATTAACAAGCTTTCGGGAGATGTATTTGTTTAAGTTGAATCGCTTGCTTTGTGATTTTATTGCATCCAATTATATTTTATTGACCTGATGTATATTTAATGTTATGGGGTGATGCCTAGAAATCTAATTTAAATAGCGTACATAACTGTTTATATAATTTTTTTAACGCAAATTTTGTTGCGAACAAATTACAAAAACACAAATGTTGAAAAAAAATCAATCAAATCAATCAATCCGGTATGTCAGAAGGGTGCAGGTTCAAACCCTGCTCGTGGAAATTTTTTCAACATTTGTGTTTTTTTTTTTTAGCGTACATAACAATATTTTATTTATATTTACTAAGATTTAAAGATACCACAACGTCTGTTAGAACGTCACGAAAGTCATATGCAAAAATACCACTTGCAACGTAACATTATAGTAAGGTAAGTGTAAGGAGTTTATATGCAGCTCATAGTAAAAGTTAGTTTATTGAATTTGTATGTAAGCCTCTTTAGTAAGGATGAATATTTGAATCATCTAGCATGTAAGTAGGTTTGCAACGGTTTGACACAGTCGTAGACGGTCGTAGACAGGAGCTAGACAGCCCGGCTGAGAGCCGAGGTGCTCGGAGATCGATATAATATACTGTAATGTTTTTATTATAATACAAAAAGTTAAGTGCAACTCTTATTTTATACCCTAGAAGGATTCCCATCCTTACAGTACACAGAGAGGCGCAAACAGTAATATGCAAATCCAGCTCTTGCCTTTAAGCAAATTAGATAGAAGAGGTTGTCTATAACAAAACAAATTAAACAAAACACCATCAACCCTTACTCATAACTCGTCACTCTGCCTGTGCGGTAACCCTAATCTCCAGACACGTAGGGTTCGCAACAAAATTATGAAAGGGTAAATAAAACAGAAAGCTTACACAAGTCATAAATTTGATTTATAGAGATTAAAAAAGGCGCTTTAGAAACGGCTCGAACGAAAATTTTCGGTGGGACGAATCGGGAGACGGGCGTACCGTCCGCAGAGGCATGACAGATTCAATTAATTCCTTAAACATTGTGAAATAATGCGATAAGTATATCTTATTATAATTTTAATAAGCTTCTATATCAATAATATATTTTCAAATACTACATTTACGTAGGTAATTAGTATAAATATGAAAAAACTGATTTGTAATAATGAACTGAGAACCATAACTAATGCATAGAAAAATATTAAGCACTAAGAGCCGCCTAAATCTGATTACGTTGTTGTAGAAACTAACAGTCAAATATACATAATAATTAGTTACATATTAAACTTTATTAGTGAATAAAAGGGATATCTTAAAACGTATAACCCGAAAAACACGAAACTTAACAAAATACTTTTGTGGAAGCAGCAATAAAATGTAAGCAATTAATCGTTGCTGACGGTACCCACGTCAGCACGGTGTCGATGCTCGCGCGTCAGGGGGGGCGTAAGAAAATTTACAGGCGCGCCGTATTTCAGCGCTTTTTCTGCTAATCCACCCTCTTAATGCGTCGCTTTGTTTACCTGCTGACCCTACACGACTGATAGCGCTGCTTCGCGCTATTGTTTCATTCGAAGTCGCGAGGAGCCGCGCTTTTGTTAATTATGTACGAGTACGACGCGCATTGTGTTACTGGGTCTCTGAGCCTGTATTTTATGGGTCAGCGACAGTTTTAACTGGTCATGCAGATGTTTATGTTAACGATTTACCATTCATCGCTTACGAGTACGAGCCTACACCGACGGCTAAGTCACCTTCTGAAGCTTGGTGGAACTAGATTTTAGTGTTTGTTAAGTTATCTGAGCGCCAATAGTCAGTCAGTTTTGGCAGTTAGAAAATAATGGAGGATTTTGGTTTTACGGCTGACCTAAACTGCTATTTGGACTCCTTACGATTGACTTAATAAAAATTTAGATAGTGGAATATTTATGTATTTATCTAAGTTTGACTCTTGAACCCTAAGTAGCGGCTAGGGTCACGCATTGCGAAGCTAAGCATAGTTCTATCTTCTTTTAAGTATTATTTTCCCATGCATGAACTCAGTTACTAAGCAATACGCGGACTAGATATTGCAGTAGTTTAAATTTAAATGCTTCCATTCTTAAAAAAGTACATAAGTACACCATACTTCAGCAAAATAACCTCATTGCTTACCAACTACCACAAACAAGCCAGCCGAATATTGTCTCTGAACAGGAGTCTTATTTAAAAATGGGATAAAATTCCTATAAGTTCTCAATACTTCTGCGTTCCAGAATGGTGCTCATATAGAAAGTTGGAGTCGTACCGTTCAGCCGCGACGGGCAAGCGAGCCAATGAGCGACAGAAACAAAGCAGAAACGCGTAAGGCGGTAAGCCAAGCGATTTTTAAGGAGCATTTTTTAGTTACAACTGATGATTTTTTTGCAAACAGTTTTGGAAGCTTGCGAGGTAAGAACCTTTAATTAGGTAGTAGATAGATTAAAAAAGGTCAATTTCTTTCCTGTGTTACAGGTATTCTATATTTTTAAAGGGGCTCAATGATAAAATGCCTATTACATAATGGATAAAAAATTAGTAATGTAATATTAGCATATTGTATTGTAGTTCTAAAAAAAACAAAAAATTAATACATAAAATATTAATTTAAAATAAGCACCCAATTATAACATCATCCACAACATTATTATTCTGTTTTAAACTAATTTGTCAGTTTTTTTTTTGAGACACAACGTAATTAATTACTTTATTATTATTGTATGTTATTTTTAAGTTGAAGCGGGTAGAACAGTATTCCTAAATGGAAGACAGATTTTATTAGTAATAATGTATGTTATTTTACTTCTTAAAAAGAAAACCGCATCAAACCCTGCTTTGTTTAGAGTCGCTTATCGCTCCGCTCCCCGCTCAGCTCATGGCCGCAGCCGGGCTGTAAGCGAGACACAGTGAACTTATGAGTTTAGCTTAGTTTTCGATTTGGCAAGCATTTGCAATAGCGCCTCTGTTCCACACAGAGTAATATAAAGCAACAGTTATTTCGTATGACGTGATATTGCGAAAAAGTACCAGTTTGTGTATCAGATGACGCGTTTTATGATACAGGATCCGTTGAGGGTAATTAAAGAGCCTCTTGTTAGTTAAAAAACACTAAGCTCATGCAGGTACGTAATCAAGTACTAATCGGTAAATCATACTGGCTGCTTTTAAAGGTATTCTGAAATTTAGTTACTGTTTTTATTATTAATACTCATCATCATCATCTTCCCCCGTGTAGTGCCGGGGATAAAGAATTGCACCACCCCATCTCTTCCCGTGGGTGTCGTAGAAGGCGACTAAGGGACCATTCCAGAGGATGGGCAGCAGCGTCTCTCTGTGATTATTCTCACCTTACTGCGATCGCCAACCCGCCTGCCAAGCGTGGCGATTATGGCAAATTCCCCTCAAAATGATTTATCTTTGAGGGAGGCCTTTGTCCAGCAGTGGACGTCTTCCTGGCTGCGATGATGATGATGATGATGATCGTCATCTTCAGGTCATTTTATGTCCCCACTGCTGGGGCACAAGCCTTCCCTGTGGATGGATAGGGAGAACGGGCTATAAACCATAACCACAACGCGGGCCTAGTGCGGATCGGTGGTTGATAACGACTGCTAATGCTGCCGGGACCAACGGCTTCACGTGCCTTCCGAAGCACGGAGGAGTTCGAGATAACACATTTAGGTCACCCATCCGATGACCGGCCTTTGCGAAAGTTGCTTAACCTCAGCACTCGCAGACTGGGTGTATTAACGTATTACGTATTTGACAATTTCCACTAAGATGAGGGAATGAGAGTTTTATTTTTAAACAAAGTAATGAGTTGGTATTTTATTTTGTTGGTATTCATAGAAGAATCAAGATTATTTGAAAATGCTTAAATCTTACTTAAGTAAATAAAACATTATTTTCTTATTTTTTTTACTTGTACACATAATAATGTTATTTACAGATAAAAATAGACGCCTTTATATTTTTACCTAGATCATCTTTTATTGGCATTTTTTATTAGAGTTGAGACGGCGACGCGCGACGCGGCGCTTTGTCCATACAAACTTATTCCTTATTTTTTTTTAAATAATGGCTCTAGAATCTCTCACTCTAATTTATTTTTAAGTTAAGTTTTTGAACGGAATACAACGTCATTATATGGTAATATCACCAGTGTTCCATTCTTTATTTTCCTTATTCTGTTATTTTTTCGTCTCCAAAAAATAATATAGAATTTCATTGAAATGTTACGGGATGACAAGTACCTAGGAAGTAACTGTATGACAACTAGGAAGTAGGTGGTCTTCATTCAATTGTTGTTAAAGACTAAAACCAGTCGCTGACCCTAGTTTAAATGACAAAAGGGAAAAATGTCGATCATTGGCTCTTGTCAAACACTGGTACCGTACCACTCCCTATCTATCTATCTATCTAGTGACAACGTTCTAATAAAAATATTGAAAATGTGAATGGAACAGTTTGCCAGCACACGTTTTCCCTCCTTCCTATGATATGGGGTCTTTCAAACGAGGCGTGAAGAGGCACCTTGCGGGCCGGCAGAGTGAAGGTAACTGATGCTGCGTTGTTTTCACGCTGCACCAGTTGTCGTCGCATCTGGATTCCATATTCACTTAACATCAGGTGAAATGGAGTCATTTGCCGTGCTACATATATAAGGTACTACGTATACTAGGCTCCACAAAGTAAATAATTCATTTAGAGGCTGTGTATACGTTTTTACAATAAAGTTCCAAGTAATATCAAAAACTTGATATTAATAAATTTAAAATCGCCATTAAAGAAAAGGTTTATAAAAAGTGTCTGATTATAAGTGATTATTACAAAGTGTCTGATTACATTGAAGACAAAATAGTATGGGTTTAAAATGCTCCAATCACTCCAACAGGTATTTCTAATTTAAAATATTATTAAGTTATTTTAAACTTGTATAACTTGGTAACAGCATATAATTTTGTAAATGTCGTTATCTAGATGAAAGCTGTGATGTTTCTTACGCCCATTTTTCTCCACAGCTAAAAAATAGACGTTCTGAATGAGTAGTAGGTAAAAAAATGTTTGGACGATTCAAAAGCATTTTTCTAAAGTTTATTTGAATAAAAATATTTGACTTTGACTTTGACTGGTAGAAAAGAGAGTAATACAATTATTATATTAGAAGGAGGCAAATGAGCAGGCGGGTCACCTGATGGAAAGCAATCAAATAAAAAAAATAATAATAATAATAATAATAAATCAATCAATACAATTACTAAAAATCTATGGAGAATTTGCAGTTTTCTCATATATCTCACAAAAGAGTAAAAACTCTAAAATTGTATCTCTTTAAAATTCCAAAAAATATCTGACTTAACGTAATGTTATGTATTGTTTTCTGGAGTTTACGCGAACACTACACATTGAAATGAAACAACTTTTACGGATCTACTCGCGTTCATTTTATACATTAGTTTAAATAATGTTTATCCTGACGTTTCGAACCTAAGTGTTTAGAAAACTTAACAATAATTAAAATACTTGCTTAATTTGGTGTGTAATTCTGTGGATTATCATAAAATTGGAAAGGAAACATCAACACTCTATGTCATCCTTTTCCTACTGATTTCTAGTTTCACAGCTGGCTAAAAAGAATGTAAGTTTTTATTTTCATACTACTTTAGAGGAGCTCGATGGCGCAGTGGTTAACGCGCCCGGTCTGCGAGTGCTGCGGTTAAGCAACTTTCGCAAAGGCTGGTCATCGGATGGGTGACCAAAAATTTATCATCTCGAGCTCTATAAAAAAATATTATCAACCTTTTAATTTAGGTAACCTTTTATCCATAAAAACTCTGTTACGGCAATACGTACGATACAGAAGTTCTTTTTAGTTTGTGCACCAAGCACTGTGCGAAATAACAAAACGCAGTATTTAATATTTATACAATATATTGCTCGCCCATCATTATAACTCCCAACTACAACTAATTCAGGTTGGTACCACAGTTAAAAGGAGCCAGTAATTACCTTTGATCTTGCCCCCTCTGCCCCCAGGGCGGGGGCGGGGGCGGGGGCAGGGGATGCAGACGGATCAACTGCACAATCCGAGCGATAGAATTTTATGAGACCGACGGACGCGACTCGGTAAGCAGTTGTCGTAAATAGTTCCACGGAGTGCGCTTTTACTGGATGTGGCTATAACGCGAATGTCTTTTTTACTTAACCTACAATTATTTTATTCATACAGAAACTATGTTACTATGAAAAGAGCGTACGGTTCGCCTGATGGAAAGAGGCCACCGCACTATAGACGCTTGCAATATTAACAGTAATACACATTACCAATCCGTTAGATTAAGTTCTTATGCCGCTATATCCTGTAATTTTACTGAATCTAAGTAGTACCACTGAAACGCAGCAATGCCAAACAATGCCTAAAAAAACAGGTGAATGGTCTCCTCTTCATTGATCGGATTCGTCAGTCGGAGTCGTAAGTCTCTTTTGTTTTTTTGGTATGAAATGAAATATAAATTCTTTATTCAAATGCATATAATTTGCACTTATTTACGTCAAGTAGTTACATAAAAAAACAAAAATAGACAACAGGTACCCTAATTGCTTATCATCATAGAGTAATCCGATCATCAGTATTAGCAACTTATGTTCCCGTGCAAGTGGGGTGCGTGCAATGTGAAGTCGGTCGGTGTATAAATAATATTTTAGTGTTCTTAAATATATTTTGGTGACGAAATAGTCATAAATTAAAAAAAAAACAATTATCACCCCAGTATGACTTTTAAAAGTATGTTATTGTATGTTATTTAAAAAGATTGAGAATAATAATACTGGGACTTACCACCAGGCTGGGATCCCATGATACAGGTCTCCATCGATATCATCATTACGTAAATTAAGCAGATTAAAGTGTTTCCTCTTATCACTTTTTAGTTAGATGCCGCATCCAGTAATCTGTTTTCCAACCTCTCTGAAAGTGCACATTAATGCAGTACGACAGTGTAACTATTACACAGTGAGTTGTGGATTTGTTTTGCTGGTCCGATGGCTGAAAATATGAAAATGAGTTTCAAGTTCTCCTGAAGAAGTAAACAGACATGCATTTTTATATTCCAACTTGTTTGTCTTTGTTATTCGGAGATATTTAACAACCAATGTTGGGCGGCGGCCATTTTAAACTTTTTCTGTTTCTACTTGTGTGTGGCGCCACTGTACTGGTACTCGTATGTGTCGATACACTTGGTTGACGATTTTATCTGTATCATCATCATCATCATCAGCCTATACTAGTCCACTGCTGGACATAGGCCTCTCCAAGTGCACGCCACCGAGCACGTATATATAATTATTAATATAGGCAGTATTTACCGTGTATCTGTTTCTTAAGATTAAGTATCTTTAGAAGTCGCATGGAGAGACACCAAAATTTGTAATGTTTAATATTTTGTTTCTCAAAAGCCCCATAATGACATTAAATTGACTTGTGTCAATTATTTGTGATGTTTTGTAAAGTGGGATACAGTCTCTAGCGCACGACTGTGTTAAAGTTCCTGACAATCACTGTATAAAGACACGCGACCTACCAAATGAGTTTGAATCACACAAAGAGCTCGATTCAAGACAAACTGCAAAGATAGCTTAGTTACAATTGGTTAGTTAGTGTAGAGTTTTTTTTATTCTACATGTAAGGTCTTCATGTCACATGATGTTAAGTAAGTGAGTCACTAACCAAAATAAAAACTCATGATTTAAAAAATTAATAAATTATCTTTACCACACAATTATCTAGCCCAAGAGAAGCTTCGTTATGAAACTCGTTAAATTTTTTATTTTTTTATTTATTTGGGTAAAAAACAATGTTAAATACAATGTTGCTTAGAATATTAGATAATAGTAGTATTAATTTCAACACCAGCATCAATTACCACAACTTAAATTTACATTTTAGACGTTGAGAGTGATATTAATTACTGCAAAACAAACTGAGTATCTAAACGTACTTAACATAAAACATTGGGACTATATCAAAAATATATTATTTTACGAAAACATTAAACTATTCAAAAGAGAATACACTCGAAAAAAAAAAACAATTTCTTGACTATAGTACACACTCTACTACAACTAAATGGTTACTAAACAACGGATAAACATACTTTAAATACTTAAATACATACTTATTTTACATAGAAAACACCCAGACCCGAGACAATTTAGAAAAGCCATAATTTCTAAATTGACCCGACCGGGGATGGAACCCGGGACCTCAGAGATGGCGACACCATGAAAACCGGTGTACAAACCACTAGACCAAGGAGGTCGTCATTAAAAAATCTTATCCTATAAACTTGATATTTAGCTAGAAGGTTTTCTATAGGTAAGCAGGGTTATTAGAAAAATCTGTAAGGATAAGAGTATGCATGTGTACGCGGACAAAGTCACAGGAGGTCGTTAGTGAATAAGTAAAAGCATCTACGAATACATCGAACAAAGAGAACAAATTCCGCCCAGTTGCTACAAGCTTCGATTGCGAAATAAATAGGTACCAACGGGGCTATAATAAAAGCTACCGTGTAATAAACTTGATAGATACGGACGGACGGACAGTTCAAACACGGGCCTGAGGACGGGCGGGTGATGCGAGACGGACAAAAGGTGGCAGATTGCAATCCACCCTCTTAAGGGGAAGATCTAGATTCGAGACGCGAGGAAGAAAAACTGGATCGCGTAAAACTTGAAGAATGGTGTGGCGAGACTTAATAGCATATGACAGAGTAAGGCTTTTATAGGTTGTAGTTAAATGAAAAACAAAAAAACTTAATTCACACACCAACTACACTCAACAAACACACTACACTCTACACACGCTCACCTTTTATATATTATTTTTATTTATTTAATTGTTAATTTCATTTTAAATCTCTTTACTACATCTAAGGATGTAAAAGCATAAATTATAAATTTAAGGTTATGGTTATTATGGTTTAAAGTTTTGTCACCTAAGTTATGGAAGAGTGGCTCTCTCTTTTACGCATCTATAGAGTCTTCACATTTTGTAATTGACGTCTTGAAATAAATAAAACTTTTATTTTATTTTTTAAATCTTATCTAATAAATGAATACCTCTATTGAATACCGCTTAGCATATTAAGTTGTAACACGTACATAATAATATTGTCACACTTTTCAGATATAACTTTAATAGCTTTTTGAAAGGAATTTCGTAATCGCAATTGTTTAATATAAATTATGTGCTTTGGCTTTTTTTCTTGTGCTCAATCGGCAAGCACCGTGGCCTTTGGCGGCAGACTCTGAAATGGTAGAAGTTCACCTAAGATATATAAAGGTTAAAAAACGTTGAACGTTTCTCGGACGAAGAATAAGATCCTTGTAATGATTATGTCACTGCTAGGCAAAAGCATTACATCATTAAAATCAAATTATAGCTATATTTGGAATTTTCTAGAATACTTTCCGTGTGAGGGCTGTCCCTTAAGCCCAGTTGCATCAGCCTTCAAGACGGTCGGGGGCAGGTGAAGGGTGAAGCGTCATCGATCGCGCCGCCCGCCCTAATCATCGCCGGCGCGTTTTGTTCGACCCGATCGTACTCGGCCAATTGTAAATAAATGCGATGAGTGCAGACAACATGAGACTTTTCTTATTTCGTTTTGCTTTGGCTTTGGGGAATTGACAATATTAAACAAAGTACGAGCGGGCATATTGGCGTAGACAATAGACATCTTTTACTGTTACTGCGTACACTTTGAAATAAGTGTTCAATAAGAAATGTTTTATAGTTTTATTTTGAATTTGTTATTATGCATTCACCATTAACCAGCTCATTTTATGTCCCATTGCTGGGGCACGAGCCTTTCCTATGGATGGATAGTGAGTATGGGCCATAAACCACCACGTGAAATTGGTGCAAATGGGTGGTTGGAATATACAATTTTATTTTATTTATTTATTTATTTAAAAACACCAGTATCTGTTTGCAATACTGTAGTTAAATCTATATCGAGACAAAAATTCGGTCAGCATCGGAAAGCCGCTTTTTTCTGTTTGCTATTTTAAAGTTTTATTAGGCGTACTCCTACATTTGTTTCTGCGTTCAATTTCTTCAATAATGTACAGTCACGAGCATTACAATGTATACAATGTAACTCTTAATACAATGGATTATGAGTCAAAAGTGTATACATGCTAATGCTGGTGACTGTACCCACTATCACTACGTTCTTGGTCATTATATCCTGACCTTCGTGTTAATGTCTATGGGGCTTATTAATAATCAAAGTGTAAGCTTGGAGTAAATACTCCGTGTTTTGTTTCTTTTACTCTAATATGAAATGAAGTTTACATGACGGGAGCAAAACACGGAGTAACTACTCCAAGCTTACACTTTGTTTATTAATACGGGGCTATGTGAATAGGACAGGGCTACAATACTGCTCAGTGCTGACCTAATATTAAATCGTTGCAAACGTTCTAACAAAAAGGCAGTAGCATTACCTACCAAATAAAATTACATGCTTGCCTTTTTTTAATATGCCTGCTTGTAGGGTTATGGAAAATGGAATTATTAATTTTTTATTGTTATTATTTTGTTATTTTTTTATTTTGTAGGTAATTAATGTTATTTAATAATAATTCGTATGTCAATATAATTATTTAATTTGAATTTTGAATTTTGAGTTTGAATTTTGAATTTGAATTTTGAATTTGAAATTTGAATTTGAATTTTGAATTTTGAATTTGAATTTTGAATTTGAATTTTGAATTTGAATTTTGAATTTGAATTTTGAATTTGAATTTTGAATTTGAATTTTGAATTTGAATTTTGAATTTGAATTTTGAATTTGAATTTTGAATTTTGAATTTGAATTTTGAATTTGAATTTGAATTTGAATTTTGAATTTGAATTTTGAATTTGAATTTTGAATTTGAATTTTGAATTTGAATTTTGAATTTGAATTTTGAATTTGAATTTTGAATTTGAATTTTGAATTTGAATTTTGAATTTGAATTTTGAATTTAAATTTTGAATTTGAATTTTGAATTTGAATTTTGAATTTGAATTTTGAATTTGAATTTTGAATTTGAATTTTGAATTTGAATTTTGAATTTGAATTTTGAATTTGAATTTTGAATTTGAATTTTGAATTTGAATTTTGAATTTGAATTTTGAATTTGAATTTTGAATTTGAATTTTGAATTTGAATTTTGAATTTGAATTTTGAATTTGAATTTTGAATTTGAATTTTGAATTTGAATTTTGAATTTGAATTTTGAGTTTGAATTTTGAATTTGAATTTTGAATTTGAATTTTGAATTTGAATTTTGAATTTGAATTTTGAATTTGAATTTTGAATTTGAATTTTGAATTTGAATTTTGAATTTGAATTTTGAATTTTGAATTTTGAATTTGAATTATGAATTTGAATTTTGAATTTGATTTTTGAATTTGAATTTTGAATTTGAATTTAGAATTTAAATTTTGAATTTGTATTTTGAATTTGAATATTGAATCACCCATCACACGTTTTATCTCCTCCCTGTAACATGGATTTCTTTAATCGAGGTGTGAGGATGGCTAATGATGAGGCACAATCCTACTCAACCAGTTGTTCTCGCACCTGGATTCAGGTTCTGCTTAATATCCATACTATAAAAATCTACAAATTTGCTGTTAGTAATTTTTAAGTATATACCAAAAAGGACACTTCATTGCACAACAGAACCACCACTTCCACGACCATCGGACTTCATAAACAAAAGCCACATTGTGCCAGCATCTAGATTAAACGGGGAATAAGCACAAACAGACCGCAAGGTAGCAGATGTCTAAGGCATTCTTAGCATGCCCATATGTTATTTATATTTGAAATTCTAGCGTTTGCAAAGGAAATTCGCTAGTGCATACTGCTGACGCCGCGCAGACGAGTCAAAGAGGACTTAACACCTTACTTAGGCGCCAATGCATGTTTAATGGCGGTCACTTTGTGAGGACACACGTCCTTCCCAGAGGAGGGCTTTTGAAAACTGTCTGTATATGGAACGGGTTTCATTGTGACACGGCGAAAGCTAGAGAAGTCTTCCAAATGTTTGAAAAATGGGATTAATGACAAACGCATGGGATTGACGGTAAGCCAATAAAACTTCATTTAAACGTATCGTTGTCATATGTCAATCCATATATTCTATTAGTGGTATGCCACTTGTCTAGGCCAGTCAAAGTATACTCGTATAGGCATATTCTAACAAAATTGAGTGAATGAAGTATAAGCGTTATCTAATTTTGTAAAATGGTTTAGACTTCCTTTTATTGTTGGTTATAAAATTATTATACATCGTTGAATTTTCAGCAAAATAATAAATATATTAGATTATTAAAAAAATATTTCACTTCTTAACAGTTAGTTTATGTGGTTGTGTTATTACAACAATAAATATGTAAATAATATTACAGAATTACAAATGCTAATGAATAGAAAATAGAATATAGCTCTAGTGAGCACTCAATGATTTCAACGAATAAAACTAACGAAGATATTATAATACATTTTAATTAACCTATAAACAAACAAAGCACTTGTAAACCGTTTACAATATACTGGAACGTATGTAAAAGCATTGCATTAAGCACCAAGCTTTACATTCTCCTGATTTTTGTCGTGTATCAATGGATACAAACTGTCCACCTGAATGCACGGGGTGCGTCCACACGGACTGTCTTACACCGCTC
Source organism: Eudonia lacustrata (assembly GCA_947562085.1). NCBI lineage: Eukaryota > Metazoa > Arthropoda > Insecta > Lepidoptera > Crambidae > Eudonia > Eudonia lacustrata. The sequence continues at coordinate 24,549,824 of OX387314.1, forward strand.
CTTTGTTAAGGTCGCCCTCAATACCGTCTCTGCATATTTCAGCCGAGCCGCGGCCGCAGCACGCTTCGTAAACGCTATCTCCGCACTTACGCGCCATTTTACATTTTCAAATACGCCAACGGCGTAACGTTCCATTTTCAAATCTATTCCTTTGCCCGTAAAGAAGTCTCGCTTGTTTTTGGCGGCAACTACACATTTTGTAATCAAGATGGCCGCTAGAAATATTAGCAGCTTCAACCGGGGTGCATGTGCGGAGACAGATATCACCTATGAGATATTTGCGTTTTGATAGTCTTTGAGGATTCACGAATGAGTTTGGTCCGGCGTATAGACGCGGTTCGCCTTAGGTCGCTATTGGACAAATTATTTGGCTTCGAGCGTAGGTAATGATAGGGAAAATTGGGGAGCATTAGCTTTAGGAATGAACAAAATGTCAATGATATTATTTATATTTATTGATGAAGCTTATTCTTTGTTTATGTAAGACGCTTTATCTCCAGCGAAATCGTTTTTAACCGACTTAAAAAAAAACCAGGAAACTGAAAAGTAAAAACAGCTCTAAAAAGCAAGAAATAATATTGAAATCATATTATTAATTACCTAGATACGATACCTATATCAGTTTTAAAGAAGGTCTATTGAAGTCGGCCAACTTGGGGACAATTTTGTTTCATTTAAACTTTTATAATAGTTTATTGTAAAAGCTCCACCCGACTTCAGTAGACATTTTTTTAAACTGATATGCGTATCTAGGTAATTAATAGTATGATTTCAATATTATTTCTTGCTTTTTAGAGCTGTTTTTACTTTTTCAGTTTCTTGTTTTTGAAGTTGGTTTTTTTTTGTTAAAATTTATTTTATTTTATAACTATAAAACTTTTATACATAATTCTAAATATTCTTTATATTTATCCATAATTTAGTCTTATATTTTGTCACCGTTGTTACGTTACGGTTTTGTAATAAATATATTACTTAAGTATTTTGAGTATTGAAATAAATAGTTTTGAAGTTTTTTATGGTTATTTCAAACAGCTTCATGTTTTAGTTCCAAGCTTTAAGCCTCCATTCGTTTGGGACAGCTCCAGACACATCCGAGCATGATCGCTAATTTGCCAGTCGCCGGACGACAAACTCGCATTGTTCGCGCGTGGCAAGACAACAAAAACTATTGTTCCTGGTGTGATGAGTTCACTGCAGCCATCCGGTAACACGTCACTGTTTTCGTCTGACACTGCGGTAGCAATTTTCGAATAGTTTTTGTTTTAAATAAAGATCTTTTTGTGGTGTTTCATACGTGAGTAGTATGTGTAGGCGAAATGAAATATGCTTGTACTTAAGCTGAGGAGACCAAGATTTTGAGGTTAGCTCGCGATTTTTAAGTTTCGTAATTAAACCATAATTAAAGCCCGCGACACTTATTGGACCACCGCACAGTGGGTTTCAATGCGATTTATCCACATGAAAAGCATTGGAATATTTCATAGATTGATGATGATGCTTAGCTTTTGACAGACAATAGTGTCTGTCAATAGTGTCTTAAGTACAAGCTTATTTCATTTCATCTACAAACACTAACTCACATTCGTCCACGAAAAGATCTTTATTAAAAACATTAAAAGTTGTTTCATTTCAGGACACTATAGAAACTGCACGCCCTCTAATAGAACAAAGAGAATAAATAGTTAACCTATCTAGTTAAAATAAATTATTTAAAAAATATTTTTATTATTATTTTAATGTAGTTACTTAGTCAATGAAAAATGACATGTTTTATTTGTTCGAGGACGCCCAACAAAATATACATCAATACAAAATGGTTATGCATGTTTCGACAAAAGTTAGGTGCTATTTTGATCGTAGGTCGCCACCGCATGCAATCATAAAAAACCGCCCTAGTGCGAGCCGGACTCGCGCACGAAGGGTTCCGTGCCATTATCTATAAAAACGGCAAAAAAAAATCATGTTTGTTGTATGGGAGCCCCACTTAAATATAAATTAATATAAATTTTAATTAAATTATTTATTTTTAAAGTGAATAATATAACTCAATATTCTGTGAATATTTCAAGCGTCTACCTGTTGCCGTTATCAATATCGAGCAAAAACAAAAACGGGGATCGTACCCGGGATTTCAGAGATGGCGACACTATGAAAACCGGTGTACAAACCACTCGACCAAAGAGGTCGTCAAATGATTTTAAATTTTGTTTTTTTTTTCAATTGAATATTAATAGTAAAATAACAATAGGGATTTTTTTATTGTTAGCAATTTACTCCATTTTCTTGATGCTATGTGGAAATGGAGTCCAGACGCGAGGACAACTGGTGCAGCGTGAAAACAACGCAGCGTCAGTCACCCTCACCCTGCTGGCCCACAAGGCCCACTTCACGCCTCGTTTGAAGGACCCCATATCAGCAGGAAGGAGAGAAAATAAATTGAAATCTTGAAATACACTACGTAATATGATACATTTTTACATACATTTGTATAAAATTATATCATTACAATATTATTAAGTACATTCAACTTTCAACCACCTCTGTCGTCTAGTGGCTAAGACCACCGGTTTAGACCCAGAGGTCCCGGGTTCGATTCCCAGCGGGGGGTACATGTTTGTGTACTCGGTTTGGTTGGTGGTAGGGCTTGTTTGTCCGCCTGGCTAGCTACCACCATCTTATTTAATTATGTCGCCATAGCATCAATGTTTGTAGCATTGTTGTGTTCCGGCAGCTAGAGATAAGATAGCCAGTGCCTCACTAGTTGAGGATCCCGGGTAAAGTGCGCTTCCATCATTGGCCTTATCATCACCTAACATCAGGTGAGATCAAGGCAATGTGCTTACCCGTAAAATATTTAAAAAAAACATACTTGGTAAATACAATATTTTGTGAAAAAAATCTGATGTCATTGGTATCTTCTTTGTTTTTTTTTTTTTAATCTTTTTTTTTTTGAGACTTTTATCACACAGTGACAATGCCAGTCCCATCATATTTTATTCCTATACTTAACGTCTAAAGGTATACCATAAAAACAAATTCTGCGCTGGCGCTGACATCGGATCGGCTAGTAGCTCGTGATACATAAGAACATTCTTAGCATTAAGGCCAAATTTGGATACAAATAAAATCCTATCACGTGCGTCCCGCACACATTCCATCAAAATATGATACAGATCTTCTAGTTTATCACATGTGTCACAGTTAGGGGAACTGGTCTTACCCATCAAAAAAGCAAAATATTTTGCTTTTTTGATGGGTAAGATCTTCTTTGTTATTAAAGTTAATTAAGCAGTGCTCAAAGTTGGTAATGAGTTGACAAAACGCAGCGGTAGGCGCGTCGCGGCTAATTGTTGCGCTCGAAACATAGTTGGTATCAGTTGCAGCGACCCTATACAGGGTGCTTAGTAAAAAACTGATATATTTTCAAACTTAAAATCGTTGGGCTGTTGTTTATGATAAATTGTGATTACTATGAATGATTTCTCTCTCTTTTCTTTGGGTCGTTGTAAAAAAAATTACATCTTGTCGGGGATAATTCAAAAGCGCGTTTAATATTGGTGAATACCGCACTTATCTTTCTTAAAGATGAATAAAGTACAACATGTAATTATGATTGACGAAATTACTTCATTTTTATATGCAAATGCCAAAACAATTGCTATGTTGTATTTGATATGTGCTTTTGAACTATACCCAACGAATATGGTGTTACTATAATATAAAAAAATCTTATAAAGAAAGTATATTTTTAGAGTGTTTAGTGCTCTCTATTTATCTATTTAATAGGAAATTATATGAATTGTTCATCAACAAAATTATGTACCAGATTACATTTTTTTTTGAAGTGTTTTATTACTAACTATATTCATCTTACTATCTGTAATAATAACATTGTATCGCCATAAAGCAAGACAAAGTTTAGTCTAGTTTTTGATAATGAAGTGTTACGTTAACACACCCATATTTATGATTTTATGAGTCCCATTTAACTTAATTAACAAAATGTTATATATTTTTTGTTCCAAATAAAAGTTATTTTATCTTTATTTATTTTGAATTTTGAATTAATTACTAAATTATTCTCTCGAGGCTTAATGACAACTGTCATTTAATTAAAATATATCCTAGGCATACCTTTCTAAGTACTTGATTCTTCGCCCGAGTAGCACCGGCCGTGGTCAGGCCATGGCTAGACAGAGATGCAAGCAGTATGCCGTGATCGTTTTTAACATTTTGTTTACACTAGTTAACTTATGCTACTCTTAACATAGTGTAGTAGGGTCAAACGTTGATAGAGATTGCAATACAACGAAAATTTTATTCCGCTTTATTAAAAATACAGCCAAATGTTTTAAATACAGCAAACACTCTGTATACAGCTCCTTAAACCACGAAACAGACAGTAGACAGTGGTTTCGCGATGCGAAAAAATTAAAATAAACAATGGCGGAGTCCGTCCCACACCCTGCGGCGGCTCGTAATAAAGCTTTTGTCCTAAGATTAGCTTTCAAGAAAGCCTTTATCCGGCCCTGTGTGGCGAAATTAGGGGCGCGTTTTGTTTCTGTCGGTGCACTGAGGCCGGACCTGGCTTTGTAGCACGCGTGTTTAGTGAACAAAATATCAAAGTTCTTTGGTTTTAAGGTGTTTTTTTTGTGTTGGTTTGTTTATTTTTAATTAGTTTGCACGCTGATAGCGTGATGTTAAAGGAAACTAAAGAGCTGTTGCTGAAATACTGAAAGCTTAGTATTATATTTTTGAGATTGATTTTTTTTCACCTCTTTTTAATAAAATTGGAATTCTCTTCTCGGATTTTGTAAATCTTTTTAACTATATAAGCTTATGTGATTATGCAGGAATATCTATCCTACATAGAAGTGTAAAATGATTTTTATTGGACGTAGTGGTATTTTGAAGCATCGTTGTTACGACCACAGCCTTAGATAACATAAGGCAGTGGTAACTCCAACCAAACCGAGTACTATGATAACGCCTCCCTGGGAGTCTATCCCGAAGTCCCTGAGTCTGAAACCTGTAATTTGACCACTAGACCAATAAACCGTGATTTCAAAAGTATTTTTTATTTTATTTTTTCTACCACTGTTTATAAACAAACTCTTATCTTCTGAATGTAATATCCTGGTGGCAAATTTCCTTGTTTTAATTAGTATCACATAATTGTGTTTTTTAATAAAAAAAAAAAACAATTCCTTCGGCGACCAAAAACGTAACTGTGAAAGTCAAAACGAAAAACCGCAGTGCACCAATAGGGGCCAGCTTTCCCCAACTCCAGAATTACATCAAACAGTGATCCCTCAAAACACCGAGGCAACGTTTTATCAAGTCATCAGGATCGAGCAAACGCGAAACTGAATCCCCGATACGGGGCTAAAAGGAATTAATGCAAAACAAAAGTCTTGGTATCTGTAAGTCTGGGGGGTGGGACGGAGGCACTAAATTACGGAATGGGCGTCAACCCACCGCCATGTATCAATCAGAGGCCCCAGATTTATGGGACAGTTCACTTCGGAATCGTTAGCCTTTGCGACGAAAATGTGTTACTGTTATGCCGTCTTTCCCCCGCACTTTTTTTTCGTGTTGCAGAAGGTTTTGGGCCGATTTTCTGATTGGCTACAAGTGCTTTAAGCTGCTTAGGGGGCGATGGGAAGTTTTTTGATTGTGTTTTGTAAAGAAGTTTGCTGTGTAGCCATGGTCACAGGCTGGCTGAGCTGCAAGCAGTTTGCATTCAAACCCATTGAACCTTCTTTCTTGCATAAGTCCGGGTTGCGGATACATTTTGTGATCCTTTGCCTGTCTTACTTATGAATTACAGTATTTATTTATATCTGTTACAATAATTTGTTGTCTTAATTATATGTATGTAGTGTTTATCAAACAACAAAATGTAATGTAGCTTAAAACCTCAAAACAACAGTTGTTTCAAGCTGTACCTAATTGGTTGTATTATTCATCATCTCAGCCAAAAGACGTCCACTGCTGGACAAAGACCTCCCCCAAGGATCTCCACAACGACTGGATTGGTGCTGCTCACATCCAGCGGCTGGTTGTATTATTATTTTCAGTAAATAAATAATCATTTGAGTTACAAAGGTTGCAAAACGTAAGGTATTAACCTCACATTTGCAAATATACTTATTTGTATTGTATAAGAAAATATCCTCCACGGATTTTTTCGATGCACAGCCCGGGTTTGTGATCACCAACCGACGTTTGGCAACTTGATATCAATGGTAGAGATGTATTTGCCCAGCAGTGGGACAGTATTTACTACTACTACTGTTACTACAATGTATTGTTTCCCTGTTACTGTCTGTTCATTTTCGAACTAGTTAATAAATGGTATTTTGTTTATATTCATTGATTTTTAAACAAGGACCTAATAATCACAAGCCTCTCTCTCTCTAACAGTGATAATGGAAATTAACTTTCGCATTTTCCCGTGAGTGTATGCCCAGTGCTCACTCACGGCTTTGTGCTGTGGACGCGAATGGAAAAAGGGACGTGGCTGTGAGGGGCCAATTTCCTATGGACGCGTCCCGCTGACGTGACGGGTACATTTGAGCTTTGTCCGTTTTAATTTCAATCCTTTTTTGATGCTGTTTGCGGCGCACCAGTGTCCGGCGTCCGGCTTGTGCCAAAACAGTTGACGTATGCTCACGTACTGTACGGATGTGGTATGAAAATGGTTGTTGTATGCCGAGGTGGCCGCATGGTAGTGCTCGTACCGATATACTGAGGTCCTAGGTTTGATTAGCATGTTTTAAAAAAGACTTTCTTTGATATATTTTTACATTTTATATGCGTCAAGTAGGTACCATTGACGTCAAAGGCATTTACCGTTTTATAGCAGACGAACTGTTTGCTTTTGAGCCGGGTCAGTTGTTTAAAGAAACCTATGTTGTCAGTTGCATTGGAGACAACTTTTAGACTTAGACTTTTTACAATTTAGACATTGCTGAAGACATTCTGCAAGTTAGGCTTTCTGATCATAAAGCCTTTTTCAATTAAGATTACGGTTATAATACAAATAATGTTAAGCAAATTTTGATGCGAACAAATTAAATTAGAAATTAACGTTTAGGTTATGCTCAAAAACCACGTTAATTTACAAAAACATATAGGTAAGTACTACATACACACAAAGTTTAATTTTTGACAATAAACAGATAAGATTTTTAGTTTAGTACCTTGTTTTCTATGTAAACCTTTTCGATGCCACAAACACGCACAAAATCGAATTTTCGAACAACTTAAACACATACGCAATTTTTAAAAAATCCTAAGGCGCCTACCTAAACCTTTAAGGTCCCACCATCGTCGGAGGGTATAATCAAGCGTAACATAATTCTGCTTTACTACCGGTATCTGCCTACAAGTTGCGGACGGGCCCGTCCGAGGCCGTCACGATGTACGAGCGACGTAACGATAACGACACGATCGCGTAAACACGCCACTATTCGCACCTGTGCGCTCTTTATGAGTAGGTTGTATGTTGGAAACGGTAGAAATTTGCCTTTAAAAGTTTGTAAAATGAAAAATGTTACTCTTTTATTTAAAAGAAAGCATATTTTTATGTTTTGTAGGAAAAGCCGTGGAGTCACCGCCTTTGTGGTGTAGTGGTTAGACCACCGGTATTAGACGAAGGGGTCTCGGCTATGATTTCCAGTCAGGTCATCATCATTATCATCAGCTCATTATTATGTTCCCACTGCTGGGGCACGAGCTTTCCCTATAGATGGATACAAGGAACAGATCACACTCCACTTCCAGTCAGAGAGCACATCCAGTCAGGTGTGTTATAATTCCGCCTGGCTAGATATTACTACCTTATGCGTCCCACAACGTAAAGCGAAATTGCAATTGCGTTCATTAGAACTATAGTGACGTGTAGGGCTGACAGGTAGCGCTATCTATTTTGTAATTATTATATACATTATATTCTTATATAATATATTATATCAGATATAGCTGTCCCACTCATGGCCAAAGGCCACCCACACTTTATCCACACTTTCCGGTCCCCTGCAAGTCCTGCAACATCACACCATTCCTTCAATAATCCATCAAGGTCTTCCCGCCATCTTCGTCTATTATTATGATTCTTCTTTTATTTTGTAATACATTAGAAATATGTATATAACTATTTAAACTATCATGGTCACTTGCAATAGAGTAATTATTAACGGGATTCTTAGCATAATAATCCATCTTAATAATCGTATTTCCGTGATCATGGCTCATGCAACTATGCCGAAATATCGGATACTCATAAATAATAAACATGGTAAGAATCCCGTTAATAATTACTCTATTACAAATATACTTAACATCACATTATACTTTAAACTTAATTATAATATATAAATATAATAAAAAAGTGAAAAAGTAAAGTTTTTATTCGTAAATAGACATACCAAACGTTATCGAGTGTTACCAGAATATCCACCTGAACTGAGACTTATGTTAGTGCCCTCGGAAATTTATTTGATATGTGCCGAACAGTTTCAGCTAACGGCCAGGGTAATACTAATCAAAACAACTCGTTAATTACTATGGAGGGGCTGACAAGCAAACTGTTTGAGGTACAACCAATTTAAGTATCTCTTGTAAACTACGGCGAATGACAATGCGCTCGATTCGATATCCGGAGGTCTTGTGTTCAATGCCTAGGTCGGGTAGAGTGTGCTTCGAACTCTTCTATACATCTTTATGTAAGCCATGTGGCGTGTTTGTGATCATCAACCCACATTAGACAAGCGTGATGATTAAACCAATACCGATCCGATCCGAACCCTTCGGAGAATGTAGTAGGGCACGAGGATACGCACTTTTAAGTGTGTGATGCTGTTCCCTCTAGAAAACCTCCGAAGGTTACACACGGCTTGAGGTACCCTTTACGTACCTCGCCGCCCCCAAAAAAGCCCGGTGACGCTGAAAATGCCGTTTGATGCAATCAGCAATCTATCTCAAAAAAAACCGATCAACCAATTTTTGAAGTGAAAACTTCTTTAGCGGCGTTGTACACTTTTTTTGTAATGGGTAAAAAATGATAAATTCGCGTCAGGACACGTGACCTGATCGAAAATTCGTAAGACGGATGGAGAGTAGACAGCCGGCGCGGCGTAGGAGAGGAAGTATCCCCCTCTCTTTCTACGGCGCGGCGAAAATTTATGCCTGCTGTTTCGTTTAGGCGGCGCAGGGCGCTTGCGCGAATGTTCGAGTGCTTTTTAATGTAATATAAATTGTCATGTTTGTGTACGATAGCGCAATAAATAAATATTGTGTTCTACCACATAAATGATAGTACTTTTATACTGATAATTGAAGCAATTCGTGCCAAATTATTCCCTAACCATTCCAAAATATCAAAAATGCACAACGTTAATATTCAAGTTTTCACTTCTGCCGGCACTCCCGGAGTGCAACCCATCGTTTTTTTATCCAGCCATTGAAAGTCCTTTCAGTAGGCACTAAACTCTTAACTACATAGAGGGCATCGCCCGACCGGTTGTTGTAGATATTGAGCTGTGAGCGGTGGGCTTTCTACTGTCATGATGACTATGATGATGATGTTGTAGGAACCTCGTCAGTCAGTTGTAGACATATTGTCAATTTTAGCTATATGCAGCCAAACCAACATTTAAGATTTTAATGCAGAACGCATATTCGTCTACACTCTTCTACTTATGAAAAGACAAATATTGTGAACAAATGTTGTCAAAATAGAAAAAGTATCAAAAATAAAACTGCACAGCAAATAGAAGTAGTGCTGTGTGAGATATAATGACCTTACAGAAACAATAAAAGAGATATCATTACAACGATCGAACCAAATCAATCTAGAAGACAAAATCGTGATATTATGAAAGCGCCATATAATGTTGCATTGTTGTCGAATATTACTTTTCATTCATTGGAATTTAAACTTTATCTTACTTAACAATAAACGTATATTACATCATCTAAGATTTTTCGATAGAAATTACGATAACCTTAATTTTGATATAAGTCTTCTATTATGGAACATTAAACTTTTCTATAGTTATGTTATTGACGTTATTGCAATAAAAGAATGAGTATACATAACCTTAAATTTCTCACGCAACATCTATTTAGGTATATCAAACAATAGACCTATTGACGTGATGACTGCTATGAGAACTGTTGTCCCATTAACTGCTTCTGCAGAATAGGTCCACTTATAAAAAAAAACTCCAAACTAAAATTTTACTTTTTATTTTTAAATGCTAATTGCTAATTGCTTTGAAGCTAAATTAAATTAAATTGAATGAACGGTAGCAATAACCGTTGGATAGACCGCGCTGTGCCGCTAAAAACACTCAAAAATTAAAAAGACCCAGGGTCGATTCCTGGCTGGGTCGGGTGGGCATTTAATTTTTTCACTGTATTTTATAAATATTTCACGTCAAAAATATTTTTTATTTTATGCCACATTTTATAAATTTTCAACTCGTTAAGTCAAATCATAAAACAGCTATAATGCGAAATATGAAATTCCTTAGATTGGGGGTGGGATAAGAAACAGTGCCCAGGCGCATATCTGTACCTGAAATATAGCGCTTGGTCGAAGTTGAAACGGGGCTTCGTAATCTTCAAAAACCGCCTCTGGTGGTTTGGTGTGTAGGGGTCAAGACAACCGGTCTTAGACCTAGAGGTCCCGGGTTCGATTCCCAGTTCGTATAATCGGTTTAGTTGGTGGTAGGTAGGGCTGGTCTGTGCGTGGCTAGCTACTACCAACACAATTAAATATTTCGCTATAACATCACTGTTATTGGCATAGCTTAGCCTAGTGCTTCAGTAGTTGAGGACACCGTAAAAGTGCGCTTCTACCTTCTACTCTTCTTTGGCCTTACCGTCAAGTAAGATGAAAGCCAAGTTTACCCGTAAGGATTTAAAAAAACAAAAGAAACGAGTATGTACGGTGTCTTCGGCCTAGGCTAGTTGGTGTGCGTAGTGTATCTGAGTTTGTTCTGGGAGGGTCAGAGGGAACATATAACTGCTCATGTACTGCATTATTGGCGATGCTGAGGTTACAGCCTCTCTTGAAGACCTCCAGCTGTGTAGAACATTGCTTCTCTTAGTGTCTTCTACCGGAATCACTACGGAGAGTGTTCTGAAGAGCTTTTTGATCTAATCCCGCTCTCTCCTTTCCTCTCCCGGACTACACGTGCTGGTCTTAGGAACCACCATCATACTGTACAGACAATCAGTACAAGCACCAAAAACCACGGTGTGTTCCACGGTGGGGAGCGCTCTCAATATTTTGGACTGCATCGGCTGCTTACCATCAGGCAGGATGTAGTTACTATGACGTGCCAATATTTAAAAAAATAACAGCCTAACGGACCCGAGTCAGTGATTAACCCTTAGAATAATAACGCAACGAAATATAGTCTTAATACAAGCGCTGTCAAAAGTGAAGCACTAAACCGATTCACACTTTCGTGACGATTACTTGCTTGCGCTCGGCGACACGCACGCGTACACTTGTAACTCCGTAGTGTAAATAGAAAACTCGGCGTTTGTAGCCATGTCTGGCTCCAAAAAAGGGGTGCTTTAAAATGGGCGCGCGGACGTGGTTTCTATTGCGTTATTATTCTATGTATTAACCTGATAATAGTTGGCAACGCCGCTGGACCTCGCGTGGAGGCGGCGTGGTTCGTCTTTATTTAATCTGCAGCGTGCAGCTGAGCTAAAGCCGTAATGCAGTTACTGGCGCGCCTACAGAATACAGCTCCCAATCAAACGTGGGCTAGTTAGCTTTGCTGATAGCCACTGTGTGCTTACAAAGCCTTCGCTGCTTTAAATTTAAAATACATTTATAATGTGTAAAATATTACAAGCTGCGCAGCTTAAGTGGGACTGGGCTGATAAAGATGGCGGGTACCGACCTGGATGGCAAAGAGGGTGTGGAAAAAGTTTGTAAAGGCCTTTTCCCAGGGGACATTTATGGCCAATGCAATAATAACAGTAATATTATAATTTGCTGTCGCATATTAAATTGCCATCATCAGTCTACCTTACTGCCTTGACCCATAACGTAAGACCTCAGTAGCTTTGTGAATCGTAACCTGACACTGATAGCCTCTCCACCCCTACACACATCATCTCTACATATTTCAATTCCAAAAAATCTTAGTCTTCACACACTGCGTATTTTAATACTTAATCTCTAAAACGTCTATCCCACCAAAAACCCTCGTAAGTACCACATATTCTTAATCGATTCCTACATGTTGCAATCGTAGCTCTTTCTCGCACAACACGTCTCCTAAGTGCAAGCCGGCAGAAACGCCGGGTCCCAGCTTAATTTAGTGACCGATAATTAAACACCCCCCCCCCTCCCCCCAGCCCCGCGCCGGACATAACATCCGAACATGCTGAGAAGTATTTTTGTCTAATAAGAGGGTGGGTCAAAGAGTAAGCTTTGCAGATGGACCTTTGGTTTTTTAAGGCCTCGATATAAATATTTTTTAAACCCATGAAGTTATTCATCTATTCATTGGCTTATTATTAACTAAACAGGACTAAAACACTACATATTGAAATGAAACACTTTATACGGGTCTATTCACGTTTTGCTTTGCATATTACTTTATCCAGCCCCGTTTTTTATTTCCACTAAAAACCATTTCGAAATAAACCCCACACCACTGACATCGCGTATCAATAAGATAGAATTCAGCATACGATCCGCCATTTTAGGGTTCCATACCCAAAGGGTAAAACGGGACCCTATTACTAAGACTCCGCTGTCCGTTCGTCTGTCTGTCTGTCCGTCTGTCACCAGACTGTATCTCATAAACCGTGAGTTAGACAGTTGAATTGAATTTTCACAGATTATGTATTTCTGTTGCCGCTATAACAACAAATACTTTCTAAAAAACAGAATAAAATCAATACTTAAAGAGGCTCCCATACAACAGACATGATTTTTTGCCGTTTTTATAGTTATCTAGCTGACCCGGCGGACTTCGTATCGCTTTGACGGTTTCTATGTCCACAATACAATCAAATCGTTTCTATGACAACAAAACAAACAAATCGTGAAAAATTTTGTATTGGAAATAAAATGTTTAGGGTGGACCACCCTTATCACTTAGGGGTATAAAAAATAGATTACGACCGATTGTCAGACCTACCGAATTTAGGTACATTATAAAATTTCATGAAAATCGATCGAGCCGTTTTGGAGGAGTATGGCAACTAACTTGTGACATGAGAATTTTATATTTATAGATGGTATGGAACCTTTTGTGCGCGAGTCAGGCTCGCACTTGGCCGGTTTTTGAAAATAGCGTTCGCTAACGTCAATCACAATTTAAAAACGTGGCGGGGCGGCTAAAAAAACCTTTTTATTTATGCAATCCACTCGTCATCTGACGCAAATCGTCCCAATCGACCCGTCACTGCGAACAGATATCCGCTTTTATTTATTTTTGAAAAAATACCACTTCCTGCCCTATCAATAAAGCAATTAATAGAGGACATGTCAGTTTTGTGGCGAAAGGTTTCGAGTGTGCAATTGTGTATTGTAGCTATTGCCTTTCTGCATTGTTTTGAGGTATGTGAGCTGTCTACTATTGGAAGTAATGAAAACCGCATTTAAAATAATAAAAATTTTTCGTTTTTTGGAATGTAGAAATACAAATTTGTGATTTTAACTATGTTTATAGTAAACAATACAATTATTGATAGTTTGTACAAATTATTTTAGAAGTTCTTTTAATAAAGCATTAAATTATGTAAATAAATTATAAAATAATTAAGTCATTAAATATAATCTCTTGATTCCTCCATGTGCTATTGTTGTTTGAAGGAATGAGCCAAGCTGTGGGGCTTTTATAGAATGATAATGATTAGAAATTACTTTAAACTTATCAAGATATGAGCTGTTTGAGAGCCATACTAATCTCGTATAGGCTGATGTCCGGGATGTCTTCGGTATAGTGCCGGGTTAACTTAGCTCTAGGGTCTCTAGCTAAGCGTACAGATGGCCGTGTGGATGTGTAAAGCTGTCCATAGAACTTCTCGACCTCTCCCATAACATCGGACCTGGTCGTGACAGTTCTGCCGTCATCGGTTTTCAGCGTCGTCAGTTGGCACTGCCCAATACCCAGTGTGTGTTGCCAGTGATGACATACGGGACTGAGACGTGGTCGCTCACTATGGGCCTCATAAAAAGGCTCAAGGTCACTCAAAGAGCAATGGAGAGGGCTATGCTCGGGGTTTCTCTGCGTGATCGAATCAGATATGAGGAGATCCGCAGAAGAACAAAGGTAACCGACATAGCCCGAGGAGTTGCTAAGCTCAAGTGGCAGTGGGCAGGTCACATTGCTCGCAGGACTGATGGCCGCTGGGGCGGGATAGTCCTGGAGTGGCGACCGCGTACCGGAAAGCGCAGTGTGGGCAGGCCTCCAACAAGGTGGACCGACGATCTGGTGAAGGTCGCGGGAAGCCGCTGGATGCAAGCAGCACAAAACCGGTCGTTGTGGAGATCCTTGGGGGAGGCCTTTGTCCAGCAGTGGACGTCTTTTGGCTGAGATGATGATGATATCAAGATATACAATAATAATTAAGTAATTAATTAAAATAAACAAATTAAAGCAGATAGCTAAATTTTAATTAAGTTTTCATTTCAGTAATTACTTGTTTTGAAAAAACAATATTTATGTTATAAAAATAATTGTTAGAAATGGGATACTACCATTATAGTTATCAATACGCCTCCGTATCGGAGGCACTTATGAAAAAAAAAAAATAGTTTATTCCCATCCGGTAACTCCACATTGCAAAACCTGCTTAACTTACTAAATCGAGCGCTCGCAAGTACTCGTAAATAGTCGCACGTTACAAGTATAAGATCTATTTCGTACCTACTCATAACAAGACATGGTGACTTTATTATAAAATTGAAAACTCCAAATATATTAAACATATGTTTGAGATACAAACGAAAGGGACATCAAAAAGGTTCCATAGTCCCCCACGATCGGCATGACGATTACAATTTATGTTAAAGACATTAAAGCCAACAAAAGAAGTCCGCGTGTATCAAACAAAGATCGTATACAAAGTAAAATAATAATTATGAGACCCACCTCGGGCTAGGAGAGATAACCACAGGTCGGATAACCTTTGTAACATGAAGATTTCTTTTTATTCAATTAGACATTATACTGACTTCAGCGTTTGACTTTGCCTGCCTCCAACAAATAGAAGAGTAGCTTTGCCATTTTCTTTTTAAATTGTCGATTTGTTTTGTTATTTATTGTTGTTTTCAGAACTTAAGGCCGGTATCCATGAGCAAAATGTTAAAACCAAAAATATAAGATTTTTAGACAGTTCAACTACTGAACAAAATGTCCTTTAATATTTTCTTGTAGCATAATCACATAGTTAGTTTAGACACGCGGCCTCACCCGCGTATATTAGGTCTGTAACAAATATAATCAGATCGAATCAGATCTTTCTTCTAGGGAAAAAATATCACACTAATATTATAAATGCTAAAGTTTGTGTGTATGTTCGTATATTTGTTACTTCTTCACGCTGCAACGGATGGATGGATTTGGATGAAATTCGGCATACAGATAGTTTATAACCTGGATTAACATATAGGATTTTTATACCGACATTCCCACAAGAATCACACTATAAATATACTAAAAACGACAATTTCATTTTCCAATAAAAAATTCTTTGTTTGTTTTGTTGTCATGGAAACCAAAGAGAATTTAAATTCTCATCAAGTGATTAATCACTTGATGGAAACTGTCAAAGCGGTACGAAGTCCGCCGGGTGCACTAGTAGTATATACACTATATGTTAATATAGAACATGACCATGATGAAAGAACATGATATTTAGTGTAGACAGGTGTAATTGATATTTAGTAAGATATTTATTTCCCAGTTGTTTTAATGTGGTAAAAAAAACCCACAATGAAACATTAAATCGTTCTTTGTAGATTTACATAGAGAGCACAATAAAATTTTGTAGTATTTTTTCTTATCTCCATTGTTGTCTGCTAGTAAATAAGTAGAAACTAGTTGCGCCTTTTTCACATCGCAATGGAACCAAGAAATAAAATAAAGACAATAATTATGATTTTAGCCGCAATTAGGAGAGTCGACCAATAGAAAGTCCATTCACGACGATATCAACAAAATTATTAATTTAAAAGCTTAATTTGTTTAGTGGCTAGTTTGACAGGAATCAGTGTTTCCTTTTATTATTCTACTAATATTATAAACGCGAAAGTATGTTTGGATGTTTGTTACTCTTTCACGTAAAAACTACTAAATGGATTTGGATGAAATTCGGCATACAGATAGTTTATAACCGGGAATAACACATAGAATACTTTTTATCCAGATATTCCCACGGGAACGGGACCACGCGGGTGAAACCAGGAACCACGCGGGTTAAACCGCGAGCGGCCACTAGTTAAAAATAAAGGCAAGCAACAGATTTTTGACTTTAGCAATCATTAAATACTAGTGTCATCTACCGGAATTACTACGGAGAGTGTTCTGAAGAACTTTTTGATCTAATCCCGCCCTCTTCTTTCCTCTCCCGGACTACACGTGCTGGTCTTAGGAACCACCATCATACTGTACAGACTATCAATACTCGTACCAAAAAAATTGGCAAGTCGTTCCTCTGTGAGACCATTCGGTTTTGGAATTGTTTGCCGGCGCATGTTTCCCAGCTCCTATAGTCCTGGGTGTTTTGAGCGGAGCGTGAAACGGCATTTATGCAGGCCGTCGTGTATGGGTGCGCTTGTTACCGTGCTTGTTCCACGGTGAGGAGCGCTCTCATTATCTTGGACTGCATCCGCTGCTTACGAAATATTAACGAAACTCTGCAGGTGCGACTACAACATCTTCTATTTTTATTTATTTACTAGCTGACCCGGCGGACTTCGTAGCGCTTTGACAATTTCCATGACAACAAAACAACAAATAATTTTTTTATTGGAAAATTATATAATTGTCGGCGGAGAGGCTAGGACGGTCGAGCAAACTCGGATTCGTCGATAACACAGTTCATCTTGGATCTTCAAAATAAAGACGCAGTCGTATTCCTTACAGTCACTTTAATGTTATTTTAATATCACAATTACAATATTTAGAAACAGTTGTCCGATGCAAATGGATTTTAGAAACGTAGTGAGTTCTGCGCGTACGTACTCTCCGACTGCTCCCGTTCGTATGTATCCAGTCCGTTGTCGCACCAAACCAACTGACGTTGACGTTTTGCGCACCATAGAGCATAGGCTGCGCAGATCACACAAAGTGTAGACTATACTTGTCGTTTCTAAGCGATGCTAGCGCCATGTCTCCGACATATTTTTTTTTTTTATTAAAACGTATCTGATATCCTTCCCAATACCTTTGAGAATATGTGTACAAAGTTTCATGATGATCGGTTGAGTAGTTTCTGCGTTAAAGCGTAACAAACAAACTCACATTCACTTTTATAATATTAGTAAGGATTTTACACTGCAATAAAAGAAAAAAGAACATTATTAAGTAAGACATTCCCTTAACAAACATACAAACGCTTAGAAACAAATTAAAGTACTTAATTTTCAAAATATTTAGCATAGAATTATATTCGTACAGACAACATAACTTATTTGTATAGCAAGACTGAGATCGCGCTCCGTCCGCCGCCGTCACGCGTATATACGCTCCTTTGAAACGTTAAAGCGCATTATAAAATGAATAATTTATTTCTCATTTTTGTCTGGAACATATTATTGTTACTGGAGCACTGTGTGCGTTTGATTTCTCATTAGGGCATGTTTCCACGTGGATTCGTTGCTTTGATACGATAAAGGCAAGTGATTATTAATCCAGCAATTAGGTGGTTATTTGCGTTCTTTATTAAATCGAGAGAATATCGACGCAACTCATATTTAGAAGAAATTAATTAATAATAGATCCCGCGGCCGATCGCCAACGAGATGGACTGACACCATAAAATCCGTCACTGGGACTATTATGACGGAGCGCGTTCGTCATGCGGCCAACAGAGACCGGTGGAGAAGGCTTGCAAGGGCAGCAACTGCTGCAAGCACTAAGGGCGACCCTTCATTGACCACGATCACTCTGTCAAGAGTGACCGATTAAGAAGAATTCAAATCAAATAATTTATTTTGCACACTGTTACACAGAGAAGGGTTACAAAAATAAAAAGAAGCATAAAAATAATATGATGAGCACAGTGTCAGTGAAATGAAACAGTGGCAAAAAAGTCTCCGGCTCAGCATGTGTCACAGCATTACTGCCCTGTGAGGCGCATTTCGTGTAACTTTTTGCATCATATCGTGAGAAAAACGCGTTTATACGTAATAATTGTAATTTCGTTCTCATTCTTAAATAAATGTTAAATTAAAATAATAAAAATAGCTGATAAATAGAGTGTATATAGCTAAACAAGGACGTCGTGATTTTTTTACAATATCTTAATAACTTAATTAGTAATAGCGATTTTAAATTTCAGCTTGTTTTGATTTCCATACAAATCGTGTTACGCGAGAGCTTGTATCTAAGTTACACGTGAACCGCGCGACAAGTAGAATGACGACCTACACAAACCTATGAGTTGTAATTAAAGTTACACGAAATAGAGAAAATAATATGGGTATTAAAAATAAAAATATTTAATTAAAATACCACTTTTATTATTTCAGAAACATTTCTGTAAACCGTGTATCTATAAATACACTAAATAGGTGCGATCGTCCAGCGCTCGCAATTGTTATGCCTATCTGCGGTAACATAGTTACACGGAGATCGCGTTACATGAACCTAAAAATTCAAAGTTACACGAATATGGCCAGGCCTAATTCTTGAAAAATTTCAGGAACAAAATGCGTTTTTTCCAAAGTGCCCCATATAAAACAGGACCAGGGGATCTCAATAAGACCTGTTAAGCCGAATTAGTGTAACTCAACTCAACCGTAAAAATACGGTAAATTGGATCTATTTAAAAATGATGCTTTTTATATTATATTATATTATACTAATTTAAAATAGATGAATTGTATTATCAACATTGAAGACCGAAATTTTCCTAATATTTAGCAACTTACAATAAATGAAACAACATTTACTAACATTACTATACTTAATAACTTCGATTATAAATATCTATTTTTTATGTAGATTGGCAAACGGCTCCGCTCTACCTTATGTTAAGCAATCGCAGACGAGGACAGATGCGAGAACAGTGGTGGTGCAGGATTGTGGCTCACTAGCCGTATAATTATAAGTACTATTGTATTGATACACTCATTCTATGTGGTCCTAAAGAAAGACTTACACATAGATAAGCGTAAAAGATGCAGCAAACTAAGTGCATGGGTAGTAAATGTATTGTAAATGTCATTTATACGTATCATTGACTTATGTTATGTCAATCCCGTACGATATTCATTCTATTTGATTTCTATTCTATATGCGTTTTGCTACTTGTCTAGAAAAGTCTAGGAGGGCCTATCGAAACGCTACAATTATCTAAACCTGATTACCTAGAGATTACCTCTCTCTCTCTTTGGTTTTTAAATCGGTTCAATACGAAACGGTATCGAATCAACGCAGAAAACAAAGTTAAATTGCAAACTTTTCGTCAGTTAACCTTGTTACAATTAAACTTGAACTTCATCGCGACAAAAACACCGACCAAGATCTCTGTGTCTTGGATTAATAATTAATTAATTAATATCAGAATTAAAGGCGGATAAAATGAAAGGCCAAAAACCTTATCCGTGTAAGGTTAAAGCACAAATGATTGTACTGACATCTCATTAGCTTAGCGTGGAACGATTCGCCTCAGGCACTATTGTTTGGGCCGCGAGACAGAGGCGACGAGCGTTTTTAGTTATCGGAGCCTATTATTGTTTTGACTGGACGTATAGACGATAATTAACTATTCTTTGCTTTGGTAGTTGTACTAATTCCTAGAAATGTAAACTCAAAATAGAAAATTAAAGCAATGCCTCAAGTATTTCGTAGCCTAGTTATAATATACATTTGTGAACTCAGTTTGTTGGTAGTTTATTTGTCTGCCTAGCTAGCTACCACTATCTTATTTATATATGTCGCCATAACATCAATGTTTGCTGCATTGTTGTGTTCCGGCAGCTAGAGATAAGATAGCCAGTGTCTCAGAAGTTGAGGATTCCGGGTGAAGTGCGCTTCTATTAGAATCAGGTGAGACGAAGGGCACCCGTGTGTGTGAGTGCTTCATCATCAGGTCATTTTTGTCCCCATTGCTGGGGCACGAGCCTTTCCTATAGATGGATAGGGAGAACGGGCCATAAACCACCACGCGTGCCCAGTGCGGATTAATGGTTGTTAACGAATGGTAATGCAGCCGGGACCAATGGCTTTACGTGACTTCCGAAGCACGGAGAAGCTCGAGATGATAAATTTTTGGTCGCCCATCCGATGACCGGCCTTTGTGAAAGTTGCTTAACCTCAGCACTCACAGGCCGGGCGCGTTAACCACTGCGCCATCGAGCTCCTCACTCCTGAGTGCTTACTCGTAGATAATAAAAAAACATCTCTAACAATACTAAATAATTATATTTACGAAATCGCTTTATCCGTTAAATTGGACTCCAGAAAAAGGTAGAGCACACCACATATCTGTATTTTTGCCGATCAAAGGAGCATTGCGGATGACGTGCTTTTGAGCCGGTAATCAAATTAGCTATGCTTCCTTTTCCAAACAAAAATGTGTCTATCAGCCACTCGATAGACTATCTACAAGCAACATTGGAGTTCGGCGGTAGCACTTCCTAAGAAAAAAAAATACAAGAGTAATCCTTAAACATTTAACCAAATTCTTGTGTACTAAAGGATTTTTGATTTTGAAGCAAAACTCATTGGAAGAAGTCTGCATAGTGTTAGATATCTTTATTTTCTTTTAATTTACTATTTTGTATGTCTTCAAATAGCATTTTGGATAGAATGGATGATTGAAATTAGTTTTATATACGATAGAATATAATAAATTGGTTTTATGAAGACCTCGGTCTCCTTGTAAAGGATTTAAACCGTCAGAATAAAAAGCGAATAGTTAGTACTAATAATAAGTAGTAATACTTAGTAAGGAAAATATTTGATTTCGTCGTTGAAGGGTTGATTTTTCAATCGTCAGTTAAAATTTATTCATTGTATAATTTTAACATAATGACAGATTCTCCTTAGAAATTGTTAGTTGGATAAAATTTATCTGAGGATTGAAAAATCGGACCTAAAACGACAAAAATGAACGTTATCTATCTTTTCTTTTTTTGAGTTCTTGCCAACGAATAATTAAAATGCGTTTTACCACCAATGTCTATTTTAAAGAGGTCTCGCACCCTGAATTTCGCAGCGAAGGTACTGATTTAATGACGTCACACGGCATCCTCTATCGAATGTCAACTCGTATTATTTTACAACCTGCCATTTCTAAAGACGTAACTTTACACCTACGACAGCAGAGTTACAACTTTATTACATACCAAGTTAGAGTAAAAGTCGCATGGGAAGTTAGCAACTTATGTTAGACAAAACTGTGCTCACAACACATAGGTTAGATATTTGAGTCACGAATCCATTTTATGACTAATTCCATAACTCGGTATGTGAATTCGGGATCAGGTATCTGGGAGTGTTTACTGTGTCGTATCTACCTAGGGATCGCGCAGGGATAGGCCTAAGGGTTTGATTTAATGGCACGATTATGCGCTGGGTGCAATGCCCTATAAGGGGTGCTGAGTTTGAGATGTTATTGAGTTTGTAAACAAAATGTTTTTTTTAACTTTATTGTTTTAAGTTTTAATCGCCTTTGTTTTCTAGTGGCAAAGACAAAGTTCTTAGACACAGAGGACCCGGGTATGATTCCCAGAGGGGGCCATAGTATAGATATTTATAGTTAAGATGGAGACTCACTGTTTATGGATTCCGGGTGAAGTGCGTTTCCACCTTCGGCTACCTGTCAACCCCGGAACAAAACTAATGACAGCACCCGCGCCGATGAAGTAATTCACAAAATGGCGAAAAAAAAAAATGGAAAACGCACAGAGAGTAAAGTTGTTGGGGGTTTTGAGTGTAGCAAATTTACCTTAGTTTGTTTATGGTTAAACTTCTTCATACAAAAGTAGGCTCTAAATAGACGATATTTAGTCCTAAGCGCATATGTGCTCGCTTGGGGTTTGACGGAATTTGGTCGCGGGCATTTGTGCCCGCCTAGGGCGTGTCCAGTTAATTATCATCAGTTGAATATTTATAAAATTAATAAAATACAGTGAAAAAATTGAACGCCTACCCGATCCAGCCAGGAATCGAACCTGGGTCTTCCGCAATCCGGGCGGCTGCATTGACCGCTGTGCTACCGG
Organism: Eudonia lacustrata; assembly: GCA_947562085.1. Lineage (NCBI taxonomy): Eukaryota > Metazoa > Arthropoda > Insecta > Lepidoptera > Crambidae > Eudonia > Eudonia lacustrata. The sequence goes on from OX387314.1 coordinate 24,572,268, forward strand.
GAAGGCTGACGTAAGCGCTGAATTTTGTCACTGCTTTTTTTAATTTTTTTTTGTGCTACATCGGCACACAATAGCGGCACAGTGCGCCATCTATCCAACGGTCATTGCAACTGATGCCTATGCAGATTCATCTTTACAGATGAAATCTCTATCCGTTTTTGTAATTTTTCATTTCGCTGCCCGTATGCACTCTCAATCTGAAGCCGCTCAGATCAGTCCAATCGCGGGTCTGATCCGAAGTTTCAATCTCGCTTTTTAAAGCCCACGACGTAGTCAGTTAAGTCAGCCGACATAGACATAGGCAGCTTCACTGCAGGCAGTTCCTTCCGGCCTACCGAGAGGCGTGCGTTCCGATGGCTTTAAAAGCCCTTTAAAGGCTAAAGGCAAACCCCAAGGGCTTTTACCGGGTCGGCCTTACTCCTTCTTAGAGAAGATAAGACCAGCCCCGGATCTACAGAATCTGCGTGCAGATTTTCTCCTGGGTCACCAAAAAAAAATACACAAATTCACAACACTTGAAATCATCATTTGACTTCAAGTGTTGTGATCGTACGATAAAAGCCAAGTGCTTCTTATCTTATCTTAGTGGGGCCTGCTGTGGTTTCCATCTCCCAGTAACACTTCAACCCACCGGGATATTTTGTGCAACCCCATTCTTTCACTCTTCTTCCTCTGTAAAGATAGTTATATATAACTCTTTAAGACGTTACCATAAGTTTGGTAACGTCTTAAAGAGCGAAGAGCCTGAAGTCCTGTGCTTACCCGTTAAGTTAAAAAAAAAAGAAAATCAAAAATCAAAATCAAAATCTTTAATGCTAAATAATTGTATAAAAGGTGTTAGTACGTACTAGAAAACATTTTGAAGGAACTTAAAACTTAGTCGCTCTTTTCGGACACGGCAATGTATAGAGAGCTTAGTATTTATATATAAATCTATGAATAATATCTTATGTCTAAAAGTATAAAAATTCAATAAAACAATAACAAAATTAAATTAAATAATTAAATAATCGTCATGTCAAGACTATTTATTAAATTATAAGTTTTAAATGAATAAATATTATTATAATCTATTTATTGTGGTATCAGTATAGGTATAAATTAAATTATAAAATATAAGTTCTCCGACATCATTTTAAAATCAGTCCGGTATAAATAAGTTATTTTCTGTACATAAATCAGGCAGGTAATTAATTATAAGAAATTGTTTTCTCCACGACAGATTAATGTATCAGTTAGCATAAGCAAAAATGTTAAGGTAAGCAAAAAAGTTTTTTTATTTAAGGGTGAGAAAATGATTTACAGAATAAAAACATTTCGCAATAAGATAATCTCGTAACTTCTTTTGAAATGCTTGAAATATATCAGGTGGTAATTTATTAAATATTTTTACAGCTTTATAGTATGGATATTTATATTGAAATTAAACAACTTTTACGGATCTACTCGCATTTATTTTACTCATTACTTTTAGTTAATGTGTAACCTGACGTGTCTGACGTTAATAATATATTTTACTTTCATTACGTTTGTTGCAGCCCAGGTGTGGTCGTTCATCTGAAGATGCCTGGAGCTGAGAAATGAGGTTCTTAAAACAAATAGAGTTGGATAGCCTCTCTAATTACTTCTCCGCTCTGCGATGTCGATTAGTTTACACGATCAAATTTTTCATTCGAAAAGTGAATGTTGGAGAGATCCGCCTTTCTCAGAATTAAGCAGATATATTTATTAAGAGTAATTATTAACGGGATCCTGGAATTCCTTTGAAATATATTATAAATACGAAAGTTTGTGTGTATGAATGTGTGTTTATTTGTTGCTTCTTCACGCTGCAACGGATGGATGGAATTGGATGAAATTCGGCATACATATTGTTTATAACCTGGGTTAAAACATAGGATACTTTTTATCCCGATGTATTCCCACGGAAACGGGAACCACACGGGCGAGCGGCCGCTAATATACTATAAGACAACATTAGATGTTGTTGTTGTTGTGATGTTGTCACATACATTGTTCTGATCCCAAGGTAAGTAGCTAAAGCACTCGTTTTATGGAAATCAGAAACAACGACGGTACCACAACCTCTCAGACCCGACACAATATCGAAAAGTTCGTTTTCGACATTGACCCGGCCGGGAATGGAAACCGGGACCTCAGAGTTAGCGCCGCCCAAAGTCTGGCGTGCAAGCCACTAGGCTACTTAGGTCATCGGTAGTCGGTAATGTTTTTTTTTTTCTTTTAGTTGATGGCTTCGTGCGATTAGCACATTTAGCCAGTGTCAAAGTAATTTTTCGTACAATTAATACATAAATAAACAATATTTCCATAAATGATGATGAATGATATTAGAAATGGGAAGTGAGAAATGATATACCCCCCATCCCCTCGAGTATCTGTCAGACCATGGAACTGAACAACTTTCCCCAAGAAACATAGGTCAAAAAACAAGATAATTTTTTCACTTTTCTATACAAATACAAATGCCCATGTAGCATCGATACTACAATATGGTATCATGATATGGGGAAATTGTACCGATATTGCGAGGCTGTTCAGATGCCAAAAGAAATGTGTTAGATCTTTGTTTGGTGCATATCGTTTAGAGTCCTGCAGACCTTTAATCAGGAAATACAAAATTCTTACACTTACTGGTCTCTACATTAAACAATTATGCAATTTCGTTATTGATAATATGGAACAATTTATTAAAAAGAAAATTCCAAATTACAAACACTTTCGTCAGAGACCCGTAAATAAATTAGAAATGCCGAAAATCAAACTTTGCTTGCCCGATAAAAATGCCTGCGTAATGGCCGTCAAAATATTTAATGCTCTGCCTGATAATCTACGATTGTTGAATGGCACAACTTTTAAGAGAAAACTACATAGGTTCCTCACTGAAAAATGCTTTTACTCCGTACAAGAATATTTAAACAGTAATTATTGAGAGGCTGCTTTGCATTGGCTTGTTCTTGTGCTCTCTGATATTATTTATTTAAATAAATATTTGCATGCTTAATTATAATAAGTAGATTTTGAAGGAATCTGTATTTTTAAGAACACCATACCATGTACCCAAAATTGAAGCAAATAAAAATATTTCATTTCATTTCATTTCATTACAAAGCCTCTATTGACTGAGCATGGTTTGTATGGGAAAGTTAAAAAATTATCTCGTTTTTTGACCTATGTTTCTTGGGGAAAGTTGTTCAGTTCCATGGTCTGATCTACCCACCTGCGGGAAAAAAACCGCTAAAATGTCTCGGTGTATAAAATTGGTGGTGGCTTATTAATATAGGGTCTATAGGTACGAATGAGAACTGAAATGATTAGAAACAACTTACAACGTGTAAAGTGCATGATAATATTAAAGGTAAACGATGACCCGCGACCTCTAAATGAAATTTGTGTGTCCTGCTCAGTGTTCTGACCACTGATTACGTAGTATACCTACTTCTATATTTTCCACCTCATCAATATTCTCACGCTCAATATTCTAACGCCTCGGTGGCCGAGTGGCATAGCGCTCGGCCCAATACCGAAGGTCCCGAGTTCAATTCCCGCAGGTCGGGCAAAAGAAATATGTATTTTCGGATTGTTTCCGATACATAGCCCGAGTTTGTGATCACCAACCCGCATTTGGCAAGCGTGGTGATTTTAAGCCAATCAGTACCCATCATTTGTAGCGATAACTTGATTTCAATGATGGAGGCCTTTGAGCCCAGCAAGTGGGACAAAATTACTTAGGCTGTTTACAATATTCTCAACTATTAAGTACGAGAATAATGACGTCACGCGTTACGCCCGTCATTGTGTCTATTACCGCAGATCGCCGGATCTTTTATAGATGAGTAATCTTTACTTTCACCAGACGGATGTCTGACCCGTCTGCCTACTATCAAGCTCGATGCAAAGTTTTTAATATTCTTTTGTGCAAACACATCTATGTTGGAACAACTGGATCAGATTAAGTACGTCAAGGTTGGTTCCTTGGTTTCCTTAACACGATCTTAAGGAATATACATTTTACCAGACTTGTAAATATTAGGAATAGGAAACGGTATCTTATCTTTAAAAACCACAATATTACATATTTTAATAGAAGGTTTTATGATTTCTTACCAACTTAGTAAAATTATAAATAATTAAAGTGCTATTTTCATTTTCCTCATAGCATCAGTAAACAATGATTGATTAGTAAAAAAACTCATTGCACTCTGACACTAGAACTATAGGTGATTGAAATAAGATTGAAAACCAATGAAATATTCAAACATGTTCTGTCTAAGCTAAGTTTATTTTGTATTAGGTATTTAAACTAAATTTAAAAAAGTCTAAAACACAAATGTTGAAAAAAATTTCCACGAGCAGGGTTTGAACCTGCACCCTTCTGACATACATTTGTGTTTTTGTAATTTGTTCGCAACAAAAGTTTGCGTTAAAAATTATATAAACATTTAAAAAAGTCTAGTCATAATAGTAACATGCAATTAAGCATCTAACCGGAGGAAGCCGTGCAAGCACGTTTCCCGCCATTATTTTTAGCGCCATTCTCCGACGAGTTCAACTTTAACCTTTCACGGTTAAGTGTCAAAGTTACTTTTCACAGCACATTCATCGAACGGTCACTGCTAACCGGAAATAAGCACTTAACATGTAGAAAATACTTTTTTAGGTTTATTAAAAAACGCTCTTACGAGTATAAGACGTCTCTGTCGCTTCGTTTTGTGATCCTGAGGAAATTTTTAAAAACCTATTTTAAAAACTTATATTAAGGTACTAACATCTATACTATAAGATTAAATTGTGTTCCTTCTAATATAAAAAAAAAATTCATTTGACTGTAAACTTATTTTTTTGACACTTGAGTTTCTTTTTTCTTGTCTTTCTTGGCTTAATATGAAACAACTTTAACAAATCTATTTGAGTTTAACTTCTACATTTAGTTTTGATTTCTGATTTTATCCTTACGTTTTGAACCCCTAACAGGGTCAAAGAAAGAACGAAAGAAGACGGATTTTTTCACACAGACACACAGCGCAAACTTCATGCAGTCTTTCCGTGGTATGCTTTTTGTAGATGGATAAATAGACACTTTATCTATACTACAGATTTATCTATAGAAAAACTCTTTATTACTAACACAAATATACAGGAAACAAATAGGTACCGGAAAATTTGATTACTTATGTGATGATAAATATATATGGTTATACTATGTTGATTTTTTCTGAAGAAACAAATTGTTATGTAGATTAATACTGCATAATATGGTTAGGTTATTAGTGACAATAAGATCATAAAAGATAAACATTGCTGAAAAAAATTTTAGCACTTCGACGAAGACTAAACCAGAGTGCGTAAGTTGCTTTTCAGCATTAAACCTCGTCACAGGTTTTTTTTAAACCGCAGAGCTTAACCCCTGGTAGTTGCTTTCTGCATTAAACCATAAGTAAAAAAAAGTAAAAAAACCTTATTAGTGTTAATTATTACAGCGAGCGAAACAAATAAATTAATTGTATCAAACCGGCCTGTGCGCGACATGTGTTAATGTATATTTAATCAACTATTTTAATTTATTGTGCGTGATTAATTTTTGCGATGCCCTCATTATTGCTTTATTAAAGCAGTAAGTTTATATATGCTTTATGTGTGCGGTGTGATAATTGGAAATTATGGTTTATTGGGTGGTTTAATTAGGTAGTGAATTGGGTGTGAGAGGACTCGTGTCTCTACTGTGGTAGGGTCGGTCGTGAATAGCATCTTTTGTGAATATCATGACTAAATATTTGTATTTATTTATTACTTTAATAAAATTACACTACGAACTTACAGCTATATATACTGCCACCACGCTTATATGCTAGGATATTACATCAAATAAACACATAACAAATTACAAAAACACAAATGTTGAAAAAATTTCCACGAGCAGGATTTGAACCCGCACCCTTCTAACATACCGGGTCAGGTGCTCTTCCAATTGAGCTATCGTGGTTCTAACCAGCCCGCCGAAATTATTCAACACTATTTACTTTTTTACTTGAAATTTTTTCAACATTTGTGTTTTTGTAATTTGTTTGCAACAAAATTTGCGTTAAAAATTATATAAACATTTTACATAACAAATTATTATTAGTAACTGAGATGAATGTTGTATTTCCTTAGTAGGATAGGTAGGATCTAAAATATATCCGCATCCTGGACTCTTGAGTCTGGAGTAAAATGTTTGGCAGCTATAATTTAACTAACCGGTCCGGGTATGTTGGCGTGTTTAAGGGGAGGTTTATAACCAGTAGTGCTCACGGGCTGAAATTATAATAGCGATGATGTAAAGGACCCGATATCCTCATTTGTGTGGTGTGCATATGTGCAGGGAATCCAGCGGGATGACCTAAACCTAGCACTGGATCATTTATAGGCAATTAAGATAATAATTAAAGACCATAGGTAAACATTTAAACCACCTCTGTGGTCTAGCTGTTAAGACCACCGGTTTAGACCCAGAGGTCACGGGTTCGATTCCCAGCGGGGGTATATGTTTGAGTACTCTTAAGAGTTGTACTCTTGAGTTTAGTTGGTGCTAGGGCTTGTTTATCCGCCTGGCTAGCTACCACCATCTTATATCTAAATATGTCGCCATAACATCAATGTGTGTAGTATTGTTGTGTACCAGAAGCTAGAGATAAAATTGCCAGCTATAGTGTAGTTGTAGATATTGTAGTTATTTATGTAGAGTTCAGATATTTTGTAAATTTATGTTTAGCCTTTACCTACTGTTACTTGTTGCGACTTCATTAATAAATAAACAGCTAAACTACTACTGACCGGACAATACGTTTTCGGTTAAAAGAATAACCATTATTCATTTTACGCAAGCGCATGCATTATCAGACAATTTGAACAATAGCATCTTAGCCTTGAAACCAAGTAGACTGTAAAAGATTCCTTTTTTTCTCTTATTGTTTTACGAAACGTTGGCAATATGTACTCTCTGATACGATTACGAAACTATCTGATTCTGATGGTCATTAGTGCAACGGTTTTATCAGAAGTGTATCGAGATTGGGTGATTGAGATTTGTGAAGTAATGTTTATTTAGGTATTTTGGTGACGCACCGCATGGCGTTCGATCTCTCATCATATATTCGCGGACGGAGGAGTATGAAATTTCGCACACTTATAGTTTATATAGAGAAGAAGTGCTGAATGCTAATATTTTTTTAAATTATGCGTAAAAAACCTTAAATTAAATAAACATTGTTTCATAAAAATTTCAATCATTTCAAAATTTAATATTGAAGAGGTGCGGCGAAATCTGACAATGCCAATCCAAACTCACATTCTATCTTTTTTAATTTTTCATTGCTAAGGATACAATCCGTATCAGCCTTATTAAAATATTGTTTAGTAAACAGCTTTTTATAAAAATTACGGTCGAATTTCGACCACTGGGCGACCAATAGTTGATTTTTATTGGATTCTTAGTCAGTTTGATAGTCAGACAGACGCCCTCGATAACTACCTATTATGCAACCTTGATTGATAATTTTGTTGATATAAAAATCAGACAATAATGAGTTAGGACTCTTTGGTCAATAATATTTAATTTAGGCACCAATAGCCAACGGCCCGTGAACAAATACCTTAGAGTCTAACATACATATTTAATACAATGTTTGATATTATATATAACTTATTACTATTGTTAATTTGTGTTGCTCCGGTGATGTTTTCCACGCCCTTCGGCCCGAAGGCCTCCTTCATGAAAGTGACGTCGAGCTTTGCTGTCGGGACTCACCTTTTCCATATAAATAAAGCAATGTGAATATAAGCAAATCAAATAAAAATGACAATGTTCACTGATTCATATGTATCATTCAATCTAAAATAATTATTTATGCAAGACACTTAAACATTCATATATAAAATAATGAAATCATTTAACATTATTATAAGTATATTATAATTAAACATCACTACAACATCACTTTATAACTCATAAAATTTACATTACATAAATACTCAAAATATATAAATTTAAATTCCAAAATAAAATCAAACTAAGCAATTATGTTACCCTATTCTTGTGTTTCCAACATCGATTTATAGAAACGATCATAGAAGCATTTCACAATCTCAATTGACTCGTAACGTCCATCCGTTTTGGTGACATTACTATAAAAACTCCCGAAAGAAGGCACGAATCATTTCGACCTCGTCTAAACTTAATTTTCAAAAGCTTCGTACGAAACTGCTGGTACACGGTTGCGGTCAAGATTCGAAAGTAAGGCAGTTTATGTAACTCGAAATTACTCACATATTTGGTGTTATTGAGAGAAGCGATAGCAAATCTTCGCATAGAAATACGGGCATATTATAAACTGGACATACGGGTACCTGTTGCTATGATGCTTTAGAGATAAGTTGAAGTTGGTAGAGAAGTCAAATATTCGATCGTGAACAAAGATATTAGATTACAGCTATACTTGTTTAATTTCCCAATATGTTTTCAAAATAGATAGTTTGGATAGAAATGTTCTAAACTTATGCGATTTCGACTATTAAGACTTAAATATATTTATATATTTTTATTTAATTATTTTGAAACTTTATGATTAAAAGCTTTCATACAGACAGATATGCACCACAAACTTGAAAGTTCAACAGTTTTAAAAGAGCCAAGAATAATTAAACTTTCCTTGCTTTTAATATTTTCTTCTGACTATCGAGATATTTGCATTTCCCACAATTTTAGATTTAGTGAAATATATAGAAAGTTTTTTGTTAGCATAATTTGCATATTGGTATTAAATAGTTTGAGCTTTAAAGTTCTTCATATGGGTTACTGAAATTTGTAGTCTTCTAATCATAAATAGCAAACTTACAAATCGTCCCTAGCAGGTTTAATTGGTTTAACTGAAATTTAGGTGATTTTGAGTTATAGTCATATTTTTTAACAAGAACAGGGTTCAAAACCATTATTACCTAAATGTTAGTAAAAGCAATTGAACCTGCAAGTGACGAAATTCGAATGTTTGACTTACAATACGTACCCTACAACGAAAGCCAGGGACCGACTCATCGTCTCAATTGCTCGCACACTTAACCTTGGAATACTTAAGTGACATGCGAACTTACCACAAAGCGCCGCCCCACCGAAACACCATAAACACATAAACCTACTACCGAATGGCGGCCAATGGCACAAACCACCGTCGTACATACTAAAAACCTTACATTTCCCATTAATTATGGTCCAAGTGGCAAGAACTAGAAGTTGTTTTTCTTCTTCCTGCTGGTCCTATGTTACTTGTGGTCGGCGCAAAATGTTCGTATTTTCCACGTTCAGTTTTGCTAAGGTTTTAAGTAATAAGTAAGTAATAATTCTTTATTGCTTACACATGTGGTACATAAGAGGTGTTAAAAAAAATAGGTAAAGATCAACACATGAACCCTGCAAGGGTATAACAACTTAGATATATAATATACAGTTAAACAAAGTAAAAACAAAAATTTCTTATTTAGGTATTACTTATGACACGTTTTGGCAAAGTATTTATGGCCAAAACCTTACCAACCAATCAAAACGGTTTAAGTTTTTAGTGGTGGTTTATCCGCCACTGCGCGGTGACCCAGGGTGCTTTTCGATATGCACGGTGTCTTAAACTCCCTTAGTCGCCAGCGACGGCAAGAGATATGGGTTGGTGTTATTCTTTGCGTCCGACACCACACGGACCAGTTCCGTCAAAACCTAGAGATTGAACAAATAATAATTATGCTGCCAAGTCTTATCGCTTGTTTAGTATTCATACTTATTTATTATATTTCTATCGTGTTCTTGCTCTCTTCCATCTGCGTGCCTTGCAGCGTGTGGGCATACTCTTAAATAATAATGTTGAAAAAATAATGAACACTGTATAAGTGAGCTGTTTAACACTAATTCCTTTAAGAATTTGTTAGTTACTAATTCATATATTTTTTTTATAATTCAAACAATTAAACATCTTCTTTTATATGTTGAAACACGTTTTTAAAAGTTTCAAAAAAACTATTTTTTTCTAAAAAAATCACAGAGATTCAAACCGCTGTCAGTCCACAACTCGAACTGCATGCAAACGAGTTTAATATTATAATCTAACGTTACATAATGCGTAAATGATCTACTTATCCCGACACGTATCAGTGTGACAGAAGACTCGTTACGCAAGCGTGTGGCGTTTACGCGCCTTCTACGTTATGTCTTCATCGACTCATGCGCATTGTGAAATGCAAATGGCCGTAAAACAAAAGCGTCGTATAATAAAATTTGTATTAATGAGTTAGTCGTAAAACCGCTTCATTATATAAAATAGGTTTAAGAATATGTTTACTTAAATTAGGTTCACGTAATGTGATACAACTAGTATATGTGAACTTAATTAAATTTAGATGGAGTATTGACTAAGTAATTAGTACAATTAATAAAAGATAAATGTAAAGATAAATGTTTCCCACACTCACACCAATTATCTAGCCCCAAGAAAAGCTTCCTTAAGAAAATCGAGAAATGGTTAACTAGACAACGGATAAACATACTTAATATATATATATGTATATATTTTTATTTTTTTTATTTATTAGGTTATTTATTAATATACTTAAATACATACTTACTATGCATAGGAAACACCCAGACCCGAGACAATTTAGAAAAACAGGTATTATTAAAATGATCCGACCGTGGATCGAACCCGGGACCTCAGAGATAGCGACTCCATGAAAACCGGTGTGCAAGCCACTCAACTAAGGAGGTCGTCAAATCATGTCAATTAATGGGTATTGACTTAACACCACGCTTGCCAAATGCGGGTTGGTGATCAACCTGGGCTATGCATCGAAAAATCCGAAACACACATTGCCCGACCCGGGAATCGAACCCGGGACGTTCGGGTATCGGACCGATCGCTTAGCCACTCGGCCACAAAGTATTTAATAAAGTAAACAAAATATAATATATGTAAAATCATTCTTAAAACGAACTGTTACTAATTTCATTAGAAGTTTTTTTATCTGACTGTACAAAGCAGCCATTTTTATTGGTGTCCGAATCGTCAGTGAAAAAAATAATAAAATTAAAAAGTGTCAATTCGGACACTGTGTCCGAATTAATGTGTCCAAAACGTCAGCGAGTCATACCTACATACCATTTTAATTTTAAGTAATTGAAATTAGAGTTATAGTATTTAATTAAAGCTATGAAGTAAAATAAATAAGTGTTTGGCAGCTGCCTTTCTGTAGCTTTTTTTATAGGGCTGGTAAAGTTGAGGCGTAAATCTTGAATAAAGAGGCAGGAGATCCCCGACCAGGATGACACACGTTTATTCTCGTGCACCATAAGCAGAGAAGCAGAGAGCAGGAATATATTTTCTCCACACTTCTCCTAAACGGTGCTGTGCCCAGCAGGTTAGGATAATAATTAAGAGCTATTGCATACATTTAATGTAAACTTTTTGAAGTAATTCTCAGACCACCAAAATACACTCGGTCACTTTAGTACCTAATAACTAGTAATGTGGAAGTGTTAGCCGATGGACCTCTGTCATAGAATTAGTCTGTCTGTCTGAATACTCTAGATTTAAGATTTTGATATAAGACGCTCTAAATATTTGTAGTCCGACAGTGTCGTCATCATGATCATCCCGCTCATTATATGTCCCCACTGCTGGGGCACGAGCCTTTGCTATGGATGGATAGGAAAAACGGGCTATAAATCACAATGCGGGTCCAGTGCGGATTGGTGGTTGTTAGCGACTGCTAATGCAGCCGGGATCAACGGCTTAACGTGCCTTCCGAAGCACAGACGAGCTTGAGATGATACATTTTTGGTCACCCATCCGATGACCGACCTTTGCGAAAAATGCTTACTTCAGCAATCGCAGACCGAGCGCGTTAAACACTGCGCCATCAAGCTCATCAATTGACAGACGACAGTGTCTTGTAGTAATTTAATTTAGAATTGTTTTTTCTAGAAAGGATACTTTGTTATTTCTTTTATAAATAATTTCTATACTAATATCTAACTAATATCTAATATCTAATATCTTTTATAAATATAAAGTTAACTACCCTGAAAAGGGTAATTAAGTTTATAAGCCACCTACATTTTACCTAGAATAAGATCTTTATGTACACTTAATATGCAATAAATATATATGTATTTGTATTTGTATTTGTAATGTAATTTAACTATTCAAGTAGTCTCGTAACGTGAGACATCATCAGTACAATACAGTTTATCAGTGAACTGATCAGGCGGAATGAGCGGCTTTGGTGTGTCGTCAGGTGTGTGCAGGGGGCTTATCTCTTGAAGCGATGCCGTTATGAACCTTAAATCTGTTTTAAAAACCAAGCAGGTTGAAAACACTGCCTTAAAATAAGACATTAAGTGCCTTACAAATAAACAAAGAATAAGGTCCGAATAGTTATTCCGTGTTTTGTCCCTGTCATGTAAACGTCATTTCAAATTAGAGTAAAAGAGACAAAACACGGAATAACTATTCGGACCTTATTCTTTGTTTATTTGTAAGGCACTAATAGTTTAAGAACATTTTAGACGTAAAGTTGTTTTAAGAAAGTATTCGTTTTTTTAGTACTACCTTTCTTAAGATAGTGCAAGTACGACCCCTCAATACGTTGAGGGGTCGTTAGGCCGTTCACACCACGAGCTGTTCGTACCAAAAGCTGTTTGTACCACGAGCTGTTCGTACCAAAAGCTGTTTGTACCACGAGCTGTTCGTACCACGAGCTGTTTGTACCACGAGCTGTTCGTACCACAAGCTGTTCGTACAACGAGCTGTTCGTACCACGAGCTGTTTGTACCATGAGCTGTTTGTACCACGAGCTTTTCGTACCACGAGCTGTTCGTACTACGAGCTGTTCGTACCACGAGCTGTTCGTACCACGAGCTGTTTGTACCACGTGCTGTTCGTACCACGTGCTGTTCGTACCACGAGCTGTTCGAACCACGAGCTCTTCAAACCACGGTATGAACGGCCTAATGCCCATTCATATTGGGCCGTTCGTACCGAATTGAGATAAAATACTTTTTTTTACAAAAGACGTTAACTTGTATGTAGCTTGCTTCTGACAGTCCGTTCTCGTGGAGTGTTTGTATTATAATAACTATTAGATTATAATGGCGATGCATATGGAGGCAATAGTAGGTCCCCAGCTTTTATCGTTAGACATGTAGTATAGGTAGCGATTCCACATGTTAATCTGGAGAATGTTTCTATGTAATGTAGTTATAGCATAACACGATATTTTATTTCACAATATCGCAGCTGATGAGAATCCACTTTTTCAGAGACAACCTAACCTAATAGTGGAGCAAAGTATAAAAGGAAAGTTTCATCGATAACCATGACTTAATTCAACATTGGACATGGCTACGTAATGTTTTACATAAATAAGTAAATTTTTTTGTACCTGGGTGTAAACTGTCAAAGAACATAAATCGAATCAAAATATCAAGATTTATATTCTTGGGAAATGCTATTATCCAATTCTGTAGGTTCAAATATAATTAGGTTAGACACAGTTAGCAGGGTTCATTTTCAGAATAATAAAGTTGTTAGTAAAATGAAGTTTGACCGATTACTTTATTACCACGTAAGCAGTTTGTTATAATCTGTTTAGTTATTCATATTCATATTCATTTATTCATGTTAAAGATAAGGTAGCAAATATGTCAGTGCTTGAGCTTTCTATACAGTACGATTTTATCTTCGAATTTATCGTTCTTTATCATCAGTTTCAATGAAGGCTAAACGCATCCCCGTTAAGTTACTTCACAATAAAAAAGAACTGCCGAGGATCTGGTTACTGCCGCTATTTTTTAGGTATTTTAAAAATATAATAATAATTTCCATTTAACCAAAATCGATGCGTAATCTTCACTTACGGTAATATTGTTATTTAAAGTATTTTCAGATATAGCAACGAAGCTCAAAATTGTCTCATCCCACGTTCATACGAAGGCGAGGTGGCGAAACACTCGCTCAGGTACAAATAATAAAGTTGGAACTTTGTTACCGTGTTTGAGATTATATAAGAAGCACAGCAAGAATTATAAGTAAGTACAAGAAATTCTTGTGACATGAAAACATCGCAAAGGGACTACCAGACAGCTTTTTGACCAAAAGATTATCATTTTAAATTATCTACTGAGTTAATATACTTAAATATCTGTATGTTCTTTTATGTAACTCCCAGGCATAATACCCACAATTTTTTAATTCGTCTGAGTCAACAAACAAGCGGTTCGTTTGATGGTAAGCAGTCACCGTCTGAGGTCATAGTTGTTATACTTCAGCTTAGACATTGATTTCATCATCGTCATCAGCCTGTAACACTCCAACGCTGGGCTCAGGCTTTGCCACATTGTAACCTTTTTTTGTGTGCCAGGAAAAACTTATTACCTACGGATTATCACAAGCAATGGGTGTTTATGAAATCCAACAGATGAATATTGCTAAATTATTTTTTTAGTTATTTTAAGGCTTTTTTATTAATTGTGTACGTACCTATGTTTTCTATCATTGTCCTAAATATAATATTTAAATTTCTTTTTATATTCATTATAGCAGATGTCAATCAGTAGGTATGCGCTTGATCTTTATTTCGCAAAATTTAATAAGGCGGTTGCGATGCAATAACAAGCCCATTGGAATTTACAGATTCTTAAATTGAGAATATGTTTCTTGTATGAATCGAATGTAAAAAAGAATTCAGAAAGTAATATTGGGTCCTTACCTATGAAATTGTCGTTTTTTTCTCACTTACTAAATAGGTGTATAACTTCTAAAAGTCAATACCGGTTGTTAATATTATTACACTCCAACGCTGGGCTCAGGCTTTGCCACATTGTAACCTTTTTTTGTGTGCCAGGAAAAACTTATTACCTACGGATTATCACAAGCAATGGGTGTTTATGATAATAATAACCTTTAATTAGGACTATGTTACTTAGGCTTCAGTAAAATAACAATGATCATTATTTTTTTATTAATTTAATTTTTTCTTTATCATCCAGTTTTTTTTAATTGTGCACTTTTTTGTTTGCAGAGTTGTCCTTTTGTTTTATTGTAGCTTTGAAGGAGCTTTTTTTCCTTTTTTATGTCTACTATATTTAGCTAGTTAAACAAACACACTACTCTACAATAGTGTTATCTTTGTAGTGTTAACGTAAATAGATGCTAAAAAATGTAAAAAAACGTAAGAATGAAAAATAAAATTTTATAAAAAATCTTCATACAAAACCTTTATAAAACTTATAAAATACAGTGAAAAAATTAAACGCCTACCCCGACCCAGCCAGGAATCGAACCTGGGTCTTCCGCAATCCGGGCGGCTGCACTGACCTCTACGCTACCGGGAAGGCTTAATGAAGGAAAGTTTACATTTTTTCGCTGTATTTTATAAGTTTTATAAATATTTAATTTAGCTTCAGTGCAGCAATTAGCACTTGAAAACAAAAACTAAAAATTCATACAAAACGTCAATTTCATAAGTAAAGACTTAATATTTAATGGCAAATAGAGATTTATAGTTTTTCAGTACGTTAACTGCAAGTGACAAAAAAAATTTGTTAAAATTGGTCATATTAATATGTTCCACATTAAACTGTTTTAAATTATGTTTTAATAAGATTATGATTAATTGCGTTATTAATACATTACAATTTTTTCACAGAGTTTGCTGATTGCTATTGGGAATTTTCAGGTTCACCGGGCTTGTTTGGGGGCGGCGAGAAACTTGAAGGGTTCCTCAAGCCGTGTGAAACGAGTCACCGTCTGAGGTTTTCTAGAGGAAACGGCATCACGCACTAGTGCGTGTCCCCGTGCCCTACTAGATTCTCTGAGGGGTTCGGATTGGATCGGAGAGCGGAACAACCCGAGCGCCTCTGAAGGCTCGGGTTGACCGGATCGTGGGGGTGGGGAGAAGCGCCCAGGTACATGTCTCTAGATTGTATAGAGAAGAGCGCGTGTGAACCGGCTCGTCGTACCCTTGTTCTACGAGTACGGTGTGTTCGGCCTTAACTAGTGTGCATGTTTAGTGTATTCTGTAAATGTGTAGAGGCATTTAGAGGATCAGGCGGGGGCAACACATTAATCTGTTAACTCACTAGGGCAAGCTAATACGCTTAATTTGGGCATGGGTCACGTCAGTAGTATCAACAGTTATTTGGATTGAATTTACGTAAATAGCATGTTAACTTAAAAATATGAATATTTATAAAATTAATAAAATACAGTGAAAAAATTAAACGCCCACCCGACCCAGCCAGGAATTGAACCTGGGTCTTCCGCATTCCGGGCGGCTGCACTGACCGCTATGCTACCGGGAAGGCTGACGTAAGCGCTTTGTCACTGCTTTTTAATTTTTGAGTGCTAATAGCGGCACAGTGCGCCATCTATCCAATGGTTATTCCAACCGATGGCCATGCAGACTCACCAACTCACTCACAAATTTGATAAAACAACGCTATAGTAAATTTTTACTTTTTTATTTTCAAGTGGTAATTGCTGCACTGAAGCTAAATTAAATATTTATAAAATACAGTGAAAAAATTAAACGCCCAACCGACCTTGGCTTAGCTTCAGTGGCACTTGAAAATAAAAAAGTAAAAATTTAAACATATGAATTTACTATATACTACTGCTTAACTAGTTGAAAACGACCACCACCATATCATAGAATAACTATTTTCTTACTATAGGCTAATGTTGATATTGATTTAAAAAAAAAACGAGCGAGCCTTATAGTTACAGTAGTCGCATATGATGTGTAACATAAAATACGGAAACTTTTCCATTAAGCAGTGACAGAAATTAACCTCAAAGTTTAAAAAAGCTTTATTACTGAAATATTTTATTCGAATAATTATTCATTATTACTTACTTGGATTTTTTATCAATGATCTGCACTTTAATGAGACTTATTATCAACAGTAAATATTTATTAATATAGTTTAAAAGTCTATTACACACGAAATGGCTGAAATCAATATTACAATAGAAAATAAACTAAAGAATTAACAATTACGTATATTTTTTTACAAATCCCAATATGTCACATATAATAATAATAATATGTCTTGTTCATAATATCGATTTTAAATTTACAAAATGGCGCGCGCTCGCGCGCTTCCCCGACTTCCTGTCACACTGTTACGTTCAACTTCCGTCACATTTCACGAAATCTCTCCCGCAAATCTATACTAATATTATAACGCTGAAGGGCTTGTTTGTTTGTTTGGTTGAACGCGCTAATCTCAGTAACTACTGGTTAGAATTGAAAATTATTTTTGTGTTGAATAGTCCATTTATTGAGGAAGGCTATAGGCTATATTACACCTCGCTATGACTAATAGAACGCGGGTGAAACCGCGGGGCACAGCTAGTTGTAGAAGGCGAGCGGAAAGATGTTACACATCAATAAGGAACATAAAATAAGGAGACCCAGAAGGTCGCGTCGTACCACGATGGGGCGCCTGTCTAGTATTTGACAGGCGATAAGGTTTATACCAGCCTGTCGCAACGCTTATTTTTGCGGTGCGACGTCGTATCGTGTTTATGTGTTTCGGCCCTAAGCTTAATACCTACATACCGCGCTTGAGCGACGCGCACATAGACAACTTCACGCGGACACCGAGTCACGCAACAGCTGCACTCGAACTGGTTTAGATTTTTTTTTTTTTTAATTTGCTAACATAAATATTTCTTATATATTCTTACCAACTAAGTAACATAATGTTGCAAACACTTAAAGGTAAACACCTAATGCAATAGGAACATTTAAGTACTTAAAGACTAGTATTATTTAATTTAAAAAAAAACTAATAACGTGGTCGAATGAAAAACTTACATTCTGCGGTTTCCTCCTTATGTTGTGGTTGTGACGTAATGAAAGGGCTTGCTATAATCCGAATTATGTAATGTTACGGCCCTATTGAATGCTATGCATCGATTATGGGTTACGCAAGCGGCCAGACTTAGGCCGTAATTGATGCAGTAAGTAGTTCATAAGTGCATTATCATACTGCTAATTATGGGCGAATGCGCTATTACCGTTGACGAATTAGATTTGGTGCGGTCTCACAAGGACTTGATTACGACATTATGGTCTTATGAACAATCGTAACGGTAATAACGCATTAACCTGTACAAATAGGTAACAAAACCTTGGTGTTGTCTTAGTTAAGATTAGTTACCTAAATTTTGCTTTTTTTATTATTTGGTGTTATTAAAAATTTAAGAGCTAAGATAATGGCCGGCATTAATAATAAGGAACATTTCAAAAAAGTTCTTTACAGAAAGCTTCGGCTTATTTTTATGTTTTAGTGTGGTATGTTGATTAAGTCGTTTACCTACGATCTCTCAAACCTTGAGGTCTCAAGTTGGATTCCCATCGGGGATATTGAGTTTGGTTGGCAAGGTTGGTAGTATCACAGTAGTATTTTTGTGTTTAACAGTTAGAGATAAGATAGCCGGTCCTCCGTTAAGGGTTCTAGTTGAAGTGCTCTTCCATCTTCGGCCTTATCGCCATCTCTATCTCGTTATTCAATAAAACAAAAGCCAATGGTCCTATCCTCAACTACTGTTATCACCTTGTATAATGTGCAACATCTGACAAGTGTGAAGTGTGAAGCAATAGACTCTGTTACATTATGGTTTTATAGCTCAATAAAAAGAACGAAAGTTGTATTGTTACTGATGCATTGCTGGTGGGGCAATAGTGACATTTGAAGTGCACTAAAAGTAGGGCTGGCAAAAAGCGCTTGTGACCATATCAATGTATAATTGAGGTGTAAATTGCGCTTGGCATTTGACACTTGGTACATTAAACGGTTACGTTGTAACGCTGTTACGCTGGCGTAAGAGTCATTTTACATTTAGGTATTAACACCATACTTACAAACTTTAACGTTCTAATTATTACCAATAAGCTAAATGTATATACATACATTGACGCCTGCCTCGCATATGGGTAGGCAGAGACCACTCCCTGCCACTTGCTATGACTCTCACATACTTCTTTCATTTCATCTACTCTCAATAATTTCTTCATAAATGCTTGCCGGTGTAAGGTCCTACTAAACCTAGCCTTTTGTTCAAATTCAGAATTTAGAATTCAAACTTCAAACTTCAAATTAAACAGTGATTTTGATAGTTAGGTAATAGAAAACATTTCAAAAAAATGTTTAATTGGTTAATATGCGACTTGACACTTACCATAACTTTAAATACCATAAATCCAGACGTTTCATTAAGGCATAGGAAGATCATGACCTATAGCGATGGCTTTATCTTGGTGGGGTTTTAATAGCGACTGCTATCTTACGACATCGCTTAGGGCCACCGGCCAAACTAGCCTTCCGAAGCTCAGGAGAGCTGGATATTTTTGTTATGGTCACCCATCCGTTGACCAGGCAATATGATAGTTGTCACCCACCTTTAGTTTTTTACTTGAAGGGAATTCGATCTGTCAAAGTTAATTATTCATACTTCGTTAAAACTTAATTATTTAATAACTTAGGTATAGCGTAGTTACTTTTAACAGGCTGAGGTACTTTAACTTTCATCATTACATTATATGCAAACGGCAACTTTATTGCTATTATGGTTTCATCAGCTTTGTGACCGCTCACGTAAAGTATTTGTTAAGTACACAATTATGGTCATAGTGAAGGTGTTGTGTCTCTGAGCTTTGCAATACCTACTTAATAAATGATTAGATCAATTTACTGTTTTTCAAAATGTTATATAATATTATTCATTTATTTAAATATTATATATTTTTATTTATTATTTAAATATAAATAAATATAAATATAAATAAATGTATCGATACTAACATAGTTCTAAGTACCATTGTTACTAACAAAAATGAGTTGTAATTATTACCTGAAATAAATAAAAATATTTTATATTCTATTCTATTATTATATAATTGTAAGTGAATAGTATAAATAAATAAATAATTTTTAACGCAAATTTTGTATGTCAGAAGGGTGCGGGTTCAAATCCTGCTCGTGGAATTTTTTTCAACATTTGTGTTTTTTTTTACTGTTTTTTTCCTAATTTTTTTTATTTTACACTAGCCTTGCTCGCGATTCTATTTGCTTGAACTTAAATTTTTGCATTAATTTTAAGTGCTATGTCATTAATAATGATTTAAAAAAATATATAAAAATATGTTTCTCAAAACATGTATTGTGGACATCCACTCAAAATACGGTACCTGGCAAACTTAAAGTTCGTAGACTGAATAGTTCTGAGATTTCGTAGTTAATGAGTATTTCGCTTTTATAATATACTTATTTGATTGTAGATTAGTGTGATCAACAAGCATAACGTTCTACAAATGACCTTCTCCAGTCATCATCAAATTATCGATCCGTGCCTAATGTAACTTCAATCGTATAGGTAATTATTGCAAATATATAAAATATTTCTATCAGTACGTAGTAGACAGATACAACTTTATAACTATTTACACATCCCGCATAAGGGCGGTAAAATTTTAAAAATCGTTATCAATCCAATCCCATAAAAGTCTGCAAAACAAAAATATGATAAATAACTTTGCGTTGCAATATCATTACACGTAATAATAGTACCCTAGGCTAGGTTTTTTATAATATTTTTATGTTTTGTATGTGCTTTTGTATTTTACTTTTATATTAATATTATAACAAACCTAGACTAAGAAAAAAAAGAAATAAAGAGATAATAATAATAAATGATTTAATTGCATAAAAACATGGTATACATGGTGGTAAAATAAAATAATGTGAACAATCATGTTTTGCCGAAACAAAATGGCATGCAAATATTATTGATAACATTAAATTAATTAATTAATAATAACGTAACGTAACGTAGTAGTAACTAGTCAAAAAATTTAATAACAATCAACAAAATTCAAATAATTATATATGTAACTAAGTTAATACGGCCACTTTAATACAAACTAGCGGCCCGCGACTTTGTTTCGTTTGAGTGAAAACTGGTATCTCATCTTGGTATATCCACTCACACGTCAGGAGACACTTGAGTGTCCCAAAACTTTTTTGCCACATACGTCAGGAGACACTTGAGTGTCTCCTCCAAGTAGTTCTAAAAAGCACCGTGGCTCCTTTGACGTTCTTAGTTAGCAGTCTGCATCTCTACCTCAGTTTGACTTTAGTCAGTGCTTTTTTCATCTGTCAGTTGTGCGTTACTCCGCAATTATGTCGTAATTACTCTTTTAACGTTACTTAAAGGTTATAGTGTAATATATCAACATGTTCCTTAGGATTTACCCGTGTCAGTGATGTATAACAACTAAGGTAAAGCATAATTTTGTTTGCGCCATCATGAAAAATAAATAATGACGAAATAGGTGAAAAAAATGCCTATTTTTTTAAGTTCTTAATTTGTTTTGAGTATTTAGGGCTGGGTTTAATGCATATACTTTAAAATAATTATATTGTGTATCTAATAGGCAAAACAGTGATATTTTTAGTTTTGATCAAGTTCTTATAATTATTTTTTGACAAATTTTTTTTCGGAAGAGATAAATAAATAAAAAATAATTTCGGGCGCGTATGCGCGGGGCGATCTTGCAGCGCCACCTATATTTTCCAATTATGAATCTAAACCATCATGGGACCCACTTAAATACACAAACAAAGTTGAAACAAAATCGGTCCAGCCGCTTAGGAGTTCAGTGACAAACAAACATACGGAAGAGTTATATATTATACTAGTTGACCGGCGGACTTCGTACCGCTTTGACAGTTTCCATGACAACAAAACAAACAAATCATTCCGTATCCCATGATGGACCCTATAGCAGCGCCACCTACCGGGTCCAATTGTAAATTTAAACCATTCTCGAATCCACTTGAACAGACACAGAAAATTTCATCCAAATCGGTCCAGCCGTTTAGAAGGAGTTCAATAACGTGTTCAATAAGAAGGAGTGTAATAACATACACACACACAGAAGATTTATATTTAGAAAGATAGTAAGAAGAGAAGAAGGAAGATAGAAGAAGAAAAACGTTTAAAAACAACCTAGAAAATAACCAAGCTTATCGCATGTCACTTCTATCTAGCTTTTGGCATCCCTACACGCCACGTATGAATCGGCACGGCTCATTTTACATTACGATGCAGCGATACCCTCTAGCGTATGTAGACGACTATGAAGATATAGATAAGTCGACAATGACAGGACCGGCCACCGGGGCAATCAGGCCACCTCGCAACTCCTATGTAGATCATATCAGCCCATAAAGACATAATGGTAGATCATTATTGATGTTGACAAATGGTGCAATAACAAATGGCGATGGATAAGGCAAACTTGCTTCGAATATTAATGATTATACATATAGACTAAGATTCAGGATGTCTTGCTAAAATCTGAAGAGTTGGTAACCGAACGGAGAGAAGCTCGGGTTAAATGCGACAAATGGTGGATTTGTTTTTTTAACTGCTCTCCGCTTTTTGGCAGGTCTTTTTGTTCTTTTTACTTTTTTTTTCTTTTCTTTTAGGGGTTAATAAACTTAAGCTTTAAGAGCTCTACTCTATATGTATTTTTTCTTTTATCTTTTTTGACTAATTACTTCCGTTTTCTTTCTTTTCTTTTCTTTTAACAATATGGATCTTATCTGACAAATGGTGGTTTTTTTTTCTATTCTCCTCCAACATAATCGGAGCAAATTTTTGCTAATTCTCTTTCATACCAGGTCTCGTATTTATTCCTCTCGCACTTTCATTCCGACAAATTCCGACAAATGGTGGTTCGATCCCCATACCTCCGTTAGACTACTGAACCCATGTGTTAGGCATGGGTGCAGTAGTCTAGCACATAGCTTTCTAGGCGGGTTAACAAGACTGTAAATGAATTTGTTGTTAACATTTAATAACAATTTTTATAAAACATGCTAAACTAAAATGGGATTGGGCCGCCCACGTACACTGCATGTTAGATGAGCTTTGGGCCACCACCGTTTGGGTTCCCTACATGGTCCCAACGCAAAAATCGGTCGGCGCGGCAGACCGCGGCGATGGTGGCGTGACGAGCCTATCATACCAACCAGATTAATATAAATATGATTTACTGCAGCGGCGAATAGAAGGAAGTGGAAACAAAGCAGCAGTAAGTGCAGATAATACACTTGTCGAAGAATAGGTTGGTTATCACAAAATATGAACAGTTTTATTATTGAGAAGACCGAAACCTTCGGCTAACCAAACCGAGTATAATAATTTAACCTTCTTTAATAGAAATCGAGCCCGGAACCGCTAGGTGGTAGACCGGTGGTTCACCAGACAACTGTGCGGTTCTGTGCTTTGAACCATCACGCTAGGTTATATCATAGTTATCACTATTGAATACAAAAAAAGCCAACTTTACATAATCCAGCTGTCGGGCGGTGAGCGGATGCGCCGGCGCAGGTCGCCGCTTATCTGCTTTTTGGACGGATGCCAGTTAAATGGAATGTATCTCCATTGTTTGTTACGGCACGTGTGCTTTGACTGTATAGGTTTTTCTTATAAGTGGTTTTATGTCATAAATAATTAAATTTAAAAAAACTTTAGGTCTGTGTAATTTTGTGAAATTAGGTAATTGGCAATAAAATATTAACATGTAAAGACATCCTACGATGAATGTTACTTTGTCATGATAATAATATTTTGAAATGAAACAACTTTTACGGATCTACTCGCGTTTATGCGTTTACGCGAGTAGATCCGTTATAGTTGTTTCATTTCAATGTGTATTTCGCGTATGTATAGTTCGCGTAAACTTTAGAAAACAATATATTTATATATTTTCCTTTAAAATAATAAAAAAAATATATTTTTAAAGTGGCGTCCAGCAGTCAAGCAGTGGAACGTTTATACGAAAACAAAAACAATGGATATGAACACTAATAAGCTTCGATGCCTTTCTCTGCTAGCGATGAGCAATGGCTGACATAGTCTGTGGTAGGTATTACATAGTAACATACGCAAACGGATCGTTGGACGAAAGCAATCGCCACATTGGGAGCGCTCAATCGTATTCGGCGCGATCATTAGCAGCGATGATCGAAATTATTTTCCCAAATTACTTTTAATGGTTTCGAAAATCAATGTGCATGCAACATTTGGATGGCCGTTGACGTGTTTGTATACGGTCGCCGAGCTTGATGTATGATAGACCATTTGTTTTATGGCGTGTAACCAATTTTTATGTTAATGTTTCATTCGTCTTTTATATACCTATATTTTTTTAAGTTGCTGAGTTGGCACACGATCATTTACCTCGGATGGAGATCTCGTGGACGCTTGCAACACTAATGCTCGTTGTTACTGACGACTCCTAGTTTTAATGACCCCTAAGCCTTAGGTGACAGTATTCCTCGGGCGACTGTCACCTAACATGGCTTCGGGGCTACCTAAGACTCAGGGGACGTCGGCAAAAGCTTAGGCTCCAGTTCTTGTTCCTAGTACCACCCTTTTATACGGAACAATGCTATGTAAAATAACACTATTGGAAGTATGGAAGATATAAATCCTGATGATCGCGATAGCGATCGTCTTTAGGATTCGGCAAAGAATCTGAGTAAGTAGGTACCATTCTTTGCCGGACCCTAATATTAGGATACCTTTCTTGAGATGATGATAATGTTTCAGTACAGCAGGTAGTATTTATTTTATACTATAGTTAAGTATATGTCTACACCGATCTTTTTTACAGTTAAGTACCTACCATAAATACTGGAAATTTTTGAACCTTCTCGGATCGCAATCTTCGAAATCTTCGATCGAAGAACTTTTAGAAGGAATATTTTTTTTATCTTTCACTGCTGGAATACAGCAAAGCTACCATCATTGTTATTCTGGCGACAGATTTAGATGAAGTAATGTTGGCAGTTGTGCGAAATTAGAACATGCCCTACAACGACCAAACAATTACAATCTTGAATCTAGCCCAGTGGTCCAACCAATAGACCACAGAGGCGATTAACTTAAAACAAATGCTTAATAGCTTTATCACCATTATCATAATCAGCTCATTTTATGTCCCCACTGCTGGGGCACGAGCCCTGCCTATGGATGAATAGGGAGAACGGGCCATAATCCACCACGCGGGACCAGTGCGGATTGGAGGTTATTAATAACTGCTAATACAGCCGGGACCAACGGCTTTACGTGTCTTGCGAAGCACGGAGGAGCTAGAGATCATAAATTTATGGTCACCCATCCGATGAACGGCTTTTGAGAAGGTTTTTAACCTCAGCACTCGCAGACAGGGCGCGTTTACCACTGCACCATCGATCTCCTCAGTAATAGCTTTATTGACAAGCAATATGCGACGTTTAAATTTTCGTCAAGATCACGCAAAATTGTGTTAAGTGGCATATTCAAAAAAACTTCAAACAGTAAAGGTCAGTGACTCGCCACCTCACGGATAATAGAAGTA
Source organism: Eudonia lacustrata (assembly GCA_947562085.1). NCBI lineage: Eukaryota > Metazoa > Arthropoda > Insecta > Lepidoptera > Crambidae > Eudonia > Eudonia lacustrata. Next base: position 24,597,780 of record OX387314.1, read on the forward strand.
GGGGTCACGGCTGGAGTCTTTGCACTTGATATGCGTTTTTGGAGGCTGTTTACATATACGCAAATGTCCGTGACTTTGCGAATCATTTACCTTGATGCGTTAAGAGATCTGTTCCGTTGTTGACGTTAGGTGACAGTTTGTAACACTCGGCAAATGTCATTGAGATAACTATACTAATACAAAAAGGTGTATTACTTACTACAAAGCATCTAACGTTAAAGGTATTGGCTCAATCTTCCCATGTGCTTTATGGAGACTACTGTGCCTAGCAGCGGGTTATGTTTAATTATTAATTTTTATTTGATATTATGCATTTACTAAGTTTAATGAAGCTCAGCGTCTTGCCTCAGGTGTGAATCGCACCCACTATCTACAGCAATATGCGACCTATTCATTATAGATGGTGGCTGGTGATACAATCTTAGGCCAATTCCTATTTCCCCTGTTACTTCAAATATCTTAGCATGGTTTTTATAGGTTCATAATCTATGATTTCGTATGTCGTAAACCTTGCCTCCTTCAAACCACTTTAACGTTAAACTATGAGGAGTTTACAGCTCAGTGCAGTTTCAAAAATCAATAGCAAATAGGTACACAGTACTTACATGAGTTTTTATAAGACTTTCAAGAAGTTCTTGATTTAAAACTAACAGTCTCTTTTAACAAAATCAGCTAGAGCTGTAACTGAAAAAAAAAGAAATGAATTTTTAAAACACTTTAAATTTAATCACCACTGTAAAGTAATCGTTGACCTAGATCACGTATTAATAAACCAATTTAGTCCAATTTTAAAGTGAACGTCTTACAATGAACGAGTCTAATCTATCACTTTTGAAATAAAACTTTCAAGGTTAGCTTCTAACTAACAGATAAAGCATCTCAAACAACATTTTAAATGATATTATACACTAATTTGGATGTTTTTTAATAATCACTATCGGATGGCGAAAATGAGAGTAGTAAAATAATGTTGCCATTATTAAAAACTAAACAATAATTAGGTAACAATACAAGCAGGGTTGCCACACCTCTAGTTACGCTTTTCCATAATATTTTTTATAACTGTTATGGAAAATCTTTTTGCAATTAAATAGTACGACGTGACGGCCCTAAAATTATTACCGCAATTACAAAGCTATACAAAAGTCGAAAGGCAATTTTAATTAATAAACAATCCATTATGTCTTTAATGAGGTAAGGTGCACGATAACCGCACATAACCGCACGGTATTACAAGTGCATAAAAAGGAGTAAAGGAGACCTACTTTTTAAATGGAAGGTTAACGTGTCAAATTGATATTGTTTACTTAAACTTCGGAAGTGAAGCGGTGAGGTCATCGCGTGGCATTGCCTTCATTGGACTAGTTTTTTTCAAGAGTACTGGGTAATTATTGATGTTGCGATGGACCCGATCGAAATGTCAGCAAACTTGTATTTCGGGTGACAGTGGTGTCATGGTGCCTCTTTAATGCTTCGGGCGTAATAAAAGTATAATTTGGTTGGAGAAAAGGCTTGTATTAAGTTGCCAACACTTATATATAATGCATTCAATTGCATTGAATTTGAATTTGAATTTGAATTCATCATCATCATCATCAATATCATCACCCCATTTTATGTCTCCACTGCTGGGCACGAACCTTCCCTTTGGATGGATAGGGAGAACGGGCCAAGCAACCAGGCGTTCCTAGTGTGGTTGGGGCTTGTTAACGACTGCTAGCAGCCGGGACTAACGGCTTAACATGCATTCTGAGTCGGGGGAGCTTGAGATGATAAATTTTTGGTCACCCATCCGATGACAGGCTTTTGTGAAAGTTGTTTAACAATAGCAATCGCAGACCGGGCATGAGCCTCTTCTATAGAGCATTATCCTACTAATATTATAAACGCGAAAGATTGTAAGTATGGATGGATGTTTGTTACTCTTTCACGTAAAAACGACTGAATGGATTTGGATGAAATTCGGCAAACAGATAGTTTATAACCTGGATTAACACATAGGATAGTTTTTATTCCGATATTCCCACGGGAACGGGAACCACGCGGGTGAAACCGCAAGCGGCCGCTAGTGTATGCATAAATTAGTGTAATAAAATTAGGTTAGTCTTAAGTTCTCGTTGGCCGAGTGGCAGCGCGCTCGGCCCAATACCCGAAGGTCCCGGGTTCAATTCCCAGGTCGGGCAAAATGTATGCATGTATGTATGTATGTATATCGATGCATAGCCCGGGTTTGTGATCACCAACCCGCACTTGGCAAGCGTGGTGATTAAGCCATTACCCATCAGTTGTAGCGATGACTTGATTTCAATGATGGAGGCCTTTGCCCACTAGTGGGACAATTATAGGCTGTTTACTTAAGTTCTCGTTTAAGATACTTTATTGATTTGGATTACCAACAGCTATTACAATTTTAAAAAAGACAAAGTGTTGAAAAAATTGCACGAGCGGGATTCGATGACATGCCGGGTCAGGTGCACTAACAACTATGCTATCGTGGCTCAATCCAACTCGCCGAAATTAATCAACACTATCTACTCTTACTCTGTAAGCTAAAGGAGCCCTATTCAATGTCGACAACTACGTCATCAACATCCGATCCTAATATTTTCACAAATATTAAAAAATCAGGTAAGAATTAGGCAAACTATATTCATGATTATTTGCAAATAAAATTTTCAACAATTTGCCTTTTTTCAAATTGTATTTTGTTCGCAACAAAATTTGCGTAAAATTATTAGTAAATAATCAACATGCTATTACATTGAACTAAATCATCACTGCCATCACCATTAACCTATATACCCCCCCACATCAACTCTTACACATAAGGAGATCGGGCCACCTACCACGATGACATAATGCGTGTTGGATTTAAGGAGTGCCATCTTACAACAACAAACAGGGCTAACGGTATATTAATTTGGCATGGTAGGTAACTTAAGCGTTAGCGTTAGCGTTAGCGTTAGCGTTAGCGTTAGCGTTAGCGTTAGTTAACAAAACAACTGTTTGTTGTAAATTTTTTTTGTTATCAGAAATTAATGCTTTCGTCAAATAAAAAATTGGTAAATGTTCTAGAGAACTGTTACGTGATATTTTTTTTGTTTTTTTTATATTTATTTATCATTACAATCGTTATTATAAAAAACATACATGCGATAACTTTAAAAAACCACTAAGATTTAAACTGAAGTTATCAGTAAACATATTAGTTTACAATAAATAAATGTAACTTATCATAGATCATTATAGATAGATATCATACGTATACGTTTAGTGCCTTACAAATAAACGAAGAATAAGGTCCGAATAGTTATTCCGTGTTATATTTGAAATGGCGTTTACATGACCGGAACAAAACAAAGATAAACTATTTCAACCCTATTCCCTGTTTATTTGTAAAATCCTTACCGCCTTACAAATAAACAAAGAATAAGGTCCGAATAGTTATTCCGTGGTTTGTTCCTTTCATGTAAACGTCATTTCAAATAAGAGTAAAAGAGACAAATAAAAAAATAAAAGAAAAGAGAGAAATATTGGTCAAACACAAATAGGCCATGTCATGTAGTGTTTCTTAAAAAAGGTTTTGCTTAATGAGCGATTTCGAACTTGAAGCTTAAATGTCTGTGTCGAAAATAAGAGTGTGGCGAATTTACTTGATAAAAATAGAACTGTGGCGAATTTACACATACTTTTTTCTGTGGCAAACTAACTTTGTGGCGAATGTACAACAACTCACATACACCATACTACTGGGGCTTTCCCATACGAACAATAGCCCGTAGGGAGGTCAGACTATAGCCCAAATAGGTATTTGGGTAGGTACGCGGGACTTCTGCGGGTTGGTGGGTTTTTACAGATAACATCTTGTTTTGGAAATAACTTAATCTTTTTTTAGTTAAGACAACCAGTCCAACGTTCAAGTACTATAATGACTTAAAACAAATCCTACCAACCAAGGTGATAGGGTTTGCCTGCCAAGTTACCGCAATCTTTACTTAGTAAGTTGCCTTACATCTATGTTAAAAGTACTGATGTGTTCTGACAGTTAGAGGTAAGTCAGCCTCAATAGTTTAAGGTTCCGATTTAAGTGCGCTTCTTTACCTTCGGCCTTATCGTAACTTTCTAGTGTAATAAAGGTAGAAAAGTGCTACCCGTAAAAAATAATAAAGCCTTATTCAATCAATCAATTAGAAGGTTGATGGATGATGAGTGGGATAGGATATCATCTTTACAACTTAACAACTCGTTTTAAATCTAAATGCCTATGATCAACCTCCTCCTTCTTATATACTTATAAACAGCGGTGAAAGTGCCAACTATTCATCCATTGACCTTCATGGCGACTTTTTAGCTAGGGTGTCATGTTCCGGCATTTCCGAGGTCGGTTGTCGGCCACCGGGCTGTTATTACATGCCTGCTTCAATTTTATAAAATAATATTAATTACGTAATATTATAACTTCTTAAACTATCATAATCTAAAGAATTATTATTATTAATTGCAACTGTGCCGAAATATCGAATACTTACACACAAAAGAAAACATGTAACAATCCCGTTAAAAAAAAATAAAATTGTTCTTACGTAATATTATATCGAGTACCTAAGTAAACACTTTATGCTTAGAAAAAGCAAAACGTTATGTACCGAAACTTATTTTTGTTTCACACATAATTATCTTGAATCTCGATAGTACTAGTGGAGTCTCGATAGTATTGATAGTAATTGAGTAAGCGCTTAAATTTCGAAAGGTTCGGGGTTGAGTCCCAACTAAGGTGGTTGTTTTTTCAAGTGTTACTCATATTTAATATTAGCATTATTAGTCCATGATTTTTGCTTCCATTCTAGAATTTAGAATTCAAAATTAACCAATTTGACATCAGAACAAAAGCTCTCCGCTCTCCTTATTTCTCTCAATCTGCACACAGAAGGTCCGATTACGTAAACTTTTTGGCATGTAGGTAGAACTCTCACAAAACCACTTGTTGCTCCAAGTACACAGTGTCTATTCACGATGACTTTACCATAAACAAAATTAGTATGAGTATGAGTAACACGTAACATAGAAATCCCTATAACTCGATGGCTATGCGTTTGTCGGTGCAGTTAACACACCTTTTTATGAGTAATTTTAAGTAAAAACTTGTACCTATCTGTTTTAAATGTTGGTGTTAATGTTGTTTATTCAATTTAAACTTCCTTCGCTATGAGAAATATAGCAATTGATGAGTATATTAAGGGTAATTTTAGTTACAATGTAGGTGCCTTCTAGATTGCAATTGGCAGTACTCGAAGCGTCTTTTTTGAGTAAGGACAGCATTCCTCAAATGCTCAACCCCAATGAGGCAAATTAGCGGAGACTCGGTATTCGGTTCGGTGCCTTAACGAGCCACTCAACAAGGCCTCCTTGTCATCGCCAAATGGTAACTGCACTTTTAAATACACATCGCCTTGAGGGTTAATTGTAAAAATTCAAATATCGAACGTCGATAGAGTAAAAAGAAGTTGAATTACAGTAAAAACGTTTTTATTCAAGTAAACATTAAATTCACATCCAAATTATCAAATATCAACAATTCGTTGAAAACAGCATTGGCGCTTAAAATATATTGTTTATTTATAATTTTTTCCATAGATTACGCCAACACGAAATGCAACACTTTTTACGAATCCATTCACGTTTATTTAACGTTTAATATCTCAAATTCGTAAATATTGTTTAGTTTTTGTATAAATTAGTAGGGTCAGCAACGAAAGTCGCCAAACACTTTATTACTGTGTGTGTATCTTTAGAGGTTGAGTTGCCTGTTCGATTCATTTTACTAAATAGATAGTACGTAAAAAATGTTAGGACGATTCAAAAGTGCTTATTTTAAGTACAATTTAATAAAAAAAATGACTTTGACTTTTGACTTTGACATTAATTCCTTTGGAAAAAATTGCGTGTTGAGATTCTTATTTTCTTTTGTACACAAAAACACAAATGTTGAAGAAAATTTCACGAGCAGGGTTTGAACCTGCACCCTTCTGATATACCGGGTCAGGAGCTCTCCCAATTGACCCTGACCCGGTATGTCAGAAGGGTGCAGATTCAAATCCTGCTCGTGGAAATTTTTTCAACGTTTGTGTTTTTGTGTACAAAAGAAAATAAGAAGTTCAACACACAATTTTTTGCAACGAAATTTGCGTTAAAATTATATAAACAAAACAAAAAACATTGTTTTGTACAGTCAGTGTACAAACGAAGCTCTATACTTTGTAAGAAACCTGAATGCGCTTGCATTTTTGATAATAAGCTCCGTGACGGATATAATGCATCTTCATCAATACAATATACCACGGCAGGTGTCAATGTTAACGACTCCTCATTATGTTAACTTATTTCAGTTAACAAACAATCAGTTACACAAGCAATCATAATATTTAATGACGTGTTGTTTTTTCTGATGTCTCGCGATGACTCGTCTCAATCGATGAGCGAATCGATTCAAGTTTAAAGTAGTGCTTTAAGATATTTTACTCGCAATTAAGTTCACGTTTCTCCTCGTTCGCACTTAATCAGGTTTTATGACTTTTACTTTATATTTGTCAATTATTATTATTAGTTATGATTGCGAAATCGAATTGTTATGTAATGCTTTTTTACCTTTTCTGATGAACTAAAAGTGGAATTTCCAAAAGCTTGAAAATATTTTTAATTAATTAACCTGTTGTTTAACGAAATCAAAAACAAGACAAGAGTAAGAATAAGAACCCATTTTACCTAGTCATGTTTCTTATACTTGTAGACATATATTTTACTCGTATATTGATGATTACGCTCTTTCACTTTTGATATATATTTCAAAATAAATAAATAAATAATATTCCCAGCTCAAACTAAACTAGTAGATATTTGTAGAAATATTTCAAGTAGGTAGTAGTAAGCCTAGGTATCCGAAAAAGGAGGACTTCAGGCTCTTTACTCTTAAGGACGTCGCCAAACTTATGGCATCTATCTTTACAGAGGAAGAAGAGTGAAAGGATGGGGATGCACAAAAGATTCCGATGGGTCGAAGTGCTACTGCGAGAGAGGAAATCTTAAATCTCAAACCTCGCAGGCCCTACTAAGATACGATAAGATAAGATAAGATAAGACTACTTACTTCTACCTACTTAAAAAATTACTTAATAAAGTAAGTAACTAGAAACATTTATTCAGTACCACAAAATAACACGTTCATACAAATAACACAATACAATAGCGGCGATAGTATCTAGGATAAGAAGTATGGATGTTACTAGAACATTTTACTGGTCAATGCAAGTAGAAGACGTATGTACATAATGTGTCAATAGCTAATAACTATGCAAGCAGATAGGCTTACAAATAGTAACGTGAAAAAATGTAATAGTAACACTTATTCAGTTAAAACGAATCTGCGATCGAATCTCGATCGAATCTGAGGAGCTCGATGGCGCAGTGCTTAACGCGCCCGGTCTGCGATTGCTAAGGTAAAGTAACTTTCGCAAAGGCCGGTCATCGGATGGGTGACCAAAACTTTATCATCTCGAGCTCCTCCGTGCTTCGGAAGGCACGTAAAGCCGTTGGTCCCGGCTGCATTAGCAGTCGTTAACAACCACCAATCCGCAATGGGCTCGCGTGATGGTTTATGGTCCGTTCTCCCTATCCATCTATAGGGAAGCCTCGTGCCCCAGCAGTGGGGCAATAAAATGAGCTGATGATGATGATGATGATGATTCAGTTAAATATTAAATATATCTAAATTTTTATGTCGTTGCAACACAATTATTATCTATCTATCTATTTTATATAGGTATGTACATTTAAATATTTCAATTATCTATGTGTTAGAGTGACAGCATATTATTACATAAGCAGACGCTATCCAATATAGAATGTGAAGTAAATGTGAGTTCTTATCTCGATAGGAATCCGTTTGGCGAATATACCACTATGCCGACTGCAACTTGCGATGTTTATATAAGTGATCAAAGTAATAGTAATAATGACTTTACTATTTCACAGCTGGGAAAAGACCTTCTACGTTGTCTTTGCTTAATTTTGTGTGTATCGGTTTAAATGTTTTTGTTTTGTTTATATATGCACCCTTCTGACATACCGGTTCAGGTGCTCTCCCAATTGAGCTGTCGTGGTTTTAACCAGCCCGCCGAAATTATTCAACACTATTTACTTTAAGCTTGAACAAAAACATTTAAAAAATACCTTGCCTACTTCTTAACTGATCTTTAGTATTTGTAAAAATTTTATGATTGGATGTTAATGACGGTAGTTGGTGACATTGAATGGGCGCCTTTGGCTTTCAAAGTTAAAAGTAAATAGTGTTAAATAATTTCGGCAGGCTGGTTAGAACACTTTTGTATCAGTTAAAATACCATGCTTATCAAATGCGGGTTGGTGATTACTATCACCATGCATCGAAAAATCCAAAATTTTGCCTGACCTGGAAATAACCCAGGTCTTTTGGATGTCAGACCGAGCGCGTTGCCACCAGGCTATCGATAAGTGAGCAAGTTAACTGATATTTAATATTTGTAAAAATACTAGTATCGGATGTTGATGACGTAGTTGTCGACATTGAATAAGGCTTCTTTGGCTTATAAAGTAAAAGTCGATAGTGATTATTAATTTTGGCGGGTTGAACAGAACCACGATAGCGTAAAGGTACCCTACCCCTACCCCCTACCCTACCCTAACCCTGACCCGGTATATCATGGGATGTGGGTTCAAATCCCGCTCGTGGAATTTTTAATAGGTTGAACGCCGCTGGTCCCAGACACAATAGAAATTCAATTGTTTGTCAGACATATGGCGTTTAAGCAATTTTATTCAATTAAATTCAACAATTATACTTGTGATTTGTACGCAACAAAATTTGCGTAAAATTAGATTTAACCAAGTAACTAAACTAGAAGCTCAATAGCGCAGTGGTTAATGCTCCTGGTCTGCGATTGCTGATGTTAAGCAACTTTCGCAAAGCCGGTCTTCGGATGGGTGACCAAAAATGTATCATCTCGAGCTCCTCCGTGCTTCAGAAGGCACGTAATGCCGTTGGACCCGGCTGCATTAGCATGCGTTAACAACCACCAATCCGCAGTGGGCCCGCATGGTGTTTTATGACCCATTCTCCCTATCCATCTTTAGGGAAGGCTCGTGCCCAGCAGTGGGGACATAGTATGAGCTGGAGTTAATATATAACCATATATCGATAAGTAGATAAGTAAATAATGAGTTAATGACGAACAAATGCTAATGACTTAAGTCAGCTTTGAAAAGTTACCCAAATGTATTTTTACTAAGATTCTATGTGCTTGCATTATGATAATTAACTTAACGCCATCGCCAGTGGCAGAGAACAAATAACAGAACTGGTAGTTAAACACCTTTTTAAGCTCGAGACCTTGACATATTTTCTTTCATACATTTAAGAAATATTTCACATTTATTATATAAAATTATGCGTAAGGCTCGTTCCCCAGCAGTGGGGACTTTATGAGCTGATGATGATGATAATGATGAAGCGTATGAAACCGTTTTTTAACAGCAATAAATTACCGCAATTACAGCAATTAATTATCTTATCATAATTTAATGTCAAAATCAGTTGGCATGCCAATTTCTAATTAAATTTTTTTTAATAAGGTATTTTTTTACATATTAGTTTACAAGAATTCTCTTAATTTTTGTATGTTTACTTGTAGTGGAAAGTGTCCTTCTATGATCAGGAAGAAAAGGAAGAAAGGAACTTTGAAACTTGTATGAAATTCCGAAACGTATTAAATGATTTCGTAATTTGCTTTTTTATGTGTTTAGCTGTACGCTTACCTTAATAAATAATGTAATGTTTATTATAAACTTTAAAGATGTACTTTTATTTTGTACATATGTGTTGTTAAAATGATTATCTTGATTATTATTATCTCTTTATTTTTTTTTTACATATTAATTTACATTTTTAAATATTTTCTAAAAACAAAACAAACATATAGGGGTCCGCTGGCATCGAGACCAGGGTCCAATCTACCGGTGATTAGGGCTCCAGAGACAGGAACCTCCTTACAATGCGTGCCGTATCGAGGAGAACTGCTTAATACATATTAACTTGATTATTATTATTATTATGTGAAAAAACACTTCAAAGTTTAGTTTTTTTTACATAACAGCATTATAGTTTAAAGCTTTCTTGCATGTAATCTAGATCAAGAAATTTATAATACTGGTCCAGAAGTGTGTTAATCGTCATTTTATAACTTTGTCTAGATACGATTGAATTTGGACTGTAGTAGTGAAGAAACACCTTACAAATCTACTGTTTTAAAATTGAAATAAAATTTTACTGTGACAGACAGAAGACATGCAAGAAAACAACTTAGATTTGTTACGGGAATCGAACCTAACCTCAAGTTAATAAAGTTGTAAACCGACAATAACATGGGTCAAGTTCTTAGGTATAAATTTGCATACTAAAACTATTTGGTACCCTCCCTCCAGTAACCGCGAATTGAACATTTGCTGAACATTCAAGATGGCGCTGATCGATAATCAACAAACATACGTTAATAAAAAATCTACTTACACCAATAGTACTCGACAAGTACTTTTATGTTACGAAACCTTGAGTACTTTTTGTATGCGTATATACCTATAAATATTTCAAGATTGATTTATGAAATGTTAAAAATAAGGATCTTTACGGATCAAAAAATAATATTAAAATGTTCAAATAATTGAGATAAACTATTTAAGTGTACCCACTAAAATCTATTTAGGGACATGTATATTATTACCACCTATTTTGACAACAGGAAGCTTGGACAAACCATAGATCATACCGCTCGGACGAACTATTATAAGTAATTGATGATCAGCGAAGCGAATGCTTTCAAATTGCTTTCCATTCTCAACTGCAGGTTGTTTTAATTAGCTTCAATTTTGACAGGTGGCATTGACGTAGGGTCTAAGTGTTTCTAAAATAATAGGATTACCACATTGTATAACTCATGTAAAGAAATAGTACAAATATTTATGAATTCCCTAATGAAGAGCCAAAAACTGAACTTTGCTGCATTTTCGCAAAAATAAAGAAAAAATAAGTGATCACTGTATGTAGAAAAAATATTCTTTGCCATATTGACATTATTCAAAGTATCAAAACAGCAAATAAATAATGTATATAGATAGATAGATAGGTAATACTTTTATTGCAACACTATGAAACACAAATATAAATAACTTACAAAGTTACGATTTGGCGGTCTTTTCGCTTTGAAGCGATTTCTTCCAGACTCGGATGGAGAGAGCTAATAAACCGTAAGATCAGAGGTGAAACTATTAAAACATATATAACGTATTTTATAAATTAAGCAAAAAAAATGTACAGCGATTCGAGTTTAAAATAGTCACTACCGTAAGTCTAGTAACGAAAACTTTATATAAATCAACGCAAACTTTAGTTAGCAATTAAATAAAAAACCAATATAAAAAATATAAATTCAAAAATTCAAAAAAGATCGCGTATTAATAAAAATAGTTAATTTGTAACCCGCGTTCGTCCTCGCAAATCGCGGATGGTCCAAAGTAAAAGTAGATGGTAGACTCCCCCGTATAAAAGCGCGTGACCGCGCGACCCAGCATCATACGTCCTCCGAGTATTGTGCTGATCACATCCCAAAATGGCCAAGTGGAGCATTGTAAGTCTATTTTCGAATCCACCGAAATATTTGGAGTGCAGTGTTGGAACCCTAAAACAAGTGCATACGTTTCGCAATGTGACGGACTCGTGTTATTTCAAGAAAATCCAGTTCAGTGGTTGAAGCGACGTTTACAAATTGAACCGGGAATAGTGCCGGACCATTAATTATAAAAAATAAATTGACGATGCGAATGCTAACTCGTCATGCAAAATTTAATACTGAATTAATAACATGGATTGACTAATGTAACAGTGACACATTTGTTCTATTTCACGCAAAAAGATTGTAGATCACACGAGCGCAGCGATGTCACTGCAGTTAAATGGATTACTTAAGTGGCAGATACGTACGCGTGATAAATATTCATCAGATTACGTATTTTGTTCAAACATCTGCGTGAACGGATTGTATGCTCTACTTACTCTCGAGCGTTTGGTTTAATGACTTTTTGCTTGAACCGTGTGTTTCTTCCACAGATCGCGTTAGCGCTGGTCGGCTGCGCCGTCGCAGAGCCCCCGGTGGGCTACAGCTACTCCGCCCCCTCATCCTTGATCGTGGTCGGAGGAGGCCACAGCTCCGGCGGCCTTAGCCACGGAGGTCACTACTCGCGCGTCCCAGTCGGACACCAAACCTCAGAAGGCTACCACGTGGACCCTCACCTACTCGAGAAGATCAAGCACATCATCCTCAAAGACGAGATCCAGAACCAGGCTTACCAGTCTGCCACCTCTCACGGCCACAGTCACGGCATTTCGTCGCACTACGGCCCCCCGGCGCCCGTGTACGGTGTTCCCCACGAGAGGATTGTCGGCATCGAGCTGGACCACGTGCAGCAAGGTATCCAAGTCGCTCAGTACCACCAGGCTGAGGAAGGCTACTCCGGCGGACACGGTGGCGGTTACGGTGGTGGCTACTCCGGCGGCTACTCCAGCGGCGGCGGCGGTGGGCACGGCGGATTCTCCGGCGGCTTATCGAGCGGTGGTGGATACTCGAGCGGCGGTCACGGCGGTGGTTCCATCTCCTACTCCGCACCCTCCATCGCGTACACGACGATCGGTGTGCCGTCCGGTTCCTACGGGATCCCATCACCCTCATACGGCTCACCTCACCATTAAACGAAACACGAACTAAGTCATTTCACCCCATTATTGTTAAAAACTCATGTGATCGCATTCTAGAGTAATATGTATTATATTGTTGTTAATATAAGTTTCTGTAAATAAACCTCCTTTTTGTAACAACATTGAAGTCGTTTTACTTGGCACGTACGAAACGGCCGAATTGTCCGGCGAAGGCAATTGCGTCACTTTCACATCTTAAAATTGACGGTTAATGAGTGTAGGTTACAAGAGTCGCAACAGTAGTAATTTAAGCGTATAAGGCAAGCGAGAAGTCGAAAACTTCGAGTTGGAGAGGCTAACAGGGGTGATTGGATGATAGCATCGCTCCAAAATCGAAAGTGGCGGGCCATCGATCGACTTTACGACATGTCAATGAGTGAAGGTGGTTGACGTAACCCCATGACTGAGCTTCTATGTAGCCTGGAAAGTCAGTACGGTCACTTTTACTTTCATGTCGCTTTTAAGACAAGTAGTCGACGTATTATAAGTGGTGTACACTCACCGAATTCCAAATTCAAACAGTAAAAATAAATTAAACAAAAAGTTAAATTTTGGAACTTGGAACGATGTAGAGCGGCCGGTTAGAAAGGTCGGAACAATAACGACACATGTCTATTGCGTCAGTGTTAGCGCAAAATTAGCGAATATTCGCTCGGTCCGGTTGCATGCTGCACTTTCTCCGCATCCTCGGTCCGAATCTGGTTGCGCAACCACTTGCACCTCAAATTCACACCATCTGCGCACATCCGTTATAGCGTTATAATACGTAACGGTGTAAATAAGATTGTAGTGACTGGCCGTAATTGGGAAAGAATGTGAACTCACTATAACTCGACACGTCCAATTATTTGGAGATTTGACGTCTTGACAGCAGCGTTTACAGTAAAAAAAATTGAGTTTACATTAATTTTGCATGCTGCTTTAATATTTAATAATCAGTATATATTAATTAACATTTTTTGTATAATATTCAGTAATTATAGTAAGTATTACATTTAATAAATTATGGTAATGTGAGACATGGTTTTACCTAGTTTTGCTGTCTCTATTTACAAGCATAGTGACGTCATTAGATTTAAAATAGATTAAATGTTTGTTCAAGTTTAAGAATTAGATGGTTAATGTTCAGTTTTAAATTTTAAAAAATCTAATTTTGAAAAAGTGTTGAAAAAAATTGTTATTTAGTCGAAACAAAATATTCGTACAATAGATTTTTTTTTATAATAATCATAAAAAATATCCATTAGTTATTTATTTACATATAGGATGATTTAGTCATTTAATTTCTAGAAGAAAATATTTTTTATTTTTTCTTATTAGGTTAAGAAAAATAAGAGTTAAAAGTGACAAAGAAATCACTTTAAGTAATTATTTGGAAACAATAGTATTTATCTTAAAAACTACATAAAATGCAATGTATAAATAAAATTACTAACAATTGAAATTTAAAAAATATTTTCAGCCTTGGTGCTTATCAGGATATAGTATCTATCTGCCAGAACCTAAGGAATTATACTGTTAGAATTATCCAAAGCTGTACAGGTAGAGGATTTTGTGTTTTATGATCCCATTTTTTGCATAATTGCATGGAATTAACCCAGTCGGGAAACATGCCAGACGCGCTGGCGAAACTATATAGTTAGGCCCAGCAGTATTCCAAACATTATTACTAAGGATGCGAAGGGCGCTTGAAGGTATTTATGGTGTAGCTTACCGAACTTCAGGATTTTTATAGGATTTTAATAACCTGATGACTTGACCCAACCCGACCGTCGGTGTTACAATTTGCCACTGTGCTAACGCCCGCCGGGTTAAGCTCCGAAGGTAAATTCTCTAGCAACCAGCAGACATAGACATATAGGTACCTCACATGTCTGATTACTGATAACTAATGCCGCTGTGTGCTTTCTATCCGAAGATTGTAGTAACGCTAGTTTTGCGTGGATTGTATAATACGACGTACACGTTGTGTGTCAATGCTAAGGGTCGCTAAACACCGACGAAGCGATGCTAACCACACAATTATTTGCTATACGGCGAGATTTAACACGATCTTGCATGTCGAAGCGTCACTGATAAGCTTATATTACCAGATAAAAGTATCAGTTGTTAATTCTGCAACGTGACTGCACTAGTTGCAGTTGATCATATGGTATTACGGACACAAATCGATTAATGATCGCTCGCTTAGTGCATCTGCGATTAAAATGTATGTATGTACCGCTGGGGTAAACGTGTTCTGGAGTGGAGACCACGACTCGGTAAACGTAGTGTAGGGCGCCCTCCGGCCAGGTGGGATGTCGACCTGCGAAAGACTGCAGGCAGATGCTGGATGCGTCAAGCCGAGGACAGGGCGCTATGGCGCTCATTAGGGGAGGCCTATGTCCAGCAGTGGACTAAGATAGGCCGATGATGATGGATGTATGTATGTATGTTTTTAAGTACCTATTAATTTGTTTTCTTTATATTCATATCTATTTTTTTTCTTTTGTTTTTGTTTTTTATGACTGTAATTTGTGTATTTTTTTATGTAGCCGAATAAATGATTTACTTACTTACTTACTTACTAATAGTAATGTAAATGTATGTAAGTGTCATAGATTACATACACTGAGCGATTAGTGTCCGTAAAACCAATTTATAAAGCGCAACTAAAGCAGTCGCGCTGCAATTATACAATTAATCCTTTTGTCGGTAATAAAATTAGCCTGCCGACAAACAACAACGCGATTGTTAGAGCGAGAACGAGAGTTTGAACGATGACGTCAGGAAAAAAGCTGTCTTTTTTATTTTTATTTGTATTTTTTTTTGTATTTTTTTTTTGTTTTATTTATCTTTTTTTTATTTTTCTTTTTAGAAAATCAAATTAATTATTTATTAAAAAAAGTCCTTCCACACTCATGTTATTTATATGTAGGTACGTTTGACGTTCATAAGTGCAATTTATAAATGACTAAATTGAATAAAGAATTTTAATTGTAACTTTCAAATCGCAACAAAGTAGCTCCCAAAGTATATCTTGTAGTGGAATACGAGACAAAAAAATTATATATTAGTATAATAACGTTATGCTTAGCACTTAATCAGTGAAAAAAGATGCTGAGAATTTGGCGTTAGGTACTTTAGAGCACATCATTAATTTAAATGTTTTTTCGGTTGCACCGTCACTTAAATGTTGATTAATGATTATATTTTGATAACTTGTTTGATTATGTTGTGTCCTTGCAATACTTGTTCTTGATATTTCTTAAGGTTACTTTTACTTGCAGATTCCTCAATCTCATTAATATGGTAAACCGGCTTTAAGACGGTACCGAAGTTAAGTATTAGGTACAAACGCAACCTGTCCAAAACTGACAAATTTCTTCAATAAATATTCAACCATATGCCTTAGACATAAAGTTCAAAGCTTATTGAGGGAATTTGACAGATTGTGGTAGTCTATGTGCAGGCATGTATACCTACATATAATATAATATGGTAGTTGAATTTTTTATTTTTATTGTCAAGGTTACCAGAATTAAAATCATGCATCCAATTATGACGAAGTATCAAATATCATAGACAACAAAAACATGGAGAGTTTTAGAAAATATAAATGTCAAAAGATAGATGTTATAACTATTTTCTTAAGTTTTTTATTGAATTTTAAAAATCAAGTCTGTTTTGTATACTTTTTTTTTTGGAGACAGATTGCTGATTGCCTCCAACGGCATTTTCAGCTTCACCGGGCTTTTTTGGGGGCGGCGAGGTACTTAAAGGGTACCTCAAGCCGTGTGAAACGAAACACCTTCGGAGGTTTGCTAGAGGGAACGGCCTCACGCATTTGTGTCTCCGTGCCCTACTAGATTCTCCGAAGGGTTCGGATCAGATCAGATACAGAGACCTACACAAAAATGTAACTATCCTCCACTAGGATTCGAACCCGGGAACTCTAGGTCTGCGACCGGGGTCTTACCACTAGACCACAGGTTTAAAATAAAAACGTGTTCCGTGTATGCTTTGTTAGGAGTCCAGAATAAATGAATAGTTATACGCTATCAATGGCTGCTCACGGGCACGGAATTGATAATGATTTTTTTATTTTGAAGTTTGGCTTTAGACGGCTTTTACAGAGTCACCGGACATTTTTTGGGGGTTTCAAATTCAATTAAAAATTTAAAATTCAAAATCATTTATTCAGTTTGGGCTACAAGTAGCTCTTGTGAATGTCACTATGCCATCGGTTCGTCTATCTACTCTGGGCGGGAGATCTTGTACTGAGAAGAACCGACAAGAAACTCAGCAAGTGTCCAGCTCTTTTCTCTCTTATAGCGTCAAAAATATTGGAAAATGCCCTATCATAGCAAGGGTGGCGAGAAAATTAAAAGGTTCCTCAAACCGTGTGATAAAAACACCGTCAACTGGTTTCTGAGGGAATGACATTAGGCTAGCGTTCTCTACAAGATTCTCCGACGGGTTCGGATCAGAGGGTGATGACTATGAAAGACTTCCATTGTCTCTATGCAGGAGACAATAAGAGCTCCAATAACCAGGTTATTTGCACAATGGACCGGTCCGCTGTCCGCGCAGGCGCAGCGCTGCCGGCTCATCACCCAGATCACTTTCACCTCCTTTCGGACTGGCCGCGGTCAATTGAATGCAAATAAGTCTCCAAATAATAAGTGGTTCCGTTGAAATCAATTAGTGAAACAATGAAACCATGTTTTGTTTTATCCCACAATCGTTTTTATAATGAGTGATTTTTTTATGTGGCAAATACTATGTTCCATTATTCAATCCAAATATTCGTATCTACGAGTATAGCGTAATCAACATCATCATTAGCCTACACTATTTATTTATCTATCTAAATATTATCTTAGTAAGACTATCGACATACAAACCAATTATTTTGATGCCTTTTTAATATTAAATGGATGGATAAGGTTTATTTAGCACAAATTTAATATATAATAGACTATTAATTTATTTCTAATTACGAACAGGTACAAAATATAAAAAGACACACTATTAATAAAACCTAGTTTGTTTGAGACTGGTGCTAAAAAGGGTTAAATGAATACCTGTTATATAGGTCACAGATATGCCTACAACAACATACAAATGAAACACTTTAAAAAAAACAAAACTATTTAAAACTTCATAATGTTCCGTCGTTAGTAACACAGAACGATTTCTTTTTTTTTTAATGGGAAGAGGAGGTAAGCGAGCAGGCGGGTCACCTGATGGAAAGTAATCACCGCCGCCCATGGACAACCCGCAAAACCAAAGTTATCGCAGATGCGTTGCCAACCTTGAGGAAGGAGTTGGATCTTGAGGAGGGAGTAGGAATTGGGAGGGGGGAGGGGTGAGAGATGGGCCTCCGGTACTTTCACTCACCGGGCGAAACACAACAGCAACGAGTGCCGTTGTTTCACGCCGATATTCTGTGAGAGGGTGGTATTACGCCGGTACGATAAAATAAAATATATTCGGAATTTATTTAATTATAACAATTTATAAGAATGTTAGAAATAAGTTGTTAAGAAAATATTTATTGACGATCTCACAAACAATACAAAAAGATATACAATAAAAATACGTGGAAACAGGATAAAAATAAAAACAAAACAACAATAAGGAAACAATATGTATATAATACACAAATTATTTATTGTCTTCATTCAATATTTTCTTAAAATGCAATTAATTTTAAGTTGTTACACATATATGTTAATAAAATTCAATGTTACCATTAAAGTCCCTTTTTTATTGGATTAGTCATTCCGGTATGTTTTGGTCGAAGCTGACGTGGCAGCTTACTGACTGGGAGCATTGTATGGTGTCGCTGACACAAAAAAGGAGGTCTATAATCAATAACTATTTTTACACCAGCAGCGGAATCCTAAACACCAAAAAACAGGAAGCTTAAAATTTAGACAAACATACAGACAATGGCGAAATTGATGCAAATTTTATGTTAATGCAAATAAAATGGCATTAACCCGGTAACAATGCAGTTAGTGAAATTTATTAGTGTCCAATTTACATAATTTTGGTTTGGAATACATTGAAGACTAGTTGCATAATATTGACATTGGCGTCTTATATGTTATGTCGACGAGACTTTTGTGGATGGCGATTGTCATAGATTTTTAAATAATTGTCTGTTTCCATTGCGTGTTAGCATTTCTCATTTAAGACAACCTCACATGTTATGGTTTAGTTAAATTAGACGTTACGGTCACTTTTAACTATAACACCATATTTAACTAAACTATAACATGTCAGGTGTTCATTAGGTGACGTAAAAATGCTAAATTACTTCATTCAGATAGTTTGTTGAGCATAATTTGATTTTCTATGTTTAATTACTAGATATGTTCTTTTTTTTATTGGCGGCGCTAGTGTGCGGCGTAAACGCTCTTAAATTAGAGAATGCGTCTGTTTGTTCTTGCTACACGTCAAAACGGAACATTAGGCCAAAGTGATTTTTTGCATAGAGATAGATAAAAAGCCCAAGACTATTATAGGCGACTTTGTACCCCGATAAATTATAGAGATTCTGGAGTATTCAATAACAGCTTTCGAAGCAAGTAAAGCTTCAGGCGTAAGCTATAAATCAAAAGGTGCGTTATAAAGTGAATTTGTGTGTTAAATTAGCACGATTCATGTAACTTAATTTTGTATGCAGTCCATATATTCAGGATGACAGATAAATCGTTTATTTGCGGCATACATAAAATAATTTACTGCAGTTAATACTGTTATAAATTAATACATACGAGTATTATACCAGTGATTATAAATTTTATAAATATTTATATTTTAATCGATCCAAAATTTAATAATGTTAAGAGAATTGCTACCTAATCATGTTTTGATAGCTTTCTAATAGTGCTTTTTTAATTTTGACTTCATCCGAAAGTAAAAAGTTAATTTTGAAACAGAACTGTGTAACACTTTATTCATTTACTTCACTAAAACACTTTTGACAAAGAAAGATAAGAATGACTGTCATCATTATCATTAGCCCTTTAAGTTATATAAAAAATGGCAAAAAACTTGAACAATGATAGATTTTACGATGTTGACTTACACAAAATCCTATTTTTTATATTGTGAAACGTTAAAAAGGGTCGTAAAACGGTATTGATTGATGACAAAGAGATAGTTGAGCATTGAAACGGCCATAAAATACTTGGCAACTCGAATGCCTAGTATTACCTACCTGTTTCTACAAGTGGCACAAAAATAAATGGAAGACGTCTTTAAAACTAGGATATAAATAACAAACGTTTACGCAACACGTTGCGTTCAAACAACTATGGTCATATGTGTCGCATCTCGGGCCTGAGTTCTGACCTGAGTGCTTGTAAGAATGTCGGTATATCCACTTTAAGTTTCTACCTGTTAAATGGGAAGTGTCATAGTTGAACTTTGAACGTTTTTCCTAATGGAATAGAAGTCATTTTTAATTAAGTTTATTGAAGTTAGAATATTTATTGCGATTAGAAATATGTCTTTTGTGTAAAAATAATATGTGATGCGGTAAAAGTATCCAGTATGTATTTAATTTTTTGACGGGTGGTATAGCGTATGCAAAGTAGTTGACAATTCAGCGTCCTTTATTTCATATTTGTATACTTTTAAAAGTGATTAACATAGGAAAACCTGCATTAATATTAGCTATTACGAGTATACATTACAACGCACAGACATGTTTTAGCATACAAAAAGTGTAAATATTCATTAGGGAGTCGGTTATGGAATATTAATTTAAACTTAAACATGTACTGCTAAGTGTAAGTAAGTACACATACCTCTTTATACAAACAATGATATTTCGGCAGAGACTGAATAGGATGGCTCCATCCGTCGGTTACATATGTCCGTCATTTACGCACATACAGATTTGGAAGTTATTTTTCGATTGAAAGAGATTTTGCGATCTTTACAATTATAGTCTAAATAGTTGCATTAATTAAACTTGACATATTAAGTTTAAACAAAGTTAAAAAAGAATGAACAAATTATAATCGATGTCTTATTGATCACACGAACAATAATTGATAGAATCGGATGGGTGACCAAATACAAAAAAAAAACAAATAACGTTGGACTGAGCCATGAAAGCATAGTTGGAAGCACACCTGACCCGATTGTTAAAGGAATCTTGAGATATTTTTTATACAAAATATTTGTTTAAAAAATATCTCAAGATTCCTTCAGACATATTTTTCCGTTTGTCACAAGATGGAAGTCGTTATACTCCACCAACCCGCATTTAGCTAACACGATGAGTTAATAATGAGTTTTAATCATGTCCTGTTCCCAGCGGTGATGATGATGATGTTATGAAAAACAACAATTGTAAATAGTAAATACTTGCATTCGAATACCTGCTTGGACACTCTCGTGTCACGAACGGCCGCTACATACCTAATATGTAACATAGTACCTTTAATTTTCTTTAGTATTTTACTAACACAGAAAACTTTACATAACAATTGGTAATTAATTAATCAATTACATTAAGTAACCTCACGAGCCTTTATATATTTTAATAACCCATTAAAATATTTTCTTAAATTATGAAATTATGTTATTTAAAATCCACTTTGGAAAGTTTTATATCGCATAGATTTAGTAGAACAATCGTTTTTATTTTTATTATTTTCTGCTAACGACTTTGATCTTTGTATTTTCCTTGAGCATAGATATTTTAAATCAAACTGGCTTCTTGGTTTAAATAAATTGGCACTTTGTTTGGGTATACCGAAATGTTCTTAAGTGGCAGTTAAGTTACAGTTAGTAACCGTTCCTATCGAGATGTCATAAAGTAAAAATACTTATCATAACCACTTGCTATCAAGTGACATGAATGCCAAGATCTATCTGGTCTATTATAATAATAAAATATAAATAAGGCTTGTCCGCACTTTTACGTTAATTATAAAATCGCGGATAGTATGGGCTTTAACACTAACCTTCTGCGTTTACTTACTTGTTTACTGTAAAGTTGGGCGCGACGAATGTACCAAGATTGAATAATCGCATAATACCCTTACACAATAACTGCTTCCGCCATGACCAATGTACTTCCCTTTAAAACTTGATACATCAAAAACAGAGATAGATATACATTAAATATATAGTTGATATACTCGTATGTACCTGGAAATAGTAGCGTACTTTGTTATACTTAATAGTTTTTATTATTGTGTGTTTTTGCGCGCCCGTCTAATTCAGAAAAGTTTTGGAAAATATCCCCTAGCGTTATTCAAACCCGCACCCGATGACACACTGGGCGAGTGCACTAAACATTAGACTATCATATAAGTAATGTGTAAAATGTATATATATCCCGAATAAATAGCGACAAATTCACAAAACCTAAAATCCTAGTAACCTAGTTTTTTTAGGTAAGTTATATCTGAACCGGCATACTTTTACTCAAAGTGATTAATCTCGATCATGCGCGTACGCCGCACACATGCGACAAAACATCGTGCCATCCCTGACACGACCGTGACTCTGAGCTTGAGTCTCAGCATCTGGCGTAGATCTTCACACGACGTTTTTTTATAAGGGTCATAGATAAACAGTTCATCATCATCAAGGACGCTTGATCTTGAGCCACGGCCAAGAGGAGTGGTCACGATATCACCGCGGTCAGAGGTTTGACCACCAGCGTCAGAGCTAAAGGTTCCAAATGAGGAAATCATAAGGGTTCGTTATGTAGTTAAATGAAGTAAACATGAAGGATTTTAATATCATTGAAAGCAACAAAAAGGCTAAGAAAATGTTTATAATACTTAAAACGCCTACCTACTTCTGTATTAACAAACAGAGCTTCGAGTAGTCGAACTGTCATTTAGCACAGTATAAATCTTGTGACAAACCTTAACCAGGAACTCGTGGCAGCCTTGACACCTCGTTTGTGAGCTTGACCTGTGCACACCTGCGTGTCTATGAGAAATAGATCCTTTCAGATCTTTACTCACAGTTAGCGAACCAACATTATTTTTTAAGTGTGAAAAATATTGACCTCATAGTAAGTCCAGTCCAGCGGTCCTCAATAGTTACAAAAAACTAAAATTATACTTTTAAAGGACAATTGTGCTCAAGACTTTATCTTTCCATTGCTTGTTACATAGATACTAACTTTGGAAAACAAAAAAATAACTTTCTCATTGACATCGAACGCCTTGACATTGAGTGGCAAAGTGCTCGGTTCGATACCCGAACATCCGGGTTCGATTCCCAGGTCGGGCTATGTAAGTTTCGAATTATTTGTTTTAAGCTCGGGTTTCCACATTTGGCGAGGGTGGCGATTAAGCGAATACCCATCAATTGTATACCGCAGTGTCTCAAGACGAAAGTCTTTGACTAGTGTATGTTGCCCTTGATGACATACGGGACTGAGACGTGGTCGCTCACTATGGGCCTCATAAAAAGGCTCAAGGTCACTCAAAGAGCAATGGCGAGGGCTATGCTCGGAGTTTCTCTGCGTGATCGAATCAGAAATGAAGAGATCCGCAGAAGAACAAAGGTAACCGACATAGCCCGAAGAGTTGCTAAGCTGAAGTGGCAGTGGGCAGGGCACATTGCTCGCAGGACTGATGGCCGCTGGGGCGGGATAGTCTTGGAGTTGCGACCGCGTACCAGAAAGCGCAGTGTGGGCAGGCCTACAACAAGGTGGACCGACGATCTGGTGAAGGTCGCGGGAAGCCGCTGGATGCGAGCAGCACAAAACCGGTCGTTGTGGAGATCCTTGGGGGAGGCCTTTGTCCAGCAGTGGACGTCTTTTGGCTGAGATGATGATGATGATGGCATTAATTGTAGCAATGACATGCTTTTAGAGATGAAGGCCTTTGCCCAGCAGTGGGATATTTACCTAATTTTTATTGAAAAAAATATTATAACTGTTGACGAATAACAACACTTAACCATAAAATAAAACCTAAATCAGTCATAAATTTTCGATGAATCTTGTCCTTGAGAATGATATCGCGTTGATGTCTTATTTGTTACCGATTGCCGTAGCGCATCCGCTGGGTTATCTGTGGTTGAATTACATGCTGTTCACACCAAAACATTTCTTCAAAGCACAGTTAGACTTATACTTAATTTTATACTTGAAACTAAAATGCTACGACGAATAGGACACCACTCAAGCATATGTTGCAGCTGCATGAAATTGTAACGCTGACTAACAGAGAAGCCCGTCATGTGTATGTATGTAATGGTTAAGTGCGTAATGCGTAGATACCTATGTGATAGGATACTAACTTGATCCTTTTTATTTTACTAACTTTTTTTTTACTATGAGTCTTTTTTTCATGATTTTCATGAGTCAGGATTTTACTAAGAGTCAATGGCAATAACTTAGTTCTCCAAAACAGCTGCCTTCATCATTATCAGCCTTTCAAAAATTGCACTACGCTAAGCCAATGTAGAAAGCCCACTGTATTGATAACTGCCATCCTACTATGTACCTCCGTGCTTCGGAAGGCACGTAAAGCCGTCGGTCCCGGGTGCATTAGCAGTCGTTAACAACCACCGCACCGCACTGGGCCCGCGTGGTGGTTAATGGCCCGTTCTCCCTATCCATCCATAGGGAAGGCCCCAGCAGTGGGGACATAAGATGAGCTGATGATGATGATGATGATCATACTACAACAACTGGAGACAACTTAAAGTGCCTGTCTTTACGAAGCAGCTCGAGATATTAAATTATTTAAATGGTCACAGGATAAAGCGTAATTACGCTAAAGCTCACATTTTATATTTCTTACATGCTTCTTCTTGCTTTAAATTTTATTTAATATTTAACATTTACTTTTTCGATGTAATGTAATGTTTAGTGTAACACCAGCTTAGTAAATGAAATAAAAAAAACACCTAAATACTTATAAAATAAAGTGAAAAAATTAAACGCTTACCCGACCCAGCCAGGAGTCGAACCTGGGTCTTCCGCAATCCGGGCGGCTGCACTGACCGCTATGCTACCGGGAAGGTTGACGTCAGCGCTGAATTTTGTCACTGCTTTTTAATTTTTTTTAATGCTTTTTTAGCAGTAGTGTACTATCTATCCAACGGTCATTGCTACCGATGAAAAAAAACCTGTTCCTGCCACAGCGCACAGACCAACATTTAGTGAGACAATACGTCATGTGTTACTTTCACCGTCATCTTGGGCCGTTCTAACTGCTTTATGAGTTAACGAGCTTAATTTATTTATAAAGGTTATACTGGTTTTTTTTATAATTTATAGAACTGTATCTGGTTACCTAGTGCGAATTTTATTTGCCGAAAGTATCAGCAACTGAGTAACTGTCTATCTTATCTCTAACTGTCGGGACACAACAATGCTTTATACGTTTCTGAGCGATTTCTTTAAATCCTAAATGTCAATGTCTTGCTGTGAACTCATAAACGTGTTGCTTTGAGAACTGGACAGACTATTTAGAGTCTTCCTACTGGTAACACCTCGGCAGCCGAGGGGCAAAGGGCTTGGCACGATATCCGGAAGTCCTGGATTCAAAACTAGTGGTTAAGACCCAAAAGTCCCGGGTAGATTACCAGCGGGTGGTACATGTTTATTTGTGTACTCGGTTTGGTTGGTTACCTAAATGTGTCGCCATAACATCAACGTTCGTAGCATTGTTGTAGGACGACCTCCTGGTCGAGTGGCTTGCACACCGGTTTTCATGGTGTCGCTATCTCTGAGGTCCCGGGTTCGATCCCCGGTCGGATCAATTTAGAAATACCTGTTTTTCTATATTGTTTCGGGTCTGGGTGTTTCCTATGTTTAATAAGTATGTATTTAAATATATTAAGTGTGTTCCGTTGTCTAGTTAACCATTTATCGAGTTTCTTAAGGAAGCTTTTCTTGGGGCTAGATAATTGGTGTGAGTGTGGGAAATATTTATTTATTTATTTATTTATTGTTGTGTTCCGACAACTAGAGATAAGATAGCCACTAGCCAGTGTGTCAGTAGTTGAGAATTCCGAGTAAAGTGCGTTTTCACCTTCGTAAAGTTAAGTAATGATAAGACTCCGGCCTTATCATTACTTATCATCAAATGATATGAAGGCCAAATGCTTACCTCATCATCATCAGCTTATGTCCCCACTGCTGGGGCACGAGCCTTCCCTATGGATGGATAGGGAGAACGGGCCGTGAACCACCACGCGGGCCCAGTGCGGTGCGGTGGTTGTTAACAACAATGCAGCCGGGACCAACGGCTTTATGTGCCTTCCGAAGCACGGAGGAGCTTGAGATGATACATTTTTGGTCACCCATCCGGTGACCGGCCTTTGCGAAAGTTGCTTAACTTCAGCAATCGCTGACCAAGCGCGTTAACCACTGCACCATCGAGTGCTTACCTACCCGTAAGATATCAAATAAAAACGGAAATTCAGAATGTTTATATATTAACTAGCAGCCGCTCGCAGTTTCACCCACGTGGTTCCCGTTCCCGTGGGAATACCGGGATAAAAAGTATTCTACGTGTTAATCCAGCTTCTATCTATCTGTATGCCGAATTTCATCCAAATTCATTTAGTAGTTTTTACGTGAAAGAGTAACAAACATCCATCCATACTTACAAACTTTCGCGTTTATAATATTAGTAGGATCTAAAAATGTTATAGTCGCTGTTCATCATCATCATCATCATCATCAGCCTACACTAGTCCACTGCTGGACATAGGCCTCTCCAAGTGCACGCCACCGAGCTCGATCCACGGCTACTCTCATCCATTCTTGCCAGCCACCTTGCGAAGATCGTCACTCCACCTAGCCTGAGGGCGTCCTACACTACGTTTGCCGATACGCGGTCTCCACTCGAGAACTCGTTTACCCCAACGGTTGTCGGTTCTGCGGCTAATATGACCGGCCCACTGCCACTTCAGCTTGCTGATCCGATGGGCTATGTCGATTACTTTCGTTCTCTGTCGGATCACATCTTTCCGAAGTCGGTCCTTCAGAGAAACTCCAAGCATAGCCCTTTCCATAGCTCGCTGAGCGACTTTAAATTTGTGAACCAGCCCAACCGTGAGTGTCCACGTTTTAGCTCCGTACGTCATGACCGATAGGACGCACTGATGGAAGACTTTCGTCTTTAGACTTTGTGGAATAGGCGATGTAAAGACCCGACGTAATTTCCCATATGCTGCCCAGCCAGCTGTATCTTTCTGTCGTATAGTCGCTGTTATCTTATTGTAATGTTTTACATTTTAAGATCTTTGTACAACAACCAAAGCAAATGAAGAAATCTGAATTTGCATTCGAATAAGTAATTTCACAGTAAGTGCTCCACTACCAAAACTATATAAATGTGGGTCAGTACCACATCTTACGTGGCCACAGGTGCCCGCTAATATGGTTAACTGTTTGACCGCGTAGTACGTCCGCTGTGTTGCGCAAACCAATTATCAGGCGAGCTGTTAACTATGAAACAATTGCACAAACGATTCCAATTGCTCCACCAAGTGGTACTGAGAGAGGAAAACCTCAGCAGGCCCTTCTAAGATAAGATAAGATAAGATAAGATAACTATGAAACAAAGCAACGTAGTAGGAGGGACTCGTGGTTTTTGACTCTTTCCAAACCTGCTGCCAAAACTTTTTGTTATCCAGACTGTCCATGATAGGACAGAGCAGCGAACCTAATAGGCAATTCATATGCTTGTACATCCGTTCGCCAGAGACATGTAAAGGCTAAAAGAGTAGAAATCAGAGTTTTTTAATTTCACAATTTTCAGAATTAACTTCGATGACATAAATATCGAGTGGTCCACTCTATACGAATTGTGTCGGTAGAGAGTGTCAAATGTATCATTGGAGAAGTGCTAATATATTTAACTCTCTTTACACAGGCTTTATGCATGAAGCCAATGTCATTAAAAGAACATTTTTTTTTAATATTAGAAAGAGGCAAACGAGCAGGCGGGTCACCTGATGGGAAGCAATCACCGCCGCCCATGGACACCCGCAAAACCAAAGGAATGGCAGATGCGTTGCCGGTCTTAAAACAAAATCAAAAACCTTGATCAAAATGAAATTCATTTTGACCAAGTATCTATATCTAGTTGCCTATAAATTCAGAATTGTTTATTTGTTTTTTATTGCTTGATGGCAAATGTCAGCGTATTCCCACTTCCAGTATTGCAATTATATTAAAACCTATTTCAGAATTATAACAGGACCTTTGTCCTTCTCGATAATGCAGTACCATATTACTACAAACCCTGAACTCTAAACGCTTTAGATACCACATTAATATAGCATGTCAGATTGAGCGGCGAAAGCGTCAGAACCAGATGAAAGCACCATGTAATTGTATTAATTTATACCCTTATAATTAGGCAATCATAATGTGTACGCACAGACAGTCGGACCGACCAGATGACATTCACTTTCGGTAGGTTGGGCAAGCGACCGGGCGAGCTGTTCATTCCTCAATTTGAACTTACCTTTCGTTTGCTACTAACATATGAGTACCTACGTAATTAAATTAATAAATGACTACTCCATATTATATAATTCTCATCGAAATTGGTAGGTAGGTGCGTAATGAGCAGGAAGAAGGCCGATTGAAAAATAATGAACGGTCAATTCTTATAAATTAAAATTAAGAGTTTCTTCCACTCGCGGCTTCGATCGCGAAAATGACGAATTACCGAAGAATTGTGGTACTTACTCCGATGGCTTAGCGTCCCAAAAAGAGTCTTGGCCTCCGACACGAGGTGACGCCACTATTCCCTGTTTGGTGCGTTCAGTCGCTGGTTTCCAAGAACTCATGTAGATCCTTGGCGACTTCGTCCATCCAGCGGAAGAATTGTTTTACAACGATGTAATAAAGCTTCTCTCTGGAGTAAATATATACAATAACATGCCTAAAATAGGTGAAGTGTATTACAAAATTCTTAGACTAATAGAAAGCCTAGCTAAAGGAATTTTTAACTCAGTTGAGTACTTTTAAAGATCATTCGCTACACACACACTATCAACAAATTTTACCATTTCATACTGAGCAGCAAAAGTAAATTGATGACGTACCTAGCCGTTCATGCATGCAAATTGTACATCAACAAACCTACCAATAAAACACTTTCACATTTCAAATAACTAAAAATCAATTCACGTATGGCAATTATCATAATTCGTTTCTGTCTTTAAGTTTCATAATGATTAACGTACTTCGCTATTCGTAATTTTGGAAGTTCTAATTACTACTTTAGACGAGTTTTAAGGCCTCAAACTTTATTGGAGAGGAAAGGAGACCTTCATTCTTAAAAACCTAGTATCATCCTGACTCTGCCGCGGAGATGGTTCGGGACCATCAACGCAAGGCAAGTACCTGCCAAGTTAGCGTAGATGCATGGCTGCTATAATACACATTTTCTACTTGATTGATTGTTGTTTTATCTAATGGCGGTGCTGAGTCTTTGAACTTCACATTACACATCAGCTCACTTTATGTCCCCACTGCTGGGGCACAAGCCGCACAAGAATGAACCATAAACCCACTTGCGAGCCCAGTGCGGATTGGTGGTTGTTACCGAGTGATTATTAGCCAGGACCAAAAAAATTGCGAAAGTTGCTTAAAGACCGGGCGCGTTAAAGCTCCTCTTTGCACTTATCGGAGACCAATAGCCCTTACCAAAATCTTTGCAGATACATAATTATTTAATTCGTTAAAAACTCATTTGTCCAATTATAAACATAAAATCAAAAAGTAAAAGATAGGTAATCAATCAGTTTAATTTACCTTTTGTAACTCCAACAATGGGGCATTCATGGCTCTATCGTACACAATATCTAAATTCATAAGCTTATCACAATTGTATTCAACTGAGCCACCATAATAACAGTCTCACGCACACACCAAATCAATTCCACCTAATTAATTAACGATCCGTTGACGACTGGTGTCAATCGCTTTTGATCAAGCTTCACATCTGACGTCGAGATCATTCGTAGTGACTTTTATTACGAGATAATCGTCACGTATCGTGCTGTAGTCGCCTCGAGCTAAACAGATGTTATACCTACTATGGGTGAGAGGTGTGTACTTGTCCGAACTCCGAACAGAATAATTATATACATTAACAGGTGATAGGTTATTAGATAATTGACCCCATCACCTTCGTTGAACAGATGTGACGTGTAATAAACTTTCAACAACAACCACGGTTAGTACAACTCGGTCGTAAGGTCATGTGATTCAAAAGGTCCTGGAAAACTTTTTCAATGAATAAAATGCATTTGCTTTTGAAGTCAAGATCTGAGTCGACAGAACTAGATGAGGTCAGGTCCAGAAGATGCTTGTTTACTCTTACTTTAAAGACATAAGGGGTTGTAGGTTTTTCGAAACACAGACGCTGGAAACGCATTCCATTATTTACCTAAACGAAAGACTGCTTTGAAACCCAAAGAAATATGATGATATCCCGGAGTAAAAGTCCTTATTACTTAAGGACAGTGTAGCTTTCTATTAGTGAAGAAGTTTTTAGAATCAATTTAGTGGTTCCTGAGATTTTTATCTTATCTTATCTTATCTTAGTGGGGCCTGCCAAGGTTTCCCTCTCGCAGTAACACTTCGACCCATCGGGATCATTTGTGCAACCCCATCCTTTCACTCTTCTGCCTCTGTAAAGATATATGCCATAAGCTTGGCAACGTCCTTAAGAGCGAAGAGCCTGAAGTCCTCCGGTTTTGGATAGGCCGACCCCAGGTAAAACATAAATGCCTAACACAAAACCTGCCTGCCTGCCTAAAACAAAAATAAATGCCTGTTTATTTGCAACACCAGGAGTCCCATTCTTTTTCTAGCCAGAGAGTGGCAGTCACACAGTAGGTGATGCATTGACTCAGTTTCATCTCCACATGCCCTACACAAGCTATTTGTTGATAGATGCATTCTGTGAAGCATTTGTTTTGTGGCATAGTGCCCTGCCAAGGCACCGATGGCTAATCGGGCCTGCCTTCTGCTGCCTCCGCATATGAACATACTCTGTCCTAAGGTGTTTTCGCCTAGGAAGGATTTGGAGTGTTTCATACCCGGCTGAGATGAGATCCTGAGATTCTTACTCCTACGTACAAATAAACACATCTCCTCTTTCTAATTTTAGTGTAACCTTTTAAAATAGACGTTAGAAGTTACGTCTAGTTATGAGATCAATAATGTCTGGAAACCATTAAGTCCGAGAACATTATCGCGTTTAACCTTGACCATGAAAGAAAAACTTTAATAAATCCTTAATTTATTTTTCATTTACAGTCAGCATAAAATGCAATGTGACGTTCTAAATGGTCAATAATATTTTGAAACTTAGGTAAGTTTAGTCGGTATTTTTTTAGTTTTGCCGTGTGCTGCCCCAGGTACCGCTAGAGGGATGTTCAAAGTCAAACCATTTATAGCACAGACAGACACTTAATGACGTCAAAACTATAAAATCCAAACAATAATAAAAAACAAAAAGTAGTTTAGTTTAAACTACTGAATCTACCACCAGCTCGGATTTTGGTAGAGGCTTCGGCCGAGAAGAGTTATGAGAGAGATGAGGTCGAGAGATACCTGCGCGAGCTCCACGCGGATGAGTGGCAGGAGGTGGTGCAAGACAGACCGAGGTGGAAGCTCTTATTATCGGCTGCCAAGACTCACTTTGGATCGCTGCGTCAACCTAGTTAGTTAATTTGTTAGGTAGTTTTAGTCAGATTTACAGTGTAAGAACTATTCAATCAATTTTTTATTCAACAAAAGTAGTTAATACTGTTAGTCAAGAGTCGTCTTCTTCAATGGTAAGATATTTTAAATCGTTTATGTTGCTTTGATCATTTTGTCGCTGACTGTACATTATGAGTTATGTAACTAACAGATCAGGTTTAAAAGCAAACTTTAACTGGTCCATATTTAAGCACACTATGGTAAGCAAACGTTAGCGTGTACTCGCGAAAATAATGTAACCATGAACTTGTTAGGTATTTTAAACAATGATTATGATGCCATTGGGCGTCATACTAGTTGCTATGGCCGCGAAACCGTTCGCGTAGACTTTTCGCCTCTGTACACATTACCTACCCAGTTTGAATAACTGGTAAAGGCAGAATATGTAACACTAGCGGCCCGTCGCACGGGTGGACATTTTTTTATTGAATACTAGCGGCCGCTCGCGGTTTCACCCGCGCAGTATATCGGAATAAAAAGTATCCTATGTGTTAATTCAGGTTATAAACTATCTGTATGCCAAATTTTATTCAAATCCATTCAGTAGTTTTTACGTGAAAGAGTAACAAACATCCATCCTTACTTACAAACTTTCGCGTTTATAATATTAGTGGGATAGCTTATGTTACTCAGCGCTAATGTAGCATTCTAATGGTGAAAGATTTTTTTAAATCGGTCCAGTAGTTTTTGAGTTTATTCGTAGCAAACATACATACATACAAAGATACAAAGGCTTCCTCTTTATAATATTAGTATAGATATTTATTTATTTATTTATTTATTAGTTACACAAAACAGATAGAAATTAAAAAATAACAAAAATGCATGATATATTGTATAAGAGCTAAATTCCTATCCAAAAGATGTGTACACAACACGATTAATAATAAGCGTCCATGTTAAAGTTTACCTAATCTACAACTATATCCAATTAAAAACTAATTATATACAATACATAGGAATGGTGAAAAAAAAAAAATTAAAAAAAATAAAAATATAACAAATTGAAAACTTATTCTAGGTTAATGTTGACTTTTAAATTTTACAAAGATAAACTTTATGAAGTTTTCTTAATGAGTGGGAGATGCCGAGCCAAGAATTTCCCGGACATTTTTTTAAATTCATGTATTTTCATTGAAAATATGTCGATGTTGTTATTAAGTGCAACCAGTTCATTGTATAGACGGCCAAAAGTTGAAAGTACTAAGTCTAGTAAACGATTGTTACTATTGATTATATTATTATATTGGTTTAAATAACACATCGACATAGTTTCTTGCAAGAGAAATGACTTCCGATTAGACAAATCGCTCGGGGTAAGCATGTTTGAACCATGAACAGCTGACCATGACATGTGTGGAGTATTAAAATCACCTATGAGTGTAAACTCATTTTTATCTTTACTGTTCAAAATGTTTTTTGGTAGTTAATATAAAATTCTTCAAGTTCCGCTACAGACATATCTGGCGGTAAATAACAAACGCATATGTTTATTATAGGCATGCTGTTGTTGACTGGCAATATGCTTACCCAAACGTCCTCAAATCGGCTCTCCCAATGAATTTGGCGAACTGTGTTAAATTTTTTACTAATAGCCTAGCAATACACCACCACCATCGGACTTATTACTACAACTACTATAACGATCCCTACGAAACATATTGTAACGTACATCTAAAAACTCTCTGTCATATACACTAGAATATATATTTGTTTCGGCTAGGCATAATATATCAAAGTTACAGTTTAAGGCATTAAGAAAAAAGTCTTTTAATTTAGAACGAAATCTGTTAACATTTTGATAATAAATCGTAATCATTGTTGGTTAATAACTGAAACCAAGTATCCATATTATGATATTAACTTACTTTAAATAAATTACGCTACAATTTCTAAATATTATCGTAGTTTGCTTAGACTTTGATATGGACTGCATTCGCGTTGTCATCTTTACGTAAGTACACACGACCATAGCGCACCCACACATATTTATAATTATTTGTTTTGGCGAATGCTCTCGTTTCAGCGTGAAGTTTCTTGCAGTCGATCGATAAATGCTCGGACACAAAGATTCTTTGATTATTTCCCGCTATACCTAAATGCGTTGTATTCAACATATCGCTGGGGTGAGCCTTGTTGAAGCGATGGACTGCCGAGATAAACTCATCCCGTTGACGCAACGATGTTAGGCTGAGAAGGATGTTTCGAGGGCGGCTGGACGAGCTGTTCATCTTCGCTACACGACGGCAAGCTTGTATGTTAGAGTCCTGGATAGGATAATCGACAACTGCACACAATGTTTTTACCAGAGATAATACGTTTTCATTTCTATTTTCCGGTACCGTCTGTATTTCAACGTTATGTTCACGTGATATTTTTTCCAAAATCGACAGCCTGCCACGCAATGTGTTTATTTCTGCTTGCATAGCGTTTCTGTCGGCCTCTAACATTTTTACAGTTTTATCCTGCTCATGAATCACCGATTTAAGGTTTTTTTGTTCGCTGATGATAAAGTCGGTTGTGTTAGTAAACTCCACCTTTAATTCGTCAGTAGCCGACTTAATTTCAGCCACTATTAGTTCTTTCAACTCAGTTTTCAGCGCAGTTCGTAGGTTAGTCATATAAGCTGAGTTTGGAGCCAGTTTTTGATCTAACAACGCGCTTATCTCCTCCAGTGTAACCCCCCGGAAGTAGCTTTTGAGGGGCTTGATGAGTTGGTCGGCGTCAAAGTCGACTTGGTCTTGCAGCCGACCGGAGTGTCATCGTAAGCAGCAGCACGTCGTCGGATGTTTACATTTTCACAAAAAGGGCATCTTAGGGAAGACAAATCCTTCTCATTTAGCTTCGATGAGCGCTCGGGTGTTATTCCAATACAGATATAGCAATAATGCGAGTTGCAATTATTGCATTTTAGTGAACTAGTTTCATTGATTTTAACTCTGCACTCGTTACAATACATGTTTGACCTCCTTTGATGTTTTGATGTCCGCGCACAAATGTTTTTCTCACACAACACACTAATGCTAATTTAAAACTAGAATAATATAATTAATATATTGCACGATCACTGAAACACGTCCGCTTAGTTTGATGATTAGATTGAGATATATATTACAATTATTATATTATTAACAATTAAATTAAACAATTAAATTAAATTAATAATTATAATTAAAGTGTTGAATAATTTCGGCGAGCTGGTTAGAACCACGATAGCTCAATTGGAAGAGCACCTGACCCGGTATGTCAGAAGGGTGCGGGTTCAAAACCTGCTCGTGGCAATTTTTTCAATATTTGTGTTTTATTTTTTATTTTCTTTTATTAACTATTATTATAATTATAATTATGTTTTATATTTTCATTTAATTCTGCAGTGGTCACTAACTAAGTTTTAACAGTTTTACCGACTCTCTGATCTAGTGGATTTAGAGCAATAGTAGGCAGCTCGTTTTAAGTCGTTTTTAGCTACCAACCGTATCACTATCATAACTAAATATGTCGCCATAACATCAATGTTAGTAGCATCGTTGTGGTTAGACAGTTAGAGACAAAATAGTCAGTACCTGCATAGTTGACGGTTCCGGGTGAAGTGCGCTTCCACATTCGGCACTTATCGACACTTCACATTAAATGAGATGAAGGCTAATAGCTGACGTACAGGATTAAATAAAGCGTAAGCTGCTGCTCTTGCTTTACAGCTGATAGTTAACAATTAATTCACAAGCAGAGTGGTGCTCGAAGACGCAGTAGCAAACAATTTTTTTTTTATTTTTTTTTATTTTGACACGCCATATTGACTTCACCCTGCCTGATGAAAAGCAGCCAGTGAAGCCCAAGAAGTGAAAGCGTTCATCACAGCGCTACCACGCTATGCCAAAATATATTAGGTATGCGATTGCTATATAAAATAACTAAATAAATGTTTCCCACACTCACACCAAATAACTAGCCCTAGAAAAGCTTCCTTAAGAAACTCCATAAATGGTTAACAAAAAACGGATAAACATACTTAATATACTTAAATACATACTTATATTATACATAGGAAACACCCAGACCTGAAACAATTTAGAAAAACAGGTAATTCTAAATTGATCCGACCGGGGATCGAACCCGGGACCTCAGAGATGGCGACAACATGAAGACCGGTGTGAAAGTCACTCGACCAAGGAGGTCGTCAAAAGTCAAGATTGCTAAAGTCAAGCAATTTTCACAAAGACCACCGGTCTTCAGATGGGTGACCAAAAAATGATCATCTCGAACATCTCCGTAAAGTCGTTGGTCCTGGCTACATTAGCAGTCGTTAAAAAATCCATCAGCACTGGGCCTGCGTGGTGGTTTATGGCCCGTTTATCTTGTAGTGTTTCTATATATACGGAAGGCTCATGCCCCACCAGTGGGGACATAAAATGAGCAGTTGAGGTGAAGTTGTGTGTATCATACAATTAAAAGGTTTAAAGTGAACGTTAAAAATGGAGTCAGGGAGGCGACGCGGGCCGCGTAAATCAACGGACAGACAGAAATGTGTGTAACGGCGGATGATCTACTGTTTATGTCCGCGTGATATACCGACGTTATTACAGCAAAATTATAATAACTTCAGTATCCGCGATGCTTTTGCTTTCACGGTGAAGAGGTAAGTATAGGGGTTTGGTAAAAGCGCATTGTTTCTAACAACAGTTTTTTTTTTCGAATATAATTAATATAGATAATTATAGTTTTTCAGGTCGGCAACACAAAAGCAACACCTCTGATGTTGCTAATACTCGTTTACGTCACACCTTAAAGAGGGGGGGGGGGGGGATATCACCAGAATCTGACATTGTGTGACAAGGGGCAGGGGGTCAAAGGCTTTGTGACGTCACATGTTAAAATTCACAAGGATAAAAAATGGACACAAGATGAATAAGTTTTGTATTTTTAATTAACATAATTAGTTGTCTATTGTTTCTTAGCTAGTCGTTTGTTGTCTCTGTACTCTAAATATTTGACTTAATGTTTATTTTATTAAAGACTATTTAATAAGAAAAAA
Source organism: Eudonia lacustrata (assembly GCA_947562085.1). NCBI lineage: Eukaryota > Metazoa > Arthropoda > Insecta > Lepidoptera > Crambidae > Eudonia > Eudonia lacustrata. The sequence continues at coordinate 24,634,371 of OX387314.1, forward strand.
AATAATAACTGTTCTCTTTTATAAATGTTTATATAATTTGTAACGCAAATTTTGTTGCGAACAAATTTCAAAAAAATACAATGCATAAAATTGGAAAAGGTGTGACGTCACATCAGGGGTTTCTAAAAATGTGACAACCTGTGACAAGAACGTCCTGAAATTCTTGTCACGTAATTTATGGATGGCCCCTATCCATGGGCGGTGACCGCTCACCAACAGGCCTGCTCGCTTGAGAACTATTAATATTTAAAAAAAGTATTGATGTGGCTATAAACGTCCAACTGCTTAGCTCAGGCTTCCTTATCATCATCATCATCAGCTCATTTTATGTCCCCCCTGCTGGGCACGAGCCTTCCCTATGGATGGATAGGGAGAACGGGTCATAAACCACCACAGAGGCCCCGTGCAGACTGATGTTAAAAACTGCTAATGCAGCCGTTACTAACGGCTTTGCGAGTCTTTGGAGCACCGAGAAGCTCGAGATGATGCTTTTTGGTCACCCATCCAATGACGCTGCACCATCGAGTTCCTTCCCTATAATAATAGCAAATGGGACGATCAGGTCATACCTACCGCACTGACCCAATGGGGTTAGACTTTAATGACGGCTGACTGATCAACGGCTTAACGTGCCATACGAAGCACGGAGGCGTTCAAAATATTTTTATATTTTAATTTTTAAGCTAGCTGTTGTACATGTACGTTACTTTCTACTATATATTTAGAAGTCTATATAACGAAATAGAAAAAGAAGGTACTGTTGGTCATACGCATAGGTTTTACGTACGTTTCAGGACAATTCATCCAACACTTATTCCCAATAGTGCCGTCTTCCTAGTACAAAACTATATACGCACGTGTCTCAAACTTCAATATTTGCAATGTCTTTCAAGAATGTAACAAGAAGTCGGTACTTCCCCTATGCTAGACGTAAAGTACCTACTACTAGCTAGCAAGCTCTAGTCTAGGTATCGCTTCAGAACACTAGCTAGCTCTAGTCTAGGATCGCTTCAGAACTATTAATAAAACATTTATTTCAATAATGTCATCTTCTGACTTTGACTTTAGACTTTGAGACTTTTGTGCTCATGCACGTGCCTCAAACGCTCTGTTTGCTTTTTAATATTTTATAATGTTACAAGAACCTAACAATAAAATTCAATTATAACGAAATAAAGTTCAGAAAAATTGAATCCAACACTATACGCAACACGCCATCTTCTAGGTACGTTGGACATATCTTATTAATATAGTAGTAAGCTACTTGCCCTACTCTTCGGTACCGTTACAGAACAATTCATTGAACACTTATCTCCGATAGTTCCATCTCTCCGGTACACAGCGTCTCTCGCCCAGAGTCAGTCGACGCCGCCCGCCCCAGCGATCCGGCCGCACATAAATCTGCCTAATCATTTGAATTACTCCACCGCAACGGCTTCTCTTAATAACGCTGCGACATTGGAACTGAGCTGAGGATATATAGTAGTGGGAGCGGGTGACTGATGGCCATTATGGGTTTGGGGGGTAATATTTGCGAGACATTAAGAACTTGATTGGAGTTACGATTATTTGAATTTGTGGGTGGTGGTGCGTTATCGCGACTTTCCTATATGTAGCGTTCGCTGGTTGATATTAATTCTGTTAAATTAAACTGGAAGCTGGATTGTTTATTGTCTTATTGCAAATTATCACAGCATGGGGTTCTTGAAGAAGGGAGTAAGGAGGTTTGAGGCGCAAGAGATACTCTTAGAGAGGCATGTGTAAAGGCTTAATCAAAATTACAAAACAAACAGACAGTAATTTTTTTAAATATATTTAACGGGTAAGCTCAGAGCCTTGATCTCACCTGATGTTAAATGATGATATAAGGTCAATGATGGAAGCGCACTTCACCCGGGATCCTCAACTAGTGAAGCACTGGCTACCTTATGTCTAGCTGCCGGAACACAACAATGCTACAAACATTGATGTTATGGCGACATAACAGAGCACATAACATAACAGAGCGAGGAGTTCGATGGCGCAGTGAATAACGCGCCCGGTCTGCGAGTGCTGAGGTTAACCAACTTTCGCAAAGGCCGGTCATCGGATGGGTGACCAAAAGTGTATCATCTCGAGCTCCTCCGTGCTTCGGAAGTCACGTAAAGCCGTTAGTCCCGGCTGCATTAGCAGTCGTTAACAACCACCAATCCGCACTGGGCCCGCGTGGTGGTTTATGGCCCGTTCTCCCTATCCATCCATAGGGAAGGCTCGTGCCCCAGCAGTGGGGACATAAAAATGAGCTGATGATGATGATAGCGACATATTTTAGATAAGATGGTTATGGTATATATTGTGGTGATGGCTTGATTTCAAAGATGGAGTAATTAATACTACTATCTTACTATACTTACTAGTTATACCATACTTACTTGCTTAACAATAACGAAGAACAGTGGCAGGTTAATTATGTATGGTGGCTGGAATGCAATATTGTATAATTTTGAAGAGCACATTGTTCTCAGACGTATATAATATACTAGCTGTGCTCGCGACTTCGTCCGCGTGGAATAGTGACTTTCGGCAGCATTTTTAATTTTTAAGGCTCTTGTTCCCGTTTTTGCAACATTTTTCACTAATGCTTCGCTCCTATTGGTCGCAGCGTGATGTTATATAGCCTAAAGCCTTCCTCAATAAACGGACTATCCAACACAATTTTTTTTTAATTCGAACCCATAGTTTCTGAGATTAGCGCGTTCAAACAAACAAACACTTCAGCTTTATAATATTATAATATATAATATTGATATAGATTAGTATAAGATTGTATTACTAATTGTGTTTGTCTACACACAATTAAAAAATTTTAGAGGTTATGTGTTAATTTATTTATTTATTTATTATACTTACACTGTATACTAAATAAATAAATGAATTCACACAGACATTAACATTACAGAATTAGTATAGACATGTACCTGGGCGCTTCTCTCCTCCACCACGGTCAACCCGAGCCGAGGTCCGAGCCTTTAGAGGCGCCCTCGGGTTGTTCCGCTCCCCGATTCGATCCGAACTCTTCGGAGAATCTAGTAGGGCACGGGGACACGCACTTTAAAGTATGTGAGGCCGTTCCCTCTAGAAAACCTCCGAAGGAGATTCGTTTCACACGGCTTGAGGTACCATTTACGTACCTCGCCGCCCCCACAAAATCCCGGTGAAGCTGAAAATGCCGTTTGAGGCAATCAGCAATCTCTACAAAAAAAAAAACAACAGGCATACCCAAAAGTGGCTTGGTTTTGGTTATTGTTACATAAAAACATTAAAGTACCCTACCCTCTGTAAAACAGACGGACGTGAGATTGTACTCGTATGAATTATTGTCACCCATTTTCAGAAGATTCAATACAACGTAATAGAACACTATTTGTCAACTTAAGTTTCAGACCTTCATTGTTTTAAACCAATTTAAAATTAAGGATATTTCCTATTTATCTTACAATTACAATAACCATAAGTTACACACAGAGCTTCCAACAGTTCCAGAGCACACAGCTCGGGAAGCAATTGGCAGAGTTCACAGTCTAAAAAAACTCATCTGCTAAAAGCAACAGGAAATGCTAGCTGCTAATTAGCGCAATAATATTTAAAACAGGCTACAGCCGAAACGTTAAGCGGAATTTATACCAAGACAATATTAGAAGAGAGAAATGAGCAGAGCGAATGCAATAACAATAAATAGCAATAAATAAAAGGATTCACTCGTTGCTTGTATTGTATGATACTAATCCTACGGGATACGGCGCGGTGGAGACGCCTCGCCTACTTTATTTTTTGTGATTTCTATTTGTATGTAATACTAGCTGTGCTCGCGACTTCGTCCGCGTGGAATAGTGACTTTCGGCAGCATTTTTAATTTTTTAGGCTCTTTTCCCGTTTTTGCAACATTTTTCACTGATGCTTCGCTCCTATTGGTCGCAGCGTGATGTTATATAGCCTAAAGCCTTCCTCGATAAATGGACTATTCAACACAAAAAGAATTATTCAATTCGAACCAGTAGTTCCTGAGATTAGCGCGTTCAAACAAACAAACAAACAAACAAACTCTTTAGCTTTATATATTAGTATAGATTATTAAAAAAAATCTCTTCATAACTTTTTAAACTATCATAGTCACAATAGAATAAATATTATTAAAGGGATTACCATGTTCATGTTCTTGTCCAGTGATTAGCTTATGTAAAGACCGCAAAAAAAACAAAAGTGCCGTTTCGCGATCTGATACGGCCAGTGCAGTGTGTCGAGAACAAGTTCGAGTGAATAGTGACTTAGGAGACAGTGGTACGATCGATACTCGCAAAAAACGACTAAGGAAGAGGGTCGATCGTTTTGTCTGGTCATAATCACCCACCCGCAATAACTTCAGTACATCCGTGATCATGGCGTATGCAACTGTACCGAAATATCGGATACTCAAACACAACCAGAACATGGTTAATAATATTTATTCTTAAAATCTCTTTATTTGTATTAGACATGTTTGTCTTAATAAGTACTTTTGTGGTACTTATACAGGATTCATCGCTGAGTAATATTATATAGTACTAGTGGCCACCCGCAGTTTCGGGATAAAAAGTATCCTATGTGTTACCTAGGTCATAAACTATCTGTATGCCGAATTTCATCCAAATCCATCCATCCGTTGCAGCGTGAAGAAGCTACAAATATACACACATATACACACAAACTTTCGCATTTATAATATTAGTGTGATTTTGCCTTAATTAAACTTTTAATTGTATATTTCAATTTATGTTTAGCCAGCTTAACGATGCTTAGATGCTTTATAAAACGAGCTAAGGCACTGCAATCTCCTATTTATATTATTACTATTAATTTTAACACATGAAGAAATAAAATGATTATTATTACTTTTTTATCGTATATAATATAGTCTCTTTTATTTGTACATTTTTAATTTTAAATAATTTTAGGAATCACTAGAAAAGGTACATAAATAAGCACTAACAGATTGTCAAGCACGTGTCGTGTTCTTACAAAACAAAACTGCATTCCGCATTTAGCGAAACACAATTTTCCTCATTTCTCAGATGGCGACTCGGCAGTTTTCCTATCCACAGAACTAATCCAAGGCAACGCCGACTGTTACGGCGATTACTTTAATTGGCTCAATCTCCATTCAAAACCACCTCGGAGGTGGGGGAGGGGGGGTCACCGCCAGATTTATGGCAAAAGGGTAAGGCTCTGATCCCTGTTTATGAAGGAAGATAGGGAAAAAAGGAGATAGTTTCGGGAGCGGATTAGTTCACAATTGCTGGAGAGTTTTCTGGAAAACCGTTTCAAGTTTATATGGAGACCGACGCTACTTTGGCCGTCTGTGGTCTCAAGATATAGGTCACTTTCAAATTCAGTTAATGATACATTATTATAATAATTATCAGCCATTATTTTCCCATTACTTTTATTGTTACATGTATGAGTAATAAATATTTTGTTGTTCAATAAAAACAATTGACTGTGCTTGATAAATTAAATATCGTCAATTAAAATTTTCATTATACCTAGAGACTCTTTTAGTAAAAATTAGAAGTTATTGGACTTTTCGATACTCATTTCGCTTCTGTTTTATACATTTTATAGTTTTGATGTCCATAATTTCGACTGGAACATTGTTAAAAACAATTATTATATTATCTAAACACTAAACAATAATGTTCAAACATTAATAATATTTGAATAGACATTGTGGTATTCGGTCAAATCATTAAAAACATACCAAAACTAGACGAACTTGCATAAAGTGCTTGATTCAAGATGAAGGAAATAGCAAGTTGAGTTGGAGGTGTCACGTGTCTGCCTGCTCTATAGGTTTCATGTGTGATTGATTAAGCAGACGTTTTAGTGGTGTTTTCTCATGACTTACAGATAAGTCATGGGTAAACACTACTAAAACGTTTTAGATATTTTGATTTCTGAATACCTATCTATTTACATATTAAGTAGATAAAAAGCTAACTAGCTACTTCTATATTCACCGTCATTAAGGTCACTATGGTTTGTTGCACTAAATCTAATAGGTTGGGGAAAAATTTGTTCGCATTTTTTTATGAAAATTAAAAACATTTTTTTAAATAGTTTATTTACATTTAACTAAAGTATGTAGCTGCCATTTCTTTCGATAACTTTTTGCCATTTTTGCACTATTGCAAATAGGGACATGATCCCATTGCTTATAGAAACTTTTGGGCTTCTGATCAAAATACCGCGACAAGTGGTTTTGACAGTCCTCTCGTGATGTTAACCTGGCACTGCCTAAAGAATTCTAAAGAGACCGAAACAGGTGGAAATCTGAAGGTGCAAAGTCAATACTATACGGCGGATGCATTAACACCTCCCAGCCAAACTCTCTTCATTTTTGCTGAGTGACTTTTTCAAAAATGGCATCCATTTTATCCGTAACCGACCAGAGCGACGTGCATTTTTGACATCAAAATTTCCGGATTGAAAACGCTTAAACCAATTTTGTGCTACTTTCACAGACACTGCACTAGGTCCATAAACTTCGCAATTTTTTTTCGCGGCTGCGTTGCATTATTTCCTTTTTTGTAGTAAAATTTTAAAATTTATCGAATTTCTTCAATAATTTCACTCATCTTGAAAAGAAAAACAAATTAAATCACACATTTTCCTAATTTGAATTTGGAATTATCTTCTTTAAAATTTAAACTTTTAATGACACCAAAACCAGCCAGATACAAATAGTATAGACAAAGAGATTTTATTGCAATTTCATACATACTACCTATAAGCGAAAAGACTTTTTCCCCATCCATTTCAGCGATAATTACCCATCCTTTTGTACTGCAAAATATAAAACCATATTTTAATATTTTTTATTATTTAATTTTTTAATTATGTAAACTTACAAAAATATGTTAGTATGCAATCAGTTCTATTGATTCCACCGGTTAAAACGTCCATAAGAGCTGGTCTTAAAGTGTAAGGCGGCGAGCTGGCCACTTCATCACGCGCCGTGTTTTCATTAGTCGCCGTAACGTATGACGCGGCCGGGGGCTAAATCTTCATTTTTGACGTCCCATGGGCATCTTTGTAGAGCGGCTGGTAATGGAAGTGGCATAGCGTAGGTATTTTGTTTTAACATGTTTTTTGTTAGTAACCGTGTTACAAAGATTAAATGAATTTTCTATTGTCAAGTCAGTCACATGTTTCTCTTAACTTTTACAGTAAATTAATGATTTTATAGCAGAGTAAGGGTTTGGGTTAACAAAGCAATAGGTTAAGTAAATTGTTGTCCCGGTTCAGCGAATGTGTAACGAGTAAAAAACTTTGAGCTCCTCCGAGCTTCGGAAGGCACGTTTTAGGCGATTATCACACTGCCCAAACCACGCTGCATGTTGCGTGTCGACGCACCTACGCGCGTTGCTCGTGGTTGCTTTTTCTGTGTGTTGGACTGTGCGTATTTTCTATACAAACGGAGATACTTACAAGCAACGTTAGAGCACGCGTTCACGCGCTATGCTGCGTGGTGCGTGGCATTGTGTTAACTGCATTAGCTGGTCCTGGTAGCTGTTGCGTTGGACCAATCTACTCGTGCGCTATTGTAATATGGGAAGGCCTGCACCTCACTTTGACAACGGTTGATAATGGTGGTTAGCGGCACATCAGCATCACCATCTACCGTTCATTTCATGTTGCTTTAACCTTAGCAAATGCAGACAGCGTGTTTACCAATGCACTATCGAGTGACACATTTATCTTCTTCTTCTATATATATAAAATTCTCGTGTCACATGTGAGTTGCCATACTCCTCCAAAACGGCTCTATCGATTTTTATGAAATTTTATGAAATTTCATATGTGTATTCGGTAGGTCTGACAATCGGTCGTAATCTATTTTTCATACCTCTAAGTGATAAGTGTGGTCCACCCGAAACATTTTTTTTTCCAATACAAAATTTTCTACGATTTGTTTGTTTTGTTGTCATAGAAACGATTTGAATGTTTTGTTGACATAGAAACTGTCAAAGCGATACGAAGTCCGCTGGGTCAGCTAGTTTAAATATATTTTTTTTTTAGAAAAATGGTAATGTTGTATCGAGCTATGCTTGAGGTCACTTCCAGTTGCCGTACGCGCGTGTGCATGTGTCGAGCCCACCGGACGGGGGACACCGCTAATGTTGATATATCGGTCGAGTTCGGACGGACTGACACACGAATTTTGTACTGAGATGTTAAATAGTAAGGACGCCTCGTGTCTGCTTATTTATGGATGCGAATGAGTGCAGAGACGTCCTGGTTTTCGGTCGCAAAGCTGTATTTTTTTCTTTACATAGGTACATTTTGTGGTAGTTTTTTTCTAATCTTTGTTGTGATGTAAGGTGTATTCATTCGGTATCACTATACATACTAAAGTCCAGTAACGTTAAAAATGTCGCATGAGGCAATCAGCAAATTCTCTTCAAAAAAATTACTATACATACCTACATTGTAAGTCAAATATATTTTGATAAGTTTATTTACACGTATTGACGTTTATCTAAATGCAGCTGCTGTGGGAAGTGTTGCAGCTTTTTTTGAAGAGAGTTTGTTTATTGCTTTTGGCTGCATTTTCAGCAACACCGGACCACACCGTAACAATGTGTTGCAGCGTTTTGATAAGATATGTGATGTCGGCCAACTAGTCATGCGTAGGAGTTCCCTTATCCTTACGTATAGTGTAGATTCCACAGATAAAACACTTTTGCACGTTAGAAATGATGTTCGTTTCATAAGGTCACCTCTAAAAGGTTGTTATAAACATTTTCAACTCAACAGGTAACTAATTAATAACATGACTGCATTAAAATAATGTTATTTTATCGTGACTTTTGAACTTTTGCTAGTTTCATACAACATCTGAGAGAGACTCAAGAACATTCTATAAAATCTTTATTCCTTCAACGCAACGCTGACTCTTAACGCAATCAACTAAATCGTTGCTTATTACTAGTAACACTTAACCAGTTATTTACCAGTCATTCTTCTCGCTAGGCGTTGGGGGCAGCCATTTTTCAGCGTTACAAATTAGAAATGGAGCTTGGATATCGAATGATGGATGCCCGACGGACTGTGCGGCTATCGACTCGATATTTCAGTCTGCGCTAAGTTGCCGCCCCAAGAAAATTATCGTGGTTGATGCACTACATGATTTGTAGACAAGAGTGCTCTACTAACAATGACATTTTATTGTGTTTAGTTTTACCTTAGCTGTTATATTTGTTCATTTTTATCGGCAACATGGTAATGTTCTTATACACTATTGTATGTGTATGTGGTACTCCTCATGTATTATAGTTTCAATTACGTTCCAAATGTCAAAGTCAGGAAAATAATAATATCAGGAATATATTTTGGAAGTATTACAATAACAAAATCAAAGCCCTGTTTGTGCATATAAGTAGCAATGATTGTTTTAACGTATTTTATGTTACTTACTGTACTAGCGATATTATGCGTAGTAGTAGTACAAAACCTATAGCCACACATCACAGCCACCATAATGAAATTACTAATTACGAGTTATTTAAAGGGACATTTCTGTTTGTGTAATTTCTTAAACATATTTATTGTAAAATTGTAAAATAAACATTTAATCAAAGTCCATTCAATATTAGAAGTTTTTATTGTGAGTAAATACAATGAAGGCTCACACCAATAAATACCGTTCCAATCTAATCAACACTATTTTCTACTTTGCATGCGAAGGTTATTGGAATGCTGAAGGAAGCTTTCTTAACAATCGCATAAATCTTGGTAAAATAAAATAGTTAAGGCGCTCTGTTGTCGTTTAAAGCAAGTAGTTAGTAGTAATAGTAGGTAGTAGTTTTATCCGCCTCTGTGGTCTAATGGTTGCTACCACCATCTTATCTAAATATGTCGCCATAACATCAATGTTTGTAGCAGTGTTGTGTTCCGGCAGCTAGAGATAAGATAGCCAGTGCCTCACTAGTTGAGGATCCCGGGTGAAGTTCGTTTCCATCATTGGCCTTATCATCACTTAACATCAGGTGAGATCAAGGCACTGTGCTTACCCGTAAATATCATCATCATCAGCTCATTTTATGTCCCCGCCGCTGGGGCACGAGCCTTCCCTATGGATGGATAGGGAGAACAGGCCATAACCACCACGCGGGCCCAGTGCGGATAAAATATACCCGTAAATATATTTAAAAAAAAGTAGAGCCCCCTTCGCCACACTCTGACAGCAAGTAGCCAATCTCGTTCACAGATAATTTATTTGGCAACATCACGAGAGGGTTTAGTCTTATGTAGGCCAGCTATTACTTCATATTTCCTTCAGACAGACACCGCGATCGATATCCTGAGTTATACGTACACTTAACCCCATATCAGACACAACATTTACATTGTAAAATAGCTCTTGGAACAATGAAGGGACGGCTTAGATTATGGGGAAAAAGGTTTGCTTGACACGTTGTTACATGTACTTCACGCATAAGTGTAATCTTTAGTAATTGTCTATTGGCGCTAAGTAGGGTACAAAATGGGACCTTGAATATGAAGGAGTTTTTTGAATCGTGGTAATTAAAAAAATATTTACCTATTATTTCTGAAATATAAAATTGAATTCAAAAATATTTTTAAGTTTTTAAGAACTTGTTTATTATATCATCATCTATAGGCACAGTGTCTTAATACTCATAACCGTCTCTCTGTGGTCTAGTTGTTAGACAACTGGTCTTAAACCCAGAAGTTCCTAGTTCGATACCAACAAGGGCGCACATTGACCTCGATTTCGTTGATAAAGGGCTTGTTTTAAGTGCGCCTGAGTAGCTACCACCATCTCACCGTCTTTGACTAAAACAACAATTACCAGCATTATTGAGGTCTAAAAGTTAGAAGGTAAGATATCCAGTTCTACTCATTAATTGGGGATTAATTTTAATATATAAAAAAAATTAAAAAGTATTTATTTCAGGTAAATCAATTATAATTAAGTTACCGGGGCTACCCCAAAAAGTACTGTGGGGGGGACACTTGTGTGGGGTAAGGCTCGGTCTTCCTACGTAAACATAACAGTTTCGATTTACATGAGTGATACAAGGTTTCAAAATTTCTTTGCGAGATTGTGTGTGTGTGTGTGTGTCTATGTGTGTGTCTGTGTGTGTCTGTGTGTGTCTCTGTGTGTGTGTGTGTGTGTGTTTGTGTGTGTGTGTGTGTGTCTGTCTGTGTGTGTGTGTGTGTGTCTGTGTGTGTGTGTGTGTGTGTGTGTGTCTGTGTGTGTGTGTGTGTGTGTGTGTGTGTGTCTGTGTGTGTGTGTGTGTGTGTGTCTGTGTGTGTCTGTGTGTGTGTGTGTGTGTGTGTGTGTGTGTGTGTGTGTGTGTGTGTGTGCGTGCATGTGTGTGTGTGTGTGTGTGTGTGTGTCACAATTCCACGCGGACGAAGTCGCGAGCGCGGTAGTCATTTATATACGCTATTAACACAATAATAAATAGTCCTACCTACTAATAAGTTTATGATAACTTACTGTTCGTTTCATGTTAGTATTAATCTTTGATTAGTTTATGACATTTCATTAGTTTTTACTTTTATTTTTGATTAGTTTTATCTTTGATTAGTTTTAATCAACTTAAAAATTGCATGCCCGTTATGGGTACACTGTTGTAACTCAAATGTACTGCATCCTCAACCGCAAATTGTACACAGTTTAAGCAATAAATTATATTCTATTCTATTCTATTCCTATTAACCCATCCGGAACATCTAACACGGTAGTTTATAGGTATAGGTTTACGTCATTGGTCTAACGGAGCTGTGGGGACTGAACCATAAAATCTCGCTTTCAACCTGAGCATCTACGCCCATTCGATCGGCCACAGACGATTCCAAGTGGTGTGTATAGCAGGGTGCCTAGAGTGAGTTTTGTATACTATCCGTATTACTTCGATTACGTTTACGAAAACGAAAATTAGTATGGCATTCAAGCAACGGCTCTTACGACATACGAGTAGAGTTAAAATTTTGCCTTACAAATTCTCGTTTCCGTTTACTTGAGCGAATGGTGAATAGAACTTTTACTAGGCAACCTGCTCAAGTGATGTGTATAGCAGTTCCATTGAGCTCCTCCCACTCGTGAGGCCAAGTCACATCAATTGTGACGGGAGGCGTTCCATGGTTTAGCCCCAGACCATTTAGTTTAGCCCCCCCCTACACACTATATAACATTGGCATTAAGTCTGTTAAGAAATTTCACAGTTTGTCGTAGTCGGATGTGCAGCATATCTACTTTAAATAGTAGAAGTGTAACGCAACGCAATACTTTCAAAATTACGATGGTGTTTTTAAAATTATATTATTTAGAATCCTGCCGAATAGAGAAAAAAAATAGTTTGAGAGAGTGTTAAATTAAGTAGGTACACACGCCTGCCATAATTTTTTTATTTAATAATATTAGGTTTAGTTCTTTATTAGAAGAAGAGGTAATATAATATAAGGATAAATGCTGTTCTCTCCTATAATTGACAAACATTTTTACCTTTAATAATAATGAAAAAGAGTAAAAGACATTTATTGGAATCACATACAAAACACATAATTAAACATACAACATGTGAAAAAAATAATAATAATAACAATTGACATTGTGCCCTGTTATGTGATGCCAACACTGTGAATAATGTAATGTTTTTGCATGTCTTTTGCGGTTGGTAATGTTGATATAAATAAAGTACTTACTTACAAAAAATACTTTACTCCCCTCACAAATAAACAGCGAATAAGCTCTTAATATTTATTCTGTGTTTTGTTCCCGTCATATCAACTTCATTTCAAATAAGAGTTAAAGAGACAAAACACGGAATAACTATTCGAAGGTTATTCTCTGTTTATTTGTAAGGCCATACGAGTATAATATTATAACTTATCTTAGTGGGACATGCTGACCCATGCAAAACTTAGGTATATAATAACAAACAATATACTTAGTATTTCTTCTTATACGTATTGAAGCTTCCTACTACCGAGTCTGTCCAGATTTAAAGTAAACATTGCATTTTAAAGCCGCCCGGGAGTCGAACCCGTCAGTCGTGGCCTCGCGCGTGAGTGATGAGGGACGTCCCACTGGGATCGTTTCGTCAGGCTCGCACCTCGGACGGCCTGGGGCCTGGGGCCTGGGCCCATCATTTTAGATACACACTTTTGTATAGGGCTGCGTAGCCAATTTTCATTTTGAATAAGATTCAGAATTACAGTGACGAAATTAGAATTATTTAAATTTAAGTTGCGTGGATGTTAAACAACTATTAAAGTTTGATAAGACCATTCTCTACAATATGGTTGAGCGAAGCGATGGCTGATTCATATGTCATGCTCGTGAACGGGTGCCGCCTGTGGAGGCTGGTCTGCTCTTGCATACTTATCTTATTTTTAGTATTATTAATTATAGTTTGACTTTGTTTTACCTAAACAATTTTTGACTTTTACTAGAGTACTGTAGTGGTGCTGTATGACATTGTGGAAATTGAAACCTTTACATAATTATCTGATGTAAATTTGTTAACTTACATTTTTTATTTTGTTTTTTTACATGTTGTAATTGTCTTATATATATTTTTTGTGTTTATTTGTAATGGAAAGTGTTCTGCTATGATAGGGCATTTTCCAATATTTTTGACGCTGTAAGGGAGAAAAGAGCTGGACACTTGCTGAGTTTCTTGCCGGTTCTTCTCAGTACAAGATCTCCCGCCCAGAGTAGATTTACGAACCGATGGCATAATGACATTCACAAGAGCTACTTGTAGCCTAAACTGAATAAATGATTTTGAATTTTGAATTTTGAATTTTGAATTTTGAATTTTCTGGGTCACTAGTGCAAGTTTTTTAAGGGTGCGCCGACAAAAAAATGCCAAAAATGCAGTTACGGTTAAGTAGATATAATTGAAAATACTATCCTATTAAATGAACAAAATATACATTTAGTATCATATGGAACGTGTTTACAATTTGTCAGAACCATAAATTCATAACACGCTATAGTTTTTTCTACAATATCATTTAAAGTTGGGCAAAAATCATGAAAACGAGTGGCGGCGTTTAGTAGATTTCTTATAGTTTATCTAAATTATTGTACCTCTGATTTTGTCTAAACAATCATCAATGGATAAACTACAAATTGCTAGACTACATTTTCGATTCATCAAGTGGTTATTTAAATAATTATTTTTTATTAAGCACCTTAAATTCTCCATACAAAATTAGTATGGCCGCGCGGCATCAAATAAATATGGACGACGACATTTCAAATAAAACATATGACACTTGTCATTTATGGACGGCGCACCCTTAACTAGATAAACGTAATTTTTTTAACAAATATCTAAATAAAATTCAGTGTCCGTGAGATTAAATATATTTTACTAATTCTCTTTAAATAGGTGCAGTGTCATAAATAAGTTGCGAAAGGTTCTTAAGATTCTTGGCTGTCTAAATTAATCGTTATTAGCCAATAAATCAACTATTAATCAACAATCAACTACGTTAACCATTTTATAGGTATTCGTGTATTTTGTGTGTACCCGCTCATAATACTCGTAGTATCATACAGTAGGTACCTACCTATTTCAGTACTTAAACTCTTATTCGCATGAATTCACAATAACTATACAAATTTTAACGAGTTGAAATTACTTTAAGTCACTGTAGATACCATTTCACGTGCTTTTAAATTCGGTACCCACAATTTGCAATAACGTGCTCATGTGATGGACCATTAATCGCTTCGCTCGCCTTTCTATCACAAAATAAATGTTTCACGGCACGCGTAACAGCGTAACTACTAATTCATAAACAATCTAAAATCAAAATCTCTAAACAACACACACCTTAGAATGCGCTCGCGCATACACCGCTAACGCCATCTATCAATCACCGGGTTACATTACACCTTCGCGCGCTTCCCGATACCTTTGATAGATGGCAGCACCTGTAGATTGATTTATCGTCTGCTGAAGTATTTATGAGCCATTTGATGGTGGGATTACATTTAGTTTCTTAGATGTATCTGAGTCACGTCAAAAAAAAACGAAGTTCCCCTTTACTTGATTAACCACTAAACTTTATAGTATAAGTGACATAGAGCGATAGTTTGCAGGTAACCTAGATATTATATTAATAATCTACTAAGGTAAACAAAGGTAACTACATAGATTTAGGGAAAAGGACTATAAGCGTACCTAGAGTATATCTAATAATAAGTAAGCAAATATTCATAAAAACCAAGCTTTTCGCAATATTGGTAGTCATACTGAAAGGAGAATATAAGAATATGAAATATAAAGGGTTATGAGTTACGGTTATAAATTACCTAAAACGTTTGTTTTACCCTCTGGCTCTGATTACAAGTCTGGGCATTGAACTTATAAACTTTGTAGTACTTTTATCTAGGTATATGCACTACCTACAAGAGTTATGCGCCTATTCTTTTTTAATAAATGGTAGCACTTTAACAAGCTTCCGAACCATCGACGGGTGACCAAATTAAAATAACTCCAGCTCTTCCGTGCTTTAGAAGGCACCCATTGTACATCCACCAACCCTCAAATGGTGTGTTATGATCCAAACTCTCCAATTACTCATAATGTTATTGCCCAAGCGTGGTATTAGTTTAGGTAGCTCATGAGTTCTTAATAGTTCTTCATTAAACAGAACCGCAAATAAATCTACTGTGCGCGTAGTTGATCAATTCGAAATCGATTTAAATGCTGTCAAGAGTTTCAGCAAGGCAGTGCTTCAGTGTTAGCGTCTAAGAAAACTACCACTAGCCCCGCCTCCCCGGCCCGGCCGAATTGTTCCAGTATTAGATTTATAGGCGACGAAACAGCAACAAAGGCAGTATCTCATTCGACGACAGCTTTATGATCCCAACAGTTTTTGCTAACAACCCCCACCCCCCCCTTTATTTATAGCTCAAGTTTTATTAATTAGCAGTTTTCGAAAGACATTGAGATACGAGCTCTGCTGGATTCGGCGATCGATGGCGTCATGGGTTGAATGCGTTTGGTATCTATTTTATTTAAAACAGTAATTGAAGGAGAAAGTAATTGCTAGTGGCTGCGGATGGCCTTTATAGTGTAACCGGTATAATGATATTGGATGGAGTGCACCATGATCACTGACCCATGCTGGCTTTTGCTTGCTTATCTTATTTAGTATGACGGTTTTTAAATATTTTAACAATGTTATTATTATTGTAATCAATCGTTGTTGTGAATTCCAGGTGAAGTGCGTTTTCACTTTTGGCATTACTGTCATTTAACACTACAGAGATTCCCAGTTGTGAAATAAAAACAGTATCACATAAACCTTTTTAAAAGTTTAGTAACACAACTCTAATAACATGACAAGAGTTGAAACTGACATCGTCCCAAAAACGTAACTTTAAAAACTTAACCCTTAACTGTGAAATGGGACAAAAACGACCGAACGTCGATCCAACCGTCCCGCTGCCAAAGATTTGACGGCAACGGTTGCGAATCGTAAATTACCATTATCTGCAGACGCGCGGTACTAGTATTTATTATTTATGGTCGGATCGTCCCGCCTCGGGCCGATACGGGCTGTTTTTCGGGCGAGCAGGGTTCAATCCGATGGGTAATGTCGTGTTCTTAATGCTAGTGTGTGGATCGCTTAACTTTGAGATTTGCTACGTTAGTTACAGTTTTATGCTACTATAAAAAATAATTAAGTGTGCCACAATTATAAATTTTTAAAAGTAATAATCATATATCATATAATCGTAGTCAGCTCATAAGCGTCCCTCTGCTGCTGGCTCAGACCTTCTCACGTGAACAATACGACATAGGAAGTCAGGGCCATATCGGTGTCCCGTTAGCATTAGCCCAATACGGGCAATGACAAATGCTTAGGAAATCTTATATAATAGGGTTTATAACTCATAAATAATATGGAAATATTATAAAAAAATTAAATAGTACACTTTTTTATTTTGCAAACGTACTAAATAAGTTTTTATTAAACGTTTCATTGTTTGTTAATGTTCACTTTGCGGTCAACCAAAACAAATCACGTACAGAACCATCAATGCGTCCACGAGGTTTCACGTTAGCAAGCAGCGTAGAGCAATAAGATATCCCCAAAATACCATCGAGTAAGCAACAATGTACTTACCCGGTGCTGATGTCAAAACAAACAATTTTCATTAGGGTAAGCAATATCGGCGCATTTTCCGAAGCGCCGTAACTCACCGTCGATCTGCTAAAATACGAACAAACGGTGTCGCAGGCGCCGCCGATCGAATAAATTACAAAGATATATTATTATTAAAATTTGGCCGCGAACTTTGGAGCATTAAGTTGGTATCGGGACGGCGGTACACCGGGAGCGGGTTAAAGATTATTAATATCTAGAAAATATAATTTTATCACAGAGAATTAGCAGCTAACATTCCAACGTTAATATATTAGACCAGTAACCGATATTTTGACATTTATATTAAATATTTATAATTTTAAGGTAATTCATTAAAATGTATATTTAGGTTCCACAGTCTATTAGGCAGTCATGGTCACAGAATTATTCGATCATGCATTTTTGCGGAAATTAAATTCGGTTTTTTTAATATTATTTTCATAAACACGAAAACTACACATTGATATTAAACTTAATATTGCTTTACATGATATCGTTATATTTGAAACCTTTGCAGAGTCGAGTGACCCAACCGTTTTAGCAAAAAGTACCTAATGGCATTTTACCACATATATAACTAACGCTGGTAGCCATCTTAGACATGAATGGAATGAAGTTAAGTTCATTAATAATTCCCAGTTGCTCCTGTTGCACCTCTCTCTGCGCGGAGGCCGCGGTTTGCGACATCCCCGAAATTAACGAGTAAAGCGACGTGCGATGCGCGCGATAACGGCCCTTCCGTCCCATCGCGATACCGGGACGGAACCGCACTAAATCAAACTCGCCCTTAACTGGTGATCAATTATGGGACACTCCAGATTTGTGTATTCGATTGCAGGCGACATTACAGGGTTGATTAGGCTCATTATGGGAAAAAATCTGTCGCTGCATTCGCGCGGGAAGCAAAGATAGTAGAAGGAAATGACTCGGTCCGATAAGCCGGTTTACAAGTTGATTGGAACAGGGAAGCACCTATCAACAACTTTATCAGCTTTTAAACGTACCAATACTGGACTTACCACCCACCACCCCACATGAAGAAATGTGGCCATAACCAAACACGCGGGCCCAGTGTGGGTTGATTATATATATATTTTTTATTAAAATAACAATACAATACAACAATACAGAATTACAGCTATGTTTTTATTTTTTTTTATTTTTTATATTAACTGTCTGCAAACGAGCAGTCGGGCTATGTATATCCAACACGCTATATATGCTAGGATATTACCTAAATACGTAACAAATTATTGTAACCAAGATAAATGTAATATATTTCTTTAGTAAGACAGATTTTAACAACTGCTATGTTTGTAACAACTACAGGAACCTACGGCTTTACATGATATTTTTATTTGCTCACCCATTCTGTGACCCATAATCGTTAAAAAAACAACAAGAATTAAAAAACCATAAATTGCAATCATTTCATTAGGAACCTGTGGCACCATCTATGACCGTGATCCATAATTTTATCTTCCATTCATGGTCAATGACCATTTAGGCGCGCCATCTAGCGTAAAAGCGCCAAACTTTCACTGCAAATCGATAATTTTAGTGCTGAAAATGCCGTTTGAGGCAATCAGCAAAAAAATCATAAAACGATTGATATAAAATTAAATTGAGTTTAATAATAAATTAAAGTCTGTAGTATTTACATTGTTCTTTTGTTATTAAAATCGAATATTTTAGATAAAATTTCATTGACCGTCCTGCCCTCTGTTTAAAAACTTAAAAACTATTTAAACATTAATAAGTTCACTTGTACTTCTTCTGAATCGTTTTATATAGCAAGGTCATTTAAACCAATATTAATTAAACTAAGTCAGACTCTTTTGCAGAAGGAAATAATAAGTTTTTGCTAAATTTTTTTGATAAATGTGTTTAATGACATAAGTTAATTGTTTATTCATAAGTTAATGACTTTAATTACTTACAAATTTATTTGATAGATGGCGTTAGAAGCTAAAAACAATCATAATGAGATGTAAAGACACATTTTTATCAAATATTTCAGTGTCAGTATAGATATTCATTTATAGTTTCTTTAATTATCTTCTTAGGTAAACTTTTACTTTATCTTGAATCTGTAGAAGGTAGGGCTGAAAGAAAAAATAACATCAATGTGAAATACAATACAGATCAATTGTTTGTGAGCATCAATGTAAAAAAAATAGATCTCTATTGTCACTGCATGGAATGCTGTCATTGCCTCTGTAAATAATGCGCAAACTTTTAATGCGATTAAGTGATTATTAAGTAGTAGTACCTACCTATAATAAATAACTGCGAACCATAAGCCAGAAGTACATGCGGCTTCACTGGAAAGCAGACTACAACTATTAAAACTTTAAAGTTAAATATGAGAAATATGTTTAAAAATCGTAAATTCGTAGTATTACTTGATATATAATTAATGTTCTTATTGAGATTATTCACTTAATAAATTTTATTTATATTTGATTACTTATTTAATAACTACAATCATAAAAGTACTATGTTTTCAATTCTATTCAACAATTAATTTTGAAAATGAGTTTTTATAAAGGCTGTATTTATCAAATGTAGACAGACTCATGGCGCCACAAAACAATTTATTTTTAATTTTTTTCTTAATATCATTTATGGCATCCGTGGAAGACCAGCATCGTGGTTAACACCAGGACATAAGCTGAGCGGGAACTAATTTGGTATATACATAAGTGATGTTACTGTGTTTTGAATTTGTATGTGTGATGTATTATATCAAATAAATATTTTTTTTTAATTTATATTTCTATTACTCAGTCTCTGGCGTATCTCTGTAACCACGGCTAATAAAAATTTGTCAAAACTTCGAGTAAGAAGTACAAACCGTCTCCGCAGTCCGCAGTGATTTTAATAAAACAAACGCTAGCTAACTTCACTTGTTTCTCAATCCCTGTTTGGAGTTCAACCAATGACAGGGTGACGTCACATCACCCGTATTGGTTGTCCTAGTTGGAAGCTGAGTTTACACCTCTCGAAATCATTCGAATTAAATTAACTGCTTTTGTAGTATCTTTAAAGTTATTTCGTTCTTGTTCTTATATTGTACGGCGTGTTAATCTTTGGTAGTTCAAATAATATTAAATACTTACATTATTTTGATGAAACATTTGGGAGTTGGGTACCATCCGAAATTGCACAGACTAATCAAAAACAACAGAGGGTGATTTATATTGTTTTATCCGCCGGTAGATGGCGCTGGCCGGCTAAGTGGCGCCATTTTCGTTGTACTTAAAGCGGGTGTAGCGTTGTGACCGCGTTATTTATCGCACCATTACCGCGCGGACCTTTAAATCATCGCATGACGTCGCTAGCTTGTACGTGAGCCTTAATGAATGGTGGGACGTTCTCCTAAAACTTCTTTTTTTTCTTTATGAAATTGTTCACAGAGCACTTAGCGGGAGAATCTATTAGACTGGGGGGGTGGAGTGCGTTTTCGGACGTTTTGAGTTGTGTCTCGTCTGTCGTAATTTTATTAGCACTTGAGTTATGGCTTTAATAATGTTTAACATCTTGCACTTAACAATTTATTGTCGGGAATATTGCGTTGCTACAATGGACAGCTCGTTTTTACTAAAATTAAGAGGCGAATTAGCCGTGCACGATTTTAATTGAATTTTGTGCCGATGTTTTTTGTACTTTCCCTTAATTTTTCTTTGAAAAACCTACTTTAGGGAAAGTTCAAGTGAAGTTTGCTTCTAACTTTGATCTTAGCATCACTTATCATTAGGTGTAATACGGATAAATGTTTTCCTATTGTGAAACAAAACTTACACTCATAATTATTAATTAACGCACAAAATATTATGGCAGAAATACAAAAAAATATATAATTGGTAATGATTTGTTTCTATGTTCCTGTATTTGTTGATTTGTTTTATATGGCTTTGTCATTATGGTTGTACTTAGATTAAAAAAAATATTATTTACATATAATTTTACGCAAATTTTGTTGCAACCAAATTACAATTTGAAAAAACAGTGTTGAAAAAAAATTCCACGAGCGGGATTCGAACCCGCACGCCACCCGCACACACTGCCATTAGCATAGTTGGTAGTGCACCTGACCCGGCATGTCATGGGTAGCGGGTTTAATCCCTAAAGTGGAATTTTTTCAACACTTTGTCTTTTTGAAATTATAATTTGTTCGCAACAAAATTTTCGTAATATTTTATGTAAATAATCATATATAATTTAAGTACATTCAAAATGACAAAGCCATCTCCTCTTTTTTTCAAATTAAATGATAAGTATATTCAAAACACTCCATAATACGCACACTGGATCTTCAATCCACACGCAACGCTATCTACGATTTTCCGGCTGTTTAATTCTAGGGGCCGATAAAAGAATCGCTCGCCTGTTCTCAACATTAAAATATTTACTCCGTTTTCTTTGACACACAAAACGCTCGTAAATCGTGACAAACGCAAAAATACAACAATGCGCATACGCTGCGTATTATCGTCGCCCACAAAAGGTTGGAGTCGCGTTGCACGTATCGCGTTATCGCTGGTCTGTTCGAGCCCTTACTGTGAGGGAAAGTGACGCGTCGGTGCGAGTTACATACGGGGAGCGATAATCATTAGTTAATAGATAATGATTTTTACGCACCCTTATAAAGCTCAGTGGCGTGCACTTGGAGAGGCCTATGTCCAGCAGTGGACGTGTGTAGGCTGATGATGATGATGATGATAAAGCACATTTGTAACGAGGTTGTTGCTAGTCAAAAAACTTTTCATATACAACTTGATGGCAGTCTAGAAGTCCAAAACAGACTTCGTGTTGGTGTTGAAAGACTCCAAGGAGTGTAGTGGGGTCACTCCAGCACGATCTTCTGCACGATTGCAGTGCCTACTATCCCGGCAATAGTTCACTTTAAACAATAATGTCTAACTACTTTCCTGCACAAAGATTCAAATGAGGCAAATGATTATGCGGTAGAGGTGAATGAATTGGCAACAAGTAGTATTAGACGTCCATTTAATTTTTCAAAACAAAATGTCTGATTTGACTTGAAAATAAAACTGGCTAAAACTTCAAAAATAGATGTATTTAAAAGTAAATTGAAATTAAGCTTAGAACTCTTTTTTTCTTATTTTTTACATGCGTAGAACTGCCCCCCACCTGCCAGACCACCGTTTATGACTTGCACCACCCATTTTCGAAGGAGGGAGAATTATCAGGAGTCGTTCAAATGATTTATGTACACAATTATTGGGTTATTCAGGTACGGTGTTTTGTGAGATTCGATCCCGTGCGATAGAAGTTCGGGAGACAATGAAACTTAATTTAATGCTGTTTTGAAGGTTCGGCAATCAGATGTCGTTAGTTGGTTTAGTTTCTAATTTATTTTCCGAGTGTTGGCATTGAGTTTGTTCCGGTTCTGCTCTGTGCTAATATGTTTTTCGAAGAGTTTAATGGGTAGAGTGTTTGGGTACAGATCTCGAAAGCTGTGTGCCTTATAGTAGTTGTTCCTGGACAGATTTTTAACATAACAGCAGAGAAGCTCTTGGCGTTTCTCTTGGCTCTTTGTTATTTTATCAGGAGGTTCTTCGTACTTGGTTCTTGTTTCTTGGTGCTCCTATTTTTTGCTTGAAGGTAAGTCATGATAGGGAATCTTCAACTATAAGAACAATGCTACAAAACTATTGCTACCTGCAATAATAATTATTGCTCTTGACACCTATTATAGATACCAAGCTTTCTGGGAATAGATCCCGAGCACAAAGTAGGGAAACGTTTCTCTACTTTGTGTCCCGAGTCCATGAGTCTGGTGAGACCTGCGGTAGATATATTTCACATCTGTTTCGTTTGACAAGGCTTGCAATTTAACACTCACGCTTTTGACACCACCAACAATAATTATTTGGAATACAAGCGCTCCCTCTGCAGTAAACATTAGACGGCTAGACCAATTCTCTCGCTCGGCAAAGTCGTAAACCTCTCGACGAAATGTCATGAGAACTCGTTACCCGACGTTCGGGGAGATTCGCTAATTCCGATTTGACTGGAAACCTATCACGTGTGGATGTGAGTGACTTATCCGTTATTAAATAGTAAATGATGACGATATACAGTTGCGAACTATTATACACCTTGCTATGTAAACGTGATAACAATAGGAAATCAATTGTTAAAAAATGTTAATTTTTTGATAAGTGAAGGGGTTATTTAATGGCAACACTGATGTTAAACATAGTTTAAAAGTTGATAAAACAAATAAAATTGGTGTGCCTGGGTCTATAATTCGGAAATCAATTCATAAAAAATAGGTAACAAAGCTAATGTTTTTATATCTAGTAACAATTTTTAAAATGAATATTTTTAAACATTATAAAGACTTTTGTGTTGTAGAATACATAAAGATAATAATGACATAAAGTTGTGTACTATAAGACTGTGAAAAGAAAACTACTTAATCCATGTCTACCGAAGTCAGAGAAGTGCCACATACTACTCAGAATTCACTATTAACTCCATCACCTACAATGCAATATCCAAACATCATACTACTCACCCACATGGGAATAACCATCTCCGAGAATCTGTCACTGTCGATTGCTTTCGGAAGCTACATAAATCCCATAAGTATAAACCGATTTTGACGTATCATTGATCTAACCTGGTCTATCCCGAACGGGAATCATTTCAACACCTAGCCTCCCCCAGGACTTCTACCTTAGCTGAAACGTGTCAACGACAAAGCGAACCGCTATTTCACTCTTCATACCATTCACGGAAGTTTTGGTTCACAACACCTGCTCTATGGTTCTTAGTAAAGCTGCAATGTACGAGGCGTGAATAATTTTGATAGCGTCAAGATTTCTACTATAGCATTCAAAATAAAAACAGCAGAACATCGTAGTCCGAAACAACGAATTTGATACTTTAAACAAATTGCGTTGGTGCATCTATTCGCTTGGCACGTCTACTTCATTTACATTTTTATGAAGTGGATAAAGACAGATAGTTTGAGAGGCAGCCCCTATCAACCGTTGACAACTACATATTGGGACTGTTTTATTCGGAGGTGTGATCTCTGTTCAGAGACGCAGGAGCTGTCGGGAGGTAGATCGAAAGTATTAGTCACGTGGCGCGTGTGTTAACCTGTCAAGGCGTAAGAGGTCACACTTGATATTCCACTACGTTTCTGTATGCTTTTATGATTTCTTGTAACACGAGACTTATATGTGTTTTCTTTCAGGAGCAATACCACTAATCTCTATGTCGAAAATCAAAGCTACAATATAGGAACTGGACAGGTTATGCAAAGTAAAAACAAATTTTGACAAATAAATCCAACTTTTTCGTTTCAGTTTCGTAATTTCTCATTTCTAAGTAACCTAATATATTCATACATTTTAAAGTGTAATTTTTGAGTTGTTTAGTTTTAAAACTTTGTTAAAAACTGCATACATCTCTTTCTAAAAGAACAAAGACAACGAGCGGTTCAAAATAGTGCTGATGACTATCCTCATTGTCATATTCATTTATTTGTAATTGTTGCCATCCCCCTGACCTGATTTATTGACGTGACACGAATGCATTACTTAAACAGAAACACAATGAAAGTGCTCGATCTTTGGCAGATGATATCAAAAAAACGTTATCAGAAAAAATAAAAACTCTACTAAGTCGTAAATTAAAATAACTTATCAGATTGGGCGGTGGAACTTAACGTTTTAATAAATAACTCGTTCGGGAACGGCCGTTTGTTGTGTGTTTTTTTTCTCTTTAAATTAATAATAATATGAAATAAATCAATAAAAGAATGGAAACGTTTCAGAACTGGCCCCGGTTGAATGATTTGTTGTAATGCGAGTGTTCGGTGCCGTCTGTTCGCTGCCGAGGAGGGGAGCGTCTTGATACTTTCGTCAAACTAGTATTTTTTTGAAAATTCTTTAACAATACGTCCTCCGTTCGTTATGTATGTTTGTAATTACTATTTTGGGAAATCTATACTGTTAACCGTAGAAGGCTTTTACAATATACACCGAAGTGATAAACCTTATTGCTTTGTCTTAAAAAAACCCGGACTAAATAAGAAATGAACAAAATTGCTGTTTATAAATAATATAATTTTATCACCAATCGTTCTTTTGTAAATTTCGATCTGTTTTTGTTCCAGACACATAATGACATTTGACCTACAATAAAAAGCTCACTAAAAATAAAAACATTAATACTTAGATACCTACATCCGAATTTATAACCTTCCCTTTTTGAAGTGGGTTAAAATTTTATAATTAAATAAAAGAACAGACTTATAGTCCACTAAACAATATATCGATTTTATATTTAGATTATTACTAAAGTGTAATTTATAGAAACATGGTCTAATTAACCTTGTTATAGTTAGTAGTAGTTACAGTTTATAGTTTTTTGTAAGTTTAATTTTAAGTAGTTAAATTATTATCTTGTTTTGTCTTTGTTTGTAAATAAATAAAAGTTCTATTAACCTGGCCGTCAAATTATATATATACAAAACAGCTTCTTCATAATTATGAGTAGATACCTATGCCAATCGTCTCTCTTGATTAAATTTACGTAGTAACTGAAACTTAACGTCTATCTATTTATCTAAACATCCAGTAAAACTTGTCTCTTCCCTTTCGCCCAAGTACCAAGATCGTTCACGACATCTCCCCCGGCTAGTCCTATATCAGTTGATATCGACTCGAGTCTAGATCCGAGTCCCTCCTCCAATAAAGTGCAGCCATCAATTCTACCGCTGCAAAAAGACAGCTCACCTCAGGCGGGTCCAATGACGGATGGGTGGGCACGGCCGGCTAAAGTTTCTAATTAATTGTAGCGTACTACAAATTGTTCGGCCATTTTGAGTAGGCTTTGTTGCACTACTGCATTATTATTGGTGCATATAATTAATCCATTGATATACAATTTTAAACTTTCGCGTTCCATAGTTAACAAAGAAATTTAAACGGGGATTAAGGCAAACTAATTAGTAAAAGGTTTCATACCTTCTTTATATTATACACGACGTTTCGACCGAGTTACAGCAGCCAACTACCACGGGCTGTTAATCCACGTTTAAATTTCTTTGTTAATCCATTAATAATATTGTGACTTATTGCGGACTTGTTTTTTGTTTCAGATAGTTTGGGCTTATTTGTTATAAGGGATAACATAATCTATTTCAAGACAGATCAAGAGTTTTTGTCTAGCTTTAGGTAAATTGACATAGGTCAATTACATAGGTAAATTGACATAGGTCAATTCACCTAAAGCTAGACAAAAAATCTTGAATCATAGGATTCAATGTCATACGTTAATTAGCAGTAGCTAAAAATACTATTTACAGTTAAAATTTCAAATAAATAGAAAAAAACACTCAAAGTGTTTGATGACAAATATGAAATATTTACCTAAATTCTTAATTTAGGTAAATATTTCGCCAAGCATTGTTAAAAAAGTTAACATACCTAGATTCTACACTTAAATACGCAACTGAAAGCAGTGCAGCATTTATCTAATAAGACAATTGCAACAATGGCATTATAATTGAATTAACTTTAAATTAGAAGCGCTTTTTAAACCACTTGTACATGGACTTAGTATCTAGATGACTGCTGTATTTTGACCAAATTTATGTATTTTTATTATTGAATCTTTCACTTTTAAATGATACTAAGTATTTTTCATTTAGCGAAGAGCATCTTACAGTGGTAGGGAATATGAGAGATATTTTATTAGGTAGCGCTTGAGCTCCAGTCAATGGCGACTGCACGCTTCTTTTTGTGTACATCGGAATAGGAATTAGATAAATCATTGAAAAGGTTTACATAGAACGTCATACCAAGACGGAGGGTCCCGGGATCGAGTCCGCTCGTATGTCAATGCAAGCTGACGCCGATGTACAGTCACGTGCGTTAGCATGTGAACAATGTACTCAATACTCAATATTTTTATTGCACACCATAATGTTACAAAGTTGTTACAATAAAGGTACAGTTCATTATGGGCCCTGTCGGAAACAGCAATTTGAAGAGGGAAAACCTTTTCCAATTAATTTTGAAGTAATTAGCTTATATCCTTATATTTTTTAAGATGTTTAAGTATCTTACTTATTTGATATTTGAGTTTTATATTTTTTATTTTTATAGATTATTGTTGGTCTTCTAAATATTCTGATATATTATAATAGCACCTTCTTAATACAATGGAATAAGTCAAAACTAATCAAAAGTATATATGTTAATGCTTGTGACTGTACGTAGGTTACCATTTTGAGACGCGCTATTGTATAAGTAGCAGTATGAAATATATTATTATTACGTATAAAAATATAAATATTATGTGGCTGAATGGAATAAAATATAAGTTTTTTGTATTACTTTCGTCTCTCCATGCAGACTAAAGAAATATTTCAGGCAATAACAAAATATATATATCTACCTATTTCCAGCCTTTCCAGCACAACAGCCAGGTAGCGTTGTCTGTTAGTATTATTATAAAACAAACAAGAAATTGATTGTCCAAGAATGTTTCAGTCATCAAAAATAACAATCCCAACCAGAAATTTAACTGTTTTCTCTGTAACCAACCAACGTAACCTGTGAAATTAGTAAACTACTTCTAAATTATTTACCTACTAATTTAAAACGTGTTACCGTGAAAACAGTTCTATAACAAAAATACTACCTTACAAATTCTGCGAGTGTTCGTAACTTGAAGCCTTCACTATCCGCCAATAGATGTCGCTACTGGTACGTAACAAAAGACTCCATGCAGTTAAATCAAATTGACACTAGGTCCGTGTTGCATACAATTTTCAAAAAGCTGGCAGATATAGGTACCAAATAGGTAGATACCTACGGTAAAATTACATAATTCATGTTTATAGTGTAGATAGAATATAGGCTGCACTTGAAACATTTTGCCCGAGTCAATGAGTTTGAAACAGCTTTTTACATAAATCAGAATACACTTTTCGTGTTAAATTAAAATGCTTATATATTCCATCCTGACATTTCGAAACCTTTACATTACATTGTTCGTAGTCAAAAGAAGACTGTTTGGTATTGTTTTAAAAATTAATTACTAGTTTAAAACACTATTTGTTTTCTAACAGTTAGAAAACTGTTAGCTATACTGTACTTTTCAGTTAGTTAAACAACAATATTTATCATTGTTTGCAATAGTTGCTTGATATTCGACGGAACTTTTATAATTTTATTACTGAAACCTACAAGTATGCTATTTTTTTTAAATTTATTTATATGGATACTTATCATCAGGCAACAGATAAAAAGTAGCACAATTTTTATGTAAAACTTAAACACTAAACTATCACCTAAAAGCATGCATCCCTGACATGAGTATAATTTAATTGTTTAACATAATAATATTATAATACTTACCTATATTGGTGTTGCGATCGCCAACCCGCCTGCCAAGCGTGGCGATTACGGCAAATACCCCTCATATCCTTGGGGGAGGCCTTTGTCCAGCAGTGGACGTCTTTTGGCTGAGATGATGATGATGATGATGATGATGATATTGGTGTTATAAGGCCGTAAATGTTTATTATATTTTATTTTATCTTTATGTTGTCAAGGAAGGGACTCTTCTGACGGTCCAACCTGTAATTGTGTGGTGGGTTTTGGCCCTATCTTTCTATTGCTATTTTTTTGTATGGAAAAGGCCTGAGCCTGGCAGTGGGTCGTTTATATCCTATTATGAAAATTATAAATGGTTAGTAACTACTTTGGTCCCTAACGACAACGAGATTTTATATGATGGTTACATATAATTTACGCAAATATCACAATTAAAAAAAAGACAAGGTGTGGAAAAAAACCCGCTCGTAAAGTTTTTTCCCAACACTTCTTTTTTCAAATTGTGATTTTATATGGCAAGATTTTAACTCCCCTCGTCTGTCACCAGAGGCGCTGCTTCAATACCATACACATCCTTGTTTTAATAACTAAATAGTATAACCCGTACCATGCACACAGTGACCAACGAGATGAGCTGTAATTTTGTTATTCCAATTTTTGTAGTCATAGGCAGGTCATTGTGGCAACAATTCCATCAATTGCGCCTATGCAGTTACTAGGTACCTACCAATTTTTTTGCCGGTGAGTAATTCTCACGCTATGATATTAAATTACGAGTTTGCTTCTCACTCTTATTCAAAGACACTAGTACCTAACTAATAAAATTCATTCATAGTGTATGTGACTTTAAATTTCAATATTACCGATGAGATTCAAAAATCGCCTCCCCGGCCTATTCGCCAAATCGAGCAAGAAAGTGTTGCAACAACGCGTATTAGTAGAGATCGCCACAATCATACAATCGCAATCAAGTATCATGCACTGGCCATCTAAAATTTATAATCGCGAGATAACATCTCCAGCTCAAAGGTATGCGCCTGCGATCATCGGACCTAATGATAATGCGGCGAGCCAACAATTAAGTTTCATTCGTACTGGGCAGAACCTTGTCACTATTGATTTGTGATTGATATTATATACAGAGTATATCTTTAAACGATTTTACTATTCTCAAACTAAATCAAAACTTGCCACATTATAAATAAGGTTCATAAATCTTTGAAGTGGAGTTAGGGTTGTATACGTCAAGCAGTCCGGTGTAAAACGTCGTATGTACTATTAATAGTCGACTTTTGTACGTTGTTCGAGCAACCTGCTTTCACTGCTTGAGACGAACTCAACCTTCACAATTGAAACTAAAGCTTATTTTACGTTAATGAATGATTGAGGCAACAAGCTGATCACCCTAATGGGTTGTAGATCAAAACATAGCAGTAGGTTGAGTCTTTCCCGGAGGCATTTCAAGTTTACTTTATAGATTTCATACGATTCTGTGCCTTATCACGAGTTGAAATGGAGTGATTTATGTATGTTGGTTCTTTAAGATTGCCATTGTGAATTGTAATAATATGTTTTGTAAAAACGGCAATTAGCATCAAAATATGTTTGGAGGCGTGACGTTAATTTATGAGTTTGATGAATCCCACTTGGATACATTATTGAAGTAACTTTTTGTATCGATAACGTCCGACTTCTAATATATTGGTAGCGATATAATTGTAAATCAAATTTTAATTATGTGTTTGGATGACCAGCGTGCTATAAATAAGTTTTAACACCCATACAATAAAAAGTAGATTTATGCGTGATCTTTAATTGATGCGGCAATAATAGGAATAAGTTCATAGTAATGTTATATCGTCATCATTATCACATTGATTTGAAAAAACTAATCGTAGATGGATTTATACTTCTTATATATTATTCTATTTAAAAAGAATTCATGGGAACGGGAATTGTGAAACTAGAAAAAAAGCTTCCAGACTGAACTACGGTGTAAATGTTCCACCGGTCACATACCTACCTAGAGGTCCCAGGTTCGAATGTCAGTTAATATGGTTCGCCCTAAGATACTTTGTATCTTGGCTGGTAATATTGCAGGACAAATACATTTTAGGTAAGGGATATTGTTTTCTTATTTTTTTTTATATTTATGATCATGGAGATTTAATAAAAAATATCTTCATCATCATCAGCTCATTTTATGTCTTATTGTCTTTATGCTGGGGCACGAACCTTCCCTATGGATGGATATGGAGAACGGGCTATACCACACGAACCCTGTGCGGAGGTGGTTTTTAACGACTGCTAATGCAATCGGGACCAACGGCTTTACGTGCCTTTCGAAGCACGGAGGAGCTCGAGATGATAGATTTTTGGTCACCCATCCGATGACCGGCCTTTGCAAAAGTTGCTTGACCTCAGCAATCTCAGACCGGGCGCGTTAACCAATGCGCCATCGAGCTCCTCCGAGGAGAATTATTAAAAAAGATAAAAAATAATGTGCTGTTGATTAACAGCACTTTATTGAGTTATAACTTTGTTATTTTTTACATTTGCCAAGTGACATAGTTATAAAAAGAAATAGGTATTGAATACTTATGACTTTTATTTAAAATAATTAGAATACACACAACAACAAAAAAACATTACTCAACTGAACTTAAAAAAAAAACAGAGAATCAGAAATAGCAAATTAAAAACTGAATCCCTATAAATAAAAGATGTCCTCTAACTGTGGGCTCATGGGAACGGTCCTAAGAATGCTGGCAACATTGCCCCTCTGGATTGCAAGCTAATACGCTGACAGAGGTAGCTGCCAGCCTTCTTGTCACCGGAGGCTTCAATAAGGCGAGCACTTAGCTCTTTAACAAGCTGCCTTGCCTCCGGCCCCCACGGACCCATTGTTTCCACCGCAAACGGAACAAATAAATAATTACGACTCAGGTTCGCGTATTTGTGCGGTTTGCAATTTTCAGAGCGCTTACCGCAGCAGCCCCAACATGAAGAGTAGTGGCGCGAACATCGAGGGAGCCACGGTGTCAGCACAGGTTACATCCCACACCAACGGCCTGCCAAGCTTCCAGGGCCCAACGGTCATTCCGTCAGATCTCTTGCCATCGCTGCGAGAGATACCAGCTGGCTCTAAGACAGCCGGTAAACCAACGGTGGCAAAAGCACTGCGGATGATGCTATTTAATTTAAAGATAAGTGGTGTAACATACGACCAGCACTACTAGCGCATGAGAGGCCATGGTGGCCAAGGTCGCCAACAGCCTCCCCACACACACAGCGGTGGGGGTGGACTAACCTGGCGCCTAAACGGAGGCAGACCGCTATAGTGAGAGACGGCCCGTCCAACAAGGTACCGACATTGGCTGATGGTAATGCCTGGAGTCAGTGGCCTGACTCTCTCTCGGAGACGGCAGTGAGACGAGCAAACTCGGCCGTGTCAGCCGATGTGGATATGAGCCCCTCCAGAACTTGCTTGCATAACAGCTCGTCCCATTGCTTCTGTAATTGTGGAAGTAAATGTAGAATAGAATTTTGACAGGTGGATAACCAAGCGTTACTCGCATCTGCCTTGCACGACAACTCTACGGAACCCAAAGATGGGTTGATATCTTCCTGTAGAGATTGTTAGTGCTATGAGCAGATGACAAAAACGCTGGCAGGGCCACGCTGGACAAATTTCTAATTCCGAGGCCTACGAATTGTATACGAAGTGAAGTCTTTAGCCATATGCGGTCGTTCATTTGACAATCCAGAATTTGAACAAGAGCATTTTTAATTAAATTATCTAGGTTGGAAAACAGAGCAGGAAAAAGCCAGAGTTGGGAACATCGAACAACATAGGTAAACTTTGGAACGAAAAGGCAAAAACGTAGGTATTACAAATAAGGCCATGTAAATGAAATGAAATGAAAAATATTTATTCGGAGCATCTATGACAACTTGACATAATGGACATTTTAAATTTATAATTATGCAACCGAAATGGTCACCACTCAGCTTATGCCATGACATTGACGCGCCAAGGCGCTGATATTCTGTGGTACCAGTAAGAGAGGGAGGACACAGTGACAAATGTAAATATGTGTAGATTAATTTGGAATAAACGATCTGAAGTTAGCTTCATTTCATTTAGTAGTAAAGCTTGATAAGGAGTTATGTCAATGTCCATTCAACCAACACTGACATTATTTTATGATCGGATGCACCATCTGCATTTACGATTGCATCCTCCAACATTGTAAGGTTAGTCAAGTAAAAAGAATAATTGCTAGATAGGTATTTACGTCATTACATCTCGAGTTGCATCACTGACATATCCGGGCATCGAAAGTTAGTAATTAACGAACCGATAAATAACATCTAAGGCGGATCTGAGTAAGGGTTAGAATAGATGATACGTGTTGACTATAATTTGTTTTTTTTTATATTAAAAGGCTAAATCTAAAAGGAGAAACTCACCGCCGCCCATGGGTGTCCATGCAAAACCAAAGTAATCGCAGATGCGTTGCTGGCCTTGAGGAAGGAGTTGGATCTTGAGGAGGGAGTAGGAATTGGAAGGGGGGAGGGGTGAGAGACCTCCGGTACTTTGACTCACCGGACGAAACACAACAGCAACGAGTGCCACTGTTTCACGCCGATATTCTGTGAGAGGGTGGTATTACGCCGGGCGAGCTGGCCCATTTCGTGCTGTAATGCAGCGTGGCTCTACCACTCAGTCAGTTTAGCACCACACAGGGGTCACGTGTAGGGTCTCAAGGGTACACCTACAGATGCGAGTAACTTTAACTTTGTATAAAAAATGTTTGGTAGTCTAGTTTTTCATAACTACTATTATGTAGAATGTTACGTAAATATGTATAAGTATCTACTGATTGGCTAATGTATAACATGTTTTTCTTTTAAAGTAATCATAGATATTATTATACACAATTTGAATCACAAAATTGCTTCTAATGTGTTAAATCCTGATTAATATTATTATTTTATACTAGTGGCCCAGAAGAACGAAGGTAACCGACATAGCCCGAAAAGTTGCTAAGCTCAAGTGGCAGTGGGCAAGGCATATTGCTCGCAGGACTGATGGCCGCTGGGGCGGGATGGAACTGGAGTGGCGACTGCGTGCCGGAAAGCGCAGTGTGGGCAGACCTTCAACAAGGTGGACTCACGATCTGGTGAAGGTCGCGGGAAGCCGCTGGCTGCGAACAGCACAAAACCGGTCGTTATTGAGATCCTTGGGGGAAAACTTTGTCCAGCTGTAGACGTCTTTTGGCTGAGATGATGATGATGATGATGATGAAGCTTTAAATATTGATAGGTATAACATAAGTATATATTTTGTGTATCGTTTTTATTTATCATAGACACCGGGACAAATATGTATTTAGATACCGATTGATTTTCGGCGCTTAAGAGCGTTTACGCCGCACACTAGCGCCACTAATGAAAAAATAAACATATCTAAATAAATATATAAGACGTTACGGCCACTTTTAACTATAACGCCATATTTAACTAAACCATAACATGTCAGATGTTCATTAGGTGACGTAAAAATGCTAAATTACTTCATTCAGATAGTTTGTTGAGCATAATTTGTTTTCTATCTCTAATTACTAGATATGTTTTTTTTTTCATTGGCGGCGCTAGTGTGCGGCGTAAACGCTCTTAAGCAGTTTTCCCTTTTCACCGTCGATATAAACCGTCTGCATTAATGAATTCTTAATAATTAATTGCTAAATGCAATTTGAATGTGCAACTCACGGCCAGTGTGTACCCCCCTAACGTATTAACAAACTCAGTTTAAGAGTGATGTGACGCCCGGGAGTTAATTGCCATAACATATAGCAATTTTCCTCGGAGCCACCTGATTTACGACCTTTTGTTTACGTTGGCAAAAGGAAAAGTTCCATATCGACTGCTGCTTTGATCTTCGCACAGTATTTCAACAGTATGGCGGCGCAGATTCACAGGGAAACCATTGTGATATACTTACCTATTGTGTTATGCCAATTGATTTTAAGTAGACTTTTGAAGAGACTGAAAAAAAATAACGTAACAGTTTTTTTTATTACTTGCGGCTAAAATAATCTTAATCTTTATGTCACCTGGTTATAAGACCAAAGGTAAAGCGCACTTACCCGGGAGTCCTAAACCACTGCAAGCAGAAATTCATGTGTCATAAAAGCTCGTAGGAACTTCTAAAATGTACTTTAGATTTCTTCAAGAAGTACCATTTTTTGTCTTACTATTCTTAAAGTTCTTTGAAATGTATGTTTCTTTAATAAAATCGATCGATAGATATAATACCAGTATTGCAATTTTGTAACAAACGTTGTACGTAAAATAGTTAAAAATAGTTACAATTTGGCGGTCTTATCGCTTTATAACTATCAATGTATATTAATTTTTTTTATTTATTTATTTATTAGGTTACACAACAGACATTAATCTTAAACAATGTTATAAATACATAATAGGTTTGACAACATTTTATACTAGACTAAAGTCCTAATTGTGTTAACACAAGTAGTTTATGTGTGCTTAACATGTGTAAAATTAGATTGATCTTTAGATAATTAATGGAATCAGGCGTTATTTTGCGGAAATCCATAGTACAAAAAAATGTAATTTAAATAATATGTAGTGTTAATTCCGCTAACTCACTCGTTTATACAGCTTGGATGCAGTACGCATGCACCGCCCTCCCGCCCGCAAAAAGTATGCACATGCAGGAGAAACAATGCGTGCAAGCGAAAATGCACACCAACACCGATACCCGACACGTGTTTCGCCACTCCACGGGGCATCCTCAGGAGCTGTTGACTGGTCGAGAGCTGCGCACCGACTGTTACGGCTACGCAGCTCCCGGCCGCTTTTTATAAAAGCATTTTTTTGATCTTTAGATTTAAAAAGGAAAATAATATTGCGTAAAACATACGATAAAATAGTAGAAACGGCAAAGCTTTCCAATTTATCTATACGAGTGTACCTATTTGGATAAATAATCATAAATATAGGTAGATGGAATGTCAAAGCTAGACGAAGAAAAAAAAAGAAAATATAAGTGGCAGTATTCGAGTCGCACCTCACCGAGATTCCCATAAAACTTGATAAGCTGATATCTTAATCCCCCCGAGATGAGCACTGAGCAGCTGTCACACGAGACGTACCCGATCACAGTTTTATCTAGATTTATCACCGGCCAGATTTGTTTGCATGGGCTGCTTCTGCTTCAGCATCGTATATCTTCTGAGTACTTGTACTCCTAAACACTAAGAAAAGCTTCTACATTAACTAACTGACTTCAAACAAAGCAGTATTACTGCAGTGTTATTGCAGTTGCGAAAACAAGAAGCCTGTAGCGGTGTATGTAGGTAAATAAACACGCCTGTTGTTTTCACAACTAGCAATAGCTTTAAGAGGAAATACTGAATCGACTGAATTGAAAAATATATATGAAAAGTAGACAAAATTAACGTTTCGTAGTCCCTTGATTCCTCCTCCAAAACTGGACCGATTTTATTACTTTTTTCATAAAAAATTAAAGAAAGGCTTTGGCTGTGTCCGTATGTTTTGCTTTTTTTTTTTAAAGTAATTAAATCGCTCCAGTTTTGGAGGAAGAATCAGGGGATTACAAAACGTTGATTTTGTCTACTTTTCATACATATTTTACAATTCAGTCGACCTTAGTATTTCCTCTTAAGAACCCACGCGAGCAGCACAAATCCGTCCTTGTGAAGACCCTTAGGGCAGGCCTTTGTTCACCAGTGGACGTCTTTTGGCTGGGATGATGATGCTGATGATGGAATCATGGTTATATTTTATTAAATCAATTTAAATTAGCTATTGAAAGTAGCCGAACCCCCGAACTTTGCTGTGTGTTGATCCGCATCATTAATTACTGGAACGTGAGTGGAATCGTCACCTAAAAACGTACAAAACACTTACAACAGTAGTAAGGTTTTTATTTGGAAAGAGCCTTTTGTTTTGCTGTTGGTCGCTTGTGACTTTGTCAATGAAACTGGTTTTTTGTTTTTTTAAACAAAAACAACAAAAAAAACAGTCTACATCCCTTCTAGAGGGATGCCATCAAGCAAGCGTAACCCGTCCCCTACTAGATGCTCCGAGGCATTCAAATTTGGAAAACCGACACAGTCAAGAGAAATACTTTGTAGGTTACTGAATGTAAATAAATCTGATTTTGTAGGCGGTACTCCTCTTTAGCTGCACCGTTTTTAAATCCCGTATTTTTTTATATTTATTCCAATATAGAGTCTTATGTAAAATTTGTACCTAGGTACTTGTAAGATGTAAGGTAAAAGGTAAAATGGACCTGGTATGATCAAATAAATCTATCAAAGCTCCTAAACTAATATAAACAAATTAGAGAGAAAAACTAACTGACTAACTAGTAGACCAGGGACTCGATTCTGCTAAATTAACGCTTTTACAATCGTGTGTCAATGGCAGGTCATTGACAAAAGCAGGGTTTTGAACATTTAATTTTGATCAGTTAGTTTTTGTATTGACCGGTATTAGCTTCATTGATTAGAATGTATCTTAATGTCGCTACTGACTCATAATTTGGCTCACATTACGAGGGCTCATATAAAAGTTATGGCGACGCGAAATTTCCTGCACGACATATTTATGAAGATTGTTTTTTTCGGAATTTTTAAATTTTATAAGTGACAACCTTTTACGATCCCCCGATCAGCTATAAAGTTGGTATACGTAAATTGTTATTCGGTACCAGGTTTGATCAGTCGTGAACATGTCTGGGACTTTATGAACAATAAAATATGGTACTCGGTGCGCTTGATAAGTGACGTCGTCGTAAATCATGATAATGTGGAAAACGAAAATTAATTAATTTTATACAACCTTATTTTTAGTTTATACGAAAATCGCAACACGGGGCAAATATTCTCATTTAAAGAATCAGTACAAAAAAAAAAATTAAAACTCACGAAGTTACAAGCTTTTTGTGCTGTCCCGTTGTGTTTTTTTAGTAGGGCATACATATGAACGAAGTATTTATTTACAAACAAAGACAAAAACAAGATAATAATAAAACTACCTTAAATTAAACTTACAAAAAACTATAAACTATATCTACTACTAGCTGTGCTCGCGACTTCGTCCGCGTGGAATAGTGACTTTCGGCAGCATTTTTAATTTTTTAGGCTCTTTTCCCGTTTTTGCAACATTTTTCACTGATGCTTCGCTCCTATTGGTCGCAGCGTGATGTTATATAGCCTAAAGCCTTCCTCGATAAATGGACTATCCAACACAAAAAGAATTATTCAATTCGAACCAGTAGTTCCTGAGATTAGCGCGTACAAACAAACAAACAAACAAACAAACAAACTCTTCAGCTTTATAATATTAGTATAGATTAACTATAAATAAAAAATTTGCCCCAAATCATCCCCATCAGGCAAAGTGCCCAGTAAGCTAGCAGCATTGCCACTTTGGATAGCTATGCTTATACCATATTTGAGATTTTGTAAATATTATTTTGTCAAAATGTAACATGGTATAAAAACATTCGAAATCGATTCTATTACTGATTCTGAACAAACAGTTTTCAGGTTTCGTATAAACTAAAAATAACGTTGTATAATTAAACACTGTGCAATGAGGTATTTTTAACTCAGTGCACGTGTTTAAGTGCCAGGAAGACAACCAATTATTTAATGTTTAAAAAGCAAAGACATATCAGTCAGCAACATTATATTTTATTACCTACATCTTAAAATTGAATAATAAAAAGTATTTGATACATTAATTTATTATAACCGTATGATCGTAAATAAATAACGAATCAAACGGTATTGTTTGCTAAAGTTTTCCAGAAGCAATTACATTGAACGCAACACTTCTGCGTATCTTCTAGCGTTTTATTTTTATTTTTTTAAATTTTACTTTTACTTTATCGTGTTGTTTTGAACCCTTTATCATCTTCGTGTGTTTAACGCGAGTAAATTCATAAACAGTGTTTCATTTAATTAAATTCTCATTAAATTATAATTCACTATAGCACCCGACACTTAAGCTTGAGATGCCATCTAAAGAGCCACAATCAAAACTCTGCAAACATATCGGAAACAGTAAATACCTCAGTATAGTGAGAGCTGATACTATCAAGAGTCACATTGACGCGATTTCGGAATCCGCTGGGCTATCTCACGGCAATAAGTCGGGAAGTTTAGGCCGACCTCTCACTTAGCCCCATCGTTACGGCCCAATCATTAAAAATGACCGGAGCCGATCGTTTCGCGGATCGGTTCGGCGATCGTAAACGAGTCGCCGACGTGTCGCAATCATGTCGCAGGTTGATGGGGTTGGGTGCGCGGGCGCGTTGTCTCAAACGTCGGATAAATAAGTCGTCGTTTTTTTGATGAAAAGCTTTTGACTTTATGGAAGCCTTGAAAGGACCTGATTTACCGCTTTATTACGATATTTAAAATTGTTGAAATAGCTTTTATTATTGAATGGAACTCACCCAAGCGTCTAACAAACCTTACGAAATAACAAGGAGTTGCACGACCTAATCCCACCATCCACTTTCCGCTATCGAAACGCGAGGCGCGAGTTCCATCCCTATGTTGTAGATATGCCACCTTGTCGCACGAGCCGATTCGGTTCAACTTTCTTAGTGCGTACAGCTAGGGAATGGAACGCGCTGCCTGCGAATGTGTTCCCTGAAAGGTATAATCTGGACCTCTTCAAGGCTAGAGTGAATAGGCTATTTCTAGGCAGGCATGTTCCATCCTCGACCGCACCGTCACTTAACATCAGGTGAGGTGTAGCCAAATGCCTGCCTATAACCAATTGTTGCGGAAACCCACAACACACACTATGCTACTGTTTAAAATTAGGTTACACCTTAAAATCTACAAAATCCACTCACAGTTCCATGCCGCTCCCGCCGTCCAGAACGGGATCCATATGGTCTGATGGGGCCGGAATCCGAGTCCGGGTCTTCTCGGGTTCCCTAATCACACCCAACGACTATCCCAAGTGCACTTTTCCCCCGAGGAAATACCTTCTTTCTCCAGCAGCGGAGACGCCGACATCCACACGGATGGCGAATTGTACTCCCGATGCGATTCGCTTACGACGTACACACACACAAAACACAGGTTGCACAATACACTTAATTAGAGTAATACGGCTCCAAATGCCCTTATTACTGCTTAAAATCTATTTAATTATCAACACACGGTAACCTATAAACCAGCCATTGTTGCCTTCCCGAGACAAGTGTACCAACAAAGAAAAAAGAACAATTAGTGATGGGGCCATTATGCCACTAAATAAATTGAATCTCGATAATCGATTCCCAAATCGATCCGTCCATAATACAAATCAAAGTTTTATTTCCAACAAAAATAAATGCCTGTTTATTTGCAACACCAATAAAAAAAAAATAACAACATACATAGCTCTAGCTTAAATGTTGTAACTTTCGCATGTTTTTTTGTTATTTTTCATTAATTTCGCAGTATACATCGGAAATGTTTATCCCACAGCAACACACCACTTTAAAAATACATAATTCAGCTTCCGTGACTTTCATTATAAAACTGACGTATTAATTTCTTCTCATAAAAACCTGAAACAAAAAAGATAGGTAGATATTATCATTTTCTTTTAGATGTTTTTGCGTGTTGGTACCTTATTGGTCAATATTGTTCTTTCAAGTGTGCCTAAATAAAAATAAGTTATAAGTTATTTACTTAAAATACGTAACGAATTAGCCAATTATTTTAAATCTCGATTGTGTGTTGTGGACACTCACAACTATCGGGTCAATGCAAAAGTGTCAAAAGTTCGAAAGGATCGATCCGGCGGAGTCAGGCGTCAATTTAAACGTCGTAAACTTTTTTATCGCGAGCGAAACACCGCGCGGCCGCAAGAATCGACTCCTGCGCCGAACTTAACGCCGCGCTAACGGCTTTTGTGTATTTACTGTGAATTTTAATCGATTTGCAGCAGGCACTTCGAGAAGTTAGACTTATTTTGAATTGAAAATAAATGAGTAATATTTTATAGCATACAGGATGCAAAACGTCAAGTTCTATCTTTGTGATAATCAGTGTAAGTCCATATTTCTAACTGAAAAAGATACTTAATTATAATTCCAGTATTTTTTGCTGACTGTAGATACCTATATTTTTATATTGTGACTACAACTTTATTATTAATTCGAACGTAGCGCAGTGTTATTACTTATTATTTACTACCCAGATTTGAATACCTAGAAAGTTTCTATAAACAAAAACTGATGTTGTAAAAGCATCGTGCTACTTACTTAATTGAATCCCTATATTAACTAACTACTTATACATCAACGCCATATTTTGTAAAAATCTTATTAAAATTGAGGTATTACGACAAAAAATATTTCTTAGTAATTTTCGAAACTGTCTTGTTTCACAGTTGACCCGAGACATTGAATAGCATATTATTGTTATCGCGTAAAGTATCGACGCACTCAGCGTAATGTGGGTTAATTATTGCAATCGCAAATTGTCCAAGGAAAATATTTATTTTAAATTAAATGCAACGCTTCATGCTTACCTACATTATATTTTGTATCACTATCGGGCTTACTTAGAAACGGCGAATCAAAATGCTAATGGTGAAAGTGTTTTGCAATAACTTGAATGAATATAAAGTCAAATTAAGTAAACTGTATTTACCTATGTGTCGTATAGTAATAGAGGCTGTTTTTTTTTATAAATAGTCACAATCATCATCTCAAAGGTAAAGATCTTTTTCAAAAATAATATTATGATACACAGGCTTCTATTGATATCGAGATCGATAACAAATGGGATGGAATGGATTCTGGGCAAAACCCTATTTGTAACTGTATCTGTGAGCTATCTTACTAAAGTTAATGCTTACTTGAACTAGTGGTCGCCCAGTGGTCGAAATTCGACCGTAATTTTATTAAAGCTGCACAAATTGTATCTCAAGCAATGAAAAATTAAAAAAGATAGAATGTGAGTTTGGATTGGCGTTGACAAATTTCGGCCGCTCCTCTTCCATTTTTGTCATTTTTTAAAAGAGTAGGTGTTATAACGTGTGTCTCAAATATATATGCGTGTGTGTCAAATACATGGTAGTGTGAGTAATGTTTGTTTTATTCATTTAATGTATTTTATGCATAATTAAAAAAAATATTAACATTCGGATAACCTTCTATATATAAACTATAAGTGTGCGAAATTTCATACTCCTCCGTCCGCGCAATTTTCGTAAAAAAGGGGTACCTACAAAGTTTTTGCTTCACGTATTAATATAAAGATTTAATTCTTAAACACATTTAAGTTTCAAAATGTCTGCTTAAGTTTAAAACACATTGGTTTTTCTTAATTAAACGTTGTGATAAAATTTAACAGCGTCATTGATTTTGAACAGCTTTTTACCAGATGTGTCATTAACACACGGATCTGTAACGTCAATGTGCAAAAGGTTCATGATTATGACAATGGTTTTGTGAAGGCCTTCCGTCTTTATCTGCTATGGGATTCTGCCCAGGGTGCCTAGGACGTGTTTAATTGGCCATTCGATAACGTTAACGAATCGAGGTTTTGTATACCAACATTTTAACTCCCCTCGTTTTGAACTGGAGGTGCTCTACAATGTTTTTGTTTTATTTATATAATTTTTAACGCAAACCAACCAATTTTTTTTTTCAACATTTTGTTTTTAATAAAATAAAAAAATGAAATATTTTTATTTCAGACCATGGTCCATATTCTTGGAGGTGCTCTTTTAATATCATACAAATTGTCATTTTCGTGACAAAAGGTAAATCGAATGGCAAATATAACTCGCTCCAGGCAGATTCCGACTCAGACTCCCTGCCGCTAATCAGAATTGTTTTAAATTGATGTGTTCCGGTTTAAAGTGTACAGATCCAGTGAAACTAAAAGACAAATAAGCATATAAGAACTGAACCTTCTTAAGACAGACATAAATTTATAATAATATACATATATCATTGATTTGATTTTCATTTGCGCCCTTTAATACATATAAATAATTCTGAAATTTTATGCAAACCATTTATTTGCAATCTCTTCTAAGAAATAAAAGTTAGTCTTAGACAGACAGACGTGATAAAATCATCCATGTGTTTGATTCTTTAAATTTCCAAAAACCTAAGACAATCTACAGATGATATACTCCCAACAATACAGCTAAATCGTATGCAAATCGTCCAATATGCAAGCAGAACACTAAAAGCACCCCATCAACGGTAACATTCTGAGCTTGCGCATCCCAATCTCCCGCATCTCAGTAACTGTATCCAAATTATTAATGCCAAGTTTGATTTGATTTTTGGTGTAAACTTTTACGGGCGTCGTTGGCTGCGCCGGAATGTCCGAAAACGTCCGAAATATTCCAAATGTATTTTTTATTGTAACGATGTATACTTTTATTGCAATGGAAGTGCTCACCAGCGCGTGAGGGTGGCCGGGAAGAGAGTGCGCAGATAACATCAGGTACGTAAGGATGGTGAAGACACCGTTTGATAAGGCAACTTTTTTGATATTTTTAAAAATAAAGTTTAAAGTTTTCTGTTTACTTTATGCAACATTGGAGCTCTTTTGGAAGCCACGACTTTGTACTAACCAGAAATGTAACAAGAGCCTCTCTTTTCTCCCTTACTTTTACAGCGTAATAAAATAAAAAAATTAAAAATTAAAAAAATAAAATATAATATCACACTACTAGATTTAAGATCAGCTTAAAATTACGATCTACTAAAACATCAGTAGATAAAAATGACTACAATATCAGTTTTTAAACTATCGTGGTCACTTAAAACTTTCAGCTTTCAAATATAAATAAAAATGGTAAAAAAAATAAAATAATAATAATGGTAGTAAACATAAAATATTGTATCCTATAAAAAATATTGTTTTATATATTGTTTTCTTAAGTTTACGCGAACACTACATATTGAAATGAAACCACTTTTACGGATGTACTCGCGTTTATTTTACACATTATTTGTATTTTATTTCATTATTAAACATCAGTATATACATTATTTTTTTAATTAGGAAATCTAAATAAACCATATAATTATCAAAGCTTAATTACGAAATATACATTTTTAGATACATTTCATATTTAGACAAAGTTAGAACTTAGGTAACTAAAAAAATCGCGGCCCATATAAACGAAATTAAAAAAAGCTGTCACATCCTCTACCTACTTTCCAACATCCACGTGTCACAATATGGAAAACATCGGCCATTGGGCATTTCAGTGAAGCCTTCACAAGATGGACGCCGTTTACAATGGAGGCACATCAAAAGCGGACCCTTCATTATTTTTTTATGCTACAAACAACATGACGCTTGACTAACGATTTAGATATGGACAAATACGTTTATGAACCCTTTATTTTTCATGTTATAGTGTCCCGTTTGTTTGAGCGTTAAATACAGAGTTGGTTCACCTGAAAAAGTATTTTCTGCCTCAAATTGAACGCTCTTTGTTTAATGCTCATTTTATTTCACTTTTTATTGAATTGACTGACTGAAATCTTTTTAATTAACTTCAAATTATTATTATTACCTTTAACACAGTGAAACCTTAATAAAAAATATGTAACGCTCGAGAAAATTTGTTTCGAGTCTTTTTTACGAGTAAGCACAGTTTACGCAAATCCTACACATGTGTAAATTCAAAGCAAATAAATTCTAAAATAATAAAACCTTTATTAAGTTTTAGGGTGCTCTCTTTTTAAAAAATAATACGTAAATGTCAATTGAAATTAACGAAAACATTTAATTATCATACAGATATACGTACATTTGTAGAGTTTCTAGACAA
Source organism: Eudonia lacustrata (assembly GCA_947562085.1). NCBI lineage: Eukaryota > Metazoa > Arthropoda > Insecta > Lepidoptera > Crambidae > Eudonia > Eudonia lacustrata. The sequence continues at coordinate 24,678,869 of OX387314.1, forward strand.
GTTGAATATAACATAAAAGAGAGTCTGTTACTTTCTGATCAAAAAAGTCAGGCAAAAGGGTCGCGTCAGTGGGCAACGCAACAAATCACAGGGTGCTCCCTCAAACAAATGCCTGAAATATGAACAGTCGCGCCTTTATCATGGAACACCAAAACATGGATACTTTTGTAGCGCAAGTGCTGGCGGTAAGGAGTGAGAGACGAGCGGGATAATATAATTAGAATATAATAATTATAATTCATTTATTTCATCGGACAACACATGTTCCATTTTGATGAGTAACAAAATGTACTTAAAACTATGTTAGTAAAACACAATAAAATTTAAAATAAATTAGAAAGACCCACTTAAAACACAGAGTAGTCCGGACCCCCTTTACCAGACCCACCTGCTGCAGGATGGGACAGCCAAATTTCAGCGAGATTGCATTCAGAGATTCTATTGGCGCTGTTCCTCATCAGTCTCATCAGGGAAGCAGCTCGCTTGCGTATGATCGCGTAAAAATCAGTGAAAATAACCATATTAACATATCTCTGATAACCAAGCTTTAAGTTGACGATTAACTATTATTTTTAGTGAGCGGTTTTTCGTTAAAAAAAAATTGGTATGTAGTGAATTTTCGTAGGAATGCGAGAGGTTTTTTTTTATGATATTTTAGCTTAAATTACTATGTAGATACTATTGCTGTATTCAGTATTAATAACTAATATTTAAACAAATTTAAACGGGGATTAACGCAAACTAATTAGTAAAAAGGTACCCGACGTTTCGACCGAGTTACAACGGTCGTGGTCACGGGCTGACTGCTGTACTGTCGTGATGTTGCGCCTCCGTTTGCGCGGCAGAGTCTTCATCCACCGTCACATTATTTTGCCAACTACCGCCCCACACAACACTAACGGTGTCCCTATTACGTATACAAGCCTTATTCTGGTTGTTTACCGACTGCGAAGAAAAACGAGGATGTCTTTTTGCAAATACTGGATTCCACGCTGAAGATAGTTTATGGCCGTCTTCCCGATTGAAATTATTAGGGTGCTTCTTTATTTCAATCGCTTCACGCACTACTCTTGAATAAAAGTGGCGATCTGTGGAGAAGACTTGATTGACAGCGATTTGTGCCTCTTTCAAGTAGATGTTCTGCAATCGCTGATTTATTAGACTGCCTGTTCTTTCGTCGGGTATAAAGAAGGATAGGATATGATACCTTTTTAGTAATAAGTTTGCGTTAATCCCCGTTTAAATTTGTTTAACTATGGAACGCGGAAGTTTAAAAGTGTATAAATCTAATATTGTTATAAAAGTTTGTTTGTTTGTTTCTCCTTCTTTCACAGTTAAAACAGAGCAGGCGGTTCGGTGCTCGGCGTAATACTTTCACCCAAAGACAATTAGTGCATTGGAACGAGTTAGCTTACTTTCCCACGCACACAAATTTTCTGTTGGAAACTTATATCTACTAGAGATATCTAAACATAAAATATCATACACAAGCATGATGTTTATTTAACTCATTTAACTCTTATAGTTTCAACTTTCATAAAAAAAGGCCCAAAAGAAAAATCTACTTTGCAACTTACCTCAAAAATTAAAGACCTTCAGTTTGCAATCTAGTGAGATGAAAGCAAAAGACAAATAGGAAAACTTAAGTATTGTTTACAAAATATCCATTTAGTAAATTTTAGGTTTATTTTACTAACTTTAACCTTTAATAGACACCAACAGTCTATGGTCTGTTTGAGTAGTCAGGACGCTTACCATATCTTGAAGGACTTTTGTATAACAAAGTTAAATAAATTACAAGTGGTAGGTAATATAATATTTTTTGATTGTTTAATGAATGAATGACGTCACAAATCGCCATCATCTGCCCCCCACGCCGACTCCTCAAGTTCACATAAGACGTTATTTATGTGTTAGAGGCGGCCGTGTCCAAAAAGCTTAGTTGTGTCAAAAGTTGAGCGTTAAATCATCGGCCACTATCTGGACAGTGCAGGCTGGTCGCTGGACGGTGGCCACTGAGGACGCCGCGGCTCCATTGCACCGCGGTATGGTATCACGGATATTTTGTCGTGTCGGACGCTACTTAGAAGAATATGAATAAGAGCAACAAACATTTCTTGACCTGCACAACAACATAAAAATAACAAATAGGAGTTTAGCTTTTTGTTGTGATACCAGACGTTTTTTTATCTAATGATAATGTTCAGCTATTGTTACATTACTAACATTTGTGTAGACATTTTAAAATAACTAGGTTTAAATTGATCTTAATTTTTAATTTAACTTGAGATTTGTAAGAATCATGAAACTATTTCCTTTTTTAATTCTGCTTTTCTTCAAACTTTTGTATTAAAATATCTTTTGAATAAACATTTTGTTACGTTTTTAGACACAGTTAATGTGCGAGAACAGACTATTTCTGCTGCTTTGTATCATATTGTTTGTATCCTCTTTGAATAAGGTTCTTCTTAATCTCAAATCGTACTAAGTCTCGTGCGACAATGGACATCGGCCCGGGCTAAGTGATCCGGCATAAAATGAAATATGTTGACACTTTTACACGTTACAATACGAATTTTTCTTGTAAATGAAAAAATAAATGTACACACTTCCTCGCACTCACGTCCGGAAATTATGGGGCTGAGCATTGTGCTTTAAACCTAACCATAGTTGTGGCATTTTTACATTTTTATTTGAATGCTCAGGAAGATGTTAAATTAATTATTAATTAGTCAGTAATTAAAGACTGATCAATAACCCTTTTGATGATTTACCAACTTCTTGCTCAAAACCTCGAAGTACAGTTAGCAACAAAGCTCCCTAATAGTCTCAAACTCTGTCTAAATAAACTAATTGTTAAGTAATTGGAGAGATTTGGCTAGCATAGACCGCAAATTTGGGACTGACCTGGTGTGACGTGGTAGACTTCTTCAGGGGCCCCTGTCCTTCGATGATGAATGTATTAATCTCACAGGCTGGCGTCGACGGACGTCTGCTATTTGTGCTGAACACTTGAAGATATTTGATTTAAGTTTTATAGGCTCAAGCTATCGGAGCGAGCTAAGCGACGGTGCGTTTTCGAATTGGAGAACGTTGAGAGAATTCATATGGCAACACTTGAGTTTTCAGTGAGTGAGTGGGTGAGAGATGGGCCTCCGGTACTTTCACTCACCGGACGAAACACAACAGCAACGAGTGCCGTTGATTCACGCCGATATTCTGTGAGAGGGTGGTATTACGCCGGGCGAGCCGGCCCATTTCGTGCTGCAACGCAGCGTGGCTCTACCACTCAGACAGTGTTACTCATTTAGCACCACCCAGGGGTCACGTGTAGGGTCTCAAGGGTAAACCTACGGACGCGAGTAACTTTAACCCCCAAATGTATGCTGCATAACACAAATACCTTATCAGAGTGTAACATACATAATGTAAGAAATGTTTTTTTAGTAATCTAAAACTTAAACATGTTTACTTAATCATGTTAGTAATTTAACATTTTCTGTATCGTATCGGTGGCGCTAAAATGTACGAAAACCACTTTCTTTCGGCTAGAAGTCATCTTTGATGAAAGCGTCCATTTTGTTTGATGGGAGTCGCACAACAAATGCTTTGATCATGACAATAACCAAAGCAGCTAGCAAGTGATTGGCAACTTTGGCAAAGCCCTTTTGTGTGTATGAAATCTAGCAGAGGCAGTATCGACAAGAAGTATGTTAATTCACTACTGTATCAGTGTATGAAACAAATACTTCTAAAACTACGCCTGAAAATTATTCACAACTGTCCCACTCATAGCTGAATTACGAAACAAGTGGTTGAAACTTGCAGAAGTTGATCCTCTGGGACAGTTAGCAGTGTTGCTTCTGGACCGCACGACTGTCGACATACTATACTTGATGTTGTATTGTTGTGTTCCGGCAGCTAGAGATAAGATAGCCAGTGGCTCAGTAGTTGATGGTTCAGAGTGAAGTGCTATTCCACTCAGCCTTATCACCTCTTAACATCAGATGAAGGAAAAGTCCCGGCAGTATCATTATCATCGTCAACGTCCCACAGCTGGGCTAAGGCCTTCCCACATAAACAATAGCACATGGCAAGATTGGACCATAAACTCACTGCTGCTAGCCCATTGTGTTTGGTAGATTTTTGAAAGGAACTCGATGGTTCAGTAAATAAGCCAGTCTGCGATCGCTGAAGTAACTTTCGCAAAGGCTTGTAAATAAAAAAATATCTTCTAGAACCTCTCTGAGCTTCTGAAAGCACGTAAAGCCGTTGGTCCCGGCTGCACTAGCAGTCGTTAACAACCACCAATCCACACTGGGTACTCTTGGTGGTTTATGGTCCGCTCTTCCATAGGTGTTTCCGTCCACAGGGAAGACTCGTGCCTGATCAGTGGGGGCATTAAATGAGTTTATTTTATTTATTTAAATAAGTTGGTGATAAATGTATGTAAGTTCGCAACCTAAACGAAAACACAAACCATCAAGCTTTGACCTGTGTGCTGGTCAATTATTGCTTGTTTTATATTATGGAAAGTGTGAAGGTGTCCATTTTCCAGTGTGTGACGCTGTTAAAGAAAGGGAGAAAAGAAATGGCCTTGCTGAGTTTCAAAGTCAAAGTCAAAGTCAAATATTTTTTATTCACATAAACTTTAGAAAAGTGCTTTTGAATCGTCCAAACATTTGTTTACCTACTACCCGTTCAGGACGTCTATTTTTTAGCTGTGGATAAGAATGGACGCAAGAAACTCTACAGCTTTAATCTATGTAACAACATTTACAAAATTATTGCCGTTGAAATGAAACAACTTTTACGGATCTACTCGCGTTTATTTTACACATTACTTTTGATTAGTATTTATCTTGATCCGAAACGTCAGGATAAACATTAAATAAAGTAATGTGTAAAATAAACGCTTGTAGATTCGTAAAAGTTGTTTCATTTCGTAGTGTTTGCGTAAACTTTAGAAAACAATTCAAGACCCTTGTTTTTTTTTCTTGTAAAAAAATTGGATAATTTTGACTTTTGAATATTTCTTTTTTTTTACAATACCTATATATTTTAGCAGTCTCCTCGCTCATACTAGTGCTCAGTGCTCATCCCAGAAGGCTGCACCCAATTTCATAAAACACACCGGGATAACTCAGGGCGTAATGGAAATCGATCGGAATCATCGCTCGGTTAATTGCCACGCGTACTTTATAATAGACAATTAACAATAAATAATAACGGGATTATCTCATTAACCCTAACCGATGGTCGACCGGTGGTATTGAAACATATGGCCGTTTGAATTGAGTTTTTTTTTAGTTTTTATAGTATTACCCTTATAAAAAGTGAATGTTTGCAGTAAGTATGTATATAAAAATTAACGATTATGTTTTTTTATGCAAATTTAGAGTAGTAGAGGTTTCTTTCCTTTATGATCAGAAAGCCTAACTTGCAGAACGTCTCTAAAGCAAAACGTCTACAAAGCTTAATGACTAAAGGAGATGTTTAATTTTGTATGGAGAAAATGCCAACACCTTGTACATAATACCAAAATGTAGCTTATGCATGGAATAAGCTTATTCAAAATGATTTTCTTCAAATAAATGAATAGTTTTTACGTAAGAAGTATTTTAAATAACAAATAATGGCAAGTTTCGTGATCGCAGGGGGTAATGGTGGTATTCTGTCAATGTCATGTCATGTCAAGTAGCTGTCATAACAAAAGTACTTACCGTATGAATGAAAATTGTTAATGTTAATAAATTAACTTACTTCTGGCTATTACTTTTATAACTTGTAGTTAGAGTAGAGTTAAACTTAAGCTATTAAGTGCTAGATTTCAGCTTTTTATTACCTACTGCCATGTCGCATAGCTGTGAAAGAATACTACCACCCACTCTCCTTCCTTAGTTAGGTGTCATAAAAGGCGACTAACGGACTAAAGACTGCACATACATCCAACATCATAGAGCGGTGCACGCTGAGAACATGTGCAGTCGCTATTTGGTGAAAAGTGGACTATGGCAGAGGACTGCTTTTGATGTCCTCATTGCCTAGTGTCTGACAATGACAAACCCTTCGGGGATAATAGTCGTGATTATATGTATGTATTACCTACTGCTGCACCTACACATAACAGAACAGCAGCTAACCTCGATTGAACTCTATGTACTTACATCAAATCAAATCTTAATGTACATTAGAGAAAACACACAACATACTCGTCCTATTGTAGTAACATGCAGTGAATAATCAACTACCTAGTAAACACACTTAAGTAGGTAGGGAAGGTAACTGGTAGTGATGAAATAAAACAGTTTTATGAAGTTTTATATTTTTATTTATTTCAATTTGACTTCATTCTCTCGCTCCAGCAACATTTTTAGATGGCATTCACAAGAATGCCAAGAACAGTTTTTTTTACCACATATGCAACTACAGTAATACCCTTTTATTACATCTTCCCATTCATTACCTTGTGTTGCTAAGAGGATATATGTGTAATATATTTTTTGACTAAAATGGCGAGATTTTATACGTCCTCTTAGCAACACAGTCTCATGTGATGACAATTCTGGTATGTTAGTAACTTCTAAATCAGTTGATATCTCCACCACAAATGATCCATGTTGTCTCAAATGTTCGCCATAATACGATCTCGCTTGTTTTATTTGGTAGATACCCAGAGCAAATAGTGTGAGATCACTCATGGTCATTCGTGGGAAGATACTTAATTGCTCATTTTCTTCATTTATTCTGTAAAAATGGGCTCGCCGACGGTTAACATTATTTAAGATTATATATTCTGCTAAATAATTAGGCAACAAAATTCTGGTTTTTGCTCTTTCCAAAATTATTTGAGCATCTGGCCGGTTCACAAGCACTTTATGGAAAGCATTTATTATTGCGGCACTAATCCTAAAGTCGTCCATTAGATGCCTTGAAGCCACATTAAAATATTCATTACGTAATAATCTAAAGTCTCGTTTAAATCTGCCATTTACCACTTCAACTACCCATCTACATAACGTCACACATCTTGATTTGTTTGCTATAAGGGTGGATAATTGGTTTTCTCCTTCTTCTAATGTTTCTGGCTTATACACTGCATAATTTAGTGATTCCAGCAGAGGCAGAGCATCACGAAAGCCCCGGTCTAAAATGAAAATATCTTGAGGTCTGAAAAAGTTTCTTAATTCCGCAATTTCATCTTGGAAAAGGGCTTTCGTGATGTCTGCATCTGATGTTGTTGCTGGATATGGCCCCAAAGCATCTATTATATATCCGTCAGTAGCGACAATTAAAAATGGTTTAAAAAGTTTCTATACTTGTGTATACTGTAAGTTTTTTTTTGAAAGAGATAATTAGACGACTTTTGGACGTATATATATGTACCATCACAGATGACAATTGGTTTTCTCTCTGCACTAGGATTTCCGAATAACCCTTCAGGTATCAAAAGATTTCGATTTATAAGGTCACCTCTACTTATGTGGTTAATACCTAAATGTAACGGTACAAAGTCATTTTTTAAAGCTTCTCTAGCTTTTTTTAATAATATTGTCACTAGAGCTTTACTTATTTGAAACAGAGAAGCTATTCTGTCGTGTGACTCCCCTGTTCGAGACTTAATTAGGTAAAGCCCTAGTGCCAAATGTGGACGCTTACATGATTCTTGTAAACTAGGTATTTGTCTTAATATTGATTCATAATTGGATTTCGTGACTCCAGTCCAAAAATGAAAAATATTGTCGTGAACCAATCTATAATTTTTAAAGTTAATTGGTATTCCACTGGCATCCTCTGCCTCTGTGGATAGTCTCAGTAAAGATTGCACTTCATTTTTAGTAAAGGAGTCACTAAATTCGAATTGGTCTAAAATGTCCCAGTCATATACTGTGCTATGCATTTGACAGATCTTTGCATTTTCTGTTACAAACACTTTTTTCGATTGGAGGATTCTCTTCTTTAAACATAGAGGCACATTCAATCGTTCTGGTTCTGTGCAACCTGGTACAAAGCAGTGTGCACTTGAATGTGTTGTATGAGTGAACTCATCTAATTGCATAGTTGTTTCTGGTACTGCGATAATATTGGGGTTCTCTCGTAACTCCTGGACCATTCTCCAGCACCCCATACAAACTAATGCATCCGCTGGAATCTGAAAACACAAAATGATTACCATATCTATCTATACTATTATAAAACACTGAAGATATTTTCGAAAAACTAATAGGGATCGACTATTTAGTGGATTCTGAGCTAAAAACGATATTTTTGTCACCCGTATATTAGAACGAAGATATGGCCCATAGTGTAACAAGGCAATTATATAAAAAGAATTTTGATAAATGAAACTACTTACTTCTCTTGAAAACATTCTTTCTGAGATTATATTTCTCTCAGGACCATCTCCCAGAATATGTGTCCGTCTGTGAAGCAAAGATGATCTGCACCACACGCAAACATTTCTATTATACGTGATTGCTTCATCCTCGCTCCTATCAACAATTCCTTCCTCTATTTGCCTCACAGCATTGTTTGCAGCTTGTCTGCGAATATTTCGCTGAGCAGCAACCCAACAAGCATAGCAAACACGTCCATTATTAGGTATCTGTTAACAAAGAAATCATAAAATGTAAAGTAATTTTTTTAAATTAGATCACTCACTTGTATTTCTTGATAATAAAACTATGAAAAGATACCTGTCTTGGACTAATTCTTCTCGCGATTTCATTTCTTTCGGGACCTTCTGACAATGCATGTGATCTTCTCTGAATTAAAGACCTTCTGCACCATACACAGGCATTTGAGTCCTGTGATGCCAAAGTTCTAGGAGGCCTGGGATTTGGACCCTCATTTTGACTAACGAGGCCACTAAAGTAGACCCAGCATGCATAACATACTAATCCTCCTTCAGGAATCTACAAAAAAGATTGTAATTCAAATCAGTAATTCATAAAAAAATCTTCACTTTAATTATTACTTCAACATGAATTTGTATTATGTATTAAAAGTTAATCAATACCTGTCTAGGATAAATTCTAGCAGCAATAAGTTCTCTCTGAGGTCCTTCTGAGATAGAACGTGTTCGTCTTTGAAACAATGCTGATCTGCACCAAACGCAAACATGTTCTCGGTGGCTAGAAGCTTCATTTTCAGTTGATGACATTCCTACTTCTAGTATTGCGAAACATGGATGACAAACTATGCCATCAGTGTCAACCTAAAATACAAAAGTTTGTTTTAAACTAATATTTATTTTGTCTTCTTGTGAAGAATGTGTTAGGTTCTAATTATTAGGAAAATAAAAATGTAACAAAAATAGTTTTACATAAATACTACATTCAATAACAACTAACCTCATGTCCAACATGTTGTTCCAAGATCATTAGTAATTCTATCCCCAGATTAGATGCGAGATAATGGTTTTCCGAACACACATCTATCTGTCCATCACACATCACACAAAAAGAAGACATTGTTTGTTGGCTGAAATAGATATTTTATTTAGTTTATTGTATTTTACTTTGATTATAGTTATTTCAATAGAGCACTGTAAATATTTGAGATCAATTCCATTACTGTCATAGATAACTGAGTTGGTTCGGAATCTATTTCCTCGAAAAGAAGTGTTTAAAGCATTTTATTAATTCTCTGGTAAATGCCTAATTAAAATACGAAAAACTCACCTGAAAACAACGAATGTAGTAGCAACAATGCAATGGTATCAACAGTAGCAGGGTCAAATGCAAATCGAAGTCCGGGATAGCAGGCAGAAGTCAACAAGTGAGGCAGCAAACGGAAGTCCAGGATAGCAGGCAGAAGTCAACAAGTGAGGCAGTAAACGGTAGCAGGTAATCGGTCCAAATCAGAATTTAAAAACAGCACAGCACAAAAACACAACGACTCAGAATCCACGTAAAAACGGAATGAAAACAAAACACCGGTTTTTTTTTAAATCATGGTGACAGTTGCACTTTTAATTACGTTTTTTACAGCTTTGGACACTTGTGTTTAATCTCAGAAAGACATCTCAAGTTGCCAGGTTATTAAAAATTATGTTTCATTTTTTTATTCTTACGCAAAAATGGTAAAGCATATCGGAATATTAAATATATCAACTAAATACATGTATTTTATACTATTTTTTGAGTAGGTGTACATGGTCCTGGCAAAAAATTAAACATCTCCTTTTTGTTATTGTGCATGTTAATGTCGCTTTGCTTGTTTTTTTAACTTAAATAACTATTATAACTATATAATATACTTATAACATACCGTAATAAATAAACCATACTTAACAAACATTTAATATAAAGAACATAATTAACCTTTTTATTAAACTTTCTAGTGAGTGTTACGTTTAACTATTTTAGTTTAAAATATACGCCTCGTTACATCGAAATTAAATCATATTCGGAACAGTTTGAAACGACACAAATAACACAATACAATGTGGTTAATGTAAATTATCTAATGTCCAGCGATGAAATGGCAGCATGATTTTCTTGAAGTAATATATCACACGACCTCCTACGTTACACATCAAAGGGACAGACAGACTGCCAACAGACTGGCTTTATTTGTCGTCGTTGGAATGTATCATTTATTTATGTTTATTATGAAACTGCAATTAATTTGCAGCAATCATATATTAGTGATGCAGGTGGGAGTGTAATAGAGATGGATACATACGGTAATAATTAAGTAAACGATTTTGTAGTTTGACTCTTAACGCGATGAGATAAGAATCATTATACAGTTGAACGCGTTGACAATATTGTGATTGTTATTGTACATCGTCTGACTTGGATAAATATTTTAATTAATATCGAACTTCCGTACAAAATAAGGCATCTTTGCTGACGGATCTGTATGGAGTCGAGAATCACTGTTTGTTTGTACGTAATGTGCTCTTTTTGCCGATGTTCAGTATTAAACTATGTTTAACTTTATTCCCCTTTTTGGAATTAGACCTTAAGTGATTGTTCAAATAACTTCTAACTTCACATATATATGGTTTTTGTAAAAAAAATACTGAGTCTAGTATGCGGGCCAAATGAATTTCAGCTGCAAACAAACAACTCTATTTAAGCAAAACAGACGGGCAGACAGACATGAAAGAGATTGATCATGGTGTGAGGTGTGTTCATGAAGTCGAATATTCTGTGAAGCTAATTATTCTGTAAAAATGTCTTATAAAAATATGAGAAACTATAAATACCTAGAGTATACTACACTTCCGAATCAATATTTTATGTTATATATGATGATTTTTTTTAATGTTTGTTAAACGTGATATGTGGAGCCTCGTGGGATCGGTTCCTGCGCAGACGCGTGGGCAATCATTCTAGGGTCGTAAGATTGTGCTAGTGTGGAGAGAGAATTTTCAATATATTATATCCGTCTTTTTGGTCTAGTGGTTAAGACCGCCGCTCTAGGACCCAGACGGGTTCGATTTCCAGCGGGGAGTAGGTATATGTTTGTACTCAGTTTGGCTAATGGTAAGGCTTGTTTTTGTCCGCCGGGCTTGCTACAACCATCTTTGACGACCTCCTTGGTCGAGTGGCTTGCACACCCGTTTTCATGGTGTCGCCATCTCGGAGATCCCGGGTTCGATCCCCGGTCGGATCAATTTAGAAATACCTGTTTTTCTAAATTGTTTCGGGTCTGGGTGTTTCCTATGTATAATAAGTATGTATTTAAGTATATTAAGTATGTTTATCCGTTGTCCAGTTAACCATTTCTCGAGTTTCTTAAGGAAACTTTTCTTGGGGCTAGATAATTAGTGTAAGTGTGGGAAACATTTATTTATTTATTCATTTATCTTATTTTAATATGTCGACATAACATCATGGTTGTGTTTTGATTAATAACTTTTCATTTAAAGCCCACACTGCATTACAAACTTTTAAGTTCTATTTGATTGTATGTTCGAGTTGTAATTTTGCAAGTAAAAAGAGTCCCATGGAAATAACATAATGTTTCTATAAAGCATTCCTAAAAGTGTTCGTAACATGCTTTTATTTGTTTTTTTTTTCACCTGTTTAATTATTGTAGCCTTCCCGGTAGCATAGCGGTACAGCTGCCCGGATTGCGGAAGACCCAGGTTCGATTCCTGGCAGGGTCGGGTAGGCGTTTAATTTTTTCACTGCATTTTATAACATTTTATAAATATTTATTGTACCTGATTTAAGTTTAGCAGATATCTCTATTATTTAATGTATGATAGAATAAGCAAGCGCTGTGCCCGACTGCAATCAGATTGCAATGAATTTTACTGTTATTATTTATTAATGTGTTTATGTATGAAATATGGTTTGTATTTTGTTGTCGTGACTTATATATAAATAAAAAAAGCATTATGATGTCATTTACTCCGTAATAATAAATAAGGTTTTTTAGCTTCAAGACTTTCGTTCTACACCCTAAAAATAAGGTCCCTTTCCACACTTACTTGCCCCTATAATAAACTTATAAAAGCCACTAAATAGTCATGTTTATTCGATAATAAAAGTCAGTGGTTCAAAAAAAACATCAATAAATATATCAAAACGAATTCTTCTTATATTCTGATCCCGTCACTGAGATGCATTTCATAGTGGCTACGAATTGTGGATTATTTAATGGATACCATTTTTAAATAGAGGAGAAGAGAGGGATGAAACATTTTAGTTAAGTTTTACTATATTTCAGGTCATGAAACAAAAGATTTTGTTTTTATACCAACTTATGAAGGCATGAATTCGGAGTTCATTCTGCAGCTTTGCTATTACATTGTGATAGTGTGATAAGTTTGGCTGACTCTACCCATATTAGAACTCACGAAGTGTCTTAGCGATCAATAACAAAAAAAAATATGAAAGGTTGCAGGTTCGAGCTCCACTTGTTCAAGTAAAAAGTTAGAGAGAATGATTATAACGGATAAAATAGTCATCACGGATGGTAAAACAGTAAAACAGTAGGTATATAATAACTACCACTACTAACAACTACACTACTTACCTTGTTTTAGAAATAGTTTAAATATTCTGATCTATCTTTATTAACGGTAGTTTCGATAGCCACAAATAATAAGAGATTTAGCACAACTTCACTTTTTCTAATTTAAAATAATATAAAAACACAAATGTTGAAAAAATTTCCACGAGCAGGATTTGAGCCTGCACCCTTCTGACATACCGGGTCAGGTGCTCACTGATCTTTGTAAAAATATAATGATCGGATGTTAATGACGGTAGTTGTTGACATTAAATAGGCGCCTTTGTCTTTCAAAGTAAAATAGTAAATAGTGTTGAATAATTTCGGCGGGCTGGTTAGAACCACGATAGCTCAATTGGGAGAGCACCTGACCCGGTGTGTCAGAAGGGTGCAGGTTCAAATCCTGCTCGTGGAAATTTTTTCAACATTTCTGTTTTTGTAATTTGTTCGCAACAAAATTTGCGCCAAAATTTATATAACAAAACAAAAACATTTCAATATAATATGATTTTGACCCTATTTTGATGGTAACTTACTTTACCATCGCTCTTAAAATTCACACACAGCTTTCATCTTTTAAATTTCGTCACACGAACGCAATAACTTACAACAACGAGAATAACAAAAAAATCAAAACGTGTGTCAAATTTTAATCTCCGAACACAACATCCCCTCTCCGTCGCAATAGTTGCACAAAATTTATTGTTTTTCATCTTTGAAATCTTAGCGGAGTCAAGTTGTATAAATCATGCGTTAATGCCCAGGCATTATACAAATTCAAATTTATAACCCGATAAAATTACGGAATGGCCGATGGGGTGTCACCCGACCCCCACCCCCCTGGGCGGTGGGGTGATTACGCTAAACTAGACTTGGTTTTAATTCATTAACAATTGTATAGAACTTCTAAATGTATTTATGATTGGATATTAGTTGTGTTTTGCTAAAAAAAGTGTTTAATATTGTTTAGGTACCTGAGGAACTTTTAATTATGTACTGTTGTACTATACCTGTATTACTTGATGTAATACATATTATATACTTGAGATAAAATAATTTTACACATTGTTTGTTAAAGGTAAAATTATTGTTTCTGAGATTTTCGTGTTGCATTCGAAATGCTCATTCGATTTCAAAACTTCTTGTTAAATATTGTTTGCTAACTGTTAATTAATATGTCCGTCCATTATATTCACCTTCATTAATAAACACTTACCCGCCAAAAATCAACTCGAAAATGGAATACCGATAAGACAAAAGATAAAGTCGAAAAAGGCTGCGTTTATAATTCGGGCCAATTATTATCAGCCAGTTTGATTTATAACGATTTTCGAGTGTAAACCTCTTTTCTCGCCTTTCGCGTTTAATTGAATGATCAAATCGGACGGCATTAAATCGAAAATCGTTGGGTATTGTCTAGATCCTGAGACAATGGAGTCAATCGATGACGCGGCGGTTTTGTTCGGTTTATTTGAAATTCGAACGCGATTGTGGCCTATTTTAATAGCTCTGCTTTCTTTTAGTGGTTAGGGCGACTTCATTTAAAATAATCGGCTGTTACCACATTCAGTTTTGTTGGTTCGCTAGCAGTTATTTTTAATAATAGAGTCACAGCCTCTCTTGGGTGCTAAGAGTTTTGTACCCCTTTCGTTCACGTTAATGAAATAAGATATTTAGCAGCTTCAATGCTGTACAAATTTACGTAGGATGATCGTGTGCTGATTTTTTTTTTATTTTTTTATTATCAGAATCAAAACATACATTACTTTTATAATATGGGGTACTACTTAAGCCTCTTGGGTTTGTGTGTAGTAGCTAACAATAGTATTCTTCCACGTTATCAGAAATAAAGTAACCAAAGACATTCATATTATATTTCTAAGAATCAACAATGTTCTGACAGTACGATCACATTTCCGAACACAATATAGAATTATTATTTTGGTTAAACTCGCACTAGGCTCTGTGAAGTAATTAGGCACTGAGATGTATATGACAGAAGTTATATATTAAGTATAAACAGTAATCGTGTTGTCTAATACTCTATACGTTGAAGTATTTTTTATTCATGGCGTTAGTAATATATTTTGGCTCAATGTCCAAAGCTAAGTGAGAACTTCACATTACCATGTTACGTAAATTCTCATCGGGAGTTATAAATCTCAACATCGATGCATAACCCTCAAACGTGCTGGGGTTGAAATAATTTCGGTGCTCAGGGATGAATTTATAATATTCCAGGAACGACCTCTCCTAATTATTACTTATGGCCAAAGTTGTGGTCCGACTTCTAATTCTGATTGATGCGCTTTGAGGTGTTAGGTGTGATATGTTTAGGTTTCAGAATTACAAATAAATAATGAAAAATTGAAACATGATTTTCACTTATTTATACTACTTACCTATTTGAATTATTAAAATACAGAAATAATTGTAAGCTAATGTTTATTTTGATGATGTAATGTAAGTTTAATCAATCAGATACAATGGACGACTTGTTTAAATAAAGATGGATGACATAAAAAGTTTTTCTATAAGAAAGTATGTGCATCCAGGCCATATGTATAAACCATTAAAAAGACACGGTAAATAGATAGAAATTGAAGAAAACCACGTACCACGAAAAGTACAAGAACCCTGAAAACATATAACACTTTTTTGGGCAGTTTGTAAAACACGGCATCACCTAAGCAGATACCTATAAACGTAGGTGATTCAAAATTTAAAAAAAAGATTTTGCACTTGTCTGGTTTATGGTACTACTGATATCTAATCGATTGCTGAAAGGGTTAACACTCAGTATATATTTTTTTTAATATGTCTTTTTTCTTTCCTTGTGCTCAGTAGCGTGCACTTGGAGAGGCCTATGTCCAGCAGTGGACTAGTATAGATAATGATATCTTTGAAATAACCTCTCAACAGACCGACTAAAACACGCAACTTACTAAATACTTTCAATGAGATCATACTGATAGCGTTGATATTTCAACATAACAGTAGCGGTGTTAGTTAATGTGCGGCGAGGTTGGTCTCATTCCGCAAACACTCAGATAATGACCATGCAAAGAATCTTTTTGTATACCGCCTATTATATTACCGACAACACTTTTAGTGCCTTACGAATAAACAAAGAATAAGGTCCGAATAGTTATTCCGTGTTTTGTCTCTTTTACTCTAATTTGAAATGACGTTTACATGACAGAAACAAAACACGGAATACCTAACTATTCGGACCTTATTTATTTGTAAGGAGGTTAATGTTTTCTTTGTAGTGTGTAACTAGGTTAGGATAGATTAACAAAAATGCATAGCAATTTTGTAGATTGAAACGGGCCGGTGGCTGAGAGGCAAAGCACTCGGCCCGACACCCGAAGGTCCTGGGCCTAATGCTCATTTTTTTTTAAGAGAGATTGCTGAATATCTCAAACGGCATTTTCAGCTTCACCGTGCTTGTTTGGGGGCGGCGAGAAACTTAAAGGGTACCTCAAGCCGTGTGAAACGAATCACCTTCGGAGGTTTTCTAGAGGGAACGGCATCATGCAATAGTGCGTGTCCCCGTTTGCGTTTAATGCTCAGGTGGGGCAAAGTGTGTTTCGGATGTTCCGATGCATGCCTGGTAGATGCATGCCTGCCGATAGGTGGTGATCACCAACCCGCATTTGGCAAGCGTGGTGATTAAGCCATTACCCATCAATTGTAGTGATGACTTGATTTCGATGATGGAGGCCTTTGCTCAGCTGTGGGACAGAATATAGGCTATATACTTTCTTCATCATCATCATCATCATCAGCCCCTCTCGACCCACCGGTGGGCATAGGCCTCTCTTTGCTTATGCCATTCGCCTCGACCCTGCGCTAGTCTGGGCCACATATACTTTCTTACTTATATATAAATTGTTATTTAGCACCACTATTTGACTATGTTTATACATTTAAGTTATGTCTATGTTTACACATCTTGACTATATGATTAGAAATTATTGATGTATTATTTTTATGAACATTAACACGTAGATATTTATATTAGATTTAGTGTGAAGTAAGATTAAGATAAGAAGTAAGATTTTAAAGAGTTTCGATAAATTATGTTATGTTTTTTACAATCAAATAAATAAACTTAGTTTCAGAATAAGAAGTGAACTTACTAAAAGCGTTTGAGAACATTTAGACAAAACCTAAGACAAAGTTAGATCTCTCTCTTTTTTAACATAATTTTTGACTTGTCTTCACTCCTATAAAATCTGATTTAGAACCAGTGAATCCCAAATCTGCAAAGGTCATTGACCTGCCGCATAACAAAAAAAGCCGCTTCTAATCCAAAGAACACGTTCCAAAGATGCTCCATAATTCATTGCGCTCTGCGTTTTTGATAGATTTACAACGGTGACGTGTTTCAACGTCGCGTCGCCATATTGTTTCGGTTGATTTACAAGGTTTTTTTTTTAATCTGTGGGGTGACGTTTCGTGTTTTGTTGCACAACGCGCGAAATGTGGTGACGTAAGAAAACAACATGTTCACAACCAAATGTAAGTGTTATTATTTATTGTTAATGGAACTTCTAGCATTAATGATATAGAAGATAGTATTGTTTTAAATTGTAATTAATGGTTTTATCTATGTGAGAGAAAATAAAAAGTGACGTTGCACTTTTTTGTTTTTTTGTTTTCACGAACACTTAACGGTTAATAATCTACCATTATTTTACATTAATATTAAACATAACACAAATTTTAGAAAATAAAACAAAACCGCAGTCATTGCTCTTTACTTTCCCGCCAAGAAGTCTCTTGTCTCTTAATTGAACCAGGAGTTGCGTAAAGTAAAGATAGGTGTCTTTGGTTTAGTGGTTAAACGAGGTTCAAATTTTTTGGATTGGTGATAGGGGCTTGTTAGCTGGATAGCTAGCAATCTAAGTTTGTCGTTATAACAATTCAAATTCAATTGCAAAAATTATTTATTCAGTTTAGGCTACAAGTAGCTCTTGTGAATATCGCTATGCCATCGGTTCGTAAGTCTACTCTGGGCGGGAGATCTTGTACAGAGAAGAACCGGCAAGAAACTCAGCAAGTGTGCAGCTCTTTTCTCCCTTACAGCGTCAAAAAATATTGGAAAATGTCCTATCATAGCAGGACACAACAACATGTAAAAAAACAAAATAAAAAAATCAAAGTTATCAAATTGACATCAGGTAAAAGTTTCAATTTCCACAATGTCATACAGACAATAATGTTGGTAGCATTGTTGTGCTCCGATTGTTAAAGATGAGACAGCCTCAATGTGAAGTGCGCTTCCACGTTCGGCCGTACCACCAGCTTTTTACCACTTCATCTGATGATGAAGGTAGGTATGATATGGTAGGAAATTTATAACAAATACAGTTTCTTGGGTCGTAGCGACGGCTGCTATCTTACAAAAAAAACCGGGGGCTAACGGCTGAACGTGATTACAAGGAACGAGTCGATTCTGATTACGAATGCAAGCGAATGCTTAAGCACAATCGCATTACCACCCACCGAGAGTGACTAATTAGGAGAAAAAAATCTTTTTCACACTCCAATTACAAGGCGTCCCGCGGACGTCTTAAGGCGTCAATGCGCGTGAGTGGATCCGAGCGGAGGAAGGCATAAATCACGACATTATCTCAGAAGCGTTTCTTTTGGACATATGGCGGGGCGTGTGTGCTGGTGAATATGTTTGGCTAACATTGTGTTGTGTTCGGTAATATGGTGAAGAAACCTAATGAAATTTTTGAAACTGATGTGTGTCAAGCGTCTATGGTTTAGCGTAGGTGTGTGGAACACTTAAATAACGTATGATATAGGTACAAGTTTGTTTAAACCTACGAGGTTTTAGATGGGGTTAAGAATATACAACTGTCATATAATGTACTTACTTGTATTGTTTAAAACAAGTACATTTAATTAAGTTTCTTTGCAAGTTTTGTGTTACTATAGACTTTTTACTGTTACTAATTAGCTCTTACCTATGAAATTGGATTTTTGTATAAAGATTTTTTATATTTTTTATTTTTTTTAATTGTAGAGTAGTTTGTTTGTTTCACTAGTTAAATATAGCAGACATTAAAAAGAAAAAAAGACAAGTCCTTTCAAAGCAACAATGAAACAAAAGGACAATTCCGCGAACTAAAAAGTTAATTAAAAAAAAAATTGGGCGCTAAAGACACAAAATTAATAATCATTGTTATTACTGAAGCCTAAGTAACATAGTCCTATTAAAGGTGTATAATAATATTAACAACCGGTATTGACTTTTAGAAGTAATACACCTATTAATAAGTGAGAAAAAAACTCCAATTTCATAGGTAAGGACCTATTATTATGACCAAATGTCATTACTATTTTCATGTAAGTGTAGCAAATGTAGAGCATTGTAGAGAATTGTAGCGCATTGGCAGATTACAGTTTTCTTCTTCAGCCTGTTTCCTCAACGCTGGAGTAAAGTATTTTCTTTTACATGCCATAACTCTTTGTTGGTCGCCATTCCAACACAGTCCTTTCCCGCGACTCTATCGATACAAACCAGTTTGTGATTGGTTGTTAGTGTACGGACCGCCATTAATATTGTTAGTTTTGTTTTTACTTCCATAAATACTTCTTTTTGAGCTATGAAATGAAATGAAATGAAATGCGTTTATTTCAACCAACTTCGGATCATACTAGAGTATTAAATAATTCAAACTAAATCTAAAATAAAATTAAAATTAAAAAAAATAAAAATTACAAGATAAAAATCAGAGAAAAAAAATTAAAATTAATTACACAAATAAAATTATTCAATTTTCAATAAGAATTATAAGTACCTACTCAGAAAACAACAATCACATAAATAAAATAGTAGTAGTAATAGTATGTATACCTTTTATTTTCTACTTTTCTGATTGTCAACCTTCTTTTGTTGTGTTTGTTCTCCGCTCGTCTTGTCAACGTCGTTGCTCTGTGGTTATGTTTTGTTGCAATATTTTCACATGCTTTTAGTTAGTGATGAGTACTAGTGTCTAGAATCTCATTAGTAATTATTGTTTGTAATTAGTTTGTTCTGGAAAGCGTCGTGTAAAAAGGAATTAGGGTGCTAAAATTACAACTGAAGTTACCTTTGTCCAATTCAGCAGCGCAGCGTCCCAAAAACAACAAAAAAAATAACAACCCCGAAATGTGATTGTCACAAACCGCCAAAACATCTTATCCCGTCAGAATAACCGGGCGCACACAAATCATCGAATCCGTGCCCGCCCCGAGCCGTCTCGTCACAAATCAACAAGACGCATGCTTTCCGGGACTCGAACCTGCTAATGGCGGCCCGATTTATTAACTCCACTAACACGGTAACGTTGTTAGGGTGAGATGAGAAAAATATGTTTCCTCGCGAACTTACTGTGCTTGATGTTTTTTGGGTTACTCTCTTACTTCGTTGTAAGTTGGAGGACTGGGTATATAAATACATACTCGTACTGTTAGTAACAATCGGACTCAACTTGAACTATAATTTACTATTTTTTTATCACCAAGTATGGAACAGAAACCCGGGTTTTTAAATAAAAAACCGGCCAACGATTCCACCTCACTTGATGTTAACTGAAAATTGAGCCCAGACGGGAAGACTACCTACTCACTACTGCTACACAATGTGCCTTTTCACGGCTCGTTTGAAGGACCCCATGACATAGGAAGGATAGAAAACATTTACTGGTAGACTATTCCATCTCTTGGAAGTACGCCGGCTCGATACTTAATCATGATAATTAATTAATTAATTTATTTATTTATTTATTTATGAACGGTACACTGACAAATTAATGTCATTACAAAAACATACAAACATTTTCCACATAATAAGACAAGGAATAATCTAAATTGAGTGTACACAGCATGCAATCATATAAACTTACAGAACATTTTTGTTTATAACTTAACTTAACTTAAACAATATTTATTAACAATTTTGTTTACGGATATTTATGTAATAAGTGGGGTTGAGGTTGTTTCGTCATTAAATATGGCTGAAATTACCTTTTGTACTGTAAGAATCCATTGTTAAATACGTCTACATCGTTATGAAAATGAATTAATTCGTTATAGGTACGGCACATTCTTACAATAGGATTATAAAAAGATAATGTGGTTTAGTTGGTTGGGCTATACTTTGGTCAATTATAAATTTATAAAACCACAACAATATAATCGTAAATCAATCTACTTACACTAAGACTACAAATAAAAAGCTACTACCAAATCATCCCCATCAGGCAGAGCAACCAGTAAGCTAGCAGCATTGACTTGTTGAACAGCAAGGCTTATTCGCTGGCCCAAATAGCTGCTGGCTCTGTGGTCCGGTGACGTCCGGCAGTTCGGGCTTAAAATATTTTAAAGCCAGTTCCTCAGTGAGTAAGGATTTGATGTTATAGCGACATATTTAGGTAAGGGTGGTAGCTACCCAAGCGTACTTAAAACAAGCTCTACCACCAACCGAGAATCTACACAAACATGTACCCTCCGCGGCGAATCGAGCCCGGGACGTCTGGGTCTGACACCGGTGGTCTTATCCACAAGACCAAAGAGGCGGACTGATCCGACTTGCGCAAGTCAGCTTCCGTTGGGCACCAGGACAGGAGTCGCTGTTTCAAAGAAAGAAAGAAAGGTAAAACATATATTTCAATGCCATTCAATAAGTTTTTGCTTTCGTAAACGTGTCCGAAAGATCAATGTTAGTTTCACTCACATTAAATACTTGGTACAGCGGCGAACATAAGCTAAAACATCTCCATATATTTTCTTTGTTGTGAAATGCTAATATCGACTTATGCAACTTCAAGCCATTCATATTTCTAGTTCACATGCATTTATACAAGTTATTTGTCTAAATATTAGCCGCATTTTCAAATGTTCAAAGTAACAAAACACAAGGTGACTAAACATTAAACAAGCTTCTAAGCACCGTCCACGCGGACCTAATCTGTGTACACAGGGCGGCGCGTTAGGCGGCGCGCGCGCACGCGGCTTCTGCTATTTGCTTACTTTACTGGCGAATGACGTAACTAAGTTGACGTTGTGATGCAACGCGACGCGTTGATATGGCTTTGAAAGCTTGTGTTTGCAGATATAATTGTAGCTACAAGAAAATTAGACAGGCATTGGTAAAGCTTTTTAAAACATAGAAAGCTGCTTTGCATACAATAATTTTGTTGAATAACTAGCTGTTTTTAAAACTCTAATGCTGTGACCTTAGATGAATGATTGGTCTCGCTGCGCATGAATGATTGGTCTCACTGCGCCCGACTAGATACCGCCGGCGTACTTGTTAAATGCGGCAAAAAATACTACGCCGAAGTCGGCGTACCCGAGTCAGTCGCCTGCTGTCAGTCGCGTTGCAAACTGTGTGTGAAGTGCGCGTACTGAATGTTTTGTTAAATTTTCGTCATAAACCGAAGTAAAATGCCAGTTTGCGTAGTTAAACTGTGTAAAAATAATACTACAGGAAATAAGAAGGACACCGTTTTTACACACACTAAAATATTGAGTTGCCACATTCACGGAGCTATTGTTTCTAGGTAGCGCGGTATCTAGTCGAGCGCAGCGACACCAATCATTCACATAAGGCTGTGACAGTAGTTTTGCGTTACATTCACTTCTATTGCACTCGATAATTCTAACTTATACACGTGGGGCATACTGAAAGTGTTGGAATAGGCGAGAAAAAGAAAAGATTATACGGATCAAAAGGAGTTTAATTTTAGGCAACACAACGGTCAGCAGGCAGCGTACATCAGTGGAGAACAAAAGAATGACAGTTCTGTAATGTCAGTTATGACATTAAAAATAAGCAGAGTATATAATAAGTGTTACGTAGACATCTTTGTCACAGACAAAAAATTATTGTGTTTAGTTTACATTTCCAACAGAAAGTTTCTGGATCTGGCCACACACTAAAAGAATGAAAAAACAATTATGGAATTCGAAAATGGAACTCTTTGGGAACATGTTACTTTTTATTATGCGAGACTGTCATTTGTTTTTCAATCGTGACGTCCTTTCGAAAATTGTGTGTCGCTATCAAAATGAATTTAACTCGTGAAAATCTTCATTCAATGATTTGTTATGATTTTCATTGTGGCTTAAGTTAACAAGAGAGTTGCCAGAGACTTCAATTGGCATTTGGTGATGAAGCACCATGTCGCAGCTCTGTGTATTCGTGATTTGGACAATTTAGACGTGGACGAGATCATCTACATGACGAGGTACGTGAAGGACGGCCGGCGACTGCGGTTACAGACTCTAATAATGACACCGTACGACAAATTATTGAAACTGACAAAAAAAATACTTGCCAGCAAATTCGTGCTTCGTTAGGCATTGGAATGAGCCAAGTGAAAAACATTTTACATGTGCATCATATCGTGACAGGTTACGAAACCTGGGTGTACTGCTTTGAACCCGAAAGGAAAAGCCAGTCGGCAGAGTGATGGAGATTTGCCGACGAAAGTTAATAAAAGTCGAAGTATTGGTAAAAAAAATGGTTGTTTCTTTTTTTGGAAAATCAGGATCAAAGTACAGTGACTGCAGATTGGTACATCAACACTTGCTTGCCCAGAGTCTTAGAAAAAGTTCGCGAAAAACGTCTTCGAAGCAATGTTGTCCTTCACCACGATAACGCATCCTCACAATCCGCTAAGGTAGCAGAAGCCTATTTGAAGACTTCAAATGTGGAACTGATGATGCATCAGCCTTACAGCCCGGACTTCACATCCTGCGACTTCTTTTTGTTTCCAAAAATTAAAGAGAAACTTAGAGGCACACGTTTTACGAGCCCTGAATCGGCGGTGAATGCGTTCCATGAAGCCATTGAAGAGGTCTCTTAGAAAGACTGGTTCAACTGCTTTGTACAGTAGTTTCAGCGAATGCAAAAATGCATTAACTGCGAGGCAAACTATTTTGAAAATCAATAAATGTATCGTAAGTCTTATATCTAGTCTTATTTATGAGAATCCGGAAACATTCAGTCAGTCAGAAAAATTACAGTTTCCTTCAAAATCTCCTTTTTATAATTAAGCATGCAAATATTTGTTTAATCATATAATATCAGAGAGCATAAGAACAAGCCAATGCAAAGCAGCCTCTCAATAATTACTGTTTAAATATTCTTGTACGGAGTAAAAACATTTTTCAGTGAAGAACATAATTATGTAGTTTTAAGTTGTGCCATTCAACAATCGTAGATTATCAGGCAGAGCATTAAATATTTGGACGGCCATTGCGCAGGCATTTTTATCGGTTAGCATAGTTTGAATTTCGGCATTTCTAATTTGTTTACGGGTCTCTGACAAAAGTGTTTGTAATTTGGAATTTTCTTATTAAAAACTGAGCTATTTACGTTATTTTTCACGCTTATCACCATCCAAATGAAAAATGGGGCACCTATGTATTAACGGATTATGTACACTTCGCTGCACTAGTTTACTACTTCTAGCCCCAAGAATAATTATTACAAAAAACTTAGCAAACACTTTTTTCACTTTTTTTATCAATAATTAAGATTAATTTACTACGTGAATTCATAAGGAGTAAAAGTTTGTTAAATTAAAGTTTTTGTGAAAAAGCAATTAATAAATTGTCTATGGTAAAAAAACACAAAAATATCCTATTACCTACCTGTTAACGCGTGAACGCAGCCAGTGCTGCTGTTGGCATCACTGCGTTGACAGCAGCACTGGCTGCGTTCACGCGTTAACACTACCCTAAAAAGCGCCACGCACACCACACATATACTCAGAGCTCGCCATCGTTCCATTCAAAGCAATCTAGTCGTCAAATCTGTGGAATACAGTGCAATAGTTTATACACTGTGTGCTAGGAAAATCACTCGTTAAACATCTCCTTACATACAAAACGATGAAATGGAACGAAGTTAGAAAACTTATTGTTGCGGAAACCCACAACACACACTATGCTATTGCTTAGAATTACACATTAAAATTACACATTAAAATTACATTAAAATTAACAAAGTCCACTCACAGTTCCATGCCGCTCCCGCCGTCCTGAACGGGATCCATATGGTCCGATGGGGCCCGAATCCGGCTCCGGGTCTTCTAGGGTTCCCTAAACACACCCAAACTACCCCAAAGTGCACCTTCCCACTGAAAAATACCTGTTACTTCAGCCGCGGTGTGGCCGACATCCCGGCTAATTGTTTTCCCGAAACAATTAGTTTACGACGCACACACAATTTGCACAATCCACTTAAGTAGAATAATACGGCTCCAAATGCCCTTATTACTACATAAAACTATTTAATTATCAACACACGATAACTATCATCCAGCCATATTTGCTTTCCAGAGACAAGAGAATAAAAAAAGAACAACTAGTGATGGGGCCATTATGCCACCAAACAAAATTGAATCTCGATAATCGATTCGTCCATAATATAAATCAAAGTTTTATTTCTAACAAAAATAAATGCCTGTTTATTTGCAACATCCCGCCACCCAAAGCGGACGTACCGCTTTCTAGCCTGAAATCTTAAACTAGTCAACCGGTAGTCGAGCTAAGGTCGCGACCGCGCGATTTAGCACCGATCCATCAACCAACACTTGCGCCACACGTGGAGTCCCGTCCGCGCCCCAGATTAACTTTAAAATGCGACCTCGTCTCCAAAATAACGATGGCAAATTAGCCTCTTTTAATAAAACCAGATCCCCCTCCGAAGGGGGCGACGTCCGGTCTGTCCACTTTACACGCTGCTGCAATAAATGCAGATACTCCAGTGACCAACGACGCCACAAGTCCTGACTCATTTGTTGTATCATTTGAAAACGAGACATCCGGTGTCTGCGTTCATCCTTCCAGGGATACTCAGGCAGGGCAGTGAGTGGCTGACCGACCAAAAAATGACCAGGGGTCAGGACTTCCATGTCATTTGCGTCAGAGGAGAGTGGACAAAGCGGACGCGAGTTGAGAACCGCCTCAACCTTACAAAACACAGTTGTAAGTTCCTCATACGTGAGGGTAGTTTCCCCGACTACCCGGCGCAAGTGGGTTTTTGCCGATTTTACCGCGGCTTCAAATATCCCGCCCCAGTGGGGACAGGCTGGCACACTAAATCGCCATGTGATTCCCCGCTGTGCGAGAGCTTGACTTATGCTATTACAATTTTTATCCAGAAAATCGTTCACATCTTTTAAGTAGTTGGCAGTGCCTCTGTAGTTGGTACCGTTGTCGGACCGAATGAGAGAAGGTAAACCCCGTCGCGAAACAAAACGATCCAGCGTGGCGACAAAGGCTTCCGTAGACAGAGCCGAAACCACTTCCAGGTGGACGGCCTTAGTGGCCAGGCAGACAAAAACGCACAGGTATGCTTTCGTGACCCTAGTGTTACGATAGGCTGTGGTTTTCACCAGAAACGGTCCAGCAAAATCCGTACCGACCCCGTCGAACGGCCTAGTAGTCTGACAAACCCGGTCAGAAGGGAGATCCCCCATCTGTGGCTGCATAGTGGAGGCCTTCACCCGATAACAAGCCACACACTTAAATAACACGCTGCGAACCACTCTCCGAGAGGACAAAATCCAGAACTCCCTTTGTAATATCGCCAGTAACGCATTACACCCCGCGTGAGCGTTTTTCAGGTGTCTATCCGAGACCACCAGTTCTACCAAAGGTCCTCCTTTGGGGAGTAGCAGAGGATGACGGCTACCGAAGGGCAGGTCGGCATGTTTGAGGCGACCTCCAACGCGTAACAGTCCATCCGCATCCAGATGAGGCCTTCAACACCGCGTGGTGAGGCAAGAAAAAATGATCTGTCGTTGTCCAGTCGACAGTCGCCCGCGACATATGCCCCAAGGCCTCGTATTCTCGCATGAACTCGATATACTTTTCCCGAAGTACCGGATCGCGAGACATACGACGCTCCATGGACAAGAGTCGTTTCTCTGCCAACGCCCTCGATTTTCCCAAAAGAGGGGGACAGTCGATAAAGGGCAGTCGAGTTTCGATCCTACCCGACGCCATCCGGCGTGTGTGATCCTTATAAAAGGTTTCGCACTCCACATGCTCCGGATCCAGACGGGAGACCATGGGAGGCTCTTCCAGTTCCCAGAATTTTTGCATCGTCCTAGCGATGGAGGTAGTAGCGACGACAGGTGAGACATCCCGCGTCTCCTGGTCGAAAACCGGTCCCATTAAAACGTGTCCAAAGAGGGTAGGTATAGCTACCAACAAAGAGCGGCCCAGACTCCGCTGAGGCCCTAAAAGGATCCAGCCCAGTACATCCGCTCCCAATATGAGGTCCACCGGAGCCGGCTCCTCGAAATGAGGGTCTGCCAGCATGAGACTTGATGTGTCAGGCATTGCGTCCCGCGGAATGTCTGTCGGTGGATGCCAACCCAGCAGATTGTCGAGTACGATCGCGGCCGCCGCAATCCGTATCGAAGCGGAATGCACAGGAGAGAAGGAAATGTGGGTCTGACCGGACAGACCCCCCACTTCTGTATCTCCGACTCCCCGAATCGGAACTGAGGGAGGCACGCACTCCAGACGTAGGCGCCTCGCTACCCTCGTAGTAATTAAGCAGCCCTGTGCCCCAGTGTCTAGGAGGGCTCGTATCCGGACGAAGTCCCCCCTAGGTCCCCAAACGCGTACCTGCGCGATGGGCAAAAGAACCGTCCTCGGTTCCGACGTAGCCCGACCACAGGCTAGTCACGCGTCAGAGCCAGCAGCCGACCCTGTCGAACCGTGATGACTCGGCCAGTAAGTCGGACGCGTGCAGGCCACCATCCGGGGTGGTGCGTATCCAGGTGCCCTACCATACCGGTGATAGGGTGGGTGGTATTCCAACCTCGGGTACTCGTGCAGTACCGGTGAGAACTGTTGACGGTTCTCATGTCGCTGTTGTTCCGGCAACGGCGGCGGAGGATACGCGTACGAGTATCCGGGTGTTGGGTCCGGAGGTGGGGCTCCCTGTACCCAGTGGCCCTTAGAGGCACCAACTCCTGGTGTTGGTCGCGCCGGGTGCCGGGTTGTAGCCAGAACCCGGCTCCGCTCCGGCGGTCCCCAACTCACCTGAGCCGGGGTGTACGAGGGGTTGTAGTGTGGCGGCCGTGGCGGACTCCGTCTTTCCGGAGGCGGAGTTGACCCCGGCCCCAAACCGCCACCCGTGGGAGATCCCCTCTCCCGAACCGGTGCTGAGCCCTCAGCACTACGGGTGCACAGTAAGCGATGGTGCGGTCCGCCGCACACATCGCAAGGCCTCACCTGGGGACACTCATTATACCTATGTCCTCCCAGGCAGGCATAACACAATCCTCGTGTCCGAACGAGGTTTCGGCGCTCTTTCGTGGGCAGCCCGAGAATTGCTGGACATAGCTGCTCCAAGTGCTGCTGTCCGCAAATCCGGCATCCAGAGCCGGGGTTGATGGCGGCCGCAGCCACCAGCCTGCCGCGACCCTTCCCTGGGTTGCGTGGCGGCTGGGCGCCGTAGACTCCGGAAGTGCGGGCCGGCGCACTTGTCGGAGCCTCCTGGGAGGCTAGCTGGTTTTCCAGCAGGCCAGCCTCCTCTTCCAGGAACTCCAGAAGTTCCCCTATCGAGGGCAGAACGCTGCCGAGATCCTTGTGGACCAGTCGATTCCGCTCGAACTTGTCCCTCATCTCCTGCGACAACTTGGCCAGAACTATGTGCAGAAGAAGGAAGGACCACTGGTCGACGGGCAGTCCGAGCGTCCTTAACCCGTTTAAGGACACTGTGAGCGGAGTGATCAGCTGCGTCCTCAGCTGAGCCCTATGGTTGACCCTCGGCAATCCCAGCAGATGGGTCACGTGCGCGTCCGCCTGAAGACGCGGCTTTTCGTACCGCTTCTCCAGCAGCTGCATGGCGGTGTCGTAGCTCGCATCCTGCAGCTCCAGATGCTGTACGAGCTGTCTGGGTTCTCCGTCTAGGAAGGAACGGAGATATGCCAGCTTTTCGGCCTTGGTGAAATCCTTCCGAGTATCCACCAAGGCCAAAAACATGTTCCGGAATCCAGCCCAGTCCCGCATACATCCGGTGAAATGCGGGACCTCCAGGGCACCCAATCTTCCCATGGCGCTGGGTCCAGGGGTGTGGAGCGAAGCGGGGCGCGCAACAGGCTTCCCCTCCCGCAGTCGCTCGATGTCCTTCACCCGCTGAAGGACCTCGTCGTAGATGTCTTGGATGTGCTCCAGATCCTTGACATATTGGGCGTGGAGGGCCAGCTCCTTCTCCCCGACCGGGTCGGTTGACAATAGAGCGGTTACCGACCGCTCGGCCAACAAGAAACGAGCCTGCATTTCTTTCGAACGCGTCTCCAAGGCGTCCTCCCGGTTAGGCCGATCTACTAATGCAAGCAGCCCGGTGAACCACCGGAGCTGCTGAGCCAACTCCTGCCGTGACGCTGTCATTATAAATAATTTAAACTAAATAAACCTAAACACAAAATTAAAACGAGTCAATGAAAACACGGAATCGATTATCCCGAATCGACTCGATGCTTTCAATTGAACGAAATTAAATTAAATTAACGTTCTGAGAAATGTCCCAGCCCAAATGAATGAACGAACAAAACAACGGTACTACCAACCTTACAATTTAACCACACCTGTCCCGGAAGTGCGATTTTACACAAAATGAGCTTAACCTATTACGAACTAACAAAAAATACACAAAATTACACCGATTAACCTAGAGGTCCGGTATTAACCACGCTCTGCTACCAAAATGTTGCGGAAACCCACAACACACACTATGCTATTGCTTAGAATTACACATTAAAATTACACATTAAAATTACATTAAAATTAACAAAGTCCACTCACAGTTCCATGCCGCTCCCGCCGTCCTGAACGGGATCCATATGGTCCGATGGGGCCCGAATCCGGCTCCGGGTCTTCTAGGGTTCCCTAAACACACCCAAACTACCCCAAAGTGCACCTTCCCACTGAAAAATACCTGTTACTTCAGCCGCGGTGTGGCCGACATCCCGGCTAATTGTTTTCCCGAAACAATTAGTTTACGACGCACACACAATTTGCACAATCCACTTAAGTAGAATAATACGGCTCCAAATGCCCTTATTACTACATAAAACTATTTAATTATCAACACACGATAACTATCATCCAGCCATATTTGCTTTCCAGAGACAAGAGAATAAAAAAAGAACAACTAGTGATGGGGCCATTATGCCACCAAACAAAATTGAATCTCGATAATCGATTCGTCCATAATATAAATCAAAGTTTTATTTCTAACAAAAATAAATGCCTGTTTATTTGCAACACTTATAATAAAAAAGAATACAAAATGCAGGCATCTTATAACAACAGCTTCTCACAAAAAAAAAATGTTTACAAAACTCACTATTTCACTTCCCCGACCTTGCAATCATTGCTATTGGCGCCCAACAGTTACTCGTACTTAAAAATATGTCCCCCCCCACCCCGAAGGCACAGGGGATCCAGGAATTAAAACAGTTCCAAACTCTCCCCCGCAATGAACCAAATAAATTTCCTTTATTCTCCCTCCGACGCAGCGTTTGATACACTCCGAGTGATCCGACTTCTTTTTTTGTTCCGTTGTTTACTGCCCGTGTCTTGAGTCCGTTAGAAAAGGCTATAAATTTTAAGAGCCTCCCCTTAAGAAGTATGTATATACGAAAATTTACTGCTAATTTCTTTATAATGGCCGTTTAGCTGTTTCCACTGCGATGTATCTGAATATTGTCTCAGGGTACGCTCGCTTGGATAGTAAACGATTTTCTGTATGTATTTAGTTAACACTTGTGTGAGTTTAGAAGCACACTCTGTTAATATTCAATATAGATAAATATATTACATTTTTCTGCGCAACATGATACAGTATTTTTCACTTTTGATATATTGATAAAAATACTTCACTGCAAAACCATAAAATTACATCAAACCTCAAAACTTACATCTAATGAAAAGTTACAATCTCCACGATCGGTTCCTCATTGGTTTCATACAAGTGAAGCAGTTATCGCAATGCCGGGTCACGGGATGATTATAAATGACAGTGCAAGAAAAGTACCAACATTAAAACATTAGAATAAGAATAAGAATAAGAATATCATTTATTTGCATTTGATTAGACATTTCTCGACGTCACCCAATGACCAAAATATTTAACATTTAATTTAATTAGCAGCAATATAATTAGTGTCACAATAACGTAAAAGTTAATGACGGTAACACACGTGCACCCTGTACAGAGTGGAAGCGGAGCATAGGCCAATAATTATTCATTGTGTTTTTAACAGGCGCGCCAGAAGGCAACGAAAATTGTAAGAGGCCACTAGCGGCGGCGGCGTGCGCTCAGCGATGTCGTAAAAATTGTTCTGCGAAGGCTGTGGCGTCGCCGCAGAAATTATTTTATTTTTCAGCTGTTAATTAGGGATAGTTTTGTTCACATAAGTAGTCGTCAATTGGTCACGACACTGGACTGACGTGGCAGCGGTAGAGTGGCGGCTGGTAGCGTTCAAATACATACATCGATATTGACCAAGGGTATTAGCCTCACACTGCAAGGAACATATTTTATGTAGCTCAATAACCAATAGTGAGTGGGCTGGCTGTCTGGCTGGCTGGCTGGTGAGTGAGCTGATACTACGATTTAGGCAACGCAATTTTGTTTCCTTATTTAACTTTGTAGTATGTATAATTTTAACGCCAACCTATTTTACAGTACGATTTCGATAGCATGCATGCATTAAAAATCTAATTCTTCATTAATTTAAGCTTATAAGGAATCACTTCGCTGTTGGTTTGTAAGCCGACAGCAGAGATTTACGGAGAAGAGCCGGAAAGGAGATAAGCCAGCTTCTTTTATTTATATGTACAGCGTCAGAGTAATAGAGTATGCATTCCTTATCATGGAAGCACTTTTTATTCGTACATCTTATAAAACAACATACAAACAAGAACTTAATTCAGTAAAATAATTTCACGTATTATCGCACGATCGTCTATTTTGGTCAACTCTACTACCTCCCTTGTTTCGTACACGGGCGCAAGCATCTCTTGACTTGTTAATGCTGCCAGCCTACTATCTTAGCATATTGCAAGACTCTAAATAACGCCATTACTCCCAGGATCCACCCGTCCAAATATAGAAACGTTATCAGAGAAAATATTTGATGGTTCTTCCTGCAAATTGAATTTATTATTTAGCTGTAGGTAATCAGGGAGAATGTGGCGTGTACATATTTATGAAGTGGCCGTTGACGAATACGGGAGTGGGTTAGGCAAGATGGCGGGTGATTGAAGTTTTATTCGGACCGAGGCGGTTTTCTCGTTTATTGCGCCTTTGAATGTGCTCAAAGAATGTTCTGTTTGTTTTTGAGGATAAAGGCTATGAATGACAAAAGAGGTTGGCCTTTGTTAATATCGTACTTTTTTTTTAAGGCTGAACAGATGATGTAGCTGCTGCTGTGGATGGATGAGCATTTTAAAGGCTACGTGCTGTCCGTGTGGTAGCTGTGTCAAGCTGATGGTCTCGCATGTTGGTGTTAGATGGCAGTTTTAACACAGACTAACCTGAATTATATGGCAATAGCGAAGAAAACCGGCCTGGATAGCTGCCTCATAACTATTTCGAACGCCCTTCAGCAGTATCATGCATTGTTGCGTTCCAGTTTGAAGTGCATGTTAAACATGAAGAATAAGTGTTGACCGCAGGAGCAAACCACCAGTCTGATGGACTGATGTTTTTGAAATGACAGCAGACCCGGCCGTGATCAGAAAGACCACAGACCACACAATGTGGAAAAGAGTTAAAGAGGCATACGTCCAGTAGTAAACAACACTATGCTGAAAGGAAGGGTAGGAAGGACGGTTAAAAATCTACGCAAAGCTTTTGACTTACGCATAATCCTAGTTCAGAACAATTCTCATAAATGTTCGCGAAAAGGCGTGAATGAAACTCCATCTCGCCACATCCGTTAGCGTTCGGTTAAGAACTATAACTCACGGCAACGCAAACATCTGTAACAATATAAAATAAATCTTCTAATATTTCACTCAAAATTCAACACCATACGAAATTTTTATTCTGAAGTCACAGTGAAACTTTCAAATAAAGGGCACAACAGGAAACGTCCGATAAATCATTTATACACGATAGACAAATCAAACATCAAACAGAACAAAAAAAACTACGTTAGATCTGCACAAAATTCGCAAAAAGAATTACATGCTATAACATGCAATAGTGTTAACGTTCGGCCAATCTTGTGCAAGCTGTGCTGTGCCAATTGCGTGTTTATTGTGTTGCAGTAAGGTGCAGAGCGTGTGAAGGGCTAAGTTTGGCAGTGATTTAGTCCCTATCGGCCGTCAACCTGATTAATGTCGCTAGTAAATCAGCGGATTACGACAATGCGAGAAATGACGAGTCGCGGCCGGATCGCAAGCTATGCTACGGTGTGGGCTAATTTACGAGTTTTTAGCGATTTTCTGAAGATACCGCACCGCATTATTTGCTGCATGTAGATTCGTATTCATAATATATTAACAAATAACTAGTTTTTTTATATAAAAATAATTGGAGCATTCAAATTTTTGTAAATGAACCACTTCACACAATATAAAATTATTAAGTAATGTCTTAAAAAGAAGTTTAAAGACCAGCTAAGTTGTAAAGTTAGAAGAAAAAACAACTTTTTTTTTATACTTAGCTCGGCAAATGTCTCCATCTCACCTGATGTTAAGTGGAAATGAAGTCCAGACGCGAAGACAACTGGTGCAGCGTGGAAACAAACGAAGCATCAGTCAACTTCACTCTGCCGGCCCACAAGGTGCTTCTTCACGCCTCTCTTGAAGGACCCCATATCATAGGAAGGAGGGAAAACGTGTGCTGGTAGACTATTCCATCTTTTGGAGGTGCGACAAAGAAACGAGTCTCCAAATTAACGTGAATTAATGTTCTCTACGAAACTGCATATATAATATTTTTTAACATATTATGATAAAAGAAATACCCACTTAAATTTATTAGATTTACCTACTTAATCCATTTAATGAATAAAATGTATCTTAATTTAATATCTATTCTTTGATCAATAAAAGAAATATCCATTTGGTTAAAAGGAAAACTCTAAAAATGTCACCATACTTATGACTTGCATCAAGAAACCACTCGTATCGAATTATTGAGTAAACACGTAGTGTAATCGGGCGATCGTTTCATTTAGAATGCAAGGGTATAGGAGAAATATGGGTCTACTTATTTCTTGTAATATGTGTGAATTGGAAATAATAAAAAAATATTACACACATTTTCTTTCACTTTGACAATAGTTTAGCTAGTATAAATTTTTGTATAACATTGCTATAAATATGTTGTAATAATACATTTAAAAACAATAAACATTAGATACCTAACAAAGTATATATATTAAGATTACACAGATAATTTTGAGTAGATTTTGTAATTTATATTAACGCTTTTCATACTAATCTAAGATGAAAGCTAGGCAACATTTCACTTTACTGTTGAGACTCATTTTCAAAACCAAAACTTATACATACATCACCTCAATTAACATAACATTGTAAAGCAGTCCAAAAATTTACATACCGCCTTTAAAGAATACACTTTAACATGACATGTTTACGATGTCACTTTTTATATAATTAAAATCTACCCCGACGACCTTATCAAGCCCAATTCAGACATTAAAATAACATAACAAAACGTAGTAAAAACATAAAAAAGGTGCACTGTGTGCGTGAGGAGTGGAGACTGAGGCGGCCGCGTCACACTGCCACTGACAAATTGATTTATGTAGTTGGGGGAGCACTTGCCGGCAACTGTGGGCTTAGGCCGACTGTGCCGACGCGCTGCGACTTACGAATGTTGAACGTCGGAGGTAAACTCAAAGTCAAACTCAAAACTGTTTCGTTCATGTTCACTTACTAGTTTAATAAGCTAATTCGATTGTCATGCAAAAACATACATACTGAAGAATTGAGAACCTCCTTTTTTGAAGTTGGTTAAAAACGACGTCTTTTAGCTGTGCAGATGAAAGGGCGTAAGAAACTGCAGCAGCTTTATACACAGAAGTAACAAAATTTACACGTAGGTTAGGAACAACCTTTTAGTCTTTTTTTAATGAAGAGCAGAGGGCATTGCGGCCGATTGATTTTACTATTGATTGGGGAGGATTCTTATCTTCTTTTCTTCTTATTTTCTTGCTTACGATTTTGTTTTAGAAACAAATTGCAGATTGTAATGATTTGTTTCGTTGTTATCACTTAACACGATCAATGTAAAATGATCGTGTTAATACTACTACTACTACTACTACTACTACTATACTATACTATACTATTGTTAATATTTATTTATTTGTATCAATTGTTAATTACAAAAACACAAATGTTGAAAAAATTTCCACGAGCAGGATTTGAACCTGCACTCTTCTGACATACCGGGTCAGGTGCTCTCCCAATTAAGCTATCGTGGTTCTAACCAACCCGCTGAAATTATTCAACACTATTTACTTTTTTACTTTGAAAGCCAAATGCGCCCATTCAATGTCAACAACTACCGTCATTAACATCCGATCATAATATTTTTACAAATACTAAAGGTCAGTTGGTCTGCTCGTGGAAATTTTTTCAACATTTGTGTTTTTGTAATTTGTTCGCAACAAAATTTGCGTTAATAATTATATAAACAAAACAAAAACATTTTAATTGTTAATTTTATAAAATTATAGGATATAAGAGTATCAAAACAAGAAAATTTAAAATTAAAAAAGTTCTATGAACCTATGTAGAGAGTGTTAAGACATTTATTTCTCTAAGCCAATTTAACAACTCACTTGCAAGAGTGATACACAGGAAATCATATAACAGTACTTTATACTATGTAAACCAAAGTTAGAGAAGAAAGGCAGGTTCATGGGCGGTTGTGACCACTATCCATCTGGTTGTTTGCATGTTTGCTGCTCTACATAAAGAAGGTTTTGGTTACTGTTTGGGCTATGTGTAAAAGTTAGATGGTTAGGCTGTGCGAACTTAAAAAGACCCTACTCCTCCGGGAACTTCCTTCGGGGTATTAAGGTGATAAAATATAAAATAAATATATATATATAAATATAAATATGATTTGTGTGTGCCTAGGATTAACAACCATATGTACTACAAAAGTGCTTTTGGTTTTGGTATCAAAATATTTAATCACCTTCCTTCTGAAATAAAAGCCTTGAACTTACCTACATTTAAATTTAAATTAAAGACTTGGTTGGTTTTAAGTTGCATACCCGGTATGGGTATACTGTTGTGTCTAATGTTAAAAACATTTTTTGTTTTGCATTACCATCTATACAATTTGTACACAGTATTGGCAATAAATGATATTTCTATTTCTATTTCTATAAATTGGCTGTAAAAAGACCCTAACCGAAGCATAGTGCCATGTGTTCTTCCCATCTTTACAACGATTTTCTTTACTGGGCCATACCTGGAAACTGTCTTGCCCTGGACTCCTGCTGATATAGAATGTCAAAATAGCAAAATTTTGGAAAAACACTATTAAAAAGTGATTAAGTACTAAACTTTCTTCCATAAAAACAATACAAATAACTTCAAAAAAATATGTTTCAACATACTGAATAATTAGGATGAAACAGTAAATCAGCTGCAGCACATCAATGTCGCGTTGTAACCTGCAACCAGCTTTCCAATCAATGTTATGTGTACCTACATTGATCAATAAAAATTTTACGGTTATCTCATTCCCTTCGTAAACATATCAACTTTATTGGCTTTCCCAAACTCGTTAAAGAGTTTAAAAAAAAACGCCGCATTTTTAATTACCGAAGCTACGTCTTTTTTATATATAAAACCAATTGACACCTTGAGGTTTACGATCATAGACCATAAAGTGAACGGTCATTAAATGAGAGACTTAGTACTCGTTCACCAATAGAAATATTTGGTTTATTGCCCGCTCTTGTGTCATGTGCCTTGTCACCAATGGGACGTTTGTGTTACTCATAAAAAGGTTAAATAATGTTCTCGTGGGATATATTTGAAGGTGCCACTTGCACCATTGTTAAGTCCCACAGCGGTAGTTCCAGTGTGGGGTGGACGATATTTTAAGTCATAATCATAAATTTTTGAGACAGAAATGCTGTATACGTAGCTGGGCGACAATTCTGAAAATGTGATGGTGACCCCTTAAGCTGCATTGGGCTATTGTGGTGGGTTATGGCCTGATTTACCTACCCATTTAGCATATGGATTCCCAGTAGTGGGACGTTTATAAACGGATGGTGTATTTGATCATACTAGTGGTTCGACCATAATTTTATTAAAACTGCACGGATTGTACCTAAGCAATGAAAAATTTGATAGAATGTGAGTTTGGATTGCCATTGACAGATTTCGGCCGCTCCTCTTCCATTTTTGAAATTTTTGAAAAGAGTATAAATGCTTGTGTGTCAAATACATGGTAGTGTGTGTAATGTTTGTTTTATTGATTTAATGTATTTTTATGCCTAATTTAAAAAAAAAATCATTCTCTACTCCTTCTTTAAATAAACTATGTGTGCAAAATATCATACTCCTCAGTCCGCGCAATTTTCGTAAAAAGAGGTACAATTTTTTTGCTTTACGTATTAATATATAGATTTTGTTTAAGCCAGTTTGTTTCTTGAACTCCTGCATGCTGCTGAATTATACAAGCCTTAAACAAATTTAAACGGGGATTAACGCAAACTAATTAGTAAAAAAGGTATTATACTAATTAGTTTATTTATATTTATATTTTACTAATTAGTTTATATGTATATTATTTATATTACATATTTATAAATTAGTTTGCGTTAATCCCCGTTTAAATTTGTTTAATTA
The DNA here is from genome assembly GCA_947562085.1 of Eudonia lacustrata. Taxonomy (NCBI): domain Eukaryota; kingdom Metazoa; phylum Arthropoda; class Insecta; order Lepidoptera; family Crambidae; genus Eudonia; species Eudonia lacustrata. The sequence continues at coordinate 24,716,747 of OX387314.1, forward strand.
TGGAACGCGAAAGTTTAAAAATGTATATACAAGCGTTAGTTTTAAAAACCTAAACGTAAATTTAAAGTTACACCGGTGAATATTACAGTCGGTCAGCGAGAAACTTTATTTCAAATTGGAAATACTAATGGACAGGTCAATCTAATGTCGTATTTAGTTAAAGATACCTACTCGGCTTCCACTTATTTCAGATAAATATGATATCCAAAATAATTGGTCATATGTCGCGATCGACGGAACATTATATCCGATATATTGTAACCTAACATAACACACACTGAGTACGGCGTCATAAAGTAAGCGAAATTACATGGGTTCAATATCCAAAAACAATGCCCTGATCGGCCACCAATGTCGAGCTATTAACAACCCTAAAGCGAAGCAATTAAGTCGATTTCCCATACTCAACCTTCTATGCATGCAACTATACGAGTGAATAACTTTTTTCAATTATAAAAGACTTAATTTGTTATCGCGTCCGCAATCAATTCGCAACTCTACTAATGAATGTTTGAGCTCACATTCGTGTGCACCGCCACCAACATATAACCCTGCAAAATCGAAAAGGTTATCCACGAAAATGTTAATATAATAGTTGCTTCAGTACTACGGGTTTGTTGGCGTGAAAACATAAATCAATTTTATAGCCCCATCTAAATCAAACGCGTTTTAATGGGAGGCCCCCGTCATATCATAGCGGAGTATGATAATTTACGGCGACTATGTGACGAATGTTAGAAATAAAGGTCCACCCCCCCTCCCGTCTCTTCCCCAAGGATTAGTTCTATGCCCTAAACCGACGTCGTAAATATGTCACCCGTATCTTTGGGACTCTGTCCGGAGATAATTTTTGGGGAGCTGAAGGTTTATTGTTTGTAGTTATATTGATAAAGGCTTGAAGCTGTCGCCCACGTGACTGACTGCCAGCGTGCTCGCTGTGATGTGTGTTGTGTGTGTAGTGTGAATGAACACAGTTAATGCTAATGTACTGAAGGCGCAGTGTGTTAGGATGGCTTTTCTTTACGTAGTAACGGAGTGGCACGAGGCGTATTAAGAGCGTTTACGCCGCACACTAGCGCCACTTAGCATTTTTACGTCACCTAATGAACACCTGACATGTTATGGTTTAGTTAAATAAAACGTTACGGCCACTTTTAACTATAACGCCATATTTAACTAAACCATAACATGTCAGGTGTTCATTAGGTGACGTAAAAATGCTAAATTACTTCATTCAGATAGTTTGTTGAGCATAATTAGATTTTCTATCTCTAATTACTAGATATGTTTTTTTTTTCATTGGCGGCGCTAGTGTGCGGCGTAAACGCTCTTAAAGAGATTTTTGAAGGGCCTGTGTTTAAATAATTAGACAATCGAGCATAGCAAAGCCCTATTAACAACTTCCCTGTCCCATGAGTCACATGTGATACATAACAATTGATTTATCTATTGTTTTAATTTTTGGACAGCGAACTTGTTAATATTGATCTTTTAAAATCAGGTACTGAGCAACAAAAAAAGTAAAAGCAATGGCAAAATTTAAAGTGCACACGTACTTGCGATTTAGCTACCGAATTAGTTCTCACCCTGAGACTAATGCATAATAATCTTGTAATTATTTCAAGAAATTCAAACAAAATTTATAAGTAAGATTGATACCACAATTACTACATCGAAAATGATGCTTTTCTAATTGATCGAAAATGATGCTTTAAAATTAATATAAGATCTTCTATAACTGCACGCGCGAACACTACAAATAATAAACTTACACCCTAAAGAATATTTATTTCAACTTATTATTTCAAGTAGCCGAAATCATAAACACGAATTTTCATTATCTCTTACGTGATATTTAATAGCTTCCCCCATACAAACTTTTATCCCCCTTTATAGTTTGATTTTTGCGACAAATAGTAGCCTATAAAAACCTCTAAGGTCCAATCTATCACTATACCGAAATTAATCACAATTAGTTCAGTGGTTGAGGCTTAAACACGTTGCAGACAGACAGAGTACCTTTCGCATTTATAATATTAGATAGAATTAGGATAGTTATGATGACTTACGATGATGATTATATGTTTATTGAGTTCTGTTTAAATTACTTAATTCGCTACTATATTTCTTGAATGGACATAATATTTTAACAACAAAAACTTTTGGATGAAACAATTTTTTTAACCTATGTTTTGCAAGGACTTTATGTTCAATGGAATAAGAATAATATAATATACTTAGAATAAGAATAAGATTAAGAAAATTTTTATTTGGTGCACAAACAACACATTGAGAACAATAATATCAAATTCCTTACATCAAAAATAGGTATTATAATTAAATATTTAAAAACTAACAAGTAATGCAGCCAAAATGGTCGCCACTCAGCATGTGTCATAGCGAGCCATGACGCTGGTTTTCAGTGGAAACCAGTACCAGTACAGTACTTACCTATTTTTTTCTAAATTTCTTGAAAATTTTGTGATGATTAAATTCAATACAGGTTGGTTACCGTAAAGATAATCTGATCGATCGAATATTAATTAATTTGTATTTATTAACTATAATTAAGTATATCTTTATTATTTTCTTACCGCCACGAATTGTTTTTCTTCTGATCAACGCTATAGTCAGATAAGATATGCAAATAGGTTATTACCTAAAAAAAATATTAACATTCGGATAACCTTCTCAATATAAACTATCATTCCAATATATCATCTCAATATAAAATATCATTTGAAGGAGGAGTTCCTTCCGTGCAATTTTCGTAAAAAAGGGGTACAAAGTTTTTGCTTCGCATATTAATATATAGATACGATCAGAAGTTGATGACGTAGTTGCTGACATTGAATTAAAAAGTGATACTTCAGTAAATAGGATATGACAAGCGTAAAAAAAGCGTAAACCACTTTTAATTTTTTAAAATTTTTACATTAATTAGTACAAAATTTAAACTAACGATTATATTTTTTCGCAATACAAGGAAGTGAACTTAATGTTTCGATTAAAGATTACCTTATTGGTAATCTTTAATCGAAACATATAATCATTAGTTTAAATTTTGTACTAATTAATGTAAAAATTTTAAAAAATTAAAAGTGGTTTACGCTTTTTTACGCTTGTCATATCCTATTTACTGAAGTATCACTTTTTAATTCAATGTCAGCAACTACGTCATCAACTTCTGATCGTATCTATATATTAATATGCGAAGCAAAAACTTTGTACCCCTTTTTTACGAAAATTGCACGGAAGGAACTCCTCCTTCAAATGATATTTTATATTGAGATGATATATTGGAATGATAGTTTATATTGAGAAGGTTATCCGAATGTTAATATTTTTTTTAAATTAAGCATAAAAATACATTAAATCAATAAAACAAACATTACACACACTACCATGTATTTAACACACGTATATATGTTATACTCTTTTCATAAAAATGGAAGAGGAGCGGCCGAAATCTGTTAATGCCAATCCAAACTCACATTCTATCTTTTTTAATTTTTCATTGCTTAGGATACAATCCGTGCAGCCTTAATAAAATAACGTCGAATTTCGACAACTGGGCGACCACTAGTATTGCTAATTTGGCTAGGCCTTTTGCTAAGCTACTTTCATCAAACATAAAAAAGTATTTAAAAAAAGTCTTTACGGGTAAGCATTTCATCTCATCTGATGTTATGTGATGATGAAGCCAAAGGTGAAAACGCACCTCGCATTCCCAACGACTGAGGAACTGGCTATCTTATTTTATCTAACTGTCGGAACACAACGCTAATAATTATGTTGTTATGGCGACAGATATAGATAAGTTGATCAAATTATTGAACATAACAGCTGGTACCTAAGTACTTAGGTAAATAATTGTGTTGTCATTGGTTGATACTGAAAACTCAAATTACCTATTTGAGATTTTAATCAGATGACTCAATATCAGCGCTATCGTAAGTAGCTACGTTGACAAATGGGATTTTACCCAAAAACCAGGTTCGTGATTTCATCGCTACGATTTATATCTTCGTAATATTAGTTAGGTTACGTGAGTACTTTCAGAACATTAATTTTATTGATTGATAGGTACAATCAATAATAGGAATGATAATATCATGATTTCCTTTATAATCGCCCTTGTTATGTAGGAATAAAACACCGCTCTGAGACCCAGATGTCCCAGGTTGACCAAAAAGTAAGGTATATGGAACGGATCTAAAAGGGAATATGGGACGGAGTCGACGGTCGACTTAGGCGGATGTATTTTGACTAAATCGAGGACATGTTAAAGAAAGGTTACCTAAGCCGACGAGCATGTATGAAGAATTTACTGAGAGTAGATGTAGCAGAGGGGAGGCCTAAGCGCAGCAGTGGGACACAACATAGACTAATATAAAAAAGGATGTAGCAAACAAAGTAATGTAAAAATCGTAGCATGTGGTAGAAAGTGGTCTACTGCCTATACCCTTATGGAAGACATGCGTTAATGTTACTAATTATGTATGAAATTGAATGGCTGACTAGCTACCACCATCTTATTTAAGTCTGTCGCTGTAACAACAATGTTAGCAGATTTGTTGATGGTTCTGACCGCACTTATCCCCCCACTAACTGGGCAGGCTCAGTTTAACTGGCGATTCCTAAAAACGGTGACCTCATTCGACTTCGTACGACATAATATAGCAACATATGAAATTTATGGCACACATAAATTTCATTAATTACGTTCGCCGTGATGATTAATGGACACTACGCGTTGTAGATTTAACAAAATATCGTTATTTAAACAATAACAACTTAACTTTCGTACGAATGCCGCGATTCGGGCCCGTTTGACTTGATTTAGTCGTCGAAATGGTCTGTAATAAAGTTGTCATTTCGATGTGGGATCAAGAATCTCTTTTACTCAAGGTTAACTCGCGTTGTAAGGACTTTGCTAACTTCACGGTCATATTTTTCTATAGGATCTATATAACCTTATCGACAAATTATGATTATACGTACTCCTACAACATAGTCCTCATGGGGAAGAGCGGTTCAAGAAGGTGAAGACGGTGAGTCACTAGTCAGACACAATCCTGCTTCACTACCAATCTTCGCACCTTGATTCTGCACCTGCTCATCATCAAATCGAGCAGAATCACTCAGATAAATAGATGTAAAAATTAAAACATATTAAATTAACTAGCGGCCGCTCGCGGTTTCACCCGCGTGGTTCCCGTTCCTGTGGGAATATCGGGATAAAAAGTATCCTATGTTTTAATCCAGGATATAAACTATCTGTATGCCGATTTTCATCCAAATCCATCCATCCGTTGCAGCGTGAAAAAGCAACAAATATAAACACATAGTACACACTAAACTTCGCATTTAAATAATGTTAGAGTGATAAAACGCCTAAGTAGTCGAGTGGCAAAGGGCTCGGCCTGAAATTCGAAGGTCCCGGGTTCAATTCCCAGGTCGGCCAAAGTGTGTTTCGGATTTTTCGATGCATAGCCCGGGTTTGTGATCGATCACCAACCCGCATTGGCAAGCGTGGTGATTAAGCCATTACCCATCAATTGTAGTGATGGCTTGATTTCAGTGATGGAGGCCTTTGCCCAGCAGTGGGACAGTACATAGGCTATTTACTTACTACATAATTTTGACAAACTAGCTATTGCTCGCGGCTTTGCTCACGTGGAATAGTGATTGTTTTTAATAAAAGTCACTTCTTAATTTTCTTTAAAAAGGACAGTTTTCCGTACAAACATACTAACTTTACTTCAAAACTGTCGGACTTTCATACAAACTTTCACCCCCTGTTTGACCCCCTTAGGGGATGATTTCCGTAAAATCCTTTCTTAGTGGCTGGTTACGTCACTCAATTAATTTCATCTTATTTGCTTCAGCGGCTTCGGCTCGGCGATGATGAATCAGTCAGTCAGGATAAGTCATTATGTTTAAAGATAAACCAGCAAATTAGGCAGCTGCCGGCGCAAGATCATTGTTAAAATACTAAGTACTCCTAAAGTTAAAACTGTAGTACATTGTTCAGTTGATTTATCGATTACCGGGCAATTAATGGTGAAAAGTGTGTAATGTATAGATGGACGTCAAAAGTGCAGGTACGTCCGCTCCGGGTTATAGATCAGACGTGGTGGGCACAATGTCATTCCGGCCGAAATAAATAATGCCCGGTTGTCAATTGATGGACGGCGCGCTGTAAAACAGAAACAATTTTATTTTCGTTAAAATGTACTCGATATAATCAGCGTAGGTCGTATTTAGTAAATTATGTAGAGTAATTACCTAATTACATAGGAGTAAAAGAGACAACATACTTATTTTGATTTGTGTTTTCCCGATCCGACCCGAACCCCTGTAATGTTGTTTTTACGAGATATCAATAATAAAAAATAAATGGTGACAAGTGACAGGTCATGTCATGTCATGTGTCAGTGGTGGCCCAATTATCTCTGATCAATAGAGACGAGTGTATTAATAGTACTGTAAAACAATAGAGGGGTAAGAACCTGCATTATCTATTCAACTTATATATACAACCTTATTTTTAGTTTATACAAAACCGGGTCAAATATTTTCATTTAAAGAATCAGTACAAAAAAAAAGATAATATCTTGAAAACTCACGAAGTTACAAGCTTTTTGTGCTGTCCCGTTGTGTGTTTTTAGTGGGGTATACTTTATTAATTGAGATTTTGTAAATATTATTTGGTCAAAATGTAACATGGTATAAAAAATATTGAAATCGATTCTATTACTAATTCTGAACAAACAGTTTTCAGGTTTCGTATAAACTAAAAATAACATTGTAAATAAGAATAAGAATATGTACCTTCTGTACAGATTTGCAATTAGAGAATCTAGTAGGGAATGGGCACCATGCTATTCCTTCTAGAAAACATTTGACGGTGCTTCGTTTCACACGGCTTGACGAACCCTTTAATTTTCCCGCCGCCCCCAAAGAAGTCAGGTGACGTTGAAAATGCGGTTTGAAGCAATCAGCAACACTCTTCTAAAAAGGAGTTTTGTGCCTTGGTTTCATCTGATGGTAAGTGATGCTGAGGGTGGAGTTGAAAGCGCATTTCATCTTGTAACCTTGAGGTAGTTGACGACTAAGGAACTTGCTATCTTATCTCTAGCTTATGGTGACAGTGTTAAATAAAATAGGTTTAGGCTATCTTTAACTTAAAGGTGTGCATTAGTTTGTGTCCCCCAGTGAGGAATCGAACTCGAAACTTTGGATCACTCGTAAACCAGTGGTTCAGCCATTTGACCTAAATAATAGACGTCACTCTCGTCGTCGTCATTGAGCTAAAAAATAGACGTTCTAAATGGGTAGTAGGTAAAAAAATTTTTTAACGATTCTAAAGCACATTTCTAAAGTTTATTTGAAAAAAAATATTTGACTTTGACTTTGACTTTGACTTTGACCACGAATGCGGTTTTAAAGCAAAAAAATGTTTCGCTTATGAATTGATTTTAATTTTAATTTTATTTTCAAAGTTTTAATTTTTTTTTAAATAATACCTACTTATTTTTTTATATTTTCGACTTGTGCCATATTTGGTGACAGCTGATTGCAGTTGACAAGAACATAATAATCCATTTTTTTGTAAATTTTATTACTCTAAACCTTTATTCATTGTGAAAAACAATATTGCCGTTTTCTATGATGCTAAAAAAGCAATTTATTCTAAAAAAAATGTTTTAATTTCGATGGTACCAATAAAAATTGTTTTTAACGCTTGTATTTGTTATGTGTACTTAGTCTTTTGATACGAACCAACATCCTCATTTTAAATCTTTCGATTAATCAAAAACTCTTCATAATCCCAACTGATTGATGTTTCCGTAACCACCTATCATGATTTATCTACATAACTACCAATTATCACAGTCCGAAGTTCTCGTGTGATTAAACATTGTTTTGCATAGTGATTACATTATCTTGAGTTAAGCAAACCCGTGGAAGTAATCATAAGCCTTCTTAGATGCTTTAGAATATTGAAAACATAAAGAAGTATGCCTGTTTGTAAATATCTTAAACTAAGCGATGTATATACATAATAGCTTGCATCTCAAATCGATAATGAATTGTATTGTTAGCTGAAATATTTAGGTAATATAGCTGAGATGTCTTTTCTGTATCATATACAATGTATCATATCATATATTATGAATGTGTTATTTTGTATTCACTTTCAAACTTTCGCGTTCCATAGTTAAACAAATATAAACGGGGATTAACGCAAACTAATTAGTAAGAAGGTATCATACCTTCTTTATACCCTTCTTTATATTTATTGTGTTATTTTGTGATACTGAATAAATGTTTTTTTATTGTATTCTATTCTATTTATGACCCACGAGACTTATATTTTAATATACGTACTTATTTTTCTGTCCAATTTTCACCTGCCTAACAACAATAGCACACTGATCCGTATAAAATTCTTCCGGCAACTCAAACAGTTACCAGATAAGGACATTCAATCAACAAACCTGGCCGAATGTTGTGAAGTTAAAAAATATTGGTCATAAAAGTGCTGCATAAAGCGGTCCCCTGTATAATATAAATCATAGGATTGTTTCATTCCGTTTTATTATGCCGTGTGCCAGTCAAGTCGACTTTTGTAAAACACTAACTATAAAAATGTTGTTTTATAGCTTTAATAACTTTACTCTGTTGTTACTGTAAATTGTACGCTTTGGGCCCGTTGTGTGAGATACGTTATTTAGATTGTATCTTTATTTTGGATGATAGTGAGTTATGTGTACATATAAAAACCTTAATTGACTTGGTTTAACTGAGCATACGACAGTATGATTATTCCGCATTATATCAATAATATACGAAACATGTCTCTCTTATTTCGAAACTTGACCTAAATAAGACCCAGCGAAATAGAGGTATTGAGATTAGTTTTAATTAATTAATTAGTTAATATTGTCATCATTTATTTAGTGTATAGTGATTTTGTCATCTTAGCAGTGCTTTTAAGTTAATAATTCAACTTAAGAGCGTTTATGCTGCACACTTTGCGTCGCCAATAAAAAAAAACATATCTAGTAATTAAAGATATATAATCAAATTATGCTCAAAAAACTATTTGAACGAAGTAATTTAGCATTTTTCCGTCACCTAATGAACATCTTTTAGTTTAGTTAAATACGGCGTTATAATTAAAAGTGGCCGTTTTTAGCTGTAACGTTTTATTTAACTAAACCCTAACATGTCAGATGTTCATTAGGTGACGTAAAAATGCTGAATTACTTCGTTCAAATAGTTTGTTGAGCATAATTTGATTTTCTATCTCTAATTACTAGATATGTTTTTATTTTCATTGGCGGCGCTAGTGTGCGTCGTAAACGCTCTTAAGGTCAGTATACTTAAACAAAATGTTCTCAATCCCTAAATTAACGCTTTTGTTAGGAAGTAAAGACTATAGCTCTCTGTTTTAGGAGAGTTACCAAATGCCTTTCAGGGACTGTATTGCTAAAAATAGGCACAAATCACCTCTAGATATCGCCCTCAATATACCTACTTATAAAGTCATAGCCTGCCTCATCTTAACCTTCAGTCTTAGTTTAAGTTCTTACTTATTCAACAAATTAAAAAGAAATCCATTATGATTTTAAATTCATATGCTTGAAATAACTCTACTACACAGAAAAAAACATATTTATCACAAAGCGATAAAATGCAATCTAAAAAATCGTTTATCATAGCCGACTCAAACTTTCTTGCGTTCGCTAACTTCTTTGACGTCTTCGCGACTGCGCCCGTTGACAATTGACACATGCTGACATCTGACAAATGCTGACAGGCGACAAATGTTGACGGTGTCGCTGCAACGCGGCCGACAACTGGCAGGGGTGGGGGTGAAAAATGGTGGTTGTTGTCCCGGACCTTTTATTGGTAAATTAATTTTGCAGAGAAGCTTTTGATGGTGGCCATTGAAACGTTTTATTATGATGGCGTTTTGTGATGTTCGCGACGTTCGTGGATTTGAGAAACATTTGGATTCAAGAAAGGCTGTTACCAATGCAAAAATTTTTTTGTAAGATTTTATAAGTAATGAAAATTAAACTAAACTGAAATAGAAATAGATAGACTGTACAACTCAACCTCGTCCATTTATTAGTGGTAACTAAAACCACGACAAAGGATCTTAGCAAATATTCACTTTCTAAATAATTACAAAGTAGGACACATTATATATTGCTTTTTAGGTTTCTTAGGTTGTACCCAGTTTTGCTGCATTTACAGATACTTGTCTATGTTTTTTTTACTAGCACATAAAGCTTATTACAACTGTTTGCATTCTATTCTATATTTCAATATAATTTTTATATCGAACTTTAGGGAAGACAGAAACACTAGCAGATCGTATATCAATTGCACCCGCTTTTTTATTGTGCATCATAGCCCTGCAAAGATAATGTAGAAATACTCGTTCGTTAATTACGATGTAGCGGTCGTCGATTTGCGATCAGTTTTTTGTTTCTTCGATTTAGCGACATTGCTAATATTAATTTGTACTTGTACTTATCAATCTAAATTGTGACTATTTTCTTATTCAAACTGACTGTGGAGCTCCACTTTCATGTGGATTCGACTGAACTTTTGTCTGTGACGTCATCGGCCATGCAGCACCGTCACCAGCTCTAGACGCAGAGACTATACAAAACGGGATTTACATTTACATTGCAATCCAAGTATAGATTTTTCTAAATTTTTTCCGATTTTTTTTATCATTTCAAAAACTTACTACAGTCTACTATATCACACCAGTGTATGAAAGAGTGTAGACTTATTTTATTCGTCAACGATAATAATTCACCACTAATCCGAGAAAAGAAAATTTTAAAAGAAAGATTTTTCCGACCACCAATTTACCGTAACATCAACCTTACCTACGGCGTCTCCCAAAAACTGTCGCCCCCATCTCCTGACCGTGCCCTAATGTACAATATTTGGCCTATTACTCCGTAGAGCTCATTGATTTATTGGTTATGAATCAACCCCTCCCGACCCCCCGCCATTACACCCTGATGTATCGCCCTGATAATGAATCTAGTTGTATTTTTGCCGGGAACGTGTGATGGAAATATGAAGGTGGGGGGGTGCAGGGGGGTGAATTACGACGGCCCGGTGATGGCGGGTGTTATTTACTGCCTCCAAGTTGCTATGATGGTTTCTTAGTGCGGCTATTTTCTATGAAAATGAAGTGAAATTAAAGAAAATGAAAATTTGTGTTTTTTACAATTTGAAAGGTACCTACATAAAGTGAATGACGTTAATGTTATTTCATTGTAAAACCAAATAAAAGTTTCGAGTAATTACACTGTAGGTATCTTGTTTATTGGATAAATAATACCTTTTACTTTTTCTACTATGAAGATCACAACAAAAAACTAAGTAGCTATTCTGTTCATACTATGGATTGTTTACTAAAGCGCACTCCAAACAATATAATACAGCATGTGCTGGCAAGCCGGCTAGGATGACCAAGCATTATTATCATTGAGATAATCATCAAGTTTATATTACCCTTTCTATTTCAAACTTTTTTTATTTCATTCTTGAGCTAGTGAAATGGCAGTATTGCACTGCCATTTCACCAGCTCAAGAGAGACAAGAGTAAAAGTCGCTTTATAGTGTAATTTTACACATTTATAATAATGATAATGACGCCAAATTACCAACCTAGGATATTAGTTAACCTAAGTTATTATTTATTTCGATGTAACTTTAATGTTTAATTTTTTTCCAAAATGTTATAATCAGCTTTACCGATACAAAATATGAGACACCAAAATAATATTTTCTATAATTTTTTATAGTGATCAAAAACTAATGCGTAACGTGATAATAAAACACTAGATTTACGATAACTGCGGTCTGCAGAAACATCCGATGCAAAGGAAAAGGTACAAAATTGACGTTTCATTCAATAGAACGGCGAGTGAGTGACGCCCGTCATAGATAACGCGGCAGCTGACAACTGACGAAGGACCGCCGATCGACAATTGCAGATACGTTCCGGCGGGTGTTACGTCAAACTGCGCGTTCATATTACGAGTAATTGTTACTTGATTGTACTTTAATTGTAATTGAACGGCAACTTTCCCTATCCCTTTTGATTACAATTTTCCTTACCAATTTTTTTGTGGATATACTTATCCATTTTTCTAAAATATCATGGTCACTTACATTCGACTACTTACTAATGGGATTTTTAACTTAGTTAACTTTTAGAATACGATACCTATATATTTTAGCGCCTTCACTTGTGCCATGACCATGATACATGGTACATACAAGTTTTGAGAAAAACTTCTCCAAACTTCAATATAAAAATGGTGATGATGATGATGATGAACTGTGCCAAAATATTGAAAACTCTATGGCATTAAAAAACAGAGTAATAGTTTGTAATTATTTACATATAATAATTTTACGCAAATATTGTTGCGAACCAATTACAATTTGAAAAAATAATAATTAGTTATGTTATAATATATAAATCTTCAGTGCGTATGTATGAAATTGAACTCCTTCTAAACAGCTCGACCGATCTGAATGAAATTTTCTGTGTGTGTTTAAGTGAATTCGAGAATGGTTTAGATTTACAATTGGACTCGGTAGGTGGCGCTGCTACAGGGGTCCATCATGGGATACGGGTGTTCTTAAGCGGACGAATGATTTGTTTGTTTTGTTGTCATGAAAACTGTCAGAGCGGTACGAAGCCCGCCGGTCAGCTAGTTAAGTACTTATAATAATTTATCAAAATAATAATTTGTAGTTTACAATAATTATTTATATAAGAAGTCGTTCTGATTATGCAGTGTGACTTCTTAGCTCATTTCTTTCAGCTACTTATGTCTTGAAAGCGTATCTGATTCTGAGCCAATTCACCCATCAAATCCCTGATTTTTATTAATGATTGATAACACGCAATTTTATATTATCATATCTTAATTACCACATTTTCAAATCAGGTATTTTATTATTTATTAAGTTATTAGCCTACATACTGTCCTTCATCCACTACGCCACCACGCTTGCCAAATACAGGTTGGTGATCCAAAATCCGGTGTCTCATCGTCAATATTCGAACTTTGCCTGACTTGGCTGAAACCCAGGACTTATTGTAAACACAACAAGTTTCAAGTTTCTTTATTAATAAATAAAATAATGTATCCTGGTTAATTGAAGCATCCTAATATGAACAGTCAGAAAGGGCTGTCCGTTTTGTTTTTCGAGTGAACGTCTCCGTCGCGAGTACATCTGACGCGATGGACGCATCGTGACTGATCGTGTATTATTGCACACAAATCGTTACGATATATTCATGTAATCGTACTAGAATTTACTTTAAGGATACACTGTTTTTACACTGATGAGCAATTTGTGCATGCGATGTGCATTAGTGTATAAAATTTTTGAATATATTTAACATTGCAAACTCTTAAGGGTGCGCCGACCAAAAAATGCCAAAAATGCAGTTACGGTTAAGTAGATATAATTGAAAATACTATCGTATTAAATGAACAAAATAAATATTTAGTATCATAGGGAACGTGTTTACAATTTGTCAGAACCATAAATTCATAACACGCTATAGTTTTTTCTACAATATCATTTAAAGTTGGGCAAAAATCATGAAAACGAGTGGCGGCGTTTAGTAGATTTCTTATAGTTTATCTAAATTATTGTACCTCTGATTTTGTCTAAACAATCATCAATGGATAAACTACAAATTGCTAGACTACATTTTCGATTCATCAAGTGGTTATTTAAATAATTATTTTTTATTGAGCACCTTAAATTCCCCATACAAAATTAGTATGGCCGCGCGGCATCAAATAAATATGGACGACGACACTTCAAACAAAACATAATTATGAAACTTGTCACTTACGGACGGCGCACCCTTAAGAAATATAAAATTTCAATAAAAATATTATATTTATTTAAGCGTTTTTTGTTTATGTATTCATTTAAGTATAACTATTGTGTTAATTGATTATTGCTGCAGCTTTGTTGTTTTTACCCCTGTTTTCGAAAACAAATAGAAACCGAACCGAAACAGAATTTTATTCATGTTGAAATAAAAATATTCTATTGAAATGTATTTATTATTTTTATAACCGTTTTTTTTATCAAAACAACATACATTGACTTCGAATGTATGTCTTTATTACTCGACTATACTCGACTCGAGTTAGATAACTCACCACGTTCATCCAAAAGTAACATTAAAGCAAGCAATTAAGTTCAATATTTCAATGTTCCGCTTCCATTGAGAAATCGATGACAAATCGACCCACAAGTGTCCATTTACAAATTTTCGACAAAACCATCCCTATTACACATTAATTTCGCACCGACGCCTACGGCCGATGTGCATAAAGAAGCAAAATGACTTCCACTATTGACAATAAATCAATTTTATAGAAAACTACACAGAACACAATACGTCTCTCCGTGTTCGGACTGCGAGGATTTGCATTAGTGATTACATTAATCATTTCCTCATACAATCGCGGTAATAAAAGCCATAAAACTTTCTATGGGACGCCATTAATTGTCATTGACAGCTGACAGCGGCGGGGGGATGATTGACAAATGTCAGTGGAGCCGTGAAAGGACGCCGGTTTTTGTTTCGTTCTTGTTTTGTTTAGTTTTCGAGAAGTTTTTTATTATTTCTGATGATAGTAGCGTGACTTGCGATACCCAAAGCTTTTTATCGGTCCTCCATTCCGTTTTAATGGGGTATAATGATATTGTATGGAGTTCGAATTTTTGATGCCAACTGTACAGGATTTGCTTCTTGAGGCGAGAGTTAATTTATCTCCTGCAAGTCACTTTTCTATTTTTTATATTCGATAACTATTCATCATTCATCTCACAGGAACAGTCTCACAGTGACAGTAAGGTCAAAGATTTACATACATTATGTAAAATTTGGTAATTTCCTGCACACATCGAAAAGAAAAACTACGCAGTGACTTGTATCACCTTGTAACTAAATTAATAAGCAGGTGCTAGAGAGTCATATTATAAACGTCATTCCTTCAAACAATTGACATAATAGCAAATATTTTAGGTATACATCGTTTTTAACACTGTTATATTATCGAACAATTTTTAACGTAGAAAATATATAAAAATATTGACGAGCTTAGCGAGAGGTCTCATCGTCAGACAATGTAGTTGTCTCCGACCCGTGCAAACTAAGTCAATACTCTCTACTTAGTTTGCAAGTCAACGTGAGTCTTTTTATAAGTCATCACTTTTTTTTTAAATATTATTCCTGATATATTTTGTGTATAGTGCAAGTCTGCGCTCCGTCAGGAATCAGCTCACACAGTGTATCTGCACTTGCTGCTTTAATACAAGTTCACGTTTTCGTTAACGTACAGGCAGCAGATCAACCTACCACAAAATGTCAAATTTCTTTAATAAATTTTGAACCTATTTGGGTATAAAGATCAAAATCGATTAGAGAAATTTGACAGTTTTGTATATGTTGATGTGCAGGCGTGTGTACCTAATTGAATGGTGTATAAAACTCGCCTAGGCAACTAGTCATGTGAAACTTATCGTTAAACTAACGATAATATTTATTTACCGTTACCTTGCCTGGTGAAGTAACAGTTTCATTACAGCCACGTCGACGTCACATCGCTCAGCGTCTCGGCAGACAGCCTCCAGTTATTTGGACGTCAGACGGAAGCGAACCTGTTATTTCATTAATGTGAGCTTCTTGTTGAGGAAGGTCATAGTCACGTGATAGTGGAGTGTAGACACGATACCAAGTAGCAGCGCAGTGGCGGGTACTGTTTTAGGAGAAAAGTAGTCGTGTTGTAAATCTGTCTATTGTGCTCGGTTTGTAACTGTATGGGGGGTGACCTACAGTTTCTTCACGATTCGTTTTCGAATGCTTTGGAAAGTATGTGAAGCAGCTAGCCGAGGTTGCTTATAGTCGATTTCGATTGTGTCAGATCCCTGGACGAATTGAAAAGCAGTAAGTATGGTAAAGTGGCATGCCGTTTATCGACCGTACCATGGTTTGCTATCGTAGCTTAACTTCCACGATTTCAAGCAATATTCGCAATGCTAGGTCTACGGACGGCTACTGAGTTAATCTCCTGTATCACCCTGACGCTATGTAAGGGTGACCAGGAAGAACAAAAAATACAAAAATATAAAATACAAAATTTCTTTATTTGCTTAATAATAGAACAGGAGTTTTATTGGGTAGGTATATCTGCAGCTCCCCGGGCGCAGTAGAATCGGCATCGGAATCGGCATAAAAAAAAGGTCTACGACAGGTGACCTAATTGAAATGTCACGAACTTTTCCGTCAAGCCGTTCGTCTCGGTTGTTATTAAATTTGTTGGCTGTCACTCGATTTAACACCAGCGAGCGTTAGGACAGCTTCATTTTCATATAAGCCAACTGCTGATTAGCCCAAGCCAAGCAGCAGAACGTTATATTATCAAGCTCATAATTTCGATCGATTTATTTTTAACTAAAACCTTTTCCGTTTCTGAACTTTTCATTCGCCTATTGAATGGCAAGATTATCAGCGCTGTCAATTAGGCGTTACATATCAACGTAATTAGATATCGCTCGCTCTCGCCCATAACTCCGTTTCAATGTCACAATTTCATTATGGTCGGCGGCGCGTCGCGTCAACGTCGCGGCGCCGTCAGCTGTCAGCTGTCAGCTGTCACCCGTCCATCCATCACGCGTCATTCAATAGTCAGCTGGGAGCGACAGTCCGTTAATTAGACTTTAACATAACACAGGCATTACTTCGCTGGATAGGATTTTTATGTTGCAGGTTTTTAGTGTATCGGATTAAATGTGTGGTTGAATTACTGCTTTCAGTGTTACAGTCTACGTGTAGATTAACTAGCAGTGTAACTGTAAATAACTGCATACTGATAACTGTAACTAATAACTGTATATTTATACCAAATAAACTTTAATTCTAACGGCAATCTTGGAATTGATTATATTTGCTATTTTTCGAAGTTGCTTACTTTCTTCTTATAACAAAACTTTAAACTAAAAATACTTTAATTGCTATCAATGAGAATATGAATTGCAGCATTTGATTTTTGCTGTTGTGCTATGGGACATCTAATCCTTGAAAATAATGACGTCATAATATTTATCAAGCTAGTTCGTTAATTTAATTATTGTTTAATTAACTACAGAACCCGTTTAGTGTTACAGCTAATCAAATAGTGTACAACACACGATCAAAGAATAAGTATCGATTCATCAACTCATTATTATTCTAACGACGACATCGCATACAGTTGTTCCACCCATGTCATATTTAACACACAGCTGTAAACAATTACATCTGGGGAATATTAAAATAAATGCATCTTTTTTCGCTAAAACCCGCTCCCGCAAGCACCGCTCAACTATTTTAGTTTTCATGATAAATTGTCATGTTTCCTTCTTAGTCACTTGAGTGATAAATTATGTAAGTAGATGAGACATTAGGCACTTGAGTGATTAAAAATAAATAAAAAATACTTAATTAAATAAATTATTCTGCTATAACAAAAAATCCGGTTTTACTGCTTTAATTTTAAGCATAACTTTAAAAAGAGTTTATGTTTTGACTTATATTTTGTTGATTAGTCGACTTATTTGAAAGTATTTTATTGTTTTTGAATGCTATAGGGTAGTTCTACCAGTTCGCCGGCCACTGCCAGTTCTCGGCCTAGGATATTTTGTAAAGGAATAAGAAAAATACACGCGACCAATTTGAAAAGTCTATGTTATACTATTAAGACAGTAGTTACGCTTGACCTTGCCAAATTGCAGGGTAATAAAATCTTGTTTGTAACGTCAGTGTGCCCTTGACGTTCAAGCAGTGCAAACGTATGTCGAAATCAACGAAAAAAATAGTGCGCGGCATTCTGTTCTAAGGTAAGTTAAACGGTTGGTTACATGAATTTCTGAGTCTGTTTGAATTTTTTGTGTTATTAGATTGTTAAAGTTTTATTACAATACATTTTTTTAAGAATAAATAAGGTTTACTTATAAATTTTACGTGGCCGGCTAACTCAATACATATTTAACAAGATTTGAATTCTTCGTTTGATTTTTAACACAAACTTATCTAAAACTTGGGACTTTTTTGTTTTTCCGACACTCATTTTGAGTGGGCGAAAAACGACAGCACTTATGTGAGCTCTCGGCCATAAAACGAAAAGCGGCCGACAAACGGTTGCTAGTGTGGTTTATAATTTAACTGTCAGTTCCTAAATAAAAACTTTGAAATACATGAGAACAATAATATTCTTTATTTTTGGTAAAGACCTACCTTTACCTATACAAAATATAAATATATTTGAAGGAAAACAAAGTGGCCGACAACTAGCACTAGTGCGGCCGATAACTGATATAGATGGCCGAAAACTGGCATATTTACTACTTTTCTATATTTTTATAAATAAAAAATAAATGGAAGTATTTGGTTATTTAATTTCAAGACAATAGAAAACTATATTAAATTCCCGTTCATACAGTTTTTTTTTTAATTTCTAGTGAAACATTCACTAGAAATAAATAAAACAAAACTGGAAAGTTATACGAATCAGAAGTCGAAATTTCGCTTAATTGGCCGAGAACTGGCAGAATCACCCTAAGTAACGTGTTTCTAATTGATGTTTTTTTTTGTATTTTTCACGTACATTTAGGTTGATTTTTTAATGAACTTATTCTACCCGTTTACTTACATCAATGCAACACGTAACATTGTTGATGTTCCATTATTATTAGACTGAGCGATAAAAAGAACCAAGTACATATTTTACTGTTTGATTATCTAAGCAAAAGTATTTTTTTTTATTTCAAAAAGGTTTACTAAAGACAAAAATAGCATTATTACTTAATTACGCTGTCTGAAACCAAAAAGTTGTACTATCTACTCATCTTGCCGATATCTATCATTCATAATCTTTGTTCAATGTTTGTTCTGAGACGGCGGGGGTGACGCGTGGGGGGAGGTGCGGGGAAGTGCGCGCGCGCAGCCGCCGCTGACGAGACTTGACAGACATAAATCAATTGTCAAAACCAGCAGTTCACTAATCTCCAGAGACTAATGGTCTGCGACGAGCGAATTGTGGATATTCCCCACCGTGTTTTGGCGCCAAACGCGTTCACCGATGATGTATGTGGACACATCTCTTTTTATGTTTCATCAATGGAAGTTATAAATCCTTGTTCTCACGGATAGTGGTGCTATTAAATTTAAGAATAAACTTTTTAAAATAGACAACATGTTGACGTTGGAAATAATAGAAAAAAAAGGAAAAACTGGTTTTTTTGTGATAAATTGATAAATCATTAGAAGACAGTTTTATGAGTGGAAACAGCAGCTCTTCATTGCCTTTTCAAAGGTTAAGCTTTGTTTTTTTTTAAATCACCCAAATTAAGTTATTCTAAACTATGGTTCTCTTTTAAGTAGGTACATGGTCTTTTTATCATACTAATTCGTCCAAAGAGTAAAATACTAAATCCAATTTTGTTCCTTTAAAAATTATGTCAAAACAATTTAAAGTGTGCGAGTTGACGAATAACTCATTAAACATTCCTCTATTACCAACAATTATAATATTGTTCTATTATAACAGAACGCAATATTTCATTTTGTACGCTTCGAAATTTCATTTAGTTTATGAATGTTGTGTGTACAGTGTTAGTCAAATGAATACTTATTCTATTTTTATTCAAAAACAAGGTGAGGCATGTCCACACTAAGCCGCCGCCCAGGCGAGTGTCTAAAACCGATGGCGCTTAATAGGCCCAAGTGGCGTGTCGTCGGACAAAAACTGTCGCACTCCGTGGGACCCAGATAAAAGTATGCGGCGGCATTAGCTGACAGTTGGTAATCACCTCCTGAAATAATATACTCGAACTGTCGAACCTATCTTTAATACGAGGTACCCAAACCCGATACTCTATACAGACAGACTTTAAACATTTATAAAATTTTAAACGTGGTAACACTGATTTCATCATCACGATCGAACCCTGAGTGGGAAAGCCTGAACCTGCTGGACAACCTTAACGAGTTCCTCACTGATGTGTATTTCAGGCAATATACGGCTTATTTGAAAATCAAGTAGAAGTTAAGTACTTATGTTGTAAATTTTTACTTTTTATTTTCAAGTGCTAATTGCTGCACTGAAGCTAAATTAAATATTTATAAAATTTACAAAATACAGTAAAAAAAAATTAAACGCCTACCCGACCCAGCCAGGAATCGAACCTGGGTCTTCCGCAATCCGGGCGGCTGCCGACGCCGTTATTTTGTAAATTTTATAAATATTTAATTTAGCTTCAGTGCAGCAATTAGCACTTGAAAATAAAAAGTAAAAATTTACTATAGCGTTGTGTTATCAAATTTGTAGTATTTCATCTGCAAAGATGAATCTGCATAGCCATCGGTTGCAATGGTCGTTGGATAGATGGCGCGCTGTGCCGCTATTAGCACTCTAAAAATTACAAAAGCAGTGACAAAATTCAGCGTCTACGTCAGCCTTCCCGGTAGCATAGCGGTCAGTGCAGCCGCCCGGATTGCGGAAGACCCAGGTTCGATTCCTGGCTGGGTCGGGTAGGCGTTTAATTTTTTCACTGTATTTTGTAAATTTTATAAATATTTACTTATGTTGTTTTGTAAACTATCGTATTCAGCAGATTTAATGAATTTGATGCAGCAGCGGTTTGCTCAGGATGCAACCATTCGTGCTTTAGAAGCCATTGTACATTGGTTGGTTATATTCTCTTAAGAAGGTTGTCGTTTAAACCCACCAACGCGGTCCCGCATTCTGTCATCGTGAAGATTAATTTGAGCCCGATCTTCCAATGTTCATGGCAATAACTTCATATAGGCTGATGAAAGGTGAATCAATTTCACAGATAAGCTAGCATATGTCATAGATATCGTTAGCATTGACAACAGCAATAACAGTAATAGTAACGGTTTGCATTATTTTAATCCATTTTTTTTAATTTAATTTTTTATTATTATTTTATGTAGTAATGTGTGACACTAAATAAATAATTTTTCATTTAATTTCATTTCAGTAGCTACCACAAAGGTTTAAAGATAAAGAATTTGGCCACCGATCCACGCCTGACCTTTGTTAAAGCAGCTTAACTTTTGCGATCGCTTCCCTAGCCACTGAGCTAATCGCAATTGGGATTTGAGCTCCCTAGTGCTCAAGCTACGGGTAAGTGACCAGTGGGCCAAGCTACCAGAGCCGGGACTCGAAGCGTGGGAGCCGATCGATTAACCCGCTCAATTAACGACGAGTGATGTCATGTGTGTGATGCCTGGTACAAGCTCATTTCGCCGCCGCTCAGGGTTGCCACTCAAAAAAAACCAAGAGTATTTGGTAGTTTTTAAAATTTGCGTAAATTTTAAATGTTTACATTTTAAAATGTTTTTTTTACCAGAACAATATTGCATGAGGCAAATCAAATTATAAATTATAAAATTTATTGATATACTTAAATTACTTACCTACTAAGTGATGACACTTAGCTTAAGTCCTTTTTGTACAAAAACAACTTTAATTTAATTTAGTGTTAATTTTGTTGGTTGTCCTAATAAATAAAAAAAATAAAATAAGTCAAATAAATTGCATTATTATTCAATTTAATGTATTTTATTTTAATATTAAAGAAATGGTAAACTACACAGAATCATTTTAACTACCTTTAATTCTTTATACCAAAAAAAGTTAATCTTTATCCGAGTGCTGTAAAAATGTTATTAAATATCTAATAAGATTCCGTTCAAGAAAGCAGTTGAACATGCATAGTATCTTCGTAACTTTATAAGTAATAAAAGGTTTTACGATTGCAGACGGTATAAAAATTCACTTAAAAAAACGACAAAAATTTTAACATGTATTTAAACTCGTTTTTTTGTTTTGTCCTCTCAAAACGAATACAAATATCTGTGAAAAGTAAAATATTTACATAATTAAAAATACTTTTTCTAGATGTATGAAACACAGTAGTTATGACAACGCATGCCCTTTTACTGAAATACTTGGACTACAGTTAAACTAACGTTTTATGTTAACAAAAACGTATCAGTATCAGTATCAGTTATAATGGAAATATGATTAACCTACATCGGGTTTATCAAAGGTTCCAAATTCTACATAAGATTTGATCAAAAACCGTAACTTACAACTTAAGCTGTACGCAAACACAGAACTTAAGCCCATATAACGTGTATTATACTTCATTTGGCGGCACTAAATCGATTGAAAACCTACACTCATTTCCTGCCCAGGCGTCATGTGCGACGCCGTGCTAATTTCAACCTTAACGCGTTGTATTAAAGCCGGTGGGGTCTGTACTGACCCCTGAAATATGAGTGGAACAGTCGCCGCGAACAGTGATTGATGCCCGCTGACTGACGTGTGCACGAAGGCGGGTGTGCCGTCATGGCCGCTGGTGCAAGTTGAAAACTTACAGCAGTAAAGACTCCATACCATAACCAGGACACAAGCAAGTAGGTTGAAGTGGGTATACTTTTCTTCCCCCTTAAGGGTGTTTGGACGAGATTCCCATATAACTATCTGCGTCTCCCTGGGCATAGTTGTACATTTAGTAGCCTAATGCATTTTCCCTTGTAAGTATAAAAAGGTCACAAGCAGCGCTAAGCTCCTCCTGCCAGACAAGGCACACAGGACGCAGTTGTTATGCAGACCCGCTTTGAAACAGCCGCCTGCCTGTAGTGTGCTGTGTTCCGCGCTGCTTCTGTACTGCGCTACTGCTGACCTGCTATTGGTGTGCGAGAACCTTTTAACCTTGGCGCTTCACAATTTTCTTTTAACACTTATCTGAAACAAAACTATAGGTTTTCATTTAAACATACATCTAAAATTACACAGAAAAAAATGTTTATAATTAATTGTTATTAACATTTAGGAGGTTTAAGCATCTTGAATTAAAATATTTTTCGTCTAACAAACTACAAATTCCCCACATTTTAACGTAAGTGTTGAATATATAAGAAGAGAATTGACCAAAGATAAAAGCTTATAACTTGAACCTATCCCAAGTTGGTTTGTACGTAAAGCAAGCACAAATAGTGGCCCCGGCTAACAAGCCTTGTCGCCGTTGCCATTATTGAAATTTGATGGGGTTAAAGCACAGATAAACGACTGTGTCATATCTTGCTATTAAAGCTATTCAATTATAATTAATCGTCTTTTCAATACGGAGCGTAAACAATAATGAGTTGCATAATCACGAGGTTTGAAAGCCTAAGTCCAAGTGAGCCTCATTCAATGTCTACAACTACGGCATTGGCTTCCGATCTTTAACATTTTTACAAATAGATGCAAACCATTGACAATGGAATGAAATAGACAAAATTATATTTTTGTTTCGCAATATTATTATTATGATCAAACTCTGTTTCAGAAAAAAGTGTTTTTATATGTAAAAAAGTTAATTCGTTTTGTTCAGAAAGTATATAGTTAAACAGCGTCGGATACAACCACAATAGTCTATTTTGTTAACTTGAAGGTTCGAGCCTGCAAAAATATTTTGGAGACTTATTCTAAATCATGCATTTCTTATTGCAGCGACAGCACTGCTCATTTAAAAAAATAGTAATTCCTCAAAATTGTCATACGCAGCTCCAATCCCAGATACTCGTGATGGGTTGTCACTAAGATGTCAGATGGTGTTAGAGTGATGCAGATTTCAGAAAAGTGAAATCTCTTTGAAATATTCGACATGAGATAACATCAAGGCGTGCGTCAAAATGTATATCAGATAAGGCTGTCGAGTGCGCCGCGATCATTAGCCCTCAAGACATTGTCATTGTCAAATCAAAGTGACAGGTGGAAGGTGTTTTTGTGT
The DNA here is from genome assembly GCA_947562085.1 of Eudonia lacustrata. NCBI lineage: Eukaryota > Metazoa > Arthropoda > Insecta > Lepidoptera > Crambidae > Eudonia > Eudonia lacustrata. Next base: position 24,740,690 of record OX387314.1, read on the forward strand.
GTTTGTTATCATAACAGTAGAGTTATAAACTGTTTCTATCGTTAAACAACATTCTTTTGAGAGCTTCGATCAATAATAGATCTAGATTAAGAATCTGAAATAAAACTGCTTCACAAAATTTAAATGTTTGCTCCTTCTATACATCTAAATATCTTATAACATAACGTAAAAAAGGTTTTATACAATCTTATCAACAGAACTTTAAATCTCGAAAATGTATGTAAATTAAGCTTGTCAAATATTTATACGTAATACTGGTTCGACCTTCCTAATTTGAAATCAGACAACAAAAGAGTATTGTGGTATACGCTTGTCTATGTGTTCACCTCAGAAGACTACGGAGCTATGGGGTTTTTTTTTCTTTAGTTGATGTCTTCGTGTGGTTAGCACATTTAGCCATTGGTGTAAAAGTAATTTTTCTTACAAGTAATACATAAATAAACAATATTTCCTTCCAGTATGATGATGACGAATGATAATAGATATGAGAAGTGAGAAATCATATACCCCCAATCCCTTGAGTATCTCAGTAAAGATGTAGGGTTTTACTAAGTCCTCGGGCGGACTTCTTGAGAGAATTTGAAAAGTGATGTTGCAATGTTTTGTTTCATTTGGCAACACTCATGCACACTTACGAACACTTAACGGTTAATAATCCACCATTAAATCACATTAATATTCGACGTAACACAATTTTTAGAATATAAAAGAAAACTGCAGACATGCCTCTTCACTTTCCCGCCAAGAAGTCTAGCTGTAGGGTTATTGGGAATTGAACCATTTTTTACGAGCTGAATCGGCATCCAGACCGTCTCACCGTGTTGTTGCAGGCCCGGGAGGTGTGTGGGGTTGGTCACCTGATGGGCTGTGACCGACGACCCACTAAACTACCCGATATCCGTCTACCGCTTATGCGGAACCCCGACCACTCGAAGGAGTCATTCGCGGTATTGGGGATTGGACCACGCTTCCTCGCCTTCAACCTGAGCATCTATCCCTTTTGCTACCGACGACACGACGCTTTGTTATTTATTTGTATATTAGGTATGTATTTTATAAAAAAAATCAGACAGTTTTTGAAGCGCTTATCGTGAATATAGTAAGTACTGTTATTGATCAGTTTGTGAAACAGAAAAGTTTGACAAACACTGGCGGAGTCATTTACGCGTACCGTGGGTTTCGAAAAATCCTCGAATTATAATTATAAATTGTTATTAATGAAATTAAAAAATTCAACCCAACAATATAACGAGTTATATAGTGGGGTTTAATTTTTTAATTTCATTGTAGTATGTTTGATAACAAAAACTATCTAATTTATCAATCGTAAAATTATTTAAAATTGAAACCAAATTATTTTTTCTTATTATTTTTTATTATTTTGCGTGAGACGAACACCACACCGTTTCCGATAGCTGTAATTTAGGATTATTTAATCTAGATTCAATAGGGTTCTTAGGGCTTTTTCAGTCTTATCGGCACCTACTATTAGGTGAGATGGTGGTGAAGCGATTCTCCGAATTGGAATAATTGACTTTTTAAATGTTTTTATTATACATACAGGGTAAACATGTATTTATTATACATATAGGGTTTTGGGGGTTAAAGTTACTCGCGTCCGTAGGTTTACCCTTGAGACCCTACACGTGACCCCTGGGTAGTGCTTAATGAGTGACACTGTCTGAGTGGTAGAGGCACGCTGCGTTGCAGCACGAAATGGGCCGGCTCGCCCGGCATAATACCACCCTCTCACAGAATATCGGCGTGAAACAGTGGCACTGGCTGTTGTGTTTCGTCCGCTGAGTGAAAGTACCGGAGGCCCATCTCTCACCCCTTCCCTCTCCTAATTTCTACGCCCTCCTCATGATCCAACTCCTTTCTCGAGGCCGGCAACGCATCTGCGATTACTTTGGTATTGTGGATGTCCATGAGCGGCGGTGATTACTTTCCATTAGGTGACCTGCCTGCTCGTTTGCCTCTTTTTAACATTAAAAAAAACATTTGGCCTTAATCTCACCTAGTGATGATAAGGCTAAAGGTGGAAGCGCACTTCACCCGGAAACCTCAACTACTGAGGCACTGGCTATCGTATCTCTAGCTGCCGGGGCACAACAACGCTACACACATTGATATTATGGCGATATAATATGTAGGAGAGGTGGTGGAAGCTTAGCAAAGTATAGATTTTGATATTTGTTAAAATATACAGATCGGATGATGATGACGTAGCTATTGACATTAAATAAGGCACCTTTGACTCACAAAGTAAGAGTGTTGATTTAGCACGGGTTGGACAGAGCCACAAGAACATTATTGGAAGTGCACCTGATCCGGATTGTTAGAGGGTACGAGTTCGAATCCCGCTCGTGGTAATTTATTCAACAGTTTTTCAAATTGTATTGGAATTGTTCGCAACAGATTTGCGTTAAATTATATATGTATGTATATCGTATAATGTAGACAGTACTTTAATTGTTTATTTAAAATAATTCTTACACATGTATTCTTGTTTAAAATGTATATTAATTTATTTATATTATTTATATTTTAAATTTTATATATAAAACAGCAAAACCAAATGAACGTCGTTTAACCTTTGACTATTGAAAATGAGTACTCACCTTATAATTAACTAACAACCAATCTCATTAGATCAATCTTTAAAATCGATTGATGTTATCGATCGTTTCAATCGGCATCGCAGCTTTCGGTGCGATGAGGATCGGTCTAGTTGTCCGGAGACCGACTCCTTGCCGTCAATTAGTCTTCAATTTCACGTCAATCACCAGCACGTGCCCTTTAAAATATATTTTTATTTAAATATTTTTACTTTCTTAAATTTTTTCTCTCATATTGATATTGATCTTCCAGCAGACTTTTAAATAAAACAAATTTAAAACGAGCTAGTTGCCAAAGCATATCTGTGGGCCTTACGTCTGTTAATTTTTTAAATTCACAATTAATAGTTTCGGTAGCGCCATTATGACATTGGACTATTACGGGAAAGTTGTCAAAATCGCGCAACCAACACACTATTTAAAATATTGTGTCATTGTAATATGAATTGAGTGAGTGAGTCTCTATGCATTGCTGTTGGGGCACTTTTTAATATTAACTTTTTTTTCCGCTCTCATCGTCGTTTTTGTCATTAATTTGAAATGTGTTCCGTCCCAAATAGTTCCAATCGTCCGTCAGAAAGAACACTCGAAATTCAAACTGACGTCAACGCGCTCGTTCCATTCAATTTAAAAATCACCTCCGTCAACATTCTGTTTTCGAATAATCTCGAATCAATTGTCAGTCACACTTTGATAGTCTCACCGAATGACAGGTGATCGACAAAGAAGGGCGATTCTGTTTATTTTTAGTTTTTGTGATACAATCAGGTGCGCGATTGTGCGTCACTGCGGAGGGAGTCCTTTGTGATGACTTGTCAAGTGTTCCATCTGAAGGTCTTAAGGGTCAGGGCAAAATGTTGAATTTATCAAATCATCATTATCATTATCAGCTTATAAATGTCCCAATGATGGGCTAAGGTCTATAAAAAATACTTAGTGTATTTTCCTATCACACCACCTAAGTAAATTATAATTTTAAGATAGGGGGGGGGGACATTTAGAGGTACCATTATACTTAGGTATGTCATAGTTTCAGATCTCTCTTTAGTATTATGGGTAGTAGTCAATAGCCTATGATTATCCTACGGCCAGGCAAAAACCTTCATTGTTGAAATCAAGAAACACAATAAATAAATATATTTTATTATGTGCGTGTAATTTAGTACATTTTGGTATATTATTACACCACCTCACGCAGAAAATGTTATACCGTACGTACAGTACGTCCATAACCCGTCAACGTCGTAGATTGATAGACGGCTATATATCTAGCGGGCCTTACGGACCCTCAGTCGAGTGTGTCCCATCCGTCATCGTCAATGTATGCACAGTGCGCGAGAAAGGGGTGGGGGTGAAGGGAGGGGGGGGGTGAAGGGAGGGGGGGGGGTATAACAAAAATAACACCACTTTGATATAGTTTGTATTTGTCGTCATTATTGCCAGTTTCTGGCAATTTTATTTACTTTAAAACTATGGACAACATATTTACTGTAAATTCCAACAACAGAATAAAGTTAAGAAAGATTGCGTTAAAAAAAAACATGGTGTCGAATTTAGATTTTCATAATAGACCCCCAGGAGAAGGGATACGACGATCTTTTTGGTCATCGCGGTTGTTTTGATTGTGAACTACGATGATCTGGCAGTTTAGGGTTGGTTTTGATTGTGAACTACGATGATCTGGCAGTTTAGGGTTGGTTTTGATTGTGAACTACGATGATCTGGCAGTTTAGGGTTGGTTTTGATTGTGAACTACGATGATCTGGCAGTTTAGGGTTGGTTTTGGGTTTGTTGTTAGCGGTTGGGAAGATATTGAACGTTCATCGGGTTTTTTATTTTTGCTTTGAGTAATGAACTGTTTCTCTCTTTGATAAAGTTGTTTGGTTGTCATATAATTTTTCATTCAGTTTTCATTTATTTAATTTCAGTAATTGTTTTGGGCAAAACTTAAAACAAAATATTAAAATGTATACTTAAGTAAGTCGTGATTTTAAGAACACTACTGAACTGAGTGGTAGAGCCACGCTGCGTTGCAGCACGAAATGGGTCGGCTCGCCCGGCGAAATACTACCCTTTCACAGAATATCGGCGTGAAACAACGGCACTCGTTGCTGTTGTGTTTCGTCCGGTGAGTGAAAGTACCGGAGGCCCATCTCTCACCCCTCTCCCCTCCCAATTCCTACTCCCTCCTCAAGATCCAACTCCTTCCTCAAGGTCGGCAACGCATCCGCGATTACTTTGGTTTTGCGGGTGTCCATGGGCGGCGGTGATTGCTTTCCATCAGGTGACCCGCCTGCTCGTTTGCCTCCTTTTAACATAAAAAAAAATAAATAAAAAAAAACACAATTTACAAGTTTTATTTAAAATATTTGTTTTCCCAATAAACTTAAAATGATAATAAAAATAATAAGTATCCTTTTATAATAAGTATTCATAATTACAAAGTTAAAAACGTTTATGCCGTAATACGAAATAAGCGAGCGCCAACAATGCAGCCCAAAACGCAGCCATTTTTGCCGTAAATCACCGAACAAAACATATCATTACCGTCATAAATGCGAATCAACGAATTTACGGGGACCGCACAAATTTATTGCACTCACAAAATCGCATATAATTTGATTAATGACGTTGTCACTCTCACCCGTTTTTTGCTGTGATCTTTTGTCCGAGGTGCACGGGTCCCGCACCACTGTGCAGCTATAATGGACACATGTCCCGTCATCCATCACGGCCGACAGATGCCGCGGAGTGGCCGGCATTTGTTTCGCCAAGAGTTATGGCTCGAGACGCTCGATTTCAATATAGCACCAACACCACCACAGTGGACCAAACTCAATAAGTTTAAACTCAAACTTGGTGATTTATTCAGTGAGAGTTTGGAACTCCCTAACAACCGTTAGTAAATTTTTAACTTTATCATGATCGCGACCTTGTCGCTGTGAAAGTGAGCGGACTCAACTTTATTAAAGTGTTCGGGCTTTTGTTTCCATGAAATATTATGTGGTTTGAACAAACTATTTGTGTTTTCAACCAATTCAGAATCTTATTTATTTACCTCAGATATTTACTGTTTGAGCGATATATTAGGTCCTTACCTATGAAATTGACGTTTTTTTCTCACTTATTAAAAGGTCTAAAAGTTCTAAAAGTTACCAATACCGGTTGTAATAATATTATTATTATACACCTTTAATTAGGACTATGTTACTTAGGCTTCAGTAATAACAATGATTATTCATTTTGTGTCCTAACCGTCCAAATTTTTTTTTTTTAATTGACTACTTTTTATGTTCGCGGAATTGTCTTTTTATTTCATTGTAGCTTTGAAGGGAATTGATTTTGTTTTTTTTAATGTCTGCTATATTTAGCTAGTGAAACAAACACATTACTTTACAATTTTTATAGTGTTAACATAAATAGATGCTAAGAAAATTAAAAAAAACGTTAGTATGAAAAATTTTATTTTACAAAAAATCTTCATACAAAACGTTAATTTCATAGGTAAGGACCTAATATATATAATTTATTGATTTTCATTTTTAATACAATAAATAACTTATAAAGTATAAACTAAAAATAAACATAAACATTGCCATAAGTGATTCTACTCAATTTACTTCTGTTATTTCCTTATCAAAATTAGACATCTTATTTAATTATTCTACATAAATATAGCCAATATAACTGACTATAATAAATAATTGCAATGGTCGTATTAATTCTTAATAACTAAGCGGAACATAAGTCAGCTTTGTAATTATAAGGCGCCATTAATTAATGTCACAACTCGAGGGTTTATAAAATAATAGGTCTAGAAGTTGGTTCACAATGCGTCCAACACAAACAGATTATGACACCTGAGTTATGACGATTGTGATGAGATTTCATAAATAGGTCGGCGCGAAACTAGTAGTAAATAGCCGTTACGTCTCAGAGATAGCGCAAAGGGTTGAGTGCCTAGCGCGGGTTTACTTGCCATTTGATCACGTTAACGAAAACGACAATTTGAATGTCAATTTTTATTAGTAATTTTATTAATACTAGCATAAGATCATTGTTACTAACACTATTATGGGTTCTGCCTGAAATAAATACATTAAGTATTCTTATTATTAATCAACTCAGTTTTTTATTTTATCTCCCATTTCTAAAGTTTGTTACATGCTATTTGAGATATGAAGATTAACACGTAAAATATACGTTTTTTGGGCCGGCAGAGTGAAGTTGACTAATGCTACGTTTGTTTCCACGCGGCACCAGTTGTCTTCGCGTCTGGACTTCATTTCCACTTAACATCAGGTGGGATAAAGTCATTTGCCGAGCTAAGTATAAAAAAAAAAAAATTACGGGTTAATCGTGTTTAAAATAACTACTTTTTGGAGTAAATCTGCTGCTGTAGTACTGACTCCTAAAGTATGTATTTAAAATGTTGGCTCTCCTCGTTTGTCACAAATAAGTACCCCGTGTAAGTACCTACTTACTGATTTAATATGAATATAGTATATTTTCTCAAATTCTTATTATTCGCCTTAAAAATGTGTCGTGGCCTAATTAGCTGTAGGTGTATCGACACCGACATCCGTGCTTCAAAAGGCACGTAGAGTCGTTGGTCCTGTCTGTTGAATCCGCACTGGGTCCGCGTGGTGGATTATGGCTTCCTATGCTCTCCCCATCCATCCATAGGTAAGGCTCGTGCTCTAGTAGTGGCTGGTGATGTGTATCGTCACAATACAAAAGTCCAATACCTTTCCCCATCACATAAGGGTTCACGCGTTCACGCCACAGACCCACTGATTTACTATAGTTGACATATCATATAAGTATATAAGCATTCACGCCACGAAGACATGAGGACACGACGCCATGATCGCTCGATGGCGCAGTGGTGTACGCACCCGGTCTGCGAGTGCTGAGGTTAACCAACTTTCGCAAAGGCCGGTCATTGGATGGGTGACCAAAAATATATCATCTCGAGCACCTCCGTGCTTCGGAAGCCACGTAAAGCCGTTGGTCCCGGCTGTATTAGCAGTCGTTAACAACCACCAATCCGCACTGGCCGCGTGGTGGTTTATGGCACGTTCTCCCTATCTACCCATAGGGAAGGCTCGTGCCCCAGCAGTGGGACATAAAAATGAGCTGATGATGATGATGATGATGATTCACGCCACAGATCTACTAATTTTCTAGAGTTAACATTCCTCTGTAAAGCCATTGAGCTTCTGCAAAAGTGAACTGTCGCTCGAACAAGCCCAGTTTAAAAATGGTACCACTTTGAAACAATCGCCACTCATCAACCGTTCAAAGTCCACGCCACAATAGCCCACTATCGGCTGAATGATGGGTCCTCGCGACCCGCTCGTTGAGTAAATAGCCAGATTTGGATCGCGCAATAAATGATTTAGTTTGAGGTCGCGGTAATAAGCTGATTGATAGCCAGCGGCGCCCCGTCATTTGTCCCGCTGAGGGTTAAGGGATAAAAAAGTGGGGGTTTACAGCGTTTATTTGTTGCTTTAGTGCTCGGATTATGGCGCGTTTTCTTTTACTTCAGGTGTAGTGGTGTGAATGTGGCTTAATTAGTTAGTTTTTAGAGTGTGTCAGAATTTTTTATGGTTTCGTTATTCCCATAGGTCTAACCATCTATGTATGAGTTTACGTCTACAAAACATGAACAATTTTTAGAGCATTCCTTTTTAATATTTAACTTTGTCGTAAGCGGGTGATAAGAGATTGTTTTTAAAGCTATAAACGTTTCAGATTTCTAACACTTCCTCTAGTAAGCCATATTTTGCTAAGTTAATAGCCTATGACTATCCCACTGCTGGGCAAAGGTTTCCATCATTGAAAACAAAAGTCATCACTACAATTACTTATTGTTTTTAATTATGTTGTATATTTATGCCAAATAAACTTTTTATTTATTTTTATGGGTAATGGCTTAATCTTAAGCTTTCTAACACGTTCTCTTACTTCTTAAAATTATCTATTAATAACACAATATACGAAAAAAAAAAAATAGCTATAGCTAACTAAATCTGTCTCTGGCGATCACGAAATACACTGATTTTGGTGAACATACCATTTAAGTTTTAATTACACAAAGAGTTACGATCATACGAGGGTCTTTTGACCACGCTGAAGCCAACTGCATACTAAAACAACCGTTAATTAATGCCGAAATTTCGTCTGGAATACAAACGCAATTAAACAAAAACACGGCTCCATCCTCCGTGGCGGCCGTAAAAAGATGATAAACAGCCCATAAATCAAACAATCCATCTCTCCCTTTGCATAAATCCTTGGGAATGGCATCCTTGGACCGTAGTTAATTGGAGACAGTACCTCAATTTCATTTAAAGAAAAAAAGAAAAATTTCTTACATTTTTTTAATGGCAATTTTACATTTTTTTAATGGCAATTTTACATTATTTTAATGGCAATTTTACATTTTTTTAATGGCAATTTTACATTTTTTAATGGCAATTTTACATTTTTTTAATGGCAATTATCGCCACTTTTTTGTTCTATGGCGAAAAATTAACAGAGCATTCAAGATGTGTATACGTTAAGAGCGTTTACGCCGCTCACTAGCGCCGCCAATGAAAAAAAAAACATATCTAGTAATTAGAGATAGAAAATCAAATTATGCTCAACAAACTATCTAAATGAAGTAATTTAGCATTTTTACGTCACTTATTGAACACCTGACATGTTTTGGTTTAATTAAATATGGCGTTATAGTTAAAAGTGGCCGTAACGTCTTATTTAACTAAACCATAACATGTGAGGTGTTTATTAGGTGACTTAAAAATGCTAAATTACTTCATTCAAATAGTTTGTTGAGCATAATTTGATTTTCTATCTCTAATTACTAGATATGTATTTTTTTTCATTAGTGGCGCTAGTGTGCGGCGTAAACGCTCTTAATGGTTACAGATACACCACACACCAAGCTACAAGATAATAGACGAGGGAGCCTAAACGTTTGTAGGTAGGTACTAAAAAAGAAATATATACATTTTTATAAATAAATAAACTGCCCTACCCTCACACCAATTATCTAGCCCAAGAGAAGCTTCGATAAGAAACTTGTTAAATGGTTACTAGACAACGGATAAACATACTTAAAATACTTAAATACATACTTATTACACGTAGATACAGAGAAAAACAATAATTTCTAAATTGACCCGACCGGGAATCGAACCTGGGACCTCAGAGATGGCGACACCATGAACACCGGTGTACAAGCCACTCAACCAAAGAGGTCGTCAATATATATATAAAATTACATTGCGTAAAGTTAATCTGTGGATAGCGGAACAAGTACACAATTTTAACGACTCCAATACTAACTCAGTGGTATGTCTACCTAATGTATACCCAGTGTCTCCCAGTAAGTAACTTTAAAAAATACTGTCATCTCGCTCGCGAGTTCGTCCGCATGACAGAACACCCGTCTCTATGCTGGTTAAAAATAAACTTAGAACCTTATTCCAGCGCCCCCTACTGGGTCTAATAATGAATCTAACACATTCAAACCCCACAAAAAGTTTCATCCAAATCGGTCCAGCCGTTTTAGTGACATACACACGTACGCTCTTTCACGCTCATGACCGAAACAATTGACAAAACCAACCAATAGAGAGTAGGCGGGTTAATCAATTAAGCACTTTTTAGTACTTACCAATGGAGATAGCGATCTCCATTGGTAAGTACTAAAAAGTACTAGTTCGCTAACTATGATGACACTATGTCTTGTAGCTGTACCATCATCCTCATCAGCCTATTAATAGGCCTATGTGCCCACTGCTGGCCTTTTCAAATATTCATGGGGAGATCGGTCAAAACCCACCACAATGACCCAAGATGGTGTCACATTTGTGCCTTTAATGTTTTAGAATTAATTAGTGCTGTTGGCAACGTCCCTATTGAGCCGTATCTCCGCGGTCGGGCGGGAGGGGCGGGGCGAATCATTAATTTGATAAAATAAAACAAAATGTCAGTTTAATTAGCGACCATTATAAGAGTGACGGCGGCGGCAGCGGCGGCGGCGAGTCGGCGTTTGTCTCGCCGGGGGTAGCGCGGAAACACACAGGCGGGCGCTCGACATCAAAAAAAGTAAAAGTCAATAAATACGGCCCGACTGCTGGACAAAGGCCCCCATCATTAAAATTAGGTCAAAATAAATAAATAAATAAACGAATAAATAAAATCATCGCTACAATTGATGGGTATTGGCTTAATCACCACGCTTGCCAATGCGAATTGGATAGTTGATTTAATGCTCTAAGGTTGGATATCACAAGCTCGGGCTATTCGTCAAAAAATACGAAACACACTTTGGCCCAAAATGGAAAATTGAAGGACCTTATCGTATCGAGCCGAGCCCTTTGCCAATCGGCCACCGACCACTCAATAATAAGAAAATAAAAAAAAGTCTTTAATAATATCAAGTGATCCCGCAGTAACTCATAATCAACAAACGCCCCTGTCGTCTTAGTAGTTGAACTACCGGTCTCAAATCTAGAGTTCCGTTCGATTCCTAACATACATTGTTGTAGACGACTTTAGTGTTCGTAGGCTTCGTCCTGGCAGTAAGAGTTAATCTTATCCAGATCCAGTTGATATAAGTGAGAATATTCTCACTTCCTCAGTTACTAGACGCGATAAATCCCAAGGCATTGTGAAATAGTAAAGAAGTCTTTCGCATTTTAAAATATAAGAGATGTGTAGAGTAGTCGTTGTTGCATATATTAATTTTACCATTATTACATATAGGCACTGAAATATTTCCGAACTTGTATAAGAACTCTGTATAATAATGGGTTTTTACATGAAGTTTAAAATATTACTTAAAATTTTTTTTTTTCAAATTAATACATACATACATAAGAAACGTGGGTTGAAACTCAATCCCGTGTGTTTCCGCTACCTGAACCAACGCTCGCTCAAGGGTTTGAGTGACGTCTCGTCCATCACGTCACTTCCTCGCCCTAATCACGGCAACCATCCGACGCTGCTTCTGCAACCACCAATGTTCCAGCAATTGAACTGAACCTGCAATGGAAAAGACGCCTCCAATAACGTCACTAACTTACCGCATTCAAATAACTGTTGATAGCTTTCAATGCTGCTTTTGTACACAATTGTGTTTTCGAAATCTCTGCTTTGTGAGTAATGTATGCAGAATTTGGTTTTGTGTCGTTGTTGCCGTGTTGCTTCGTCGGTTTTGGTGTAGAAAATGCGTAAACGCGACGGATGACGTCATTATTGTGATTAAGGCAGGGTTCCGCAGGAGTTAAGATGTCCCTTTGACTGATACCGCGGGCACCAACAAAGGTTTTATGGCTTGTAATTAATGCTCGATGATATTTCACCCTTAACGTTTAATGACGGTTTTGATTTATTAATAAATTGTTGACGTGTACTTTGACGTCTGTGTTGGAACAATTGAAATGTTTTCAATTTGTTGCCTATTTTATATTTATTTTGTCAATGAGTTGATACTTTTATAAAGGGTTAAAGGTAGCAGGTGCGGGTGGATGGCCAAATGCAAAACTAAAAGAAAAGTGAGAAAAGTTCATGAAGTCTTGTAGCCGATTTTAATGAAAAATGTATGGATACATATCGTTAAGTAAATTGTGTATAAGAAAACAGCCTGTATGAATCCACCTGTACCAGCCAATGGAGTAGCTAATAAGATTTTTATAGTCTGAAATGAGTAACCTATTGAGCGGCAAACTGAGTAAAAAAATGGCTAAATATGTATTATTTTTCTTCGTAAAACTTTCGACGAACATAAGATTAACATAACACAACTTTCCTTATTAACAAACACCATCAATATCTGTAGCCCGACTGCTCTGCGGTCCTGTTTTAGTTATGTCCAGATTCAAACCAAGACTATAAAGATGACCAACTTCACCGCTGGTAGTGATACTGTTTTGATCAATAAGCTAAGTGGTAACTATGCACTTAAATGTTATAGAAATATAGCATCAAATACCACAATACCCAGAGCCTAGAGCCCAGAGACTATACTGAAAAGTGCAGTTTGATTATGTTGACCCGTATATGTCGTATACATACCCGTTTAAATGTATACGTATATACCCGTTCCAGAAATTGAAGCTGGGACCTTTTACAACGTCAGACTTAGCTCTTGGTTGTTATTATTATATTAAATTATAGTGAAATAAAACACAATTGCGACCCATTTCTTGTTCCAAAGGTGTTATTACGTGGAACTATGAATTTTTGATGGAACCGGGCCTGCGTTGATCAACGATAAGCTGTGTTGATTGATCGGTTGTGTTGCGCTCCAACTGGGGTAACAGTGGGTCTAGCCCTACGTGTGGCCTTCACCACCACCACTTTGTTTGGTAGTGGCATTGGTTAATGTGGGATCAATGAGTTTAGATTGGCGTATGATGAGGTTGATGTTAAGATAATGGACGTATAAGATACAATAGCGTTGTGTTATCAAATTTGTGGGACCTATTTCATCTGTAAAGACGAATGTGCATAGCCAATCGGTTGCAATAACCGTTGGATAGATGTCACTACTGCCGCTAAAAGCAGTCAATATCAAAGCAGTGAAAAAATGCAGTGGCTTACGTCAGCCTTCCCGGTAGCATAATGGTCAGTGCAGACGCCCGGATTGCGGAAGACCCAGGTTCGATTATTGGCTGGGTCGGGTAGGCATTTAATTTTTGCACTATATTTTATAATTATAATAGTAAACGCTTCTACTTATATAAATCATCATCATCATCATCATTTAAGCCAAAAGACGTCCACTGCTGGACAAAGGCCTCCCCCAAGGATCTCCACAACGACCGGTTTTGTGCTGCACGCATCCAGCGGTCGCGGGAAGCCGCTTATATGTATTTACTAGTGGACCCGGCGGACTTCGTACCGTTTTGACAGTGTCCATCAAGTGATTAAATTATCTTTGGTTTCCATGACAACAAAACAAACAAATCGTTTTGTATTGGAAAATTAAATTGTCGTTTTTAGTATATTTATAGTGTAATTCCCGTGGGAATATCGGGATAGAAACTATCCTATATGTTAATCCAGGTTATAAACTATCTGTATGCCGAATTTTATCCAAATCTGTTGCAGCGTGAAGAAGGAACAAATATACAGACATACATACACACAAACTTTTGCATTTATAATATTACATTATAAGTGTGATAAATATTATTTAAAAAATATTTTTTTTGCAAAAAATCTTAGTGTATTGGCATCAGTGCTCGACAGGGACCAGTCATCAACATTTTCTATTAATCATTAAAAATAGGGGTCAGCAACACGTTTTTGACTTAGCAACAATTATACCAATACAGACCCCTACTTCCTGACTGTAGGTATACAGTAAAATTTTATTTAAATTCTATATGGCTTTGGCGTCGAAAACTGGTGTCGACATTGGGTTACTGTGATGAACACTGGAGCCACCAAGATAGTTCTCGTAGTTTCTTCTAATCAAAAAGTAATGATAAGTGGTGGTAGAACTAATACTAATTAGAGCTTATAGGAAAGTGTTTACTTATTTTATTTTATTTTAATCGGTTCATAAACAGCCAAGGCCAATATAAATGTACACAGCTAGCTTAGGTTGATAACAAAAAAAATATATAATGACACATGGTGCTTAAACACTAAAACTAACAATAATCACATCCTACTAATATTATGGGCAGGGCACATTGCTCGCAGGACTGATGGCCGCTGGGGCGGGATAGTCCTGGAGTGGCGACCACGTACCGGAAAGCGCGGTGTGGGCAGGCCTCCAACAAGGTGGACAGACGATCTGGCGAAGGTCGCGGGAAGCCGCTGGATGCGAGCAGCACAAAACCGGTCGTTGTGGAGATCCTTGGGGGAGGCCTTTGTCCAGCAGTGGACGTCTTTTGAGATGAGAAGTTTGTGTGTATGTATGTTCGTATATTTGTTGCTTCTTCACGCTGCAACGGATGGATTTGGATTAAATTCGGCATACAGATAGTTTATAACCTGGATTAAAACATAGGATACTTTTTATCCCGATATTCCCATAGGAACGGGAACCACGCGGGTGAAACCGCGAGCCGCCGCTAGTTATTCATAAAACGAGAGGACTAAGATGAAATCTGGAATCTGGTACTTGACAATAACTTAGTAAACGTGATCGAATGATTAAATAACTCGCTCTATGAAGTCTCGTCGTAAGAAAAAAGGTAGAAAAGATAAGTCCTTGCTGAGTTTCTTGCCGGTTCTTCCTGCCCTGCGAACCGATTACATAATGATATTCTTATATGCTAATTTTTGTAGCCTAAACTGTTTTTTTAATATTGTACAATTTCCGATGACCTCGATGGCGCAGTGGTTAACGCGCCCAGTCTGCGATTGCTAAGGTTAAGCAACTGTAGCAATAGTCAAAATGACCATTTATTATCTCGAGCTCATCTGTGCTTCGGCAGGCACCGAAAGCCTTTGATCCTGGCCACTATTAAAGAGAGAAATAATGTACCTACGTGTGATAGGTAAGGATGGCTGGTGAGGCAAATTCTTGCTCCAGTTCCTGTTCTCGCAACTGGACTCTGCTTCTGACTAACATCAGGTAGAGAGGATACATTTGTCAACTATTCAATAAGAAAGAACCAACTACCTATCTCCTCGTACCTACATACAGGCAGACCAAGGCAAGCAAGTATTGCATTCGTTCTTGAAAAATGCACTAAGCTCATAGAATTAATCATGTACTTTTATATAGAACATTGAATTACCTAAAGAGAATCATAGTTTTAATCATAGTTATCGAACCTCCATGTTTATCGATCAATAGCTTAAGATATAATCCGTTGATTTAACTGTTTGCTATGCGAAAAATTAAGGTGTTAAATTGTATGACTATGGCATTGACAGAGATTTGTTTTTATTAAAATAATAATGCGCAGGTCGCCGTTAAAGTACATCATCAGGCAATGTTGTTCAATCTCTGACAGCACAAGATAGTATCGTATAGTGATTACAGTCATAATTTCATTAATACAAATATGTTCACTAAAAATATTAGTCCTGAGCAACCCAATTTAAAGGTTATTTGTGTACATTTGCCACAAAGTGAGTTCGTCACATTTTTGTACACTCCATACATTGAAAGTAAATTTGTCCCATGCATTAAAATTAAAACATGTGTAAGTTCGTTACAGGTCCAAATTAAAATATGACAAACTAGCGGCCGCTCGCGGTTTCACCCGCGTGGTTCCCGTTCCTGTGGGAATATCGGGATAAAAAGTATCCTATGTGTTAATCCAGGTTATAAACTATCTGTATGCCGAATTTCATCCAAATCCATTCAGTAGTTTCTACGTGAAAGAGTAACAAACATCCATCCATGCTTACAAACTTTCGCGTTTATAATATTAGTAGTATTTACACTTACTTTTTTCTGTGACGAATTTGCTTTGTGGCTAATGTCATAACCCGAATTTAAAATGTTATTTTATGTTTATAAAATACCATTTCAAATTAGTTTTCAGCTTGCAGATATCATCTTTTCCTTTACCTTTTGGATAAGAGGATAGGTATAATCACTGTCGGAAGTCGCTGACCACTTTGGTACCATGTCATAATAACTTACTAGGAGTTGCCAAGCGCCTGTTATATTATTTATTTAGTTTGACAAGGCGCTGAAGTGTTCAGCAAATTTTGCGTTTTTACTACTTGTACATAAATTACGTATTTTTTACCTCTTTTTTTATTTCACAAAACGATTAGTTTTTAATGAGAAATTCTACTGTTCATTTAAATGAAAGAAAATTCTTGGATCAGCCATTTCGTCACTACGAACAACGATTAATAAGAATTAAAATAAAACAAAATAAAAAGTAATCGTTTATTTCTTTGGGTTCCAAAGCGAAGTATTTTGAGGCTATTAAATTTTAAGTTGCTTATATGAGCGTGTTGCTTGGTAGGGAACTGCATTAAATAAAATAAACATTTAATGTATGTAACATATATATTTCTTTGAGCTTTTAATTGCATTTTGAAATACAACATAAAATATTAAATAAGATTATTAAATTTGGTAAAATCAATATTTCAACACCATTTTTTTTTTATTAAAGAATGAGCAAAAATCTCTCACCAGAGCTAGCGTATACATAATATTTGTCGTATGTTTCATTATTATCAATAAAATGATAGTTTTAAGATTTAAATTTTTATTAAATGACAATTAATGACACAACTTTGGTTTAATAAAAGTAATCTTAAAACTGATATTTGTATTTTTTATCCTCAAAAAATACTATTGCATTTCAACCAAGTATTTCTTAGTTGGTTATCGTGTCACTGGCCTGTGATTTAGCCGTTACAACATCACAGTTGTGTCACAAATTGTCATTTCAAATGGTATCGCGATGTCGAGGCATCTTCCGACACTTACAATACAGTTTATAATATTTTTTTATTAAATATAAAAGAGTTTTCACTCGTATGTACGTATATACACATCGTATATCTGTAGTTACATTGGAAGATATCTCATTAATCTGAACGTCCTAAACGTATACAATGTAGTTAATCCTTTTAAAGAAAAAGAAAACTGTAAAATGTATCACTTTTTTAATAATATTAGCTTGGTTTCAACAACCAATCAATATGCGGGTATAATGGTATACAAGAGTGTCACAGACGTGGGTCTCCTAATATTATGTACTTAACACTAAATAATAAATAGCATATCGCACGGAGAGCGCGCCTAGAGCAAAATTTACACTAAAGAGATTGTTGATTCAACGCGTTCTATGTCATATGTACAACACGAACTGAACATAATGAGATTGGATCTCTGAGATTGCGGCGTCGACGGACCTCTGATTCCACAAACGAAAGAAAACATCAAAATATACATAAAATAAACTAAACACCAAGTTAACCCTAACTCTGATTTACATACAAATTAAGTAACACAAAAAGATATTGCAACGATTTCTTCTTTAAAAATACTGAAAGAACGTCAACGCGACCGACTGCCCGCGGCCACTTCAATCACATGCGAGAGGCGAATTGCAATTAAAAATTACCAAAGTATCGCTTTTAGATTATTAGCAAAAAATATACATTTACAAGAGATCGAATCGAACTTTATGACTTAATGTGACTTATATTTACAATTATCGAAATGGAATTATAACGTCGTGGTGTGGAAGGTAAGCGCGGCCTCGCGGCCTCCGACTGTACTTCACCTAAAGGCAATATTTTGAAAATATTTTCTTACATCTAACGAACGTAAGACGTTTGGCGTATACTTAAGTCGCTAATCGTTAATTACACTAACCGAATTATGCGGTGAACTCTAACAATAATTACCTAAATAGTTAAATTGGCAAAGAGTTTCGAAATACTTGGCGTCGCCGCAGCGACTTAACCCTAGCAAGGTTTATCGTAGCAGGATATGGTATCATCACAACTGATGGCCCGTCAGACCCTATTTACAGTCTACACGTATTTACTGGAGAGCTGCTTCGCAAGTTCGGTGTACTTGAGGAACTTGGAGTGGGGGCTTTCGTCGAAGGACTGGGAGGGGCTCCGGGGATCCTGTGGGGAAGCAGCGTTGGAGCCCCCGCTCTTGTGGGTGCCTGGAGACGAAGCCGCCGGCGGTGCTTTGATAGGCACGGGTTCAGGCAAGGCCCCGTCTTTGACGAAATGCATTTTGGACAAATGGTGTCTGTAGGCACCTTTAGAAATAAACGGAGTATCGCAAAGAGCGCACTTCATGATGGAATCAGTGACGACCGCATCGTTGCAGGCCCAGCTGAAGGTGAGAATGCTTGGAGGCCCAGCAGGGGAGGGTGCAGGTGGAGGAGCCCTAGCGGGATTTGTCTCTGTTTTGTCGCACAGCTTTTGGAGCGCGGCTAAAGGGTGGCTGCCGCCGCGGCGGGATGCACTCGGCTCGTTGGAAGATCCACCGCCAGCTAGATTGTCGAACATAGACGAAAGCGCGCCCAAACTGGATGCCGGTTTCCTATCACCACTGGGAGTGTGAGCAGAGCGGTCGCTGGCGGGGCTGCGGGGACTAGCGGCCGGGCTTGGGCCCTCGCTTTCACGTTTTGGCACTGTCGGTTTGACATCATTGTCAGCCGAGCTGTTTGGCCGAGGAGGCTCGTCCTCATCATCTACCTCAGTTTTTACTCTCACTGGTTGACTACTTAGGTCTACCCCGTTTTCGCGCTCCTCTTCCTCGGTCACTTCTTTTTTTATTCTAATCTCAGCAGGACGATCTTCGGAAGCTGGAGTTTGAGAACCACGTGTATCGGGAGTAGTGCGAGGAGTCATGTGATACGCATCTAACTTCCTATCAGGGGTCAAAGATTCTACCCTACTTCCTCCTCGCTCGGACATAGAGCTAGATTCGCTACCACTACGTTCCCTACGACCGTAACCTTGCTGGTGGTGATAGTTTCTTAGCATGTTCATGGTCTGCGGGTCTACCAATGGCTTGGTATAGTCTACACTCTCGTCTATTCCTAGTCTTTTTAAAATGCTCGAGCCGATCGGCGCGTGAGAAGCACCTCCAGGCATCCCGGGAACAGAGTGCCGGGATCGCGTATCGAAACTCTTTTCTATCAATTGTTCTATGGCATTGAGAACCGAAGGGGACGAGCTTTGCTCATTACTCGCATTGGGATCTTTGGAACTCGGGGAAGAGTCAGTCACGGATGAAGGTGAACGGTGATGAGCGGAACCAGGAGATGGCTGCTCGTCATTAATGCTCTTGCGGCCGTCGCGGCCAGTCGGCGTGACATGCCCGGGCACCTCCGGTGGTATGATGTTGTTAGACAGAAGCGCGCTCTTTAGAAAATTCCTTTGGCTATTAGACATTGGCGCACCTATGCATTGTCTTATATGTTCAACGAACACGGCAGTCTCAATTTTATCACCACATTTCTCGCAAGTAATTCTACTACCCGTCCCGAAATCCCTGATCGGCTTCCCCATGGGAACCCCATTTCCTTCCCCGTTTTTGAACTCGTGTTGTGCTCTTTCTAGTTCGAGAAGTTTCCTAACTGGTAAAGATTTCTTTCGCTTCTCGCGAGTCTGTCGCCGCCTTCCTCCGCTTTCAGTAATGGACCGCATAATGTGTTCTTTGTAATGTGAATTTTTAACCATATGGTTACTTAACTCTTTCAAGGAACTAAATGCTTGGTCGCAAACTTTACAAGTTAAGACTGCGCTTACGTGACTACTGGTGCCAGTACTTGGCGGGGCCGTGTTGTTAGTACCGGGGCCACTAGAATTAGAACTTTTAGCATCATCTGAAGACTTCCACGATATTATTTGTTCCTGTGATATAATGTTCGTGTAGTGCTGAGTGCGCTGCATGTGGCTAGTCATTTCTGCGAGAGATCTAAAGCTCTCGGCACACCACATACATTTCAGTATCTGCCTAGTTTGCTCTGCGCCCTTGCCTAGCCATACATCTTGACCGCGAACTAATTTTCTAGGAATTGGCATATTCTCCTTAATTAACATATTTAAATCATTCTGATTAGGCTTTGATGAACTACTGGAAGATGATGAGTTGTGAGAAGGCGTTGATGGCGAGCTTGAAGGTGGTTGAAGAGAAGGCGGTATTGGCCCTCCGCCTGATGGCGGCACTGGAACGTTGACCCCACAATGTTTAGCTTCCTTCATGTGCACAGTCAAATCTGCTAAGGAGTTGAAGCTCTTCTTACACCAGACACATTTGAGAACGTCTTTAGTCTGGTCGGCGCCCTTGTTGAGCCAATGTGACTGCCAAGCTGAATGCCTAGCTGCTGCGTTAGGTGCCAAGCCCGCTCCAAGGGCAGCACTTTGGACTGACCTGAACAATTCTTCGCCTCCTAGGCGGCTTAACTCGCTCATTTTTTCAAGCGCTTTCGTAGCATCGCTCGGTGTAGGTGTTCCATGTTTCATTTTACCGTTCCAGTCAGCAGGAATGCCTCCTTTTGGAGACATGCTCGCTGCGGCTACTGCAGCAGCGAAGTACGGTAAATGAGGTGCCACTGGCGTCGACCATGGCGAAGGCGATGGCTTAAATTCAATAGACCTAGAGCTCTTTCTCGTAGGAACAGGAGACGGTGAATCTTCAGGACCTCGTTTCCTTGTGCCAACGGACAGGTCGAGAGGGCCGTTTTCATTTTTACTGAGGTTGACTGCATCGTCATCTTCATCGTCGTGTAGAGGGGATTCACCGCGTTTCGTGCTGAAGTCTAAGACG
The DNA here is from genome assembly GCA_947562085.1 of Eudonia lacustrata. NCBI lineage: Eukaryota > Metazoa > Arthropoda > Insecta > Lepidoptera > Crambidae > Eudonia > Eudonia lacustrata. The sequence continues at coordinate 24,761,564 of OX387314.1, forward strand.
GCGTCAGCTCGCTCGGAGTCGATAAGATCCTCTTGGCAAGACATGAGGAGTCGTTGTTGAGCGGCGGCGGCTGCGGCGGCGCCGAGGTAAGCGGCGACGGCGGCGGAGTGTGGGGGCAGCAACGCCGCGGGCAGCGTGGCGGGGAGGGCGGCCGTCAGCGCGGCGGGTAGGGGCAGGCCCGGCCCGCTGCGCCCGGAGTATACCGAGTCATTGGAGGGACACCGCGGCGCGCCAGACGACTCCCGCGACACACATCGCGGGCTCTCCCTGTTGACAATGCAAAATGAAACGTTAGATCAACCAACGTATGATAACATTATCGACGCCGATTATGAATGTTGTTCGAACAGTGAATCACATCGATAATGTAGAATGAATGTAAATAAGATTGATTGTATGATAAGTGTCGTTTGGTTGTATGTTTCAATTAAATGAATATTCATCACCTACAAAAAAACGTTATGGATTTTAAGAGCCATTAAAATTTCAACGCTTTACGTTTTGTAGTTAAATTTTAGATGTTATGTTTACATACTCGTTCGTTTATAATTTATTTTCAAATAAGACCACTAAAGGTACCTATCTGTTTAACAAACAACACCATAATTTAAATGATTTACATTCACAGGATAAATTGTTGACAATATGTTATGGCGATCTACATTAATGGCCCTACGCACGGATTAAATGACTACCTAATTCAACGACTTAGATACGAATTTATTGTCATTATTATTGAAAGAATGCAGATAGGTGTCCTATTAATGACTCATATTTGACGCAAACTTGAAGTAATCGTTCGATCAGCTAACTTGATTTTAATCGACACATTGTGACATTTCTGTAGATATTTTGAGCGATAAATTGAAAAGCAAGATAATTAAATAATTAATATTTGAGTGCAACTCGATAAAATTATAGAACCATAAAACTTAAATTAAAAAAAGTCAAGCCAAAACACTTAAAACTTTAAATAAAGTTGCAAAGACAGTTATTAAAAACTAGCACCAAAACGATTTTTACGAATATTAACTTGGAATAAAAATAAATATTTGTAATCGTAATATAAACTTTAAAACGACTTGAAATGTTTATATCACCCCAAAATCTACTTCATGCGACTACCATAAAAAAATTTGTTTGTAATTGCGAAGTCACAACGTAATAATCATAGAATGATCATATAAAAAGTGGTCGTATTTGAATAATTTTCAACAAAAACACTGTTTCCAGTAGCAACAATTTCACATAAAAAGTTAGAAAAATTTAACAAGGGCAGAGATTCAATTTTTGAATTTAGTAATAAAGATGCGGTTTGTATAAAATCAACTCAACTAAAGACAACTTAAGAGAATAGTAAACAAAAAGAGTTTGTTGTAAAAAAAACTATGAAACACTTGATCAAACAAGAAACATACCTCACGTGGTCATGTTCGACAATCATTTTGGACGAAATTTTTTCAGCTTATCCAAAACTTTGGGATCAGAACAGCTCTCGGATCCATTAAACAACACTTGAGTTCAAACACAATTTTCAAAGACAACTCTGTGACTTCCCAGAAATAGGATGGATATTGTAAACACGTCGCGGAAGAGACGTGCCGCGATCGGCGGCCGGGAGGGAAATGCGCGGAGCCTGCGGCGGCGGCGGTGGTCCCGCGCGGAATGAGGCGCCGCGTGATTTACGACCCGCCTGCAGCGCCCCCGCCCCGCACGCCCCTCGCTAGAGCGAGACAGGTGCCACCACAAAGCCCCATCCGACCGGCAAGACAGAGACGGCTATCCGTATTCAACTTCGAGGGGTGGTGCGCTGCGTAATGCAAGCGTGCGTGTGATGCGCGAGGTGGACGTGCAGTGACAGGCGATCGTTTTGATGACAGCCGTCTGACACAGCAGAGCTACTCCGCATAGCTGAGTCACTGTCTCAACGCAAATGAAAATGTACAGAAGAAAACTTGACGGCCAATAGGCGCGATATAATTTTAATAAGACTTTCGACGGCATTACTTTTGCACTTAATATGTTTACATGTTTACTCTCTCACAATACGACCGAGATGTAAGTCTCGGGGGCTTAGAAGATTGGCCGGACAGGGTTGACGGCGTTGACAAGGAAATGGCGCGTTAACAAAACGCCGAGACGAGTCCTTTTAACAACACCAGGACAGACAGGGGACGAGGACGGATTTACGCGTATCATGTACAGATTTCCTGCTTTGACAAAGGGAAATATTTTCGGGTTTATTTAATTTTACGAGGGTAAAGTAAAGTTACTTTAGTAACAAGAATAAAATGGTGAAATATTATGTGACAACCAATTTAACTTAGACCCATTTAAAGAAAACTACTTTCATGAGAGTAGTACATTTCTAGACATTTAACTTTAAAATAATCTCATTTTAAGTTACATATAAAAATGTTCTGCTTTTACCCTGAATCCATAAATTAAATGAATTGAGGGAAATAGCAATCTCAACTCAATATCAGTCAGGTCACCCTCATTCAAAAATTGATCGTGATTTGACAGAAATCATATCCCAGATCGAGTCGTGGCAACTTTTAAAAAGTTTCAAACAAAATCGCCAGCTGTTTATGGCTTCCTATAAGCATTAGTCGGGTGCGGGTCAATCAATCACTCGTGTTTATGTGACAGGTATTGTGCTCTCTTTCCCCCGCGACGTGCACGCGATCCAAATAACTTAGCTCAGAAAAGTTGGACGCTTATTTTTCTGGTTTCTATCAGCTTGTAGAGAGTTAGTAGCGTTGTTCGTTGCTCTGTGGCCGCGCTATGACGATCGGTCGTAGGATCGAGACGGCTGACATGTGCGCCAACTTTACATCGTGCGGGCGGTATGGGGGACACCTGACACTGTTTGAATAATTTCGCAGTTACAACGTGAATTTTAAAACCGACCACAGATGTCTTCGGCGCAATAAAACGTAGCTATTACTCTGTCGTCATTCGTAATCGTGAAGTATTATAGTTTTACCAGTGATAGATAGGGGCATTAATGTCGAACAAGTCAATATATCAAATTTTATCGAAAAACCTATAGTGGCAATGATAATCTAAATCATTTTTTTATAAGCTGACCTTGGGTTCTATAGGATTTTTTTAACAATATACCTAATTATGGTATTATCACGGGTACTAATGAAATCGTTACAATAGATCGCAATCTGTAGCTCATAAGACACAACAAAGTATTGTTATACTTTGTTGTCATACCCAAATTTAAAGTTTTAAGAGATAAAAATCTCGAAAAAAAGATTAGATAGAGATTTTTGAAAAGCTTTAGTTTCAAAATCCTAAACAATAGATCCTGAGGGTACAGCTCAGCTCAGTGGAGAGTGTTTATGATTGATGAGGACTCTTCACTGCAACTAATTGACAGTGATGGAACATCCAATGTGGAAATCTAACAAGTACAGATGGTCTATAAAACTTAACAGATTCGTATTACGAAAGCACTAAGACTGAATTTGCTTTGGATGAGAAGATTGGGACTTCAACTTTGATACGGTAACAGAAATCGTACCTGTCGTCTCACCGGACGCACATAGATAAGCAGACTTCACAGTTTTTTGGGGAAAAGTTAATTAATTAACATGTCTCTATCATTAAATCTTCATTTATGATACAAACAATGAAAAAACTATGGCTTTCAAACGTTTATAACGTCTTATCTTTGATACATTGTTTTTTTGTAACAGATCATCACGTTTAATGCTGACTACTGACTACTTTTTTGGTAGATAAGTATAATAAAATGAAGTCATCAAGAACACTAACGTATCAAAACGCTGTAAGTAAAGATCCATAAACTTTAACACAATTAGCTCGATCATAATGACCTAAATAAAAACAGTGACAAAACTGATACGATGTTTACGAGTAGCTAATAACATAATTTATCACGTATCATCGTTCAATAAATCAACAATCACACCTATACATACATACATACGTGCTTGTCAATGTCACACACAATTCTAATATCTTAGAAGTTGATATAGAGAAATAAATTCTGCTGTGTTATCGTGTCAACACGTCTTGCTAGTTTCCAAAAAGAACAATAGAGTACCTATGTTTTCATCGACGAAGAAGAAGAAGAATTTATTGATCATACACGTGTTATGTTTAAGTGTATGACAGCGATTAATAGCATCACATTCTCTCTTACATCTTATCAATTTTTCCTTGCATATAATGAACATCATTTGAGTAAATATTAAACAAGCTGACACCAATTCAAAATTAATAAAATGTGTCATCTAGACAGACTCAACACACACTTCAACGTATTTCACTGTGGCTTTTGGGACTTTTTGGTTTTCGGCAGATATAGTTGATTGAAGTACGAGCCACGGGCATAAATGAAGTGACTATTTGAGTGACTAATGCTTTTGAAGAAAATAAGAGTTTAAACTTGAACGAACAAAAAACGAAACGAAATGGATAATTCCCAATGATATTCGAAAATTTAGTTTAGTAAAACATTTTATGTTTATTCTTAACTTTTATAACATCTAACTTTTATAAACTGTTACTGACTTTGTTATCATTAATAACTAAATAAATAACATGATTATCTAATATATAAATATCATAATATTGTTTTCAATTCAATGTATTTATCTTCTATGCCAGAAACTTTTCTAAGACTACGGCAATGATCATCGATCTGTTCAGAAAGCGAGAATTGATGGACTGTCAACGCAAAGATTCAAATCATATTTACCAGCACTACCTACCATAACTGTCACTATCGCGTGTCCATTCATTTCTGCGGCACCACCAGTTAATCCTAACTTATCATTTACACGAATTTCGACTTTACACGCTGATGATAAATGAGTGTGCGGTGGCAATTTTGAGTGGTCTCCGCAAGTGGTAGTTGAGGACAGCTGACAACTGGTAGTGGGAAACAATGGGATCGTTAAAGTGGACATACGGAGTGATGTCGGGACCACCGTCAAGTACAGTGTATTGAATACGGCTACGCATTCCTGATGAAGAGGGTCAAATTAGTTCCAATAGGTAGATGGATCGATACCTTAGACAATACTTTTATATGCAACACTAGGAATCGACGAAAATGTTAAAATTCGACGTTTTTTTTTTAATTTAAAAAGATCTCTCACAGACAAACAGAAAGAGGGCCAAATAGTTTTGGAATCTATAAATCAGAGACACGAAATTTTTGAGCATATAATAATGGACTATGTGTAATGTCTCAAATAGTAAAACAAAAACAATCTCCTAATAAAATGTGTGGAAAAAAAACGAAAAACAATACTAAGTTTTATTTGAAGTTCGATAAGTAGGTTATTGTACCATTTCTAGAGTTTAGTCAACAGATTGTAAATCTGGTTGCATTATAGTCATCTGAAATAACAGACTACTGGAGATATTGCGATTAATGTCTATAGTAATTATTATCACACTGATGAACCAGACTGAAAGTTAATTATCAGCTGTTACCACCGGTGTAGGTAGGTAAGAACATAAAAACTTGGTACATCCTTCCAACAGAAAAAGTAAAGTTTGAGTAAATTGAAAACGAAAAAAGTCTGATAAGAGCTTATTATCATCGGTTACACTGAAACCGATTAAAACTTGTATGGCGGATAAGATAAAAAATATAATTATTTCACAAAAAAACTACAAGGCATTCCTAACGTTCGAGATTTTACAGATTAACTTTTTAGTTTCACTAATTGTATATAGATGTATCAGTTATGTACGACTTTATAACATTATGGCTTATTTTTTCAACATTTGTGTTTTTGTAATTTGTTCGCAACATAATTTGCGTTAAAAATTATATAAACATTATGGCTTATTTCAAAGATAAGGTAGAAAGTATACGAGAGAAACAGAATTTTCCGTATTTTTCAGATGAAGTAATCTTCTAAGGGCGTAGTTTGTTTTGCCATAATAATATTTTATGTCGTCACAAGTTTTGTTTTCACGGGAAACATGGCAGAAGCAAGAGGTGCTAACTGTTAGTGGTCATAAACGAGATGCAACGGCTTCCGCAATAGTGGTGGGAAGAGATCTTAGGTTTCCAGATTGCCCTATACGGCATTTTGTGCCGTTCCCTACTATATTCTCCGAGGAGTTCATATTGGATCGGGAGAGGAACAACCCTAGGGCACCTGTAAACTCGGGTTGACCGGGTCGTGGGGGTTGTGACGGGGAGTGTTGGAGAGTGGCGCAGCGACTGAACCTGTTCTTTTAGGCACCGACCCCTCACCGCTGACCACGAAAACAGCTTCATACATGAGCGTCTACCGCTGTAATTCAGTCTATGGTCTTTCAAACCGGTGTTTTTTGAAGAAGTAAGTCTCACCTTTCAGCATTAGGGTCCTGTATCAGCGTCGCGGGTATGCTGTGCTCGATGTCGTCCCGTTCGTCGGGCGCGGGGGAGGCGGCGGAGGCGGGGGAGGCGCGGAAGGCGGGCGACGCGGGGGACTCCGACCTGGATGTCTCACCCCGTTCACTCCGCTCGCCCCGCTCGCTTCGCTCCTTCACGCCACCTTCAGGACTAGTGGTTTCTTCTGCGAACAAAGAGAAAGAAGATTTAGAAAGTGCTTTTCGAAAATATTGACCATGCTTTAAAGTAATCGCAATCTCAATTATATTTCATCAGTATCAATACCTAGTAATCAATGTCCAGTGAATAATTAAATAAGTTTTTACATATCTCGACGACCGTCAAGCTTTACAATGTTATCATTAGTATTTTTTATTACATTGATGCATATTTTTGGTTTGTTTATCCATCCGGCATTGCGAAAAATGCTTGCGTTTATTTGCATGATCGCCATTAGAACATCACTACGAGAACTTTTCTCTTCTCTTCTCTTCTTTAGACAGTGTATATTTATCATTATTTTTTGATAGTCTATTTAGTAAAAAGTTACCTATACCTAATTTCATTCTAACATATATACTAAAATATATTCCAATGCTGTACAACAAAACGGCGTGCTTTACAAAACAGCATCAGTTTATAGTCCAACGGAACGGTCTTAATTTTAGGCACTTCATTTATTTTAATTCATTATTTTAATCACTTCATGTAAGCATGATAGTTATTTACAAAGTACATTTAGGTCTAATGATCAGTAAATATAAGTTAGAGTCAGACCTAGATAGCTTATCGGAAGATATAAAAGAAAAGCAAAACGAGCATTAATCTGATTCTTCCGGCAATAACAACATTTTTAATAATTGCGACACCTTAACCCTTATTTATATAATTTTTTGATACTGCCGACAGCAACGATCGTTATATGGCTATCATTCATCATCAAAACAATAATGAAACGATACAGACTGATATTGTGGTGATAAAATGAGGAAAATTACTCAAAAACGGGGCCATCGCTCCAACACACGAAACATTGCGCAAACAGCATGGTGATTAATGATTGATTGATTATATATTACGTCGGCCATCGAGTAGCGGATCAATTATTTAAAGTTAGTTATCTATTGACATAGCTCCGTGCGATAAAGCGATTGATAGCATCGCCGATGCTCTATCAGTGCTCTAATAACTATACCCAATAATGGCAGGGCCGATTGTTGCTGCCAAAAAAGCAAAAAAAGATAGCATTTGCTCCGATTATGTTGTCCGAAAAGTTGTCGGCCGAAAAAGCTCTTTTTTGAAATCGGAGAGCGTCCAAAAAGGCAGCGCGCTGGGCCCGTGTGGTCCGCTTATTTCACTGCCCACTGGGTCGTGAACCGCGTTGCTGTTGGCTAATTGATTAAAACGCAGCGTGTCAATCGCGGCAGATCGCAAAGATGGCCGGCGTGCCCGCGGCGGCGGTGCGGCGCAGCAGACCCATCCGAATCAACCCGATTGCGATCAAAGGAAACGCATCCGCCCGCGTCTGCTCCTGACTGCTCTGAAGTCATATTTAAATGACACGTGCCTTTATCGTGATGCAGTTGAATTATTAACTCTGATTGCCTGCGTTCAAGCTTCGGGCTTCCAATTCAATGCAAACAGTGGAGTCGGAATCTTTGATGTGTTAATTAAATTTGACGCCAATAGCTGTTATTTAGACGTAAATTGGGTATTGGAGTAGGTACAGTCAACAGAAAAGTAGATGATGTTTACTAGATTTCAAAATTAAGTTTCGATAGTGCAAGTCGGTATTTTCTATACAACTACAGTCATAGTCTGCAGGTACTAGTAGACACTCGAAGGTTTTTCGATATGCGTTTAAAAAGTTTTGATTTTCATACTGATTCCATATTTTGATTCTTGACCAATCATCAGTTACCTTTGCTGTTGACTGTACGAGCATATCGATAATTGAGAAATTATGTTAACAAAGGGAAACAGTTTAATAATTTGGCGAATCATCTTCTTTACTTTCAAATAGTGAAAGATTACTTCAGCCGTGTAAACGACTGTTACAAATTGAGAGTTTAATCCAAAATTGCGGTCAAAGCTCGTAGATACTTCATCGACAGCCACAAAGGACGGTGACTCGACACTTTTCGATAAGGAATTACGAAACAATGGCTTAATTTTACCTAGATCCGCCGTGAAATCGACATAACGATTGATGATCGATAATAATGCTGTGTGATACGGAAGACAAAATCGATGGATCGAATCGGTCACAATGGTTGAGACCTGATGATATCGTCGCATTAGAAACAGATACAGACAATTCTTTTTGTTGTCGCAGGAACTTTCCATTAAACGGAAAAAATGTGGTCACTTTGTTTTTAATATCTACCTACCTATCTATAACAAAGGCCCAATAAATTTTACATATAAAATTAAGTACTGATTAAACAGTACTTAATTTGTATATGTTTTAAATAACATACCTACACTTTTTACAAACAAATCTATTGTTAATTAGATTTAAATGACTTGACATAGTGGTAGCTCATACTTACATATCTTTAGATAGGGGTTCTCGTAGATAATTGAGTTACTAGCATTGTTGTTAAGGCGAAAGACCTTAGTCTAAATTAAAATAGTAGATTCCTAGCCAGGCGACTGAGAACCAGCCCTATCACTTCAGCCTGTTAATTATTGTTGTTTGTAAGGTTTTGTAACATACATAATGTCGTGTCTATTACTTAGTCCAGAAAACGACAATTTACTTAATTACTCCGTAATAAATACTTTGATTTTTTTTTTACTTTTTTTGAAGTGAAAACTTCTTTAGCGGCGTTGTACACTTTTTTTGTAATGGGTAAAAAATGTTAAATTCGCGTCAGGACACGTGACCTGATCGAAAATTCGTAAGACGGATGGAGAGTAGACAGCCGGCGGCGCGGCGTAGGAGAGGAAGTATCCCCCTCTCTTTCTACGGCGCGGCGAAAATGTATGCCTGCTGTTTCGTTTAGGCGGTGCAGGGCGCTTGCGCGAATGTTCGTGTGTGTTTATGTTACAGCGAGCCACGCGTATCCATGGATGGTGACAGCTGATGGCTGTCAATAAATATTGTATTCTACCACATAAATGATAGTACTTTTATACTGATAATTGAAGCAATTCGTGCAAAATTATTCCCTAACCATTCCAAAATATCAAAAATGCACAACGTTAATATTCAAGTTTTCACTTCTGCCGGCACTCCCGGAGTGCAATCCGTGGTTTTTTGCCTATGTCCAGCAGTGGACGTGTTAGGCTGATGATGATGATGAAATACTTTTTTGTAAATTTATACTTTTTATATTTTTCTATCAACTGTCAACTCTCTTTTGTTTTCCCCCTTCGTTGTTGTCGTTGAGTTATTAATTAAACTTTTTACTTTGCTTTCCCCTGCTATACCTTCCATGGTTGTTTTCTATACGCCTCTATACGTCGAACACTTACAGCTCGACGTTTCATTCAATTACTCGGATGTTCGTGTAGTATTTGTAAACGCATGAGCTTTCCAAGGGGTGGTGCTGGCACCAGGTGAGACGTCATTGTTATCAGCTAATCAATCATGAGGCAGATGGCGGCTGCGCTGATAACAGTGATAACGGTTTTGCAACGACACAGCTTACTGCTCGACAAATAATATGTTTTTTGATACTGTATTGTGAATTACTTGCCTTACACTTCTGTGGTATGTATGCTGTTGCTGGTACACTGATCTTACACGAAATGTTACTAGATTCGAGTCTAGGCAAGAGTACATCTAGGTAATGTTTGGTTTGATTGGCGTTTCTCTAGTTACCATCTTAGCTAAGTCAATCACCGTAACAACAATGTATAACATTGTTGTGTTTTATGCGAGATAAGATTTTAGTGTTGAGGTTTGCAGTAGTTGAGGGTTCTGGCTGAAGTCCTTGCCTTATCGTGATTAATCAACAGATGAGATGACAGCTTCTGTTTTAATGAATTCAATAAAGTATCCTAGAAGTTTATAAAACTACTACCCTATGCATATATTCCAATATTTTATCCAAGTTTTTATATAATCAGTTAAATTCCTAGATAAAATTTAATGGCAAAGTACAAACAAATTTTCAATTAAACTTCATTATAACTAGTGAAAGTGCGCCAGTCTAATTTCTTCGGTCGTGTCGCCGACGCGTCGTTTCGTTATCGTGTCGCGGCTGTGTCGGACGACGCCAGCGCAGCGCCTTTGGCTGGGCCCTTTCTACACTCGCCGTCGAACTTTTCAATGAACTTGATGGAGTCTTTCGATACTATAGGGGTACTCTCTCGAGGATCAGTCTGGGAATCAGTTTTGTCTTTTTTTTCAGCATAAACCATTTTAACCAGCTCTTTTCACAACATTGACTTTTTTTAGGCGAACCCCTTTGTAGTGCAATTTTATGATTGAAATGAAAATATAAATATAACCCAGTTTCTTTACTCATGTAATAGTGCCTTGTGATAAAATGAAAGTTAATAATGATAGGAATTGTATGACTGATTTTTTTTTAATATTTACGGGTAACACAGTGCCTTGATCTCACCTGATGTTAAGTGATGATAAGGCCAATTGGTGGAAGTGCACTTCACGCGGAATCCTCCACTAGGGAGGCACTTATTTATTGAACACCATACTTATAATTAACACATTGGCGCTGCTTTACTTAAATAAATATTTTATTTTATTAGACAACATCACATACATTGCTTTGACTCCAAAGACAGTAGCTTAAGCACTTGTGTTATGGAAATCAGGGACAACGACAGTACCACAACCACCCAGACCCGAGAAAATATAGAAAAAGTTCGTTTTTCGGATATGGCAACATCAGAACCCGGGGGCCAGCCACTTGACTCGACTACGGAGGTTGTCGAAGTCAAAATAGGTAATGAGCAAAAAATGAGCGATCATCAGCATTAGTCCGTACCCAAGGATCCTGCAAGGCTTCGAAATATGACTATAAAAGTAATATATTATTAAGAGCGTTTACGCCGCACACTAGCGCCGCCAATGAAAAAATAAATATATATATAGTAATCAGAGATAGAAAATTAAATTTTGCTCCACAAACTATTTGAATGAAGTAATTTAGCATTTTTACGTCATCAAATGAACATCTGACATGTTATGGTTACTAAATTACTTCATTCAAATAGTTTGTTGAGCATAATTTGATTTTCTATCTCTAATTCCTAGATATGTTTTTTTTTCATTGGCGGCGCTAGTGTGCGGCGTAAACGCTCTTATGTAAGTATGTGAAATAAACGCGACTTTCATTACAAACGATAATGCTTTTTAAATAATTCTGCACATGGTTGATAGCGATTAACATTCGAGAAGATGGAAGAGAAGGGGACATTAGCAAATGGAGAGTTATTGGCGTAGGTCGCGTTTCGCGTGGCGACCTCACATTTTAAGTCATCATCATCAATGTATCTTCCGTGTACGTAATTGACCTGCGCGTACCGAGAATGCGTCGTTTATTTGATGACACCAGCTCGCAGTACGCAGTAAAAAGTTTGTATTTAGTAATTTAATTAAGAAAAAATGTAGTTGATATAAAACACCTTTTTTGTATATAATGCATTTTTGAATTATAAACTATGCATCAAAAAATCCGCAACATACTTTGCCCGATCTAGGGATTGAACCTAGGACTTACGGGTTTCGCGCCGAGCGCTTATGATGTACTGGCGGCCGCTCGCGGTTTCACCCGCGTGGTTCCCGTTCTCGTAGGAATATCGGGATAAAAAGTATTCTATGTGTTAATCCAGGTTATAAACTATCTGTATGCCTAATTTCATCCAAATCCATTCAGTAGTTTTTACGTGAAAGAGTAACAAACATCCATCCATACTTACAAACCTTCGCGTTTATCATATTACTAGCGACCGCTCGCGGTTTCACCCGCGTGGTTCCCGTTCCCGTGAGAATATCGGGATAAAAAGTATCCTATGTGTTAATCCAGGTTATAAACTATCTGTATGCCGACTTTCATTTAAATCCATCCATCCGTTGCAGCGTGAAGAAGCAACAAATATACGAACATACATACACACAAACTTTCGCATTTATAATATTAGTGTGATTTTTAATTATATTAAATCAAACAGTCCACAATGTTCATAAGTCATTGTCGCCGCAATCAAACTCCCAAGCGAACCATTCTAACCCTACAGAGCTCAAAAATGTATACCAGAAAAAGATTGACGGACTTAACCCTGTCCTCTAAAAAAAGATGGAAGGAAGGATTACTGTGTCTTCTAAACATTAGTATAAATGACTCGGTGTCCGCCGCTAACGAGAATGATGTCCGGCGCCTGTCCGGTGACAAATGCGGACGCAGCACGGACGAGGCGTCCGAGATTTTTCACATTGCGAGCTAAGCCGGGTCGGATCGACCCCCGATTGATTTGCACTGGGCAGACTGATCTTGTTTTAGCCTCCTTCTGTGTCCATTGCTTTACATCATTTTGACAATAGCTAAGTTAGTAGAATGTACTGAGCCTCACCTGGTTAAAACAACTGTCGTCAGTTTATGGATAGGTAATAGTTCTTTATGACTTTATTCATAAATTAATATGATTGTATTGCTTCGTCACGTCGTCGGAGCTTTGTGAAACTGTCCGAATCCATGATTTATTGAGTTGGCAAGCCACCATGCAAAACCATGGGTACAACTCGTTGCAGACCCTCAGACACAATGCCCCATGTCCACTAATCTAACTGGATATTTTATTAAAAGACTCAAAGTAGAGCAAATCAATGCAGGACACTGCTGCAAGCGGCAGTAATATAGATATGGGGGTGATACCCGTCCAGATTTATTGCAAAAAGACTATCAGCTACTTATGATAATATTATTATACTCTTACCCCCTTACAAATAAACAGAGAATAAGCTCCGAATAGTTATTCAGTGTTTTGTTCCTGTCATGGAAACTTCATTTCAAATTAGAATAAAAGAGACAAAACACAAAACATGAAGTTAAGTAGTTCATAGTTGCTACTGACCCACCGGTTAAGGCAATCATCATTGAAAGCTAGTCATCGCTACAATTGATGGCTTAATCACATTTTAGTGATCTCAGTTAGACCTCTTTATGTCCGGGCTATGTACCCAAACACACTGTACCCAACCTGGGTATTGAACCTAGGCTTCCGGATATCGGGCCCAGCACTCCTTTACTCGGCCACCAAGGCGTTCATCATCATCTATCACGAGTCAACATAAATGGCAATAGCGTGATCTTTAGCGATTATTATCTGTTATAAGTTTAAAGTGCTCAAAATCGCGATGTTTTTTTTTCTAAGAAACGCCAAGTTTTAACAGAAGTGGATTATAACAAATTACCCACATCAATCTTTTTGAATGCCAGCGTTGATAATTGTATCAAGTATTATAATAATCGTTAGATAACGAAATATTCATAGAAAAGTGTTAGATTGTTATTAGAGCTTAACAAAAATTATACTTACTTGATATTTATTGGTACATTCAATATACTTATATATTTAATATATTCACTGACTACAGTGTGTTGACATCATTTTGATGCTGATAGTAAACTAAGGTAAGTACAGACATGCACACAATCAGTATTGTATAATTTTAAAATATAAAAACATCATATAAATGTTAAAGTACGATTTTTCTATAAAAAAACACAGCAGACAAATGGATTTCCAAATTATCTATCTATAGAGCAGACTAAGTTGTATCCGATTTTGTTTGGACGATCTATCCATCAACTGCTCTTGATTGATACGAGACGACACACGATTCATACGAGTATTAATTTAACTTCGCCGATGACATTGATTGATATTTATGGTATTAACACGGTGAATAATTAAAGTACGTTCGGCCTTCAGGCCAGCCGTTGGTTTATACATCGACTTAAATTGTCTGTTCTAAAGGATTGTGACTTGGGACATTAAAGTTTTGAATTATTCACTTTTTTTTAGTTTCTAAATTTTTAAATATAATGTGTCTTTTCTTGTTGGTTAATAAGTATAGTTTACTTTTAATTTACAACATTTAAGAAACCTTGTGTCTGCTGGACAAAGGCCTACCCCAAGGATATGAGGAGTATTTGCCGTAATCGCCACGCTTGGCAGGCGGGTTGGCGATCGCAGTAGGTTGAGGGTAACCTCAGAGAGATGCTGCTGCCCATCCTCTGGAATGGTCCCATAGTCGGCTTTTACGACACCCACAGGAAGAGATGGGGTGGTGCAATTCTTTATCCCCGGCACCACACAGGGACTGTAGTTAACTTATTGGCAAAACTTAAGCCTTCTTTTACTTGAAGATTGTACAGTTCTGTAACAAATTTAAATTCTACTATCCTCCCATTATAATCTATAAATGTCTTCTTATCATTAAATATCCCTCTTATAAGTTTTATAAGGTGACACGGATAAAATAAAACGTAATTTCTGGATTTCTTACAAAAAGTAGCATACTTTTATTACACAAATTCGTGTACAGCTATATATAATCCAAGCAGAATAATATTATTTTATTTAAGCTTACCGGAACAAACTTAGTTGGAATTGCCGATTTCATCAACATTCGTTTTGCTCCACGCGTCTGTAAATATTTTTCTTCAAAATGCTTACTACATATACATGATTTTTTCTTGGGAATCCAGTTTAAACGATCAATTTATCTAAGCCATGCATTTCTGCTATCCAAGTTAGTAGGAAATCTGAAAGATACATAAATTAATAATGATAGTACCTACCTATTCTAACAGTCAAAAACTGATACATATGGATCGGCTAATATCTTAAATGGGATTACATTCCCAGGTAATTCATATCTAAACGTCATATAGGTACTCTAACAACAGTATTACATATTCGTTTACCGTGTGATAGACAGTGGACACGAAATATCGATAACTTGATGCAGCCCTAGTGTAAAATGAAAATTATCTATTTACATGTGAAATGAACATTTTTCGGGGTTATTGAGTACAACTTGTACAAGTCACTATGTTTCTGAAGCACTATTTCTCAAATAATATCCACGATTTCACGTAAAATCATAAAAATTCACAGAGTTCAAATTTTCAGCATGCTGATAAATGCAGACGAACTGTCAAACAGTTGCTAAAAATAGTTCTGAGGAGGTAGCCAAAGTAACATTAAGAAAACGATAGCGAAGTTCGAAAATAATAAAATGTATGGGATTGACATAAGATTGACCACGTGATTTAGCGCGGTTTACGTCAATCCCATACATTTTATTATTTTCAAACTTCGCTATCGTTTTCTTAATGTTACTTTGGCTAAGCCTACTGTTACGTCGCATCACGCATCTCTTGTTATCCACACAGTGTTGTTGCTGGTGACATTTCGCTCGCTCAGCCCTTTGTTGCTTTATTCCGTTGGTATAATAACTTTATGCATAATAATGATTTTGTGATAATAAGTTTAAGTTTTAATGTGCATTACAGACTAAAAATTTTGTAAACAATCAAACATAATAATACTTTTTTATGCATAGGTACCTACTAGTTCGAATAAACGAAACTAAATGACACATACACACACAGAACAAATACAATTATCATTTGTTATTTATTTTAAAACAGGTTCTAACCATACGTGTAGTTTTCTTAATTATCTAAATGTGTAATTTTTTTTATGATTATAATTAATGTCTCAATCAATTTGTTGCCGACTGTACTTTTGTAAGAAAATGTACTTACAAGATGTCGGGGAAAAAGATAATGTAGTTCCAACAAAGAACTTGTCTATCCTAGGAGGGAATCAGTGACATCAACAAATTGTACCTGTTGCGTCCCGCTCCCCCACGCCAGCGCCAGTGTCTAATGTCTGTCCGTTACGCGAGTGCGGCTGGTGTGTTTCTCTTCAAGAATAGTGTGATATATTCATATTCATTGAAAGCTATTAGAATAGGAATTTTTACAATAACTAGAGTGAAATTATATCACAAGTATTTCAGAACGCAATTTTTTTTAATTTGAAATCTTTTGTCACATTGATTACATAATACCCCTTCTCTTGATTGATTCCGGCCGCTTTCTCTCAACTTATTTCTTTAATTTCATCAGTTATTTGCAGTAGAGTTCAGAATCGATGGTCCTGCCCGGTGGTAACAGCTTATAATGAATAATGCCCTTCCAATCCCACCTCACACACAGCATCACCTTGTTGGGAGTTAACCCGGGTTTCGCCACAGTCTGTGAAGCTTGACCGGCCTTTGACCACGACCTTTTTCGCACGTTTTTGTCGTACGTGATCAACTTTTCATCACCAGTTATCAGCTTCTTCAAAAATGGTTCGGTTTCATTAAGTCGTAATAAAAAAATCACAAATGAGTACACGGTTCAATAGGTTTCTTTCAGTGAGCTCGTAAGGTACCCAAATATCGAGCTTTTTTTTGTACCCAGTTATTTTCAAATGCGCCAAAACCTTTTTGTGGTCTATTCCCAGTTCTTCAGCTACGTCGTAACTAGGGAATGCAATCTCGATCTCGCGAGATCTCGACCTTTTTTTCGATATTCAATCTCGACGATCTGTAATCTCGATATATGTGATATCGATCGAGATCTCGACAATATTAATCGAGATTATCGAGATTTTGGGACATGAGTGTGTGCAAATCATGCGTGTGCTCTTATTTTAAACGGATGATGATGAAAACTATTTACCCCTCTCACCCTATGCAACAAGCCCTTAATTCAGTCCCTGAAAATCGACGGCTTATTCTCTCCAGATAGAGTTGTAAGAAGCTTTAAAGACGAGTAAAGATACTCAACCCCAAGCTGTGATAAGAGACAGATTTGACAATGACACACTTTTAAAGAAAGAAATGAATCTTTACGAGTATGGTGGCGAAAGAGGGCAGTTCCTTAAATTTGCTTACAACAGCTTACCGTAGTCCCTACAAGCGTGGAGGCCGATCGGGCTTTCTCAACTGCAGGCTATTTAGCTACTGATATTAGGTGTCGCTTGTAGATGAAACTTTGAAGACGCTGTGCTTCTTAAGAAGTTACTCGTATTTTCAAAACCACGATTATTAATGTTTACATTTCGTTATAAAAATATTTCCTTAAATTAAAGATTTACGTGATTTAATAGTAAAATATCTTGTTTTATTAACAAAACATCACAGCAATATCATATTAGTTTTATTCTTCGTAGTTTTCTATGATTCTTATACATAGTATATGAGATTTGAAATTAGTAACATATTTTTTTTAGAAATCTCGATAATATCGAAATCTCGCGAGATCTCGACTCGTTTACGATCGAGATCTCGAATGGGCCTTCTCTATAGAGAAGGCTCATGCCTTCCTTTAAAGAAGGCCGACCTATAGGTTAGGCTAAGATGGATAGGGAGAACGGGGAATAAGCCACCACGTTTACACGGGGTACAAACCATGTTGTGCTCGTATCCTATAATAAAATATAATAAATAACAACAAATCAGGTTAGTAAATTAAATATTTTAAATTAAGAAAATTATGTTATTAGCATGCGGCTACGCCTGCTTAAGATTCGATCACCGACAGCAAACTCCCAAATTAAATAGTTATTAATAATAATAACATTTTATGGTAATATAAGTAATTTTTTCTTTACGCTCTGTGTATAAAATAGTAAAATAATTATAGATTAATTCAAATCTATATTGTAGCCAGACAAACAGCAAATTTCATGCAATGCTTGAAACAAGATTTTTTTTTACTTTACAATAAAATCCAAATTATTAATCAAAAACTAGCTTACACAAAGAGTCTATTATCTATCTATCTACTATCTGTTTTTATTTTGCAAATGTACAAAGTTTTTAATGTTTGTGGCAAGCCCAACAGAAGCGTAAGTTGATAAAATATATATGTCATTAAATATTAATTAGCGACATACAATGCTATGCATAATAAGAAGATAAGGCTGATAACAATTAGCATGCCCAACACTATCGCTGAAAGAGCAAAGTTTAGTTCGATAACGGTCTATTCATTCAATAATTTGCTAAAGAAATATTGTTATTACTCTTATTGTCTTTGTAAGTATGCACACTTTTTGCTATACTTAAATAATTTGATTTGAGTTTTGATAAATAAATCTTGAAAGTACACACATTTTTGTAAGCGTATTCTCATGGCCTCTATTGGCCTTTACAGCGTTACCGGACTTACGTACACAAAGGTACCAAATGGTAAATTAAAAATAAATATAAACGTACATAGATACTAAAAAAACTTTTTCGAAGATATAACATTTCTTGAATTATTTATTTTATAAGGCTGTTTGATTATTACAGATGTAGCATCAATAACAAGAGTGCCGTCCTTGGAACAACACATGTCGACGTCGTCGGGGAAGGAACAGTGTCTATCAACCGTTCACAATAGCGTCAAGCGCGTATTACATCGAAGACGTCTCATTCATTTATTCGTTCCCTTGCTGTCTTTAGTGTACTGAATGAGCTGTCATTTAATGTATAACAATGTTTTTTAACACTGTTGTTGATGTTGTGTCAAACTACCTCAGAATTTATAGAATATTGCTTGGATTCCGATTATTTCTATAAATTTTGTGAAGGTAGATTGTATAAAAAAAAGAAAAACAATAAGATTCATCAGGACTGTATGATATGATATTGTATAACTTTTGGAAAGTCAGTTAGGTAATTTTTTTAAATTACCTTGGTCTTTAATTTATTTGTAAGTTTGTAATGCAAAGTATCATTCATTAATTTGGAGGTAATTTCCTTATAATCTGATGCGAAAAGGAAACACTTGCTGGAGTTCCATGAAGTTCAATATGAACTGAATAAAGCAATTTAATTAAGATTGGTTTACATTTAACATGTTTTTCTGAACACATCCAAAATCCGACAAACTAATTTTTAAATAGTAAACATCACTAAAATTACTTTAATTATGACAAAAACGTGAGAAACACTTTATCTACCAGCTCCTCTTAAACCACCACACATTCAGCGGATACATAAAGTCCATGATGTACACAAGCAACACGATACCCATCAGTCTCCCATTAGGGCCGCCATCAGCCCAGCCGCGCTATCTGGACACGCAATCTCAATAAAAAACGCAGCGCCGACTCGAGACAGCCATCGGCCGTGTACACATGCACTTGTGTACGTATCGGGCAGCGCTAGTGCAGTACCGTCAGCGTGCGCGACCATTCGTTCTTTTTAGTTTTGCGGTATTTTTGTGTCGTTCGTTCTTGAATGTCACTTACAAAATTAAAGAGGTTTAATTTAGGATTTTTTTATTGTGTATCAAGAAACATTCAAAAGTTACATTTGTTTGAAAAATAATAAGTTTCTACAGTTTAATGTGAGAATTCATCATCATCAGCTCTTTTTTTTGTTTTTTTTTATTTTCCCTGGGGCACGAGCCTTCTCTATGGATGGATAGGGAGAACGGCCCATAAACCACCACGCGGGCCCAGTGCGGATTGGTGGTTGTTCACGACTGCTAATGCAGCCGGGACCAACGGCTTTACGTGCCTTCCGCAGCACGGAGGAGCTCGAGATGATAAACTTTTGGTCACCCATCCGATGACCGGCCTCTGCGAAAGTTGCTTAACCTCAGCACTCGCAGACCGGGCGCGTTAACCACTGCGCCATCGAGCTCCTCAATGTGACAATGTTTTATTGTAATTAAATAATATAATGGGAAATCTATAAACATTGCTGGCTCAGGCCTTCCTAGATGGGCAATAATTCACAAGGAGAACAAGCATCTTACGAGATAACCAGACCTGCCTTCAGGAGCATAGACGAGCTCGAGATGTATTTATTTAGTCACACATCCAGGAATTGTGATAGTTTCTTGACTTTCGCGAGGCGCTGCCTTAACAAGGTTTTCGTCGACATGCCATATTCAAATTAGCATAGATAAAGAAATATCAGTTACAAAGGTAAGGCGGTTAGCTTTACACAAAACAGTTCCTTCAACACTAAACCTTCAAATAGGGTAAATAAAATGTGCGTGATGATCTTTTACACTAGAAAAACGATTATGTATTTTTCGTTAGTTCTATTAGTTTGAATATAGAAACATTTCTGAAAACTTACAAAAGATACTTGATCGTAAGAATTAACAAAATTAATATTAGTAATATAAAAACGAACAAAGATTCAACTCGCTCCGGCACCTACCTGCTCAGTTAACACAGTTTGCGGACAAAAGTAATCGCAATTATTTAAAGTGCGCACTCCCGTTGCTGACACTACATTTGATCCAATTCACCATGCCAAGTACCTGTTCTAACGCCGTCCTGCCAGTAGGCGGGGCTGGGCGATGCGTTTTGACCAATGATTTCGCTTCGTTCAGGCAAAACTAATTATACTGATTTATGCTCCCATTGTCCATTGTTGTATGTCTTTCTCTTACTTAGTACACACTTACGGCAACACATGCATGCATATGGGTTGGCGCATCTCCGACTTGATATATCGAAGGCTAACTTTTGTTTGGAGCTGCGATGGTAGATAGTCGGTGATTCACTTGTTTAATGCTCTTATTGTACGAACGGCAGATAGAATACGGTGGTGGAAAAACTATCGCCTTAGTAACACCTACAGCGACAACATCGGTGATGATAACATCTGTCCTCTTTAAATGTTTATGGATTAGATTAAAGATAATGATAATTAGACATTACTGAATACAATGTCAAAAATTAATTTATTAAAAGTACCTACCAACTAAACTTGTAAGATTTTGGTCTAATTAGAGTGTAATTCTACTAAATTAATAGTATTGTATTCTTTTTTCTTTTCTTTTTATTGCTAAACACTAGCAGGGTCTATGTAGGTATCAGAATTATATGTTACCGTTTTCCACTTACGCATAGTGCATACTCGTATAAGAAATAAATAACACTTGACTGCACATTGTAGCAACACCGCTATTAGCACAGAAAATGCAAAAGCTAACCAACACAATCTGACAGATTTTCACACAGAAACATGTCGACATACGGCTACAGCCCTCATTCCATTTCGAGGCACGTCGCTGTCACAGGCCATTGTATATCAATATTTATAAAATATATTCCGTTTTCGAAAAACAAACCAGCAAATCGGCGCGTCCGCCGGCAGCTGCGCCCGCGACGCATTCACCTGTCGCTCGCGCGGGCGCGTGGGCGGGGCCACTGCGAATTTGGAATGTGAGGTTTTCGCGCGTTTTTTACCATTTGCTACGTCAAGCCACCGGAATTTCGGTGCGATATTTTCTCGGGGTGGAATGCGAAGGCTGTAGCGCGAGTTGAGATATTTATTTCTCCTTAGCTGCATTTAGATTTATGACCGTCGTGCACTGTTCTCTTTTTGTACGAAATTTATTGGATGGCTTTTAATCCAGGTAGTGTTCAGGGTTTAGGACGACCTTGTTGCGAGATGCGCTTCAGAAACCTCTCGTCTTATTTTCATATTTGATGAGATGGTTTCGCGAATAAACTTTACTTTGTTTCACTATTAAGGCGTAGCAGCAGCATATCAATCACTGGCCAAGGTTGATGTTAGTATTTGTTACGACCAGCATTTATTTAAGGCTTTAGAAAAAATAAGCTTAATGCTAATGATCTTGTGCTACAAATAGTTTGAAAATGGCACGCTGCTGTCGAGTTCGTCAGTTTTTATATAAAATCACAATTTTTCATAACACATATAGAGGTTGACCAGCATGAATGGAGAATTAAAACATTCTGCTCCGACCCCAAACATACTTAAACCATGCAGGTAATGACGATGAAGGGTGTGAAAAAGTGGACCAACCTTATTTCACATTACATAAGAAAACTAAAACACTGTCTGAGTTTTACAATGTAACGAATTCCCTAACGATATCGAATAGTTATACTACACGTACTACGAGTATTATTAATCGTGGTATGAATACCAAACAGTATAAAACTAACAAATAGTCAAATTAAAAAAATATTATTCTCAACCCTCTAGTGTTAGCTCAAAAAACAAAACAAAGTAAAACTCTATATGGAGATTATAAATTAATGATAAGTGACGCGTTTGAAGGCAGCTCGCGTATTAGCATGCGGTTTTAGACGCAAAAGCATGCTTTGCAAGTCAAGAGGTGCCCGCCCGCTTAAGGTTACGACACGACACATCGAAATTGAGCACACCCTGTAGTTTTTTTATTAGCCTGAATTATGCAGTGGCCTTTTCAGTGTTCGCCGTACACAAACGGAATAAATTGTCTTTCAATTCAATTAGTTGGGTACAATGGAGTAGGTAAGTTTTGTCTTTTAATGAGGGCGATTCTCTCGCTGTAGCGTGTTGACTGACGTCCATTCTCACGAAGAGCGAAAGAAAAAAATTAAAAAGAAAAAAATCATGCGACATTTTTTATACCCAATCGTAATTCATTCACAGATTTTTATCGTCTGTCAAATGAATTCTTCCTTTAGGTTTCGTGAACACGTTTTCATGTAGTTCCTAATCGCGTGAGCCGACCGATAAAATGGGTCAGGTGGCCGAAACGGTGGGCTATCAGTCAAAAAATAAACAACAATAATACGAAATGTATGGAGAATCGGGGCGAGGTTGAGTGGCTTCCGTCGACGGCCAAGATTGATCGCGCGATCGCAATTATGAAAAATGATTTTGTAATAGCGCGGGTCGAAGTGACCGGTGCTCGCGAGTGTCGGAGTACGATCGTATTTTGTTTCCAATTCATGACATTACTCGCTACTAATGTAGCGAATATACTATGAATTTGTGTACTTGCTTTATTTTTTGTCTTTCATTGTTATGCTGTTTGTATGGTCAATAAATGTTTTTTGTTTCTTTCTTTCTAATGTCGTGATTGGTCGGTGTCCTAGTTATGTACTCAAACTTTTTGCAATAGGAAATACCTTTACGGGAAAGACTTGAAAAAGGTTAGCTAGATACACAATACCATAATTGTTGTTAAATACAAGTAGTACTACTTCAATTATTTCCATAATGTTATTTTTTTTTTTTTTTTTTAATTTATTAGGATAAACAAACAGTGACAAATTACAAATATTTATGAGCTATATTCCGTTCGGGAACCGAACGTCTACGTTTCGTTCAGCAATTTCTTTACAAAGGTTGCTTTGATAAATTTTAATATAGGGATTATCAATTATATAATTAAATAAATTATTTGCTAGGAAAGCACATACATATACGCGGTGATTCTCTTGTATTATTTACAAATACATTTACTCAAAATGTATTTGTGGTAGAGTGAAACCTTAGGCTGTTTGTTCATTCGTGTCTATGTTTCTTTTTGTAAATCGTCTGCTCTATGGAACATTTTTTTTATTTTCGGGGAAGTTCTAGAACATACGACTGGTGGATTTTGAAATGTAATATAAAAGGGTGAAAAAGAGGTTAACGCTCTCTTTTGTTCACCACCGCAGCTCTTAGTCGGTTCTTAGATTTTTGTTATTGTAATTGTGAATTTTCATATTTGACTACCCCAACCTACGGGTAAGTGTTCTTTCATCAAAGTGTTTTCGCTTAGATTTGCTGGATTTGCCTAACTCTGTTTTACTGTTAAAGTTATTATTTGTGACCTACAATGGTTGAGAAATGTAGTTTATTAGTATTGTAATTCCTTTTTGTTTAATGACGATTTCATGCTCTTATGAGTTGAATCGATCAATTGTAGTTTTCATAATTTAATAATTGTATTGAAGTGTAGCGTGATTCCTACTGGATCTCGTGGACAAAATACAATTAACATTTACTTTTATTATGTAGGAATCCCTAACGGTTCTTAGTTTTCACTAAATTTCATTTGTCCGAGCAGCCGTTTACTATGGCGTCGGTAACCTACCTTCATAAATATAATAATTCACATTTATTGGTAAATGTTATTTCTTTGGGAGTTTTTATTAGTCTATTAAGGTTTTAAAAACCACTGATGTTGTCTCCCTATTAAATGATTTTCATTAGATTCTCTAAACCTAATGTAGTTCTTTTTGTGTTGCAATTGCTTAACCGTTAGTGGTCAATAGGGGCCGGTTCAATTGTAGCAGCTTGTATTGTATTACCGGACCGCGTGGCGGCGGGACTTAGTGCACAATTGCTCATACCTTAATTGTGTATTACAGGGTCCATCTACCGGGCACAGCTACCCGATTTACTTCCACGGGGCAGAGCTACCCCGCACACCACTCACCGTCATTTGTGGGCTGACGGCTGCATAGCTGAGTTACCTCCCATCTTCACCACCGGGGCAGGACAGCGGCGGATCCGGCAACACCGGGATCCAGTTACCACCGGCGCAGATTACGGCCCGGGTCTAGGCTGACCTAGGCGCCGACCTGCGCTCACGTACCTCTTACCGCTAGAAGCTAAGTCCCCTTATAAATCGAAGCGACACCACTGAATTGTATGCGACCGACGTTACCCACCCCTGGGAATAAACTCTTGTAAAGTATTTACTCTTTTATTTCTACCTGAACCTGGGGTGGACTAAACACCCTGGCGTTTCAGTGGCGCCCAACATTAACAACTAATAAATTTGACACCAACACCGTTTACCACATCTTACATTAATAATTTACATTAAAGAGCAGTACGTTATCTATCTTTCGTAAGTATTTGTTTTTTTTATACAATTAAAAACACAAGCACACAGATTACTAGCTATAATTACACAATATATCAAGAATATTTTTTTTGAATATACTAGGACGCGTAGCCGCAATGTCAATTGTGTTAAATGTTTTGTTGTATAATGATGATTTAGTTGGCAAATTATTAGTGCGTCTAATAATTCGGCGTTGGAATATTTAAATCAAAAACTTTTGCAGTTAAATCATTAGTTTTGTTTTTTTATCAGATACTGTAAAAAAAAATAGATTGATACGGTGGCAGACATGTTTTAAATTTTATGCTAATACCATCCAGCACAATTATAATTGCTAATTGAAAACAAATGACAACAGATTCTCATAAGCTTGTGCCTACTACTTTTAGGACTTTCTAATAAAAAAAAAGACTTTTCAAGAAGAAATAATAGAGTTTAAATCTCAATTCTCATGCTAAATACTTCTTGACAAAAAAGAACCGAAATTTCTACTGAACCAATTATTATTTTACTGTCATAAAACACTCTTGAAACCTATACTCTACTACTTCCATAGTGACTGTATAGTGCAGTGTAGATGTCACGCATGACAATGGTAAAACAGTAGATTTTAATACTGTTCTTACAGGGCTCTTTCCTTTTTTTTGTCTCTACCCTGCGCTGATTCGAGCTCCTAGATTCTTTTACGAGATTTCAGTCTACGCCATCCATCTACTGTACCTGCGGTTTCATACATAAGAAAACAGGTTAATATATGACAAATCGCTACCGCTCGTGACTTGCTCCAGCCGCCAAGTCCGTGACTGCGGTGTAGGATGCTAAGTCCGGATTCCGCGCCGCGATGAGTCCCACCTGAAATCTGCTTCCATATCGAGCACAGCATATTTACGATAAATGCACGCACCCGGCGAAGCGAACTGAGATAGGTGCTAGAT
The DNA here is from genome assembly GCA_947562085.1 of Eudonia lacustrata. Taxonomy (NCBI): domain Eukaryota; kingdom Metazoa; phylum Arthropoda; class Insecta; order Lepidoptera; family Crambidae; genus Eudonia; species Eudonia lacustrata. Next base: position 24,787,513 of record OX387314.1, read on the forward strand.
AACAAAGTTTGCTTATTTACCTACCTACCTACCACACGTCCGTTCATTATCATAATATTATCAATTGAACTCAATTCTACAATTGTTAGATTATTACTATCTCACTTTTATAATCAATTCTTAAAAGTGAATATAACTAGTTATTGCCACGTTTCTTGCTGAATTGCTGATGGTTTATCAATGCATCATATACATTTCTGGACTCTGATATAATGTGACAATCCTATAATTGTAAAGTTATAAATTTATATAACTTTATGTGCAATTGATATTTCACGTAATTTTTATTATGTTACGACTGTAAATAAATAAAATTTAAAAAAAAGTAAAAATATTCCTGAAACTGTCTTTAAAAATACTGAAAATTTAAGTTTATTTACGGATATGCTGATAATGATGATGATTCAAAAGTATCGGTCAACTGCTGCATTGCTCATTAATTAAAACATTTTGGTAAAATTAAATAAATTAGCTCAGAAAGTAATCTGATATAACACAGTGGATCAACACGAGATGCGAGGAACAAGGAAAACTTTTCAGACTATGACGAACGACTTTTACAGCGCTAACTCTGTCATCGCTTTTATAGAAATAGCTTGTCCGTCTTTATAGTGTTGGCTGTTCATTCGTTCTGTCATGTCCGGAAGTATAAATCGATTGTCATGAAATTTTTGAAGTTCACAAATATTTCTATTTTCATTCAATAGAATGATTTTGATCATAAACATTCAAAAAGTTTGGTGTTTTACGAAAAGCAAAAGTTTTACAATTATTATGTTAATAAAAATTAAACAAAATGTCATAGGTGTTTCATTGTTTTTGGTGAATTTAAAGAAATGGTTTCCTATTCAATAGGATGCTATTTTCATTCTCGAACCACGAAAAATCTTGTTTTATGTTTGGATTTTCAATTTTAATAATATATTGATATTAAAAGTCATCTCATTAGATTAAATAAAAGGATAGGATATTTCATTCGGTTTTCGCAAATGAATATTATATCTTGTTTTCAGGTTGAGTACACAATTTACTTGCTATTTAATAGTAGGTTATTCCTTTACGTTTTGCTATAATAGCCAAAACATTTACTCATAATTTTTGTTGCATCTTCATCTCGGGCTCGGAACAATGCCTCGCATGTGTCGTCTCATATTTATTTTCCGATATGGAATTCCCATCCGAGTTTCGTCTGTCACGGTCACCGCTGCGTCCAATTCGGATTCGATATCATTACCATAACGCGAGTGCCCGCGAGTGCAGCCGATGCGCTGCCCGTAACGCACACACGGCTAAGTAGCTTGGAAATCTAAAACAATAATGAAACTGTAGTCTTGAAATTTTTAGTTGCTCACCTTAAGGCCAGTTGTTATGGAGGAGTGCGAATTACTTAACAGGAGAATCTCAAACTTCAATTAAGATATTGTAATATTTTGAGACAATAAAAAAAACTTTATTATTACCTAAATTTTTTTTTCACCTTGGTAGCCGAGTGACAAAGCGGTCGGCCTGAAACCCGAAGGTCCCGGGTTCAATTCCCAGGTCGGGCAAAGTGTGTTCGGATGTTTCGAATCATAGCCCGGGTTTGTGATCTGATCACCAACCCGCATAGTTATGGCAAGCATGGTGATTAAGCCAATACCCTCCAATTGTAGTGATGCTTTGATTTTAATGATGAAAAATAAACTTTCCTACACTTACACCAATTACTTATCTAGCCCATGAGAAGCTTCGTTATGAAACTCGTTAAATGGTTACTAGACAACGGATAAACATACTTATTATACATAGAAAACACCCAGATTCGAGACAATTTAGAAAAACAATAATTTCTTAATTGACCCGACCGGGGATCGAACCCGGGACCTCAGAGATGGCGACACCATGAAAACCGGTGTACAAACCACTCGACCAAGGAGGTCGTCAATATGTTTTGCCTTTGCAGCAGCAGTGGGTAGGTGGGTGGGTGGGCAATAGGCTATTTACCAGTACTTAACTTAACTTTTTACTTACCATTTATTTAAGTTACGGAGCCGACCGACTCTACTGCTTCAGATTTTATTCATATTTATACGTCAATATCTATATATTAAATTATATTTATAGCAAGTAGCAACACGTTGTACAAATAAGTTTCTTGCAAAAAAGGTATCTTTATGCCTCTATCTGCAATTTTACTGAAACACGGGTATACAAAACAATTCTGCTTGGCGGCATAAATATGTATTAAAGTGGTTACCATTCAGTATCATACCACCAGGTAACATACAACATTGTAGCAGATAGCATGTGAGTGATGAAAATCGATTATACTTTACTAAAATTTGTTACGTAGCCCCTTATTAATGTTCGAATCAAAGTAATAATAAAAAAGGCATAAGTACACATAATCTGTAAAAGTAAACGCAACGCTAATATATTCGTAAAAAGTGTTTAATTTCAAAGTACTATACAAAGTAGCACCTTACTCACACCAACTGACCTGACCACATTGCTTCTTATTAATTTCAATTATCGTCCGATAAAATAATATCTGCATCGTTTTCCAACGTAGCAATGCAACACAATATTCTTAAAATTGATTGATTGTTGTAATCTTTGTTGATAAGATAACGATTTATATTTAGCTTAATTATGAATTGTTATCTAAATTGCAGTTCTAAAAATATATTTAATGTCTTTGTCCTTGTCTTGAAAAGTAACACCAAAATCTGAAATGTTTCGTTACGTCTCACGTTAGCTATTCTTGCTGCCTGTGTGTCGCAGTCTATTTTATATAGTATTTAGATGCACATTAAGAGTCATCTTTAACTCGAGAATGCTCCGATCGGGTTTCATTACCATAGCCCTTGTCGAGGATACTTGAGTGCAGACACGCTGGCTATACAGACGCGTATATGCGATATGCGCTGGAGATTAGAGCTTTGGCGCTTTCTGAATAGATAGTGCGCTCATTACCATATTTGCAGTCTTTGGAGAACGCTGACTAGTAGATTTTGTACTTTGATCTTTTCAGAACGGGAGAGTAATGAGATTCATAGATTTAATCGGCTCGCATCTGAGCTGTTTTATGCTTGAGTAATGTAATTATTCATTGGTCAGTTTACTCTTTACTCGCATGCAGTCATGTTATTTACATTATAGTGTGTTTATAGACCGTTTTAAGATTCAACGTTTCAAGCGTTCACAGGAGATATTTGGCATTTAATTCCTTACTTTGTTAAATCTAAGTAAACAATCTCGAAGGAGTGCAATTTCATCAGCTCGGGTGCGAGTGAATCGGTAGCTCCTCGATAATTATACAAGAACGGGTGGAAAACAAAAGGCCGGGAGCGTCGGCGATGTGTCGGGAATGCACCGACTCAGGACGGCGGCGGGACCGCATTTTATCGCCGACTAATGATCTCCAGCGGGCGGTAATGAGGGAGGCGGCCGCTCGCCACCAATAAAATATTTATGAAACCTTCCCCTCTCTAATGGAACGCGTCAACTCGCCTAGAGTCCCCATTACCATCAAAATTAGCGGAGCGGAGCCGAACAAAGCGGACAATAGCCGATCGCATGTCGCGCACGCAAAATGCGAGTCGTTAAGTCGCCGCGAATTTAAGAGACAGCTTCTAAATATCCAGTGGCCACGCAGATCTGTATCGCGCGCACAATACCAGCCGCCGTCACGACGCCGGAGATATGGACGCGCCCGCGCCCGCTTGTTTATGTTAATGCCCGCATACGCCTCGCGAAAAATGCCGCGAATGATGGAGATACACCGTCATTAAGCAGCCGCCATTAGCGGAGACAATGATCCCAATTGTGCCCTAACGCTATTGTCCGACATGAGGAAGTGGAATAATTAAGGGAATTCGCCCGCGACGCTATCGACGCCGTCGATCTCCGGGACGCCGAAACCTAATAAGTCCGGCCCGGCCTCATTTGTGTAAGGAATCGAAAAAAACGAACAATACGCCGCCCGATAAAGGAGACGGCCCAATAATTTAGGGTCATTGTTTCGCCTGTTAATTTATGGAGTGCGGGCGGGCGATTGATTTGTGGGTCCGGGGGATCTTCGGGAGTGTCGGGATAAGCACTTTTAAATCCGACGTCCGCGGTGCGTCAAGAACTCAATTTATTCGGTGGCTGTCTCGATATACATACAATGCGCATTTAAATCCGCGATAGGATTGGTCCGTGCGCTGGGCGGAGCGCGCCATATAGGTACGCGCCGTCGCTCGTCGTGCCGCACATATTAAGTCAGGCCGCACATGGGCCAGCGGTAGGCCGTGACGCGCGCTCGTGAGCCACCGGCCACAATAGGGTTATTATTAATGCCTGCGGCGCGTTACATTAAATCGCGGGTGGTGGATCCCTTAAATTATCGGATGCTGACGTCGTGCCCCGCTACGTACTAATTCAATGCCGACAAAGCGATGTACAAAGCTGTTCTTAGCGTTTATCACTTGTATTACGGGAGCCGTCATCGAGTGCATTCCGTATGCATGCAGCTCGAACGGCAACGTCGAGCGATCCTGTGGTGATGCTCTAGTTCAGATATATTCCTCTCCAAACTTCGTTATTTTACCTACATTGTACGTAGACATTCGACTTTGATACTATCTTGATTCCTTATTTACCAACGGGCAAACTGGTTTCCAATCATAATTAGATTATGTTTTTCCACCAAAATTTTTATGCACTTATCTTACTTATTTCATTCAATGGTGTACGCATAAATATTTAGATTCAAAATATGACAACCACAATTATAAACATTAACTTACCTACATAATATCGATGTATTATTCCTTACCATCAAATCTAAAACATACAAAACATATCTACTTACTAGCATTCGATGAATCTCATCTAATATAGACCGAGGCTTAAAGCTACAGTTCAGACCAGCAGGGTGAGCCACCTCTTTACTCACTATAACTCCTTCGTGCGCTAATCGTCGGCTGTCATCGGAGCGTTCGTTAAACAAAACACTATCGGGCATCACGGTCCACTCATTAATTGGCCGCGCAGATTTCCCGCGTCTCCTATAAATGGCGCGAAGCATTATGGTATCGGCGGGCGCTGTCCGCGTCAGCGGCCGGCGGTGCGCGTGCGCCGCGTGTAATTGGTCAGTCGCCATCTGACGTTTACACGCACCAAGATGGCCGGCCCAGCGACATGCGACGAGTCGTTGACAAATAGTTTTCCCTTTCAGCGGAATAATTGGGAGATCGCATGCCCGCGAGCTGTGAACACTTTTTCTGCGGTTTAGTTGCAATTAGGACGAATTTGCATATGATTGTTTGCGCTTCGGAGTTATGAAGGAAACTCGGGTTGTTACGCCGGCTTTAATTAGGTCGTTTACATGTTTCGCCTTTTGTTTGCATTTCGCGGTTTGATTTTAACTTTTGTTTTTTGCATGTTGAGAACTCCGCTCTCGCAATATTTTGTTTTAATGTGGTAGTTCAGTAAATATACTTTAACTTTATTATCTAATTAAACGATTTTAAATCAAATTTAGTGCTGAATTAATTAAAAAGAATGAATCTTAGTTGTGTTATGACTTGAACAAATCTATTGCTTTTATAATCATTAATCTTGAATACAGTGTTCAATCATCACTTCATAAACAAAGTAGAGTGACAACAATTCTACGAACTCTAGAGACACTCAAACTTTAAAAGTTGTCCAAAAAGGCCAACACGCTGCGGCGTCGCCGCGTCGCCTCGGACCCGTCGTCGCCCACCTAATTTCCACGTTAAAAGGGTTCCGATCGATCAAGACGTCCACGCTGACGGATGACGGATGCCGACGGGAGACAATCCATCAATCATCGGGCGGTGTGGTCCGCGGCGCGGGCGAGACGCGACTCGCGACAATGTTGCCGGCAAAAAATATGGCGCCACCAATTATTAATGACAATTTAATTTTTATTATTTGGGACAACGTTGTTCTGAGTTATTGGACTTAATTGATTGTTACTTTTGTACTTTTTGAGCTTTGTAAGTGCTACATGAAACATAGTAAAAGCTTTTGTGTTAGCGAAAACTGGCTTCACTTTGGCTTTGTTCGTGTGGTTGGGTAGAGATTATGTAATAAAATGATTTATTTATTTAACTTTGTTTAATATAATACTTTTTTATTGCCTTGAAATATTAAAAATACTACAAAAACATCAATTACTTAGACTGGTAAACCTTCTCAATTATATTAGGGATAGGTTACGTTACCTACCTACTAAATCATAAAATAAAAAAAAAAATTACTTTTATTGTTCTTAAAAAAAGAATTGCAGAAAACCTACAATTAACTAATTATAAAACCACAATATTAATTTTCATAGATAATAAAATACAACAGCAAAAACATCCAGAAAAAATACAAATCAAATACTAAAACTTATCAATAAAAGTTTAACAGTTTCGCTGTCCAAAAATTAAAACAATAGATAATCAATTGTTATGTATCACATGTGATATATGGGACAGGGAACCTGTTAAGCAGCAATTAACACCAACGAATATTATCTAACAAAAATAAACTCATAAAGGTTAACCTGAGAAACCATTTTGTAGACACGTGCAACTGCACAAACCATTAATATAACAAACAAGATAAAAAAAATATTATCACTGAACAAATATCTATTACTCACGACGATAAATAAAAAATATACACAAGCGGACTGCGTAGGACTACCAAATTAGAGTTCAAAATACCTGGTATAATTTTGTTGACAAGTAAATGACAACGTGCAATGTTTATTGATTGATTGAATTGCGGACAGACAGATAATAAAAGCGCCATGATTAATGTATAAAAGTACAAAATAGTAGGATAACTCGATCGATAAGAAACTGTCTAAACCTTTCTATTGCTTGCAAAGTCTACTCAGATGTATTTATGAATATCAGCTTATGCGCTGATGCTTGTGCTTAGTATAAATAAATTTTATAATGTTTATAAATTATAAGAAATGTATAAATCGTTAAAGGGTGTTATCCAATTCTTTTATTTTTAAAGTATTTTTCAGTTGATCGACTCGAGTTAAATTGAATAATGTAGAATTATGTTGAGGAAAATACATATTGGATATCTTTACGAACCAAAGAGATTTACTTCATATACTGGAAGAATCAAATTGTGCATTTGTAGGGTGTCCATAATAAAACTGTCCGAGCCGGACAGTCCGATACCGACGTCGCACTTATCAGGAGGTATAATGTCCTCAATTTTACGACAACCTTGCTCTGTACGCGCGCATAAATTTAAACAAATGTCAAGACGGGAGATTTTATTTTACGGATCAAGGAAATTGTAACGATATTTCAACGATAATGTTATTGTGCTGAGGATAAGATGTTTTTATTGGCGCACACGCACGCTGCTTTGTCCGCTGTGTTGATATTACGTATAAATTGTGCTTGGAGATTACAAGTTGATACTGGAGTTTTGTAATTCCAATGAACTTTTTTGAACCACTTCAAATTGTTAAGACAGATAGACACATTTGAACTACATTTATGCTTTTAACTATTTTGCGACGTAATTTAGAAGAGCATTTTGCTAGAAAGCTTACAGTTATCTCAGTAAGATCAATGTCAAACAGAACCCCAACAGAAAACAATAGTGTAACCACACAACATAGCGTTCACATCTCTCACCTACACAATCGAACTATCAGAACCGGTATGTTGTGTCTAATTAGGCAATCCCCGGCTCCGCTAGTGGTCGCTGCAGAAATCTGATCGAGTCTCGGACACGGTGCGCGGACATGCGATGCTTTGTCACCCTACCCACGCAGTCTGTTGGGCAAATAGTTAAGCACTTGGATGGTACAGATACCGCACGGAATGGCTAGCAGGTTGTTTAATATAGCAGCTTGGTACCTTGTAAGATGTTTATTCTATTTTTAAACTGCAAGGGGTTATGTCATGTTTTCTAGAATCAAGTATCAACATCATAAGAAGCAATTTTTCTAAAAAAAAAACAATATTTAAAAAAACTCATTGTAACTGCCGCCTCAACTTTTTCCACTTTTAGTTCCGACTATTAACCCTCTATTTATTTGCTGACATTAGCTTTGTAATTCCCTCCCAAAACCGTGCTTATCAATCAGCCAGTCAAGGATGCAACAAACAAAATAAAAAAGCAGTCATCGGACAAGGATCCACACTCAGGCTTATTGATGGAAGTGCCTAATGCCGTTTAGATAGCGGGTTGGCGTTGACACATTATTATCGTCTCACTGAGGGCGCCGCGTCCGTGGGACTGTCCTGTTACTTCAAATTTAATGGTATTCGTATTTGCAGATGTGAGGATGTTATTGCTCTTTTTTTAGTTTCATACTTTATCGTAAACAGGTAATATCTTGGGAAATGGACGGTTAAGTAATAATACCTTTAGAACGGCTTATAAAATTCATTGATAGCTTAGTTCTACCATTTTACTAAAGCAGTCCTAAAATTATTAACTCTAAGTGCCTTACAATCCGAATAGTTATTCAGTGTTTTATCTCTTTTACTCTAATTTGAAATGACGTTTACATGACAGGAACAAAACACGGAACAACTATTCGGACCTAATTCTTTGTTTGTTTGTTGACTTTTACAAAAACACGGGCTCAAACGGCTATAAGACTAACGGCTATCTAGCAACTAGCTACCACCTTCGTAACTAAGTCTATCGTTGCATTATGGTGTATATACCGACATCGATAAATAGAACTTTTTCGTTCAATTATTAAAATACATGTTTTTTTAATCACACTTTTAACCATCAAGGTTATTACCGGCGCGACGACGTGCTGTAGTAAGTTCTAAGTGAGACTAAGGACAATTTTCAATCGTCAGTTAAAGATTAGTACCTTGATGACCGGTAATTGATGATGGTAATTTTCTAAAAATGAAACCTAGCTAGATCAATTTATCGCCCCCGAAACCCCCGGCGTACTAAATTTCATTAAAATCTTCCATTTTATTTTCAAGTGCTAATTGCTACACTGAAGCTAAATTAAATATTCATAAAATTTATAAAATACAGTGAAAAAATTAAACGCCCACCCGACCCAGCCAGGAATCGAACCATTCGAAGGAATCGTTGGAACCATTTCCGAGAGTCAGATTATATATATAAATATATACAAGAATTTCTCGATTAAAGGTATTAGATAGATAGATAGATAGATTAATTGAATAATTTTGACATAATGACAAATTCTCTTTAGAAAATATGTCACATTGACAATCACACTAATATTATAAATGCGAAAGTTTGTGTGTATATATGTGTGTATATTTGTTGCTTCTTCAGCCAGCCAGGAACACGCTGCAACGGATAGATGGATTTGGATGAAATTCGGCATACAGATAGCTTATAACCTGGATTAACACATAAGTCACTTTTATCCCGATATTCCCACGGGAACGGGAACACCGCGGGTAAAACTGCGAGCGGCCACTAGTGTTAGATAAAATTAATCTGAGGATTGAAAAATGGGGCCTGATTGAGATAGCCAGTATCTTAGTGGTCAGGGATCCTGAAGCGGCTACCTGTCTTAAATAAACGGATAAACGGTACTAGGGTAAATTGAATGACGATCTTCTTTAAAGCATTGAGTCACCATGTCACAAGCAGTCCGACCATTGCATATTATGCTTTCTTATTAAAATAGGCACACTGTTAGCTTTATTATTATAAAGCGGGACAACATTCAATTTCCGTCAGCATACTGCAACAACCATACAAACACCCTTGGCTACGGCGCATCCATCAGCCTTAAATATAAATAAATATAAACTTTCCTAAACTCACACCAATTATCTAGCCCAAGAGAAGCTTCATTATGAAACTCGTTAAACGGTTACTAGACAACGGATAAACATACTTAACATACTTAAATACATACTTGTTATACATAGGAAGCACCCAGACCCGAGACAATTTAGAAAAACAATAATTTCTAAATTGACCCGACCGGGGATCGAACCCGTGACCTCAGTGATGGCGACACCATGAAAACCGGTGTACAAACCACTCGACCAAGGAGGTCGTCAAGTCTTGGATAGTACGAACCCGGATCTAGATAAATTATTTGATAAAAGTAATAACAATTGGTATTTGATTGATGATTAAATACGAATATAAAGCTTTACTTGAAATGCAAACGTGTACCTGTAAGATTAAAGAGTTTATCTTTCTTTATCAAAGTACGGTTGTATCGTTTTCATTACGAAGATATTATTAATTACGTCACTTCAATCGTAGTAATTGGGTGCATTATTGTGTAAACTGAAAAATTCATTCAATCCAAAATAGTTTATGACGTCTTTTAATACGTTTAATCGTACCCAATTAGTGACGTATTTTATTTAAAGCATATTACTTAAAATAAAGATAGGTACTCTTATATGTTTGAACACATCAAATATAAAAATAGTTTGTACACAGTTTGTGTTTGCGAGCTATCGAAAAGTATTTGACTGGACAAACGACAACTCAGCTGACAATTCGATATCATAAAAAAACAGGGCCAATCTAAACGCGGTATAACTTTTCACGGGCACCGATTCAGCCGTAAATTAGTTTGGGTCCAGAATGCGTCGAATTGACGCGCGCGCGACGATAAACTACGTCAAAATACGATCTGTTAAATGTCGGACAACAGCCGATAAATATACAGCGCATGTTTACGTGCGGTCTCCTTGCCGGGAATAATATATGAACAATTGGTTGGTTATGTGTAAAGTTATGTGTTCATTAGACAACGGTTGACGCGCAATAGGATCTGTGGATGTTTGGTAAAGTCACGCGACGTCGTACGAAACTCCGGGAAGTGAAAATGTGTCTGCAACATCGCTCGCATCGCATTGTTTTCTACACTAACTGTTGTTATTTAATACTCGTATCATCATCATCAGCCCATTTTATGTCCCCACTGCTGGGGCACAAGCCTCCCCTATGGATGGATAGGGAGAGCGGGCCATAAACCACCACGCGGGCCCGGTGCGGTGGTTGTTATCGACTGCTTATTCAGCCGGCACCATACGGCTTTACGTGCCTTCTGAAGCACGGAGGAGCTCGAGATGATATTAATGTTTGGTCACCCATCCAGCGACCGACCTTTGCGAAAGTTGCTTAACCTCAGCACTCGCAGACCGGGCGCGTAAACCACTGCGCCATCGAGCTCCTCAATACTCGTATTTACAGCTTCCAAATTTACTTTTTGACTTTTCCTAGTCTGGTCTCTATTTTCTATTCAACAGAGTTGTCTACAAAGCTGAATATATTTGAGAATAAACTAGATTGTAAGCATTTGATCATGGATAATCTGCGCATAGACTAGCATAGGCTTGTAATGATGATAGTGCGCGAAGTGTGGTCAGTAATTAAACGCATATTTGTATTCACAATCTTATACTTAATATATAAAGCTGAAGAGTTTGTTTGTTTGTTTGTTTGTTTGTTTGAACGCGCTAATCTCAGGAACTACTGGTTCGAATTGAATAATTCTTTTTGTGTTGGATAGTTCATTTATCGAGGAAGGCTTTAGGCTATATAACATCACGCTGCGATCAATAGGAGCGAAGCATCAGTGAAAAATGTTGCAAAAACGGGAAAAGAGCCTAAAAAATTAAAAATGCTGCCGAAAGTCACTATTCCACGCGGACGAAGTCGCGAGCACAGCTAGTGTATCAATAAATTGAAACTAGCTAAAATTAGCTACTATAAACAGATGACTTGCTTACCTGAGATATTTTTTTCAGTACCTTGGGTACTGATATTACGTAGTTGCAGAAAATGAGTTTTAGTAATTTATTTGTTTGTCAGGTTATTTGCACATTAGCGTAAGCAACAGTTTTTTTATGCTTAAGTGGCTATTAATGTAGTCATTACTATATTTAGTCAGGTGTAAGATATCATTTCAAAGTATGTCATAAATTCTGTTTAAAAGCGACAATAATAAATTAGTCGATGACTGCCCCGGTGTACGTTTTTAACTGAAGCACATTAAATCTAAAATGTGTTTAATTCGTAACGCGACACTAGAAACATATTACTTAACCAACAATGAAAATTAATCTACAGTTATAAAAGAGTATAAAAATATGGTGGACATATAAAAATCATTGGTTATCGCTTAAAGAGACGAACTATATCCGATTTCGGGTCGTAAAAAGGCAGTAAAGTTTTTTGACGGGCCTTTAATGTCCCCTTAACAGTGGACAATAAAACATTCGGAGCAGATATAACTCCTTAGATATGTACAAAATCGAATATTCATATAACACTCTCTAAAAAACCCATTATAATAAGGTTTATGTGTTTTTAAGTATTATACAATTTATTTTTTATATGGCAATTAGAAATACTACACGATACAAAATATGAATAATGTAACAATAGTACAAAAATGTGTAACTACAAAGTGACAGCTAACAGTAAAAAGAACCTTAGGTATACTTTGAAATGAAACAGTCAATATGGATTTAATCCTTTTATGTTTGATATGATTATTTAAAGTTAAAATTTACTACGAAACTTAAAACATAAAATAAAGTAGGTAATAATAAAAAAAATATAATTTTAAAAAAACGAGCGAGCCTTACAGTATTCGCATAAATGTGTAACATTTGACATCTCACCTTAGTAATAAGCACTTTTAACATTATATTCTGAAAAAAATGGGTCAGGTATTACATCATTTATAACTATAAAATAAATAATGATTAAGTCTATTACACACGAAAAGGTTGAAATCAATATTACAATAGAAAATAGAATATAGAATTAACAATGACGTATATTTTTTTACAAATCTTATAGAAAATGCAGTAAATACTCATTCCTCTCACTTCTTCCATAGAAGACATTTGACATATCAAAATGACTTTTGATAGTCAAATGACACAATATGTCACATATATTAATAATATGTCATGTTCATAAAATCGATTACTGAAGTCACAAAATGGCGCGCGCTTGCGCGCTTCCTTGACTTCATGTTTCACACTTCCGTCCCATTTCACGAAATCACTCCCACAAATTGCTAGAAAGCGAGAGGAAAGATGTTATACATCAAAATTAATACAGAAACAAATTAACCTTTTTTAAATACAAATCAATTTACTTGAATCTTGTGAAATGAATTAGTTTAGATGTTTTTGCTTTTGGCACTAAATTTATTTTACCCTTTATATGCCAAGTTCTTTATATACCACATTACGAGGCAGTAACTAATACTTACATCAGCAAGTTCAATCAAAATACAAAATTAAAGTCGTAACACAAGATTTGTGGCCGAAAAACTAAATCTTGACTAATTAAAACGGAAGCATCCGTGCGTCGTGCTCAATCAAACGACTCAGGCGCATCGAGAGATGCTTGGCGCCTCTAACAAAAATTGCTTTCATCTGAAATGATAAATGTGTCCAGAAAAATAAAACGTATCTTATAATCAGGCGACGAAAGGCCGGAAAGGCGGGAAGAAGAAAAAAACCTGAATCGAATCTGTCAAACGTTGAGAATAGGACGACGACTGGCCAGTCACGGCTTCGTACCTCCTCTGTTGCATTTACTGTCTTATTTTTTGGTAAAGTTTTGTTTTTGTTTGTATAATTTCTAATTAATTTATACTTTTTTAAATTTATGTTATATGACTGACTACACTCCGCTCTACTCTCTGTAGAATAAATTTTTGATAAAAAAAAATTCTACATATATTTTTTTGGTGAAAAATAAATAAAAAAATAATAAAATTCCGTTCGCATTTAAAACTCAAACAAGGTTCTTGGCAAGCTGTTTGCTTGGTATGTGTGAAACAGGCGTCCATCTTCGTCCTTATCATCAGTTACGATCAGCGGAAAGGAAGACAACATAAGGTGAATACAAATATGTTGTGAATAAAAAACGTAGAGCCCAGATTTTTTTTATTAATTATTTAATTACATAACAATCAACGTTGGTAACAATGTTATTATAAGACATAATTAAAGACAGTTACATTTCTGCAAATATTTTGATTTTTAGTTACTAATGAAATAGTTGGCCCTCTGATGTTATTATGCCTTTGCCAAAATAACATAATAGTAGTTTATGCAACTGTCATATAATGAAGGGTATTATAACACGAGTGTGAGTTTATGAAACGAGCGCAGCGAGTTTCAAAATAGTAACGAGTGTTTTAATACCCGTGTTATATGCAGTTGCATACACTACTTTATCTTCACTAATGCAATTAGTCAAACAACAAGAGTAAAAGCTGACAATAGTTTATTTATAATAATTGTTCAAATTTTGGATGGTACAATTTTGAAAGTTAATGTTAATTATTGATCCAGCAGCTGTAGCGGTCGCGGGGCAAGCAGTAGAGCTCGTAGACGGAGTTGGAATATTTATAATTACTTCATTCGTCTTGTTTTCTATACTGTTCAAGATCGTATTTGAGACTTGAATTTTATTCATTAAAGACTCATCAATGTAGCTTTCAGCCATAGTAGAAGACTTCCACCCCCCGTGTCGTTTCAGTGCGGTCAAATCACCACCGCTATCTATGAGAAGGGTCGCCGAGGTGCGCCGGAAGCAATGCCCCGTGTACAACGCTGGGTTAGGCAGATTAAAAAAACTTGCGATAGTTTTTCCCAGAGCACCAAATTTATTAATACCAGTTCTTTGATCGACGCACTTTCCCGATCTATAGCTTAAGAAAAAGGCAGGGTTTCGACAGGGGGTGGGTCGAAGTTCCATGTATTTTTTACATACGGCATAGCAGTTGCCCGTCACAACGAAAGAACGATCTATTTTCGTTTTTATTTCGAAACTTTCACCATGATTGTGCTGTCGTCTATGTTAGAGACTTCATCGAACTGGATGTTGTATACCTCTTGCCTTCGGCATGCCCCCATTATGCCGAAGATTAGTGCAACCTGTAACAATAAACGATATAATAAGCTTGAGGTACATAGCCAAGGCAAAAACTATGATTTATGAAGTAGTGAAGTGTAGGTACCTACTACCTAATTTATACACAAAGCGCTTAAACGGAGTGTCTAGATAACTTGCGTGTGTAGTACGTAAGTACTAGGTAGATTAAATAACAGAACTAAAATACACTTACCTTTTCAAAAAGATACAAAATATCTGGTGAATCTTTCAGGAACATCTTTATTTGACCTGATGTAAACGTCAAGGACTTTTTTTCCTTCTGAACTGCGTTTCAGGAACGCTATGACTTTTGAATACTTCGTGATATCAATATTGTTGTAGATACTCAGTGTGGACTTGAGCATAGAATATTTAGCCCACATAAAAGATGGCTTGAATTTGAATTTCAGAAAATGATGTAGTTTTCTTTTCGATCTTCCATGCCAAAAAGTTATTATATTCTTTTTCATATAATTTTCTAGATTTTTCTGGCAAAAGATTGTGAGTTACTTTTGTTGCCAATTCTAGAATATCCGGAGGCGTACAAATATCATCGTCGCTGTCCATTTTTAACTTTTAATTTGTATTTTAAAAACAAAACACATTGCGAAACATTAAATTCACGCGTACGTGTATTGTCACAGTGAACTTGCCGCCATTAAAATCTAACCAATGAGAGCGCAGCTGCGCGCGCAAGGCCAATCAGGAGCGAGCGCGCGCTGTTCTTTTTTTATTTAATTGGCACAAGATCTTACCAAAGAGTTTTGTGTATGTAAGTTTAGTAGTTTCGACGAAGTTTTCACGTATAACCCAACTGTTTTCAAAAGCCTGCCTAATATCAAAATTTTATACAACTTGTATGAGGATTTTGACATAAGGCTCGCCAGGTTAATTGGTCGCGTTTTATTGATGTTATAATGAGATTTTACGATATCGATGTGGATATTATACCATCATGTAAAATTGCTTAAATTGAGTGTTTTGTTGTCTGCGCTATAACAGTAGTAATTATATGTCAAGTATTGGAAACATAAGTAGAATGTTACAACATTAGTGTAGATAAAGGTATATATGATATAACACAAAAAAAAACAAGAAACTAATAAAACACTTGAATTGATACCATTATGTACATATTGTTTCAATCTGTGTAACTGTAATAATACATTTATCCCTAAATCACATAACTACAGATAATTGTATATTTTATGCAGCTTTTTAGTTTAAGGCGACGCATCGCTAAACAATAAATCTCATACGGAGCGTTTGCACCCCGTACCATAAGAAAAACTGGTTTTTTTCCTTCACGTTAAAACTACAAATTATTTAAAAAAAATGAACTACAATATTGAAGTGTGTGTTAGACTAATCTACTAAGAAAGTTTATATGCTTAAATCGGTCTGGTTAGCCTGTAAAATGCGAATCTATGTTTTAAAAGAGGTTACTTTGATATTTTTTTCTCTGTTATAAAAGTTGAAAAATCGTGTTTCTGCAACTAACAAAGTCAATTAAATGAAAAATCATGTCATCAAATATCACTTTCATATGTTTTGTAATTGTTGGGAAAAATCAAGATCCCCGCCACGTAAATTTCCAATGCGTCGCCTTAACAACCTTAAATTATAACTACAATAAACGTTAGACTTTATAATGAAGTTTATCATCCTTAGATCACCACAATCAATGTTGGAACCATACCCAACTTAAACTACAACAGGCAACATATTTAATATGACATCTCGTTTTATGTCAGTTGTTAATTCAGTCAGTTCTTAATCAGATCTACACGCGATTAGGATAAGACACGGCATCCTCCCTCCATCATCTACACATCAGTCCTTACAGTAAATAGAAGTGGTGCCATTACTTAAGTAAGTATATAAATAAGTTAAAGGTTTATTGCGTCTTTTCAACCAACATTACATACAAATTAATTAAAAATTAAATTAGAGCAACTCAGCATATAGCTTCAGCAGCAGCAACATCGGCACACTGACCTATGATTTTATGTGCGTTTTTATTATTACTATTCTTTGTGCGCAGCGGGTGTTTCATCCACAGACCTTATATTTTTATCTTAAATTTTATTATTTATTTCTTTATATGCCTATCTACTGTTACTGCTTTATGTCACGATGGTGTGTGTGAAGAAGATGCCAAGCAGTGCTGGTTTTCAGCCACTCCTACTTCTCTAAAGATCTTCAGCAAAAGTTCAGTATTCTTATTTCAAAATATATATTTAAAAAAAACATATATCATCACTGTAAATGGGAGGTCACTACCCAATGTAAATGTCAGAATCATCCATGTAGGCAGTAAATCGAATATTTAATTCTTGAACACAGTGTAAATTTATATATTGAAGATAAAAGGGCTTAATACAACTGGAGTTGTAGGCGAAGAAAGGCAGCGGAAGCAGAAAGCTTTTTAATATCTAAGAAGATAGTAAAGATGCTATAATCGATATTTCTCTATTGGTGCCAGTATACTTGATCTCATCTGATGACTAATATTGACTATTATTAACTACTGGACTGAACTAACAACTGAAGTGGCTATCTTATCTCTAAGTGCCAAAACACAACGAAGCTACCAACATTGCTATTAAGGCAGCATAGTTAGATACGATGGTCGCAGTCAGTCAGGCGGACTGAGAACCAGCCTAACTATCTACTAAGTCGAGTACCAACAAATAGCTTATGACTGCCCCACTGCTGGGCAAAGGCCTCCATCAATGAAAATTAAGTTATCACTACAATTGATGGGAAATGGCTTAATCACCACGCTGGCCAAATTTGGGTTGGTGATCACTAACCCGGGTTTTGCATCGAAAAATCCGAAACGGACTTTGCCCGACCTGGGAATTGAACCCGGGACCTTCGGGTATCGGGTCGAGTGTCTTGTCACTTGGCCACCGAGGTGTCTGAACAGAACCCCTCGGAATCAAACCTGGGATCTCAGGATGTGACACTAACCCATTAAAAATCTAATTTCATCAGGGGGGCAAAAACGGGCGGAAACTATTTAAACATAAAACTATCCAAACGATTAATTTAACACAAATCAAATAATAATTTTTGATATATACAAGAACTGGAATAGGATTTTATAGGTTTACTTGATGCTCCGAAGTTTTAGATTAAAATCAGTGTAAAACCAATCAGTTTTCTAAATGTTACAAATTAAAAAACATGTTGTTCTATAGAACCGCCGCCGCCTGTCACCGACACCAACGTTTCGCGCTCTTCAAGGAGAGATATAGTTTTATTACCTACTTGCGCATATTTAATTAATAACTTCTCAGTATTTATTGCAGATTTCGCGTTCGAATGGATTTTAGATTCCTTTTATTACCATTAAGAGTCTAAGACGAAATTAATTATTGTTGTTATTAATCTTACGCTATTTTATCAACCTTTACTGCTTTTTGATGTTTGTTTGTTTAAAAACAGTATTTTATTATCTGGGGGCCTAACGATAGTAGAATAGTTAAGGAGTAGAGTGATAAACGTATAGGATTGAAATAAAGCCAAAGATATGTCTTAAATAAGTATCTTTGGCTTATGACAATCCCATACGTTAATCACTCTATTCCATGGCTATACGCAATGTTAAGTTTTGAATTTAGTATTTTTGTATGAGACGAAGAAAGCTGAAATTGTGAAATTTGATTTAGCACAGAGTGAGTGCAAGCTCCCATTTGGATAAAATAGTATCCCGATATAAAATGCATTCCCTAAGTCGATACAGAAAATGTATACCTGTATACCAAATCTGATCTGAATTGTTGAGCCATTTGAGTTTAGAACCATCAAAATATTGCTATAATGACAATATATGTATATAATTTCTTTTAAACACATACTCGTAAGACTTTGAAGAAAAGCCACAATGAGGAAGCGCTTAGCCATCTTCTCATCTGATGGTATGTGACGATACAGCCGTAGACGGAAGCGCACCTCATCCGGAATCTTCAACCGCTGAACTGGTAATCTTATCTCTAACTGTTGCAACACAACGATGCTACTTCCACTGTCTTTGTGGTTACAGATAGCCAGCTTATACCACCAAACAAACCGATCACATCTTAATTTACTTTTACATCTACCATAGCCATAGCTGAATAGAATGATCGTAAAAATGTAACAATATCCCTCTATGAATGTGTGTTCATTCATTTCATTTCTTAGCACTCCTCTGGAATTCAAATTCAGCTAATTTGTGTCTGAGACTATTTCTAAACACAAGACGCCTCTACAAACAGTTAAATAAGCAATTGACAAAACTAAGAACCACATCATGCAGTCTTTTAATTCAAGAAGTTAAGCTCTTAAAAACACCGGTGCCGTCCCCTAGCGTCCGTCTAATTGATAATTAGTATTCCGGAGACGGGCTGTCCGGCCTACGTGGGGGGGGAGAGGGTGACTGCAGCATCAGCGAGCAAGTCTGCTATTGACACAACGGTTAAGACGTCGGCGACGGGCCGTAGGGAGCAGACGTGGTTTCCGACTGATTTGGGGGTATTAATTCCGGCTTGGGCATGTTGGAGATTCGGTGGAGGTTTTTGGGCGTTCGAACAGTGATGGAGTCGGAGGTTTTATTTATTATGATGGCATTTTTTAGAAAAAATCTTCTTGATGAGGATGTAGATATAACTTCACCGAAATCTTCAACTAATGAGATACGACTATCTTACCTTTCCTCTAATTGTGAAAACGCAACAATGTAACGTTGTTGTTATTGACAAAAACATAGAAATATAACAAGTCTTAGCACCGATCAAAAGGCAAACAGAGGCGCTTAAAAGTATTTAAACCATGCTATTGTACTTATTTATTTTAGGGAAATCTAAATATACTTAATACGAGTACAATTGTGAGCTGGACTTAGTCTTGATTAATACTGTTCCAGATAATGTTTAGTAACTCCTAACCATATAACGACCCAAATCTAAATTCATATTTATAAGAAATCAATACAACCACTTCATAAACAGCATACATAAGGTATTAATAATCTTTGAAGTAGGTAATCTAATATTCTAAGTTATATCTACACGGAATACACTTACATTTTCGCAACTACATGCTCATAAAACTCGATTTCAACTTTCACACACCACCTCGCTAGTAAATTATTCAATATTGTATTTAGCTGACCCACCGCAACGGCCTAAGGGCGGCGGCGCACGTGCATCGCTGCGACTTTTTCCCGATTACCATATCTGAGAGCGAGCATCGGGGAGGCAACAAATTGGCTATCTGCTGCATGCATCTCTTATGAGCGCAGGGCTACCGAACTGATGCCGTCTAAACTTTGGTATTTGTGTATGTAATAATGTTAAGGAGATCCCTTGAGTGCAATGGTTTCCTTATAAACATAGATTGCTTAGAATAAATGGTAAAAGACGAAGATTTAATAAAGCTAGGTACTTATAAGTACCTAGTAGTTGTCATCAGTTTCTATGACATTATCGTAGACGGCTACATAATTATAATAGTAGTGACTTTGCCTGTTATTTTAGGTTTCCCAAATTCTATTTTTGTAGATCATCAATGTCTCTTATTGTGATAAAAACATATCTTTTAACCAATTTATATTAATGTGCGCTGATCATTTTGTCTTTAAAATAAAATATTTATTTATTTCAGTTTAAAATACATCTAAAATAACCTAAAAACACATTTGAAACTTATAAGCGTAGGTGATATAAGTCTTGAAAACATTAATTGTTTTGTTTATTTACTAAAGTCAAATAATAATAAAGGATAAAAATATTTTCTTAACAGCCATTCTAAATGTTGTACAACGCTTTTAGTCTGCATAAGTGACAGCCCTGGAAGCGATTGAGCAGGCGGAATATTTAGGAGATCGTGCGCGTCGGCCGGTAGCAAGTCTGCGCCGGCCCTTATTTAGATGGTTTGTCATGTCCCCGCGATCTTTAGTGCAGCCTCTATTATCTATAATGAAACGGGACCATCTCACGCCGTTCCTCAGTGCGGCCCTGAATGTTATGCATTATAATGGCGGCTGCTGTTAGATTCAATTCATTTTTAAAATATGGCAAGCACCATTCTGTTTTTTAAATTGTCTTTCAATTGTTTATTGTTAATATGATTTGATCTTGAAGGCTGGTGAAAAACCGCATGGGATAAAGAAAAATTAAAGGGTTTGGAGGAGGTCTTTGGCCAGCAGTGGGATGAAGGTGCATAGTAACTTTATTAACGGTGTACGGCGATTAATATAAAAAAGAGAGCGATTAACTATTCTTTAAATAATCCATTGTTAAATTAAAACAATACCATAAACGTATAGGTACTCGATTTGTCCGCACCTCCGCTCTATACTCTACTACATACTCTACATTTTGTCCATCCGTCTGCATAGTTGTCTCGATAAGATAGATAACTTTTAAGCGATAAGATGCGCAAAATTATAACTTTTACGTTTGTTCTTTTTTTATGCAATGTATTTTTTTGTTGCTTAAAACAGTTTTATCTCTACGTTATGTAGTACCTACTTTAATTAAAGAAGTTTTCCTTGTTTGACTATCTTGAACTATTTGTAATGAATGACAGTTTTTCAGCATACTTTCAGCACATAACACATCGAAGTGAAAAAATAAATTATTGAATTGAATTGAAGTATGAGACACCTTAAAATTGAAATCGGGCCCTACAAATAAAGTTCAGTTATAAACTTTATAAACACCGAAAGTAACAAACGCGTTCCAAATCTCAAAGAGTATAATATAGCTAGATAGACAAAAAAAGTAGACAAATACAAGTCTACGTCCATCTAAAAAGCCGTCAACTTGGACCAGCCCGCAACTTCATTACCGCCATCTCTAATCCGGATCTTCCTTCGGGAACTTTTCAAAACATTAATGAATCAGGATTACCGTGTATATTCAAATCGGGCGCAGCAACATGTGCCTTGATTATGGTAGGTGGGAATACTTCGAAACTTACTTTGATGCTTAGGGAAACGAGAGTACTGGCAACGACGAATGAAGCTGCGGGTAGATTATCATAAATTTGAAGGTTTGGGTGAAGGAAATTAATGTACAATACAATCAAGTTTCATATTTAGAGCGACATGCGCAGGCTACTAAATATCATAATGTTGCTAATGAGAACCTTGTGTTTATTTGTTATGTGTAATGCTCGCCTTAACTTTAAAAATACATAATTATCAATGGACATACATTAAAGGTGTTGTTAATTATTTTTGGCGAGTTTGATCTTTTACTAAAAGTAGTAAAAGATCAAACTCGCCAAAAATAATTTACTATTCCACATTTTAAAATTATAACTACCTGTTATACATCTTGCAATTGCAGAGCCACAGAAAACTCTTAATTCGGTTATCGTATTCAAATCGCCACCGCAAATTTCACTGCAACTTCAACAATACACGGATGAACATCGCAAATTCCACGTTGCCAGCTCATCAAAAGAAATCCAAACCGGAGACAGTCCGTCCATAGAATACAAAGAAGGTGCAGGGCGGAGAGGAGCGGGGTGCGGGGTGCGGAGTGCGGGGCAAAAAACTCTTCTACTAACGAAACAATCGCAGGCATAATTGATTCTAACGTGCACACACTGCGCACCAAGTCAAGGGGGGAATCAACTCAAGGGGGTATTTTTACGTCTTTCTGCCTGATTGGGGGTGTAGGAATCGAGGATTTAACTGCTGCATGTTCCAAGCGGGGGGGTATTGCGGAAATCGATGTATCGAATTCCGACTGTCTTCGCTTACCTTAACGGCTACTGGCATCTATCACTTTTTTATATATATCTTAAGGGAATGTACAAGGTCTTCATATTACCTGATTTTAAGTGATGATATGGCAGAAGGTGACATAAGTAAGACACAATCATGAACCCCCCGCTGGGAATCGAACCCGGGACCTCTAAGTCTAAACCGGTGGTCTTCACTACTAGACCACTGAGGCGGTCAAAAACTGTAACTCGTGTACGCAGGCACGGGTATTGAAACACTCGAAGAGGGAGCGAGAGATATGGTGGTTGAATACCAGTTCAGTCGCCATTTCATCTTTCCTCGACATGAGTGAGCTTTAATTTTCTTCAAGGATGGTGGTGGACACACAACATGGGCCGGTTTGAGGTTATATTTGTTTTAAAGTTAATCTCTTGTCGAAAATAATCGTGATTACGTGTAATAAGCATATTCTGACTGAGATACTAAGGCTCGAGAATCCCGAGTCTGAATCTCATCAAAGGCTCTAGACGAAGAAGAAGAAGACGGCTCGGGCCCTATAGACAGCTCGAGCCCCGACTCTGGTCTTGCATAGAGCCCAAGACTCGAGCTTTGGCCTCGAGTCTTATACTTGAGGCGCTAAACTAATTGAAGGCTCGAGTCTAATTAGAAGGCTCGAGCCTTCTAATTAGACTCGAGCCTTCAATTAGTTTAAACTCGGAAGGCTGAGGTGTACGAGTATATATGTACTTCATGGCCATTAAAAGTTCTTGTTTTTATGGAGTGATGAACTGTGTGGTTGGTATTTTATTTTATTTTTACCTGGTATTTTTAAATGTTCATATATTTTTTAACGCAAATATTGTTGCGAGAAAATTACAAAAACACAAATGTTGAAAAAATTTCCACGAGCAGGGTTCGAACCTGCACCCTTCTGACATACCGGGTCAGGTGCTCTTCCAATTGAGCCATCGTGGTTCTAACCAGCCCGCCGAAATTATTCAACACTATTTACTTTTTACTTTGAAAGCCAAAGGCGCCCATTCAATGTTAACAACTACCGTCATTAACATCCGATCATAATATTTTTACAAATACTAAAGATCAGTTAAGAAGTAGGCAAGCTATTTATAAATGTTTATATATTTTTTAATGCAAATATTGTTGCGAACAAATTACAAAAACACAAATGTTGAAAAAATTTCCACGAGCAGGGTTTGAACCTGCACCCTTCTGACATACCGGGTCGGATGTTAATGACGGTAGTTGTTAACATTGAATGGGCGCCTTTGGCTTTCAAAGTAAAAAGTAAATAGTGTTGAATAATTTCGGCGGGCTGGTTAGAACCACGATGGCTCAATTGGAAGAGCACCTGACCCGGTATGTCAGAAGGGTGCAGGTTCAAACCCTGCTCGTGGAAATTTTTTCAACATTTGTGTTTTTGGTATTTTTAAGTCACAATTCAGACTACGCCGGAGATTATGTTAATGTGCATTATTTTTTAATCAGCGGCTCAATGTGATCTTCGCAGCCCAAAGGAAAATTGAAAACACATTTTCGGTAACCCATACAGTCGCATAAGGTTGCATAACTATTGCGATTGATGCTAAGAGAGTATTACGCGATGCTACAATATCCCCATACCGTCGTTTGTTTGTTCAGCTCCTTGTACACTTTCCGCGGTGATTGAGCCTTTCTGCATTTTAGTCATTAAGCATTGTAGACGTCTTGCTCTAAAGACGTTCTGCAAGTTAGGCTTTCTGATCATAACTCTTATTTTTGTGTATTTCTATGTGTTTCTAGCATCTACAAACGTAAGTTTTTAACTTTCTTTTTTTTATAATTTAATTATATTTTATGGATTAATTCCCTGTTCGTTAAATCTATCTTAAAAATTAATTAAACGTAGATACATATTTGATAATATATTTGTTAATACCTATTAAACCTGTTAAAACAAATTGTTTGTGAACAATACGACGTGAGACACATTCTCGATAGCTTTTCCCGCCAATAACTTCGCCTTAACTGTTATTTCATTCCCTTTTCCCTCCAAAATTGCACTGTAACCGTTCGGTTAAAAGTAAAAATTTACATTAATTACAAAACAACAATACAACCTCAAATTAACAGAAGAATCGACTCTTAACGCCACTCGTTAAGAACTAGATTGCTTTGATCCCGTCGCAAATGTTAATTAGTTTTTTATTCGACCTCATAAGGGTGGACTCACACTACAGCGCCATCCGATGTCCAATATATTTGTACATTCATTATGCAAACGATTTCTTCTTAGGTTTAAATGTTGATTTTTCTCTTTTGCCCCGCTTAATGTGACATGGTCTTACGTGTGATTGGAATATCGGATGAGGGGTGAATTAGATCTTTGTGCGAATGAGACGCGAAATTAAATAATGAACCGCATTTAAAAAGCATGATAAGATATCATCATCATCATCATCATCAGCCTATACTAGTCCACTGCTGGACATAGGCCTAAGATAAGATAAGATAAGATAAGATATACCAATGCCAAACCTACACCAAACTTTATATTTTTTTCACCAACAGATACTCTGAGTACAGTATTTAAAACAATGAGCATAGCTCCCAAAACACAGGTGTTACGATGCAATGTCTATACCATGAATAAAAAAATTGCATAAGTTACTTTTTATAGTTAGAAAAAACCTTATGAGCCTCTGTAAATCTTTTTGTTTTTAGATTTATTTGTATAAAGAAATAGACATTGACTTTAATAAATTGGTACAACAAAAAACTACAATTTCACCATATCTCTTACCCACACTTTTGTCTGCAAACGAATTTCCGAAACAACTTACCTGAAAAAGAAAACAACAGTCATTAAAAGCATGTTAATGAGAACCGCCCTTAACGACCCCCATAAAGTGACGCAGCTTACAAAACAGGGGTCCTACCCTTAATCCATTTACGATATAAAGACGAATAAATCAAACTTAATATGGCGTCCATGTGTTGATAAAGGCCCTCCGCATTGCTTGCGATATATTGTGGCAGTGTGCGTTTAATATTTAGCATACAGCTAAATGTGTTGTTATGATTGTGTGTCCGTATCATCTGTGTAATATACGAGTATACAGACTATTACAAAACGACATTCTATGCTTCGGAAGGCTTAGCCGTTGCTCCCGGTTGTTGTATAAAAGCAGTCGTTAAAACCCATCAAACCACATTGGAAAGCATTGGGTTGTGGTCACATGTCCCCATGTCCATGTGGGAAGGCCTTAGCATAGCTGTGGGACGTTTAAAGCTTCAGATAATATATTATAAACTATGCTGCAACATTTTCCATGTTATGTAGGAAACGAAATGCTGACCCGCTTGTTGCTTGAAGTAAAAATTTGCGATGTAAGTATCATCAGGTTTCTTATTATAAAGTTACAAGTTAAATTTTTGTTGCAAAACATTAGGTCCTTACTTAAGAAATTGACGTTTTGTATAAAGATTTTTTTTTAAATTATATTTTTCATACTAACGTTTTTAAAATTTTCTTAGCATCTATTTATGTTAACACTATGAAAATTGTATAATAATAAATATATAATATAGCAGATATTAAAAAGAAAAAAAATCAAGTCCCTTCAAAGCTACAATAAAACAAAAGGTCAATTCCGCCAACAAAAAAGGAGTCAATTTAAAAAAAAATTGGGCGATATAAAGACACAAAATGAATAATCATTGTTATTACTGAAGCCTAAGTAACATAGTCCTAATTAAAGGTATATAATAATATTAACAACCGGTATTGACTTTTAGAAGTAATACACCTATTAGTAAGTGAGAAAAAAAACGTCAATTTCATAGGTAAGGACCCAATAGTTACAATTTCAATTCTTCGGACATGAAAACATAAGCCTTGCTTTGGAAACACTTTTCTTTGAATAACTGAAAGTATAATGCTTTACGGTTATTCTGAATCTGTTAATTCATTTAGGTACTATTGTATTTATTTAATTTAAACAACCTTGATATCCTTAAACGTTACAAATTAATATTCGATGACATAGCATACCAAAAATATTAACACAGGAAATCGTCTAACGGTATATACCTTAAATGGATGTTTTAACCTCTCCCGTACATAGAAATGTATGTATTGGTGTCGTTCGGTCACTCGACAGCGTTACATTGTAGTATGAAATACCATACGTTTGCCGCATATAGTAATGTCAATGGAACTTTGTAAATGCCAGATGTTTTGTGAAACATAATGCTATATGTCATTAAACACCTATTTTAGTAATATTAGTGTAATTTTTTAAGTTGATTTATTTCTGTATAAGTACAAGTTATGTTTGACTTAAAGGTAATTAAAAGCTAGACTACCTATTTTAAGGTTTAATGGCCCATGTTTGCGAGAGACTGGTAGTAGGTTTCAAAAGAGAACCTGTAACCATAGGACACCAAGCCCCTCCCACAATGTCACTAGACTACTGTAAAAAAAGATTGATCAAAATCTATAAGTAATACATGAGTATTTTGCTTCTAATCAACCAATACTCTAATTGTTAGTCATAGCGTTCCAAATATAAATTAGAACTTAATATGAACTCTATAAGTAGTACAACAATATGAAACAACAGACCTACCTATAATTGCGATAAACCAAAACAAAATATATTAACATCCCTCCGATGCTCAATCATAAACAACCTACAAACTGCACATTACACAACACAACTTTCAAAACAAAACTCAAAAGTGTACACAGTTCAAATAAAGAAGAAGATTAACGCTCATAACAATCCATTTTTACGTTCAATCAGTTGAGTGAACATAATTTACTTACAGTTACGTTACGTTACAAGACATCCCACACACTCGCACAACACAGATGAAGCGCCAATGTGTGCAAGGTGGCATGAAAATGGAATTAAGGGGGAAATGCAAAGGAATCAACGGGCGGGGGGCAAAATGTCCCGGACCGGACACTTTGAACGAATTATGACGGTCATTATTAGAACGTGGACAGAATTAAATTGCCTCCCCCTTTACCCCCCCTTCCGGCTAAGTATGCCCGCATAATGATACCTGGCTGATACTCGTAACACTTGTCTAAGCGGATCTGTATCTAGGGATTCGAGAATCCTTTTTTTTTGCTCTGTTGTGGCACTCATTAGATTTGAGACCGTCTACGTCTGGGCGATTTAATTAACACTGAATCTGATTGTTGCTTATAAAATACTCGTATGTTGCAATTGTTTTAGAAGATTGCTTTTTGATAATATTAGTTTTAGAATTCTTATTAATTTGACTTAAAATGTTTGCTCTCTAAATTACAAAGTAGTTGTTGGTTTATGTAGTTCTAACACACTTAAGTGTATCATATCATAAGCCTAGCCTTTGCTGTTAGCTTTAGGTAAGTAAATAGATCTTAAAGTCACAAGAGATATTAAACTAGATTATACAAGCAAACTTGGAGACAGTCAAAATGTTTGTCAGATTAGCAACAGTAGGTAAGCTTGGCAATTTATCTCATTTACTTTGCGCTTCTGGTTTGTTTAACTTATCAGTTGAAACCTCTTTGTGATGGTAGATTTACAAAAACAATAACAGGACTGGTTGTAGATTAGTGGAAATAGGTACAAACGAAGGTGAAGATATGTATGTTATCTTATTCTGTTAGCAGTAAGAAATAGAATAGAAAATACCTAACTTTTTGGTCTTGGATGTACCAACGGTGGTCCAATGAGGCGTAATCTCTATAAACGCCATGGAGATAAAAGGTTCGATTGAGAACTCATGTGAAAGACTTTCAGCGAATTTTGAATGTGTGTATGAAGTTTTAGAACTGTATAAATTGTTATGCAAAATAAATAATTATAATAATAATTTATTTATGTGATTATGTAGATCGCCGCGTAGTAATTATTTCTGATGGTCTGTGTAATATCAGTATCTGGAACCTGCTATACGAGAAATACATTAGTAGGCTTGAATCAGTGCAGAGGAAATGTTTGCGATGTATGCATTATAAGTGTGTCAAGAAAAGATTGCCCTATGTAAAACTATTTAGTCGTTACAAAATACCGAATATGAAATTTAGAAGAAATGCTGTTATATGATATATGCCATAACAAATACAATTGTATTGAATTGACTAATGAACTACAGTAGAGTCCGTTTATAGTGACATCGAAAGGAATTGACAAACACGTCATAATAAGCGGACGTCATATAAAGCGTTATGTGAAATGAAAAACTTTTTTTATGTAAATATGTATGTATTTAAGTATGTATTTTAATACAGAAACATAGTACATATGTAATTACATATGTATGTATACATACATATTAAATCAAAATCAAAATTGCACGTAATCAGCACATTATTATAATAACACATACAAATGTATTTTTTACTGTAAGTAATCTGTAATTTTTGTCTGCTTTTGTTTTTTCATTTTATTGTAAAAACAGTCTCTAATACTATTGTGTATAGAAGTCATAGCTATGGTCAAATTATCATTTTCAATATTGCTGTGAACGAGCCACGTGCCGAACGTCGTCGGGAACCAACGAACAATACCGAAAGTGTAAAGAATCATGTCGGTCATTATAACCGGACATAATTTATTAAAAATGGGTCATAATAAGCGATATGTCACTGTAAGGGAAGTCATTATATCCGACTTTTTTATAAAGAATTTTGTATGAAAACCAAACTTCGTAGTGCAATTACGTCATAATAACCGGCTGGTCAATATAGGCGGAGTCATAATAAACGGATTCTACTGTATATATAATAGAATACCGATAAGAACTCATATGCGATCAACACATCCTCATGTTTTTTTTTTACAACAACATGTCGAACTAATGCCGGGTTTAGATATTATCGACAGAATATTAAAGTCACATAATAAGCTATTCAACGATTTAGATATATTTGCTGTAAACACTTGTACTTAGAGGAAGTTGGTAACCGACATTGTCAATGTTTAGCATAATTTTAATAATTAACTTAATATTTTTTCATATTTTTTGTAAACCATACTTTTATAAATAATCTTTTATAAGTATTCCCGGGTACAGTCACCGGCATTAATTATGTTTCATTATTATTCTACTTCATACCTTGATTAAGATGTCGCTATAGATTAGAATCCATCTGACCCAACGATGTGCATGCATATTGATGTGGTTGACTGTAAGTACCAGATGTTGAGATGGTCTGTGGTAGTGTTTTATGCACTTGGCTGTACGCACACATATGTCCACTATTTGTCATAGCATTATGGATGCATTATTTTTTTAATTAAATAAGCTCATTAATTATAAATTGTGACCAACGATGTTGGGCTTACAATAAATAATATATTATAAGTATAGTATATTCGACGACCTCCTTAGTCGAGTGATTTGTACGTTTTCATGGTGCCGCCATCTCTAAGGTCCCGGGTTCAGCCCCGGTCGGGTCAATTTAGAAATTATTGTTTTTCTAAATTGTCTCGGGTCTGGGTGTTTTCTATGTATAATAAGTATGTATTTAGGTATTTTAAGTATGTTTATCCGTTGTCTAGTAACCATTTAACGAATTTCATAACGAAGCTTCTCTTGGGCTAGATAATTGGTGTGAGTGTAGGAAAGTTTATTATTATTATTACTATAATCATATCATATAAAAAAATTAAAATAAATATCCTAATTATGTTAACTTTCTGAAATTTGTAAACTTTGTTTACAAAGTCAGGACATTAAGTGACGTTTTGTTTCGTCTAGTTTCTTGCCAGTTCTTTTCCATTTACAGTTCTCCTGGTTTATTTTATGCTGATAGAGTTCAATGACATAACAATTTCTTTAAAAATCTAGTATAGAAGAAGAATAATTTTAATAATACCGAACCCGCCATCACTCGTAAACGCTACCCGCTAATCGCTCATCCCCCACACCGGTCTGCAATATTGATACAAGCTCTATAAAGCACACGAGTAAAGGCCCCTGCGCATCCCACGTGGTACCGCTGAGATACGGCAGATATTAGGCGCGATTGTTTGCTACAAAAGAAGGGATTATGCCCGATTACATTTTTATTGGGATCAGCAAACATAAAGTAGTCTGGTATATTATTATGCGTTTTGTTTGTGAAACAGATCCTTTTTCTGTTGCGTTTTCTTAATGAAACCTTTTTTCATCTTAGGTAAATTATTTAGAGTAGGTCGCTACTCTAAATAATTTACCTAAGATGAAAAAAGGTAAATTATTTAGAGTAGCGACTACTGAAGGTTCTCAATCATCATCATCATCATCATCATCATCAGCTCAGCCAAAACACGTCCACTGCTGGAAGAAAGTCTTCCCCAAGGATCTCCACAACGACCGTTTTTGTGCTGCTCGCATTCAGCGGTTCTCAATGTACCCAGCAAATTAAAAATCCAAGAAAAAATGATTAATTTGTAAACTTCATATTTATTTAAAATATGTAAGAAGTCAAATTACACACAAAGCTTTTAGAACAAGTAACTACTACTACAGATTTGTATTAACAGAAGATTAAGCAGCAAATAAATAAAGAAGTACATAGAGAATAATAAAACTTTATTAACATTTCTTAGCAATACATACCTATATTACTATAAAACAAACAGCATCGTATTCAAATGAACATTTCGAGCGTAATAGTGACAATCACTTACAACGGGATCACAATTAACAAACAAAATAATATATACAAGCAATAACCGTAACACAACAAAATGTAATCCAAAAGCGACGGATCCGTCGTTAATTCAACAAAACACCAATTCTTGAGCCCACATGACAATAACCGTTAGAAGGCCTATTAACATACAAAACATAGCATAACATATTTTGGGTGCTAAAATTTCAAGAATAACGCTGCGTGAAAAGTGCTGTGCAATATGTCCATTGCTGGTTTCGCAAATGGGAGTGAGGGAGGGGTTGAGTTAGACGCGCTATGGTGATGAAACACGATGGGCTAAATGGGAGAGGGGTTATTACAATATTTGCTAGGATCTCGTTATTTTTAAGTATCTGCCCGGCAACGGTTCTCAATGTTTGCCGCAGTATCGGTGGGCTGTTGTAATGAGCTACAGCGATTTTGTAATAAATTGGGGGTTTCATTTCATTGGGTGCAACCTCATTGGAATAATTTGGTTGTTATTTTTTGCCTGATAACTGTTTATTAGGCTGGAAATTAACAAAATATTTAACTAAGTCCCTTTTCTGTTATATGAGAACGTTGACCTACGTTTTAATTATGTCTAACAATTATGTTGGTTCCTTGGTTGGAGTGTAACGATTTGTGTCACGACATTTTTATTATAGGCAGTTTTGTTTTTGACAAACTATTGGTATAAAATAAGATGACCCTAATTTTATATAATTTTATGCAATATTCATTACAAATTAAGGTCAGAAAAAATCTTTAGCATCTCTCAATGCGTGGAACGTGAAACTAAGCAAAATTCCATGGCACACAAAAATGCAATGCACAAAAATTACATAGTGTTAATAAATTATATCTACATCAAACAATTACCACCAGAGTAGACTTACGAACCGATGGCAAAATGACGTTCATAAGAGCTATTTTGTAGCCTAAACTGATTAAATGATTTTGAATTTTTAACTAAAATCTAAGCGTTGGCTTCCTTGAAGTCCTTGTACCAATGCCAATGCGTGCGGGAGACGACAGTGTTAATATCCGCTAACTTCATCATCATCAGTAGTCCACAGCTGGACACAGGCCTCTCCATATGGTCGTCACTGAGCACGATCCGCAGCTACTCTCATCCGCTAACTTACTCGTTTATAATATTTAACAAAATCGAGGGCCAGAAGTTTGGGAGCCACAGTCGGCGTCACAACCGCGCGACACAACGCTGTAAATTATAATGTTTTATGGTTTAATACTGCAGATAAGGCGGGGTAAGGAGCCCTATTATTAACCGCGTTAAGGGGGACAAACGGCTACGTTCATGTTGGAGGTGGATTGACGGGCGGCTTACATATACTGCCTATATGTTACAGGCATTGAGCGAATGGTGGACGCATTGTGGGTTAGCTAAGTTTTTTTAGGAAAGAAATTGCTGGTGGCTGCCTATAGTTTATACAGTGAGCGTTCCCAGACATTTGAGAGGGTTTAGCAACTAAAAAGGTTGAAGGAACTCTTTAAAACCCTTTAAGCCGTACTGAAACATCCTCAGAGGCTATCTAGAGGGTAAGCTAGGGTTTTTGCTTGATAGTTTTGTACAAACACAAAACCAGGGTGCCTAGTGCAAGTTTTATTTGTGACTAGCTGTGCTCGCGACTTCGTCCGCGTGGAATAGTGACTTTCGGCAGCATTTTTAATTTTTTAGGCTCTTTTCCCGTTTTTGCAACATTTTTCACTGATGCTTCGCTCCTATTGGTCGCAGCGTGATGTTATATAGCCTAAAGCCTTCCTCAATAAATGGACTATCCAACACAAAAAGAATTATTCAATTCGAACCAGTAGTTCCTGAGATTAGCGCGTTCAAACAAACAAACAAACAAACAAACAAACAAACAAACAAACAAACTCTTCAGCTTTATATATTAGTATAGATTCGGGAAATTATAAGACATTGAAGCAACGCCCCCTGGCGACAAACAATAAGAATCAAAATGCTCACTTTTAATTACACTAGGCACCTGCGATAAGTTACTGTTATTTCATTAAGGCCCGATTTGTCAATCCTCAGATAAGTTTTATCCAACAATTAATATTGTCATTGTGACATATCTTCTAAGGAGAACCTGTCATTATGTTAAATTATTCAATTCATAAATTTTAACTGACGATTGAAAAATCAAGAGTCACTGTAATAGCAAATAAAAATCTAATAAGGATACTGCTATTTACAAACTTTTTGAATAATATTAAAAATAAATTAAAAATGTTATTGTACATAATTAACTTTAAACAAATTATCTATTGAATGTGAAAATCTAAGACATCGCTTTTGCTTAAGCTTTGTAAAAACTACATGCTTGTTTTAAGTCTACCTGGCTAGCTACCACCATCTTATTTAAATATGTCGTCATGCAATAATATCAATGTAATTAGCATTGCGTGCTCGAATCAGAAATGAGGAGATCCGCAGAAGAATAAAGGTAGCTGACATAGCCCGAAGAGTTGCTCAAGTGGCAGTGGGCAGGGCACATTGCTCGCAGGACTGATGGCCGCTGGGGCGGGATAGTCCTTGAGTGGCGACCGCGTACCGGAACGCGCAGTGTGGGCAGGCCTCCAACAAGGTGAACCGACGATCTGGTGAAGGTCGCGGGAACCCGCTGGATGCGAGCAGCACAAAACCGATCGTTGTGGAGATCCTTGGGGGAGGCCTTTGTCCAGCAGTGGACGTCTTTTGGCTGAGATGATGATGATGATGATGATGAATTAGCATTATTGCGTTCCGATGATTAGAGGTAAGATACCCAACCGATAAAAGTGCGCTTATACCTTCAGTCTTATCATCATATAACATCAGGTGAGTGAGATGAGTGCTTCACCGTTATTAGAACGAAAAATATATTTATTTTGTGTTTTAATAATTGGTATCTCAAACTCCTTTGTCCTATGAAAGGCTCGCCGAGCCGTTACTTGATGGCAGTCGTTAACACCCACCAACTCATTGTGCCAGTCGCTTTAGTTTCCCATTAAGCACTTCTCTCATTTGCCGATGCCCATGTGGGTAGACCAGTAGCCTATACAAACATGTTGATAACGATTATAGCCGTAATCTGTTGTTAACACTTCTCGAACGAAAATTTCACCAATAAAGAACTAGCTAAACACAGTTAACGTGGTACATACATTTTACTTACGACTGGTTTGTATCTCCTACTTTGTCTAGATTCAAGACTGTATTAATAAGAAAACCTCATCATATACTATAACGGACTGGACTGAGATGGGTCAAGTCAGTCCATCACCATCACCAACTCAAATACGTCCGTGTGGACGCACCAGCAGTGTTGCTGGGACACGAACCTTTAGCGTTAGGTACGTGCCTTTAGAAGCACGAAGACGCTCGAGATGATAAAACTTTGGTCACCCATCCGATGACCGGCCTTTGCGAAAATTGCTTAACCTTAGCAATCGCAGACCGGACGCGTTAACCACTGCGCCATCGGTAAATATACGCACCATTTGCGTTAAATATACCATACACATGTTCACATCACTTTATTCAAGCACACGTACCTAAAACCAACAAGGTAGTATTCAGGGTCGTTACTACCACCCCATCCGGGTTCCTGCGTAAGCCGCAGCATTTCGTTTTTCCTATCACCGCCCGTGACCCACTTAAATCCTCCGCAGACGATCCAACTCATTACAGCTCGATCCACATTTTTGCGCTCTCAAATTCACAACGTGTTTTACAGGCGGGCATAATGAAATCGTAAATCCGCCCGGATACCCGGGTATAATAGTGAAATATAAATTGGCGGGCCGCGGTTTGGCGCCGCTGCTCCGGCCGACATTTTTGCGGGCCGCTTCAATCACGCGTTTTATAACTTCACCAGGGGGCGCGTGTGCATGCTGTATTGTTGATGGAGTCGGTGGTGTCAACCTTTTTTGTTTTAATGACCGCTTTTTGTTTACTTTATTTTTGGTGGATAAAAACACTTTTGTGCATTATTCTATTTTCAAAAACATTGATTGATGTTGTGAATAAATGGTTGGCTTCAAGTGATTTAATGTACCTACTGTAGTGAAGGCACTTGTAGCCTACAAAATATACAATGTTTATAGAATAGAACACAATATATACATAAATTTTATATATCTCCTCGGATGGGACTTCTACTCTATATAAACTTTATTAAATTAAAAAATATTAAATTAAAGAAAAAACTTTAATTATATAATATCTCACATCCTCCGTGCACGCAACATACCTTAAAAGAGACATGAAGTTTTTTATTCACGTATTAACAATATGAATAGCTGAATGTCATGTGTAGATAATGTTTGAGAAAGAAAGAAAACAAAGTAATGTTTATTGATAATTAACATACTCATTATCTATGTTAGTTTATGTTGTTTAAGATCAGGAATAAAAAAAAGTCTCGACGACCAAAAGTCGTTATGAGATAAACAATTAAGTTGACTTTTTTGTACCAAACAAAAAATGTATTTGTACTTCATCTCCTTCTACTTAAAGCTTTTGAAGGTTGTTAGCCGTTAATGGTGGCTACTGTTTATAGTGACAAACTGTGCTTCTCATGCGCGCTTGAAGACAAGTCAAGGCACTGAATTAGTTTAAATATATTAGTTTTTTATATGTCAAAACATAGCGATGGTAATATGCTGCGGTACTAATACCACACGTACCTAAGTACAAGTTGATATGCTACTTGTATAAGAAGAAACTAACGCTGTCTATTGAGAAACATGCACAAAACACTGTCAAAACTAAATACGCTAAATATCCGGCCATTGAATACAAAAAAAAGAGAAGGAAAGTGTAAAAACCAGCCAAAAACCACCAGCGGGCCGCTTCCCGGTAAATTTATAATCTCCACCAACGCTAACACACTTTCACGTGTCAATGGATCCGCGTAAAAGCCTAAAAAGCCCAAAAAGGGGGGGCACAACAGGCGTGCATGCATCTTTTTCACTCGGCTGACAAATGGGAATAAAACGGGATGAGTCTACATGGGACGAAAAATCATTCACAAATTCTGACGGCGGCGGCGCGCTTAGCCCGCGCGGGCCGACTTTTTATCCGCCATCAATAAAAAGCCAAAAAGCGCGGGGAAAAAAACAAAAAGCGTGACGTCACGGGTACGTTTTCGCGCCGGCACCGGGCGAATAAATCAAGCGGCGCGCTAGTGTGGAGGCGGCTTCGGCCGAATTGTGGCGTTTATGGCTGTTTGATTTACACTACGAGCGCATTTTTACGTCGTGTCGCAATCGCGCCGCTGTCAAAGGACTGGACGGGTTGACAGTATTTTGATTGCACTTTTACTACCCTTGTTTACAGAAATCCATAAAAATATTAATATTTTCAAACTTAGCTACAAAAAAGCGTCCTTCACCCTTCTATTAGCTACTTATAAATTGAAAGTATCATGACGTATGCACCCACTTGTTACTTTATTTTGCGCTCAAATAGTAATTAAATATCAAGTAATCGCGCGCAGATACAGCTTACGCTGGTAACAAGAGTTGCAAGAATAATACGATCTCTGACACGTGTTTGGATGGCCATTGAATTTATGACTAACTATTTAGTTTTGTCAGGGACTCAAATGTTACTCGACCAAACGCACTCGGCTAATACTGTGCAGGGAACTGGTTTTGTGATATTTTACAGAAATACATTGATCAATAAAATACATTTATACGAGTATAAACAGCACTAAACAAATGTCTCGTAAAATGTTAAAAATGTCAATCATGTTTACGACACGTATCAAAAGAAAACGGGTTTTTATTTATTTAAGCGAATTGTTCTGTTAGTTTATAAAATTTATAGATGACCTCGGTTTTTTACTGACTCCAGCGGATAGAAAATTGTGTTTTAGTCCAAGACAACGCGTTCTACATCTAGCACGGAATATTCCCATAAACGTTTAAAATATGTAAATAACATTATTTTATTCCTAAATTGTCTGTTCGAATAATTTAAAACCAAACTCAACTGCTTCACAAATAAGAAAAAGAAATAAAAAATATTGGCCTCCAGACCGCTCCTAAAAGCAAATTAATTGAACGAACATGATAAGATAAGCTCACTCCTCCCTTATCTGGCCAGTGACTTTGACAGACACAGCGCATCATGGCTGATCAACTGGTGTCCCGCGCCCTCGAGAGCTCACTCGTTCACTCATTCACTCACCCATTCATTCATCCGCTCACTCCGATGTCGGTTTCGAGTGATCTCTGATCAACTTACGCGGATTTTTTTCTTTTTTTTTGTTATTGTCGAACGAATTTGAAAAAGGTTGACGTTTATTTTTAAGCCCTGTATTTAATGGCCTCCATTGAGAGGTATTTTTTGATCAAGTTAATTTGACATTGAATTTAACATTCCGTGAATTTGTTTATAATGTTTAACTTGTTTGTTTATACCTACCTATTTTTTTTAAGTAAATAGAATCTACATACTTTTTACTTTATGTTAAAGATTTTTTTTAAATATATAAGGCATTAGCAAATTGGATAATAATACCTATATTTTATTTTCTGTAATATACTTAATAACATATGGCGACAATTTTACTGTAGCCAGATTTGACAATAAACATTGTAGAAATACCGCAGCCCCGGACACCACGCAAGAATAAGTTGGGAGCTTAAAAGTTTCGAGTTAAGTTAATAAGTTACGAGGAAAAACTCCGAGCCCAACAGATTTCCTCCTTGAGTATATTTTATTAGGAATATTACACAGATTGAAAAGCTCGCTCGCTTATTCGCAGACTGGAAAGTTAAGCAACATTAAATAAATATGGGTGCATTGGGATGTGTAGAATGTTTTATTTTTAAATGTAGAGTCACAAGAATTTGTATTGTTTTAACTGTTGTTATTGCATTGTTGTGTTCTAACAATATATTAGTAATTTTGACTAAAATTTATGTAGAATTTATTAATTATGTTGTTTATTCCATAAACAAAAAAATTTAATTTAAAATGTAATTTTTAAAATAACGCCTGATTCCATTAATTATTCCATAAAGTTTTACATTAGACTACTTTTTAAAATATAAATCGACATCTGGATTAGGATTCGTTTGACAGTTTATATTTATGTTGAAGTAATATTTATCACATCATCTTATTTCTTTGTTTAAGAGGCAAGGATTGACAATTAAACATTTAAACAGACAGAGACATTTAGACAATTAAACAGCAAATATTCTGCGTAAAACATAGCCTAAGTTGATGGATTTAGTTGCTACCGCTTCGAGGATAAAGATGTCAACGTGAATATTTATGTTATTTAAAAAGCAAAAACTAGTCCTAATACCATTTTGATATAAAAATATTCACAACAGTGTGCAAAAGAAAAATCGTAAGGTGACTTTCAAATCGTCGCTTCGTTAATTTAATTCATTCCAATCACGGCTGACATTTGCATGTCGCTGTGCCAGCTGTGATTTACCGAGGTCTGACCTGCTGATATTTGGATAGACAAACAGATAGACTCGTCGTGTTCCATTATGGTAATTCCCAAACAAATATTGATAGGAGCTTAATATCAATAACCGCATCAAATAATAATATTGCGCCAAATGCCAATTGACAAATTACTATGCGGTATTTTTAAGACTGCATCTTCGCTACGAGGACTCACTTTATTAGGACAAGCTGAGCTTAATATTAATATTTAATTTATCAACTTTTTATTTTTAAGTGCTAACTGCAAAACTTACTACTTATAGCGTTGTATTATCAAATATTATGTGGTATTTCATCTGTAAAGATGAATCAGCATAGCCATCGGATGCAATAACCGTTGGATAGATGGCACTCTGCCGCTAAAAAGCAGTCAAAAAATCAAAAAAGCAGTGCCAAATTTTAGTGCTTACGTCAGCCTTCCCGGTAGCATAATGGTCAGTGCAGCCGCCCGGATTGTGAAGACCCAGGTTCGATTCCTGGCTGGGTCGGGTAGTCAATTAATTTTTTCACTGTATTTTATAAATATTTAATTTATCTTTTTGCAACTAAGGAATTGTAATTATTTATAAATTTATATAAATTAAAAGATAATAGTTAACAAACAATTAATTTAATACGGATCCACTTGCATTTATTTTACTTATTTTATTTTTCTGACTTTTCTAACTCTTTTTCAAAGTTCATTGTCACGGGGAGAATGTTTATATTGGTCGTCTTAAAATTAATAGCTATCAGATAAGCTACCGTCGATTATTTTTTACAAGAGTAAAAAAATATAAATTTGTTGTATGTCATAAGTAAAAAATTTATAAAAAACTAACAAGTTTGCAACTTCGTATAGGTAATCAATAAATCCGTTGAAATTAACTTTTGGCAACGACATACTATAAATGCAAATTAATTAAATCGTGAAGTTAAGTTCATATTTGGACAACTCCGATGTTAGTGCAAACTGACATTAACATAGACTACCAAACGATGCAGTGGTAAGTACCATCAATACTTCAAACAAATAGTACTGTGGTGGTCACTATAACATGACGCGCGGGATTTCAAAAATGAACACGTGATCCGTCTTTTGTTCAGTGCGTTGGTACGGAGCAAGCTTGAAGCGAGTTCATGCGTGTGGAATCCTCATGAGAAGACTTACGCTCTGCTTTTGGAAAAGGTGCAGAAGGCTTTTCTGCGTTACCTATACAAGCATAATGAAGGTTTTATCCATCCCACTAAGTTTTTCCTAGGGTGTCTCGGCTTTAATTCATTGGAAACTAGGCGAGCTTATGACCAGGTTATAATATAATTTATGCATGTTCAAAATATGTCGTGGCATTGTGGATGCACCTGATCTCCACAATGAGTTGATTCGGCTTTACGTCCCGAATAATTACCATCGCAATAGGAGACACAAACTGTTGGCTGTACCCGCTTGTCGGACGGTGTCCCGCGCTACGTCCCCAGTGCCGCGCGCACTCTCCGCAATCATCGCACTCCAACCTTGATATTTTCGCAGATGAATGGAAGGTGGACACATCTATGTCTCTTGTCTTTTGTAAACGTACCTAGTTGATTAATTTGCATGTTATTATTATTATTACCTATTTTTATTGTTTACACTTTTGTTGAGTATTAGTAATAATTAATGGCTTCTTTGCCATAACTTGTGTTTACCTGTAATTGGCTGTGCATTCAGTTTGAAACCACATTGCAATTACCTAGCGAATAAGTTTCAATGTAAATTAGCTGATGATAAATCAAATAAACAAAATAAAAATAAAATAATTATCTTATTATTATACTCTTTATTCATTTTCTTTCTTAAAACTAGATTTTTACAATATTTTAATATAAAAAAAATTAAACATTATAAAAACCTAATCCTAGAGTACCGCCAGCAGCGAGGCAGGGCCCAACCTTCCGGTGGTCAGGGCCGCAGAGTAAGGAACCTCCTGACAATACGTGCCATATCAAGGAGTACTGCTTTCTGAATCTGACCCTTGATCCAACCATCAAGCGAGAGCATCTTAAGGTGTTGGTCGAGGTTGGTTTGGTTTGTTGGTTTGTTTATTATTATTACCTATTATTGTTATTTTTTAATTGTTTTTTCATATTTTTAATTTTTAATTTTATTTTTATACTTTTGATTATTCTCTTTTAATCTTTTAAAATTTTATTTTCTATTAACATTAATAATATTAAAATAATAAATGGATACAATCAAATAGTTATAATAATTAAATTATTATAACTCTTTAACTCTTTTAATTATTTAATTGTATTAATATGTTTCTTGATTAATGCAATTGGTGTATGTAACCGTGCTAATCAATTAAATAAAATAAATAAAAAATAAAAAAAATAGTTACGTTTACGCTAGCGCGCTTTACCTTTATAATTTCAAGTTCATAAGTTAGTAGGTGTAATAAATCCTATAAAACCTAAAACCTATTCGGAATTTTATAAAAAGTGTTACTTTAACATCAAGTCTACGCCAAGGCTTTGCTATTAGTCCTACAACGAAGACCTTTTCCCGTAAAACAGTAACCAACTCGGCCAGGGCTAGACTTGAGCTTACGATACAGTTCGGAACATAATTTCGGATACGAGTTGCGTTCAATTCGCGTCCAGTATGTAAACAGGGCAACACCGTCACAACGCGTCCGCTACGCTAACAAAACTGTCACGAAACAAACACTCACATAAAACGTCCCCGAGCCAAGATAACGTCGGCGAATAATCGGTGACGTTATCCCAGCGATCATAAAAAACGTTTCTTAACGGTCTGCGAAACGCCGCTCGCATTCCGGTCACGTCGATGCGAACTGATTGACGCGAGACGTTCGCGCCTTCTGGAAATCAACCCCACGGCGCCCGCCCCCTCGTCCCCAGGGGGCCGGCGCCCCCGCCGACTTGACCCCTAACCCGGGCAAGAAACATGTGAAAAATGTCATTGATGCACTCCACGGGCTGCGCTGAGTGCTTTATACAGTCGTTTGGACGTCACTTCGGTATACAAACGGGTATGCGTTATTTTTTATTGTTATATGTTATGTTAATGGCGTACTAGCTTTCTGTTAAAGGAAGGATTATGGCCGATAATTTTGCGACCTACGTATAACTTTGTTGACTTTTCTTGAACCTTGGATACGATTTGCAGCTACCTACAGCATTAAGTGTAAATATAAATTTCTAGAAAGGCACGTTCTTTTGTCTACAAAAACAAAGGCAATCACGTTTGCAGTTACAACAATCGACATTATGCCTTTCACAATGTCACAAAACTAAACTGCGGCCTGTATTAGCGAGGCGGGTCGGCGAGCTGTCAGATAACGTCAGATACCGTCACCGCGCGGCAACGTCGACCGCTCGGACGTCAAAAATAACGTCACCAAATAAACTTGCGGTGCAAACTTGCGCGGCACAGGGGTGGGCTTGGGAAAGTTTGTTAATTTGGACGAGCAATTGGAATACGGCCCTGGCCCGCACTGCGTGAGTTTGAATTGCACGCAGCTTAGAATAAATAGCTCGACGGCGACAGTTGTTAAACGTCGGGTTTGCTGAAAAAAGTTGTTTCACCAACGGCATTGTTTGCTCACACACTTTCGGAGGTATGGCTTGCAAGATTTATGTGACCGTTTTGTAAGTTGGTTAGCAATAAAACAGACAACTCAATATATTTTAGGAGCTTTTTTGAATATTTAGTAGGTGTAGCGGATAGTTTGTAGTCAGTTAATACATTATTATAAACAAAGCCAAAATAAACTTAGTTGGCTACTTATTCCGTATTAGGATCCTGATTTCTACTTATTTTCTGCATATAGCTACGAATTGCTATTCGTATTCACATTGCAAGTTGTTTAAATCATAGTCATTTATGATGTTTGATTAATTATACATCGAAAATCGCAAAACATCTTCTAATGTTAATAGATGATTATCTCCGAAATACTACTTTCATCCAAACTTAATTTTTATAATTCTTTACAAATAGTAACACAGAGCTTCAGATATAAAAAAAGTCTAATTCCATACCAAACTTAACTACTTATCAATTAAGTTAAAACGAATTCAAACGAAAGAAAGAGACAATAAAACCAAATAAGAAGACTAGGAAATAAGTAAAATATAATCAACTCCCGAGTCTGTGCAAACCGCACCGCAGCGGAAACAGACGGGCCCGGCCACCAATACAGACGTAATAACGCAAAAACTCTGAACAATAGACATTAATAAGACGGAGCGTAACGGGCGCGCCGAGATGCGCTTATTAAAACATTTCAGCCGGGCAATATCTGACGATAGCGCGACGCGCAATATGTGCCGCAAACTCGGGCCGCATGTGACGACCTGTGGGAATCGCCGAGAAAACTTCATTAACTCCAACGACCCCCCACACCCTCGGTCCCACCCTGTGACGGACTCGACGGACGGGGACGGCCGCTTATTACGTCTCGAACGTGCCGCGAAATCGAAGAAATGTGACGTAAATACGTGAGCCGCTCGCGAGCAATCGTTCCGCTGATTGGCCGGCTTTGTGTGCGGTTGACCGTTAATTCGATCTGAGGCTTTTATTATTGATGCCGTCGTCTCGAGTCGCCCGAAACAATATCTCGTCAAATGCTGGCTGATGGTGGGGACGAAGGGAAGCTTTCACGATTTCCTATTATCGTGTAAGGTTGGGAAGAAAAATCAGGGCTTGTGAGAGTTCAACTCGCGTCAAAAGGGTTTCGTACAAACAATCGCCAGTAAACCAGCTTTGTAATATGATAATTTTACGCAAATTATGTTGCGAGCAGTTACAACTCGGAAAAGTATTGAAAATAATTCTACGAGCGGGCTCACAACCTGCACCCTACTTACCGGGTCAGGTGCACGATCGTGGCTCCGTTCAACTTGTGCAATTTAATCATATAATTGGCATTGAATGTGACCCGGTACGCCGGCGAGTGCGGGTTCTAATCCCGGGTATTGATAGTTTTCAACATTTACCAAGAAGCTTTGAAACTAACTGTTTCGTGCGATATAGCATCACTAAGTAAATTAGTGCATATTTGCTTTATTTATTGCTTGTTTTGCATGTGTATATTTGCATGCAGCATCCGAGCGCGATAAACAAATAAGTTATTGGAATTAACACTAGGTAAAATTAAGTAAGTAAGAAAACAGCCTATAATTCTCCCACTGCTGGGCAAAGGCCTCCATCATTGAAATCAAGTTATCGCTACAAATGATGGGTAATGGCTTAATCACCACGCTTGCCAAATGCGGGTTGGTGATCACAAACCCGGGCTGTGCATCGAAAAATCCGAAATACACTTTGCTCGACCTGGGAATTGAACCCGGGACCTTCGGGTATCGGGCCGACCGCTTTGCCGCTCGGCCACCGAGGCGTACATACACACTAGGTATAACACTAGGTACATATTTTACACATTGCTCGCAGGACTGATGGCCGCTGGGGCGGAATAGTCCTTGAGTGGCGACCGCGTACCGGAAAGCGCAGTGTGAGCAGGCCTCCAACAAGGTGGACTGACGATCTGGTGAAGGTCGCGGGAAGCCGCTGGATGCGAGCAGCACAAAACCGGTCGTTGTGGAGATCCTTGGGGGAGGCCTTTGTCCAGCAGTGGACGTCTTTTGGCTGAGATGATCATGATGAAGTACAATTCCCTTTGATATCAAGTTTACCCGTAACCATTTCAGTAAGGCCCTGGATTTATTCAAAATTTGTGTACCCGATCCGAA
Source organism: Eudonia lacustrata (assembly GCA_947562085.1). Taxonomy (NCBI): domain Eukaryota; kingdom Metazoa; phylum Arthropoda; class Insecta; order Lepidoptera; family Crambidae; genus Eudonia; species Eudonia lacustrata. The sequence continues at coordinate 24,832,039 of OX387314.1, forward strand.
CCCTTCGGAAAATCTAGTAGGGCATGATGCCGTTCCCTCTAGAAAACCTCCGAAGGTGGTTCGTTTCACACGGCTTGAGGAACCCTCGAGGAGGAGGAGGAGTTTCTGGCCGCCTCCAAAACGCCCTGTGAAGCTGTAAATGCCGTCTGCGGCAATCAGCAAGACCTCTCCAAAAAATCAAAATTTGTGGATGTTACACAGATAGTGAAAGCGGCTAATATCGAAAACTTACATTCAAACACCACCGTATTTGGTTCACGAACGCTTTGTGCCAAATTACATCTGTGTGCCAAATTTTAAGTCAAATCATTAACTTATTTTCGAATACATTGCATTTGTATGACAAACAGACCGTTTTTCTTTGACCGTTTTTCTTTCAAACTCTGTGTGAGTGTCAATAAAAATATTTATATTCTATTCTGTTCAATGCTATTCTTTGATTAAATGTCACAGAACTCTAAAGAAGTGAATTCATTCTTATTTTTAAAGAATGTGTTCAGATCTGAATAATTATATTTTTAATGATAACATTTAATTTTACATGAAATTATCCTATCGTCTTCATGTGTGGTCTATTCAAATGGCAAGCCACAATTTAAGCAATTTAATATCTTCATATCACTATTTGCATAATTTTTTGCATAAATTACGTTCATAATGGCAATTATTTTGCGGAAATTAACAATATTAGTTTATCTTATCAGTATAAAAAGAATCGTTATTTTGCTATTATTACCTACTTGGATCAAACACGATAGTAAAAGTTGTTCATTTTTAATTTAAATGTCGAACATAGTAGGTAATAATATGGCCGTTATTATGTCTATAAAATACTAATTAGACAAGACAAGCTTACTTATTAGACAAGATAAGATACTTATCGGAATTTTGGCGGAAAAGTGAAGTCCCGCTGTCAATATAGTTTTATAAAGAAGAAAATGTTGGGGAATTAAACGAAACAGCGCAACGTAACTTTTTAAATTCACTCAAGAAGTCCCAGTGGGGTCTCGTAGTTTTTACCGAAACTCAAAGGATTTGGGGTAACATCTTTAAATTACTAAATAATTAGTTACATATCATCAATCAATCATCCGATTGCGATGGTAAGCAAGTTGGTAAAACCATCACGGTATTCGGCAAAGGTTGAAGGCGGCCCGCTAGTTAAACTAGCTTCAGTTATTTTACTGAGAGATAAACAATAAAAACAATTCTACAGTACCTATATCTTTGACATGGATGATTAAAGTGTTAACCGCACCGAAACACGGTACGTATAAGCAATGTCAAATTAAATAAAATTATCATATTTTCTCGTCAACCACTTGAGTATAAATGCTCTAAGAGTATAACCATTAAAAGTTGTCGATTAAAAAGAAAAAACTTTGTCGAAAATTATTTTAAATAAGGAACGCCATGTTTGTCTAGGGCTGCCGCTTTCTCGGAAGCGGACCACACGCGCGCGCTGACGTACCGGCCGCGGTAATTGTCGGTACAGTCGCGCGCGGACGGCAGGTGTGCCCGAAATAAGCGACATAATACTGACCTACTGGTTACTCGGTGCGTGTGTGTTAATCGACGTGTCATACATATGTCACTAATAGACAGTATAGAGAGAAACAATTTGGTTTTGAGTTGAAATGAATTTTTTACGGATCTACACGCGTTTATTTTACATACCTATTATTTCTTATGACGATGACGTTTTGATCTTTTGAAGTCACAGAGAATGAAGTCGTCTCGAAATGATAATGTTAGTAGCTATTTTTAATTCGGTCCGTTTCATTCACCACCTACTCTACTATTTACTCGTATTTATTGCATCACGACGATGATAAAATGAATACGAGAAGAATTGATATGAAGCGGGCTGTGATTGTTGTAATCTTAAGAAAACAATATTAAAATCAACTGTCAAAATATTAAAAACATATATGTAAATCGTTTCGGAGATACATTTGACTATATCAAATGTATCCCCGAAAAAACTTACAATCACAACATTGGCAATCATGCAAAACTATTCTAGTTCGATTTTTTACTAACAAGTCTTCGGTCGTACAAAGCTCATGCCAAAATGAGTCGCGAAGTGCAAACGCGTAGAGCGACCGCTGACTGACAGACCGCCACGCCAACCGCCAAGCCGTCAAGACGCCAAATGTTTGCCAAAGCGGTCCACCGATCAATCATCGGCGTCTGCGTCGAGGAATCAAGGCTGCGTCTGAATAGTGCTGTTGTGTAAGGAGACGTCACTCTCGTTTGGACCAAAATAACAACCATTTATCGATGTTTTTGTAAAAAAATTGCCTTGCCTTGTTTTCGTTAAAGTTGTCAAACGGCAAATAAAACTCGCATTAGGCACCCAGGATAGACCATTGATTTCAGTCTAAAAGGTTAAAGAAAAAGTTTTATATTGTTATCCTCAACCTATTACCAGCAGCGATTTTTTTTGTCCGCTTGGCTAATATCCTTCTCCTCATTCAAATCTGTCGCCATTGCAACCATATTAGTAGGTAGTTGTGTGTTCCGAACTTCCGAACGTTGGAGATAAGGCAGCCAGTTTCTTGGTAGTGATGATTCTGGGTGAAGTGCGCTTTTACCTACGGCCTTTTGGGCACTTATTGTCAAGTTAGTTAAGGGCCAAGCACGACTCCTGGAATAATTAAATAGCAACTCACTTACATAACTCGTAGATTACTAATACATTTACCGTCCTGCTACACCGAATAAATAATTTGAATTTGACATACACATAAAAATAAAGAAAGAGGTAGGTATGTAAGAATCGCTGCAAGGTGTCTGCCTCACCCTCACAGGCGTGACTGTATGTACGTATGTATGTATGTATAGTACACATAATAGCCAGATTGAGTTATCGAGTTTCTAGTTATAATTAAAATTAAAATAATATTTAATTAAATCCCTTACTCTAATACAAAAACAACAAACAAAACAAAAAATAAACAAAGCTTTGTTCGTATTATTAACACTCCCCAATAAGACAAGTTGAGGCTTAACCCTTCAATTGTCGCATTTTTCCCGCCAAGCCGCGGCCGCCGTCAATCACGCGTCAGCGGGATCGCCGTCCGTCTGTCCCGCCACCTGACTCTCAGAATCCACTTAATCTTTATTGACATAACACTGCTCCTTGCAATCAAACACAATCAAAAATAACCTTTGCGACCATGATATAATAGAGTCGGTAATTACGGCATTACAATATTGGTAATGGTATATTGGATGGTGTGTTCATTAGTAGCTCGTTTTTCTTGTTAAGTAGACAACGTCTCTGATATATCGATTTTTATGGAAGGCTTTTTAGTTCAATTTTTTGGGTTTATTTTTAATTTTGTTCTTGACATTTGAACATATACCTCTTTAATTACGAGGCTCTTTTCACGACTTTGTATATAACTGCAAGAATACAGTTTTACAACTGTTTAATAATATAAAATAACAATCATTATTCAAATGAAAAGAATTAAAAGTTTACATTATTACTATATCAATACTCGGTGTCAATATATGAATCAGTGTAACTTTATTGTCATCTCGAGTCGTATATGCCACAAATTACTTATCGGAGAGTTTAAAATGTGTATTATTATGTGAAAAATATATCATAAGCTGTTATATTGACAATGGTAAACTAGACAGAACATAGATAAAAAACCGCTCATCATCATCATCATTTTACTTTAAACATCCCACAACTGGGTTCAGACCTATATGAACAAAAGCACATTAGGATATAAGGTCATAACCCATCATTCTGGCACGTTGCAACATACATACATTCGTACGTGCGATTATTGTAACTTACAGCATCTACTGCGAACGTAAACCGTACTTACGTCCGAAATCGACAACCCTAACCATTTAAAGAAAAACAAATGAATTTAGAACTTAAAAATTCCAATTTGATTTAATCGTATCGCAGCTATCGCTCGAAGCCGTCGTAGTGCTCGATGACGCCATTACGAGATTCTCACCTGACGGACGGACGGACGGCCGAACGGCCCACAAAAACAAACAATGGCCGGGCGTGCGCGCATCGCCCTTTCAGCAGCTTATTGTAGACAAACATGAGAGATTTTTTATTTATTTTGATGACTAAGTTAGTTTCGCTGAAGTTGTGTAGATACGACTTAGTAGAGGTACTTTGAGATAAATACTTTTCGGTAAATTGTTTTTTTATTTTACCTCTTAATTTTGAATTTTTTTTTAAAGGGAAAACGCCTTAAGCGCCAAAAAGGCATCTGTGGGAAATTAATGTTAAAGTTAACTTTAAAGTACTCTAATATTTTTTTTTTAAAGGGGTCACTTAGCCGGCGACGATATAAAACATATTTAATTTATTCAGTTTAATAAAAACAAGTACCAAAATTACTTTACGAGCTCAATAATATCCACACAAAGCTCAACGTCACTTTTTGTCTCACATTTACACATATCAGCGGTTTGATTGATTGATGTTTGCACAGTGGGCATTAGAGGGCCGAGCCTTATTGATATTAAGACGTACGGCTCCGTAATTATAATATTATTCATCAAAAAACTCGGCTGCCGTATCCGACGGACAATCGCCGGATTGACGGATTGTGCCCAACTTTTTTGACGGCCGACCCACTGTTAATTAATTTGGATTGATGGCTCCAATGTTGATTGATTGTGATTTATTTTTATGACACGACTTTATTATAATTTGGATTTATTGAAATAGTTTGGTTAATAAGCGGTTGAGTTATATACATGAGCTGTTAATTGAATTACAAGGGTTACCCATCATCGTTTTTTAAGAAATTTATAATGATTTATTGGTCTGTTTAGTTATGGGTAAAGACATTTTGAGGCACTTTGGTAAAAAGGAAGCTTGTCTAAAACTTTTGTGAGAAATTGTACATGTAGGAATATTATTTTTTACACTAAATTTTACAAAATTTAGTGAAAAGGGGTATATATAACCTCGTAGCTCGTAGCGAACGCAGCGAACTTTTTTAAACATTAAAAATTAGTAAGTGTTTTTAATTCCAGAAATAAGTTAACTCCAAGCTGATAAGGTTGCAGGAACGATAGTGCACTTAACATGGTCCAGACTAAGTTGGTCGTTCTGAGGAACTGTGCTAATTTGCATATCCTTTCCAAGCTTCAAGCAATGAAGATGAGACTGAATGAGAATGAAGAATGAGTTAAACATAAGTTTGATTAGACATATTGTATGCAAGGTTTTGTTTAACGAAATTTACAAATTCAAATTCATTTACATATAGTTACAAAAATTTGCTCTATGAATGTCATTTTGTCAGTAGATACGTAGGGCAGGAGATTTTGTACTGAGAAGGACCGTCAACAAACTCAGTAAGAGCATTTCTATTCTTCCTTTCTTTTTCTAAATTATATTCTAAAAAGTTGCCTCAAAACAAATTTACTAACATTATTGCAACATAACATGGTGGTAGATAGACATAGATAGACATTTTACAAACCCTACCAACATTAGTATACTAAAGCTATTTTTATGAAAAGCACCTTGGGCTCCAAGAGACCACAGACCTTGCAAAGGATTTGAAATTTCAGACTGTAGGTACTATTTGTATACAATTTACAATACTTTTACTATTTAATTAGTACTTAAAATAAGACTAGGTACAACACGTATACCTAAATATTTACAATAAAACAGTTCTGTAAAGTTGACAGACTTATTGACTCGTTTCGTATGAGGGATGCGACGTCTGTCACAAAACGACGAAAACCTAAGGTGGGGAACGACGCGCAACGTCCGGCGCGGGCGCACCGACGGACGGACGGACGGCCGACGACGGACACCGCTGACGTGTCAATAACCATCGCCGAACAATTTGTTTACTTTTTTTATAGAACGGTTGGCAAATGACTCTTCTCTGCCTGATGTTATGCATCAGCTGACTACAGATGCGAGGACAGCAATGGAGCAGAACTGTGCCTCACTAAATCATCACATCCAAATTGATTCTTCATATTTCGTTTTGACACCAAGTTGTAGGAAGAAGGAAATACGTGTGCTGGAAGGGAATTCCATGTTTTGGTGGTGCGACAAAGAAATGTAGTTAAGACGTAGCACTTTTATATTCTGTTACTTATGAGCCTATACAACGTGTTACTAAAAGGTGTGGTCAAAATGAAAAGATCCAAAGTGTATCGCATCTAGAACTTATATGTGTTGTTAGTAAATATTTATATTAGTGAAGTTATCCGCGTCAGGCGCGCATATGCAAGCTGCAATGATCATAAATGTAAGTACGATCGACAAATTTTAAGGATATCCAGTTACAAACATTTTTGCTTTAACGTGGCGATCGTAGTAACTCCGCCTACCATCAAGATGACTGTTGCAGGCTCCGAAGTTAAATAATAACACAACTGGTTAATGTATCGGAGTATAATTTCTGACTAGTTTAATAACTAAAAATACAGGTATATATATTAATCTATAAACAAAGAAATTGGCGGGGGAGATTTGTTGATGGTAGAAAAATCACGAAACAGGAACTAATGAGTTTTGCTTAATTTACATAACATGTCTCTATATTAAATCACGTTATTAATTATCTCGATTAAATATCACGAACATTACGTGCTATGAATATTGTGCTGACCGCACATTACATCCCCCTTAGAAAAAAAAAATGATTTACAAAATAACATTATTAAAAAAAACAATGCATAGAACCCTAATTAAAGTTATGAACAATAACTTAGTGATATAGTAATATTAACCTTGACCATAAACAATGCGCGTAAATAATTCTGACATGTGTTTTGATGAATCAAACAATACTATAATAGTAATCGTAACCTTGCAGAATACGCGTCAATGAAACATGCTGATTCCGCATCTTGCTCCGTGTATATGTTGCTAGCGCCGATTATACTACTTGTTGTGTAGCCTTTCTTGCTTCAGCAATGAATTTGTTCTTGCACGTTTGTAGCATTTTGTAACCACTAACACTTATTATCATAGCAGTTGAAATTCCGATCGCTATGAAAATCCAATATTGTCCATTTTTGTGTTCCATAGAATGACCAGTAGCAAACCTTCCGACCTTTTTTTGAGCCATTTGTTTTAGTTCATTGTTAAAGCTTAAATAGGAATTAATTTCTTTCTTAAGATTCCTAATGGTGGATATCCAGAAAATTTGTCAAAAACAAATGGGGCGGGTATAGCCATTGCACAGAAAAATCGGCCTAATGGTGGATATCCAGAAAATTTGTTGATAGTACATAGAGGTTACTGAACCACTAGGGTTGTGACTTGTTTATTTTGATGTGACGTCACAATAGAAATATTAAATTAAAAATTGCAATAACACATTAAAGTTAATAATCATGACTTAGTAGCTCTGCATACAAGATCTAGGTCGGATACGCTTTAGATCTATTCATTTTGACCACACCTTTATGTTACACGTTGTATACATACATTACTATATCCCGTACAAGCTTCAAAGTTACAACTTTATCAAACCAATCTCTTCAGCCTATTGCCGTCCACTGCTGAACGTAAGCCTCCCCGAAAGAGCGCTAACCATCCCGCTCCTGCGCAGTCCGCATCCATCCACCACCTACCATATTTTTCAAGTGGTCGGTCCACCGAGCAGCAGGGCGTCCTACACTGCGTTTGCCTTAACGTGGTCATATAATTAAATTAAAAAACCAGTAAGCCAATTTAAATTAAACTTTCTTTGATGTAAAGTTTAAATCGCATAAATTCGGTAAAACGTTTTTTTATTTACTAACTAGTAAAATAGTACTTAACTAGTACTTAGTAGTAAATAGCCTTTAACTGACTGCTGGGCAACGGCCTCCATCATTGAGATCAAGTCGCTACAATTGATTATTGATTGATTTATTAACTAGTTTGATAACAAAGGTGTTTTGTTACCTTGGAGGTTATTGTCACTCGCGTCTGTAAGTTTAACTCTTTCCTCAAAGACCGGCAACGCACATTGATAGTAGTTCAGTAAGTATAGTAGTTTTTAATTATTAGTAAGGGTAGGTGCTCGGTGCTCACTGGCCAACGTGCTTACGCGGGTGATGGGGTGACGCAATCAATAAATGGTTTTATCTACCGGTTGATTGATCGCCGCGTGTTAGGCGGCGCTGGTTTTTTGCTGAACTTTAGTACGGTAACAATTAATTTGATTATTTTAAATATCTACTATATGTTATCGGTCGTGTGACGTGACATATTGCGTGCGCGCACTTGCGGGCTATGTCGACCTACGACGAGAATTACGAGAATCTAAATAGCGGTGCACTCATCATCGTCGTTTAGTGCCATCTTCATCATCTTCAGAAAATTTTGTATACTGATCACCAAACATCAGTAGTTTGGTGATCGGTATACAAAATTTTCTGCGATCCCATATAGCTGGTTTCAATTAGCGATAACTATGTCCAGTCCACTTTTTGATGTCGTCCAGCCATTTGCGTCGCGGACGTCCCGGAGCAGTGCACTGTTTCAACATTAAATCTGAAGATATCGTTTGTACACTCAGGGGCGCATCTAACTGCCCACCCCGTCCTTTTCATACAAACATGCTCACTTAGCGACTCTATACATAAAAATGTAAATACATTTCTGCAAAGATCTGTATGCTAATGTTTAGGTTAAGCGTTCGACTGTTCAATTAGCATTTTGAAAGAGTACTGAAACCATTGCATTGGTTCATAGAGGCAGAACAATGAATGCTTCATCACATTATATACAATGTGATATGGCAATAAAGTAATGCTTTGCATAAATGAAGGTTTGGAAACGGAAAGACATTTTCAAAACTGTTCAAAGTGCTAATTGGATAGTCGAACGCTTAACCTAAACATTAGCATACAGATCTTTGCAGAAATATATTTACATTTATATGTATAGCGTCGCAAAGTGAGCATGTTTGTATAAAAATAAGGGGTTGGGCAACCACCCACCCCGTTATTTGCGGCACATCTAACCAGATGTGCCGCTAAGTGTATAATAAACTCGTATATTTTAATGTAAGCTTTTATAATTATGGCTATATGTTATACTAGAAGTTTACTCGCGACTACCGGAATTAAAAAATAACAATAATTGGCAGTGGATCGGTTTTGGGGATCAGACCGGAATAACTCACTTCGTCCGCGTGGATTTGAGATTTAAACAGAAACTCTTTTTTTAAATAAAATATAGCCTATGTTACCCGCAGGGAATGTTGCTTTGTGTCAGTGAAAGAATTTCTGGAATTAGACCAGTAGTTCCAGGGATTTGCCCCGACATACAAACAAACAAACTAACAAACGTTACCTCTTTATTATAGTATTGATATACGCAAACTTGCAAATACAAAAAAAATATACAAAATATAAATACGCAAATTTTCAGCAGAGCGTACATTTTTGTACTTAATTTTGTTAGTGATATTTCATGCAAAATATGAAGCTATAATATTCATGTAGCTCTATCTACCTATATGTTTCCTAGATTACCGTAACTGTTTTTCTAAAACGCCAATGGTATTTTAAGACGACACCTCGTTTTGTGAACATTCAAAAAGGCTGATCCTTACAGACGCTGCCATATGGTCGATCGCAAATTATCAGTTAAACTAAAAAATAGTGAAAAAAAATTGGTTTTAGTTATCAAAATATGCAACAACTAAATTACTAACATTGATATTATCAATATATTTGAGTGGTTTCCAAGCATATAAATTAAGTAATTTTGTTGTAATTTCAACAATAGTGATTTTTCAGTGGTGTTTTCGAAAATAATTATGATCGAGTCAAAATTATACAATCGTGTATTTGAGCTAGAAAATTCAAGATAAAGACATGAATTTGCCTATATCAACATTTCAGATTCGTAAGTCATATTATAGTCTTAAACTATTCGACGGAAGTTGGTGCATTTTTTCAGTGTGTCGCCTTAAGAGCGTTTACGCCGCACACTAGCGCCGCCAATGAAAAAACTAAACCATAACATGTCAGGTGTTCATTAGGTGACGTAAAAATGCTAAATTACTTTATTCAAATAGTTTGTTGAGCATAATTTGATTTTCTGTCTCTAATTACTGGATATGTTTTTTTTTTCATTGGCGGCGCTAGTGTGCGGCGTAAACGCTCTTAAGTATTTTAAATTTTTTAAGCTATTGATGTTACATCAAGACAATAAAACTTGTAAATTAAGAAAGTAGTCGTGCTACACCTGGGTTAATGAGACAGCATAAAAACCAACCTCACATCACGCCTAATCTCATTTTTGCAAGGAATGCTTTACCTACCATTGTTATCGATCATTGATAATCCGATAGTTATCATTAATCGATAAATAAAACTTGCCTAATATCATGACGATGCGTGCTAGTGTTCGTACATTATGTTTGATTGAAAACGAGATAATATGACAACGAATTCTGTCAAATAAGTACTGGTAGTCGAAAAAATAAAAGTTATAGGTACGATAACGTGACATAATAAAACGTAAAAACAGGATTGTAAGCGTTTTTATTTAAATTTTAACGCGATTAATGATGCACATTAAACGCACTAGGTACTCTATTGAAAGGGACCTACTCGCGTTTATTTTACTTATTATTTAAGCATCTCGTCTAGAACCTTTTGCAGGGTTTATGGTCGAATGGAGCCAGTGTTCGAATCGACTGTCCCGGCAGACCTTGTTCTGCCTTATTTCTCTAAAACAAAGTTACATTGATTTTTTATGTTAATAGCTGCCCCGACAGATTTCGTTCTGTCAAAAGTTATTGGCCTGTCGCAGTCTTAGAAATAAAATAACATTGAAAGACTTTAGTAATATCTAAAGTAATGATATTTTTATTGTAATGCCTAAAGATGCACGATTTTATTTGTTTGATTACTTGGCGCGTAAATAAATAAATCTGACCTCTAATCAACTTGAAGGAATACCAAAGATAATCCTTACGCGCCTTTGTTTTGTTTTGATTGACGTCAAATGTTTGTCTGCTGGGGACAGAGTGGTTTGTATGGGAAAAGAAAATTGTTGTTTTTACTATTTTCCTCGTTTAATTTACGTTTTATCTCTCCATGAGAACCTTCCTCAGACTTCATCAAACACAACAAATAAGAAATCAGCCAAATCGGTTCAGCCGTTCTCGAGTTTTGCGATTAGCAACACATTTAGCGATTCATTTTTATTTATATAGATAATAAGGTCACCTTTTTGCCTTTACAATAATTTCATGTTTAGGCAGTTCATGATAACTATTTGAAGCGTATTCTTTGTTTATTTGTAAGGCCCCTAAGCCTTAAATCTTCATGTGCATTACACCTTTAGCGATAGGCTTCTTTGAACGTCTATAGTTCGTTCCAACTATAACCGGACATTTTCTTTATTATCGCAAGATCATCTAGATAACTTGAAAGATCACTCTTTCTGCAGGGTGTTTTATCAGCATCGTTATTTTAAGTTCATCAAAGTGCAGTTAAGCATCAAATGCTTTTTCTGATAGCAATCTCAATACTTATCAGACTCCTTTGTTATTTGTTCGTCTTTCCTTCATAACGTATAATAAGATGTGCAGGCGTCAAAGCTCAAGGCTTTTAGTAATCTCTATGAGAATAAGATTAGGGTTCACAATTGAACATCTGTGAGATTGAGTTGAGGTAAGGGCAAATCTCCAGTGGGTGGCTAGCTACCCCTTATCTATAATAGAAAATGAGAAAGGTGCAAGTTTGTCTGGGCTTGCTTCTAAACGTAGTAGGTACTATTAGTTATTCAATGCTTCAGTCAAAACGAAACAACGTATCAAGGTGATTTTTAGTAGTGCCATAGCTTAATTTTGATCCCGTTCAAATATAATATGGGTTAAAACTTTTGTGGCCGACCAGTTAATAAAGCTAGCTAGCTTCACCACTTTATAAATAAAACGTTTATGAAATGTAAATAGACTTTTTAACGTTTATTTTGTAATTCGTCGTACCAATGCCATAATAATCTAGGTAAGTACTAAGTATTGGAAAATCCATATCAACGTGACATTGCTGAATTCGAATCATCATCATCATCTCAGTCAAAAGACGTCCACTGCTGAACAAAGGCCTCCCTCAAGGAAATGAAATTAATTTGAATGAAATTAAATTATTTAAAACTAGCGGCCGCTCGCGGTTCCACCCACGTGGTTCCCGTTCCCGTGGGAATATCTGGATATAAAGTATTCTATTTGTTAATCCAGGTTATAAACTATCTGTATGCCGAATTTCATCCAAATCCTTTCAATAGTTTTTACGTGAAAGAGTAACAAACATCCATCCATACTTACAAACTTTCGCGTTTATAATATTAGTAGTATTTATTACAAACAACATTAAAGTTTTGTTATTAAACTTATTATTATCAACTTACAATCAAAAACTAATATCGCGTACATATAATCACGTTAAAGCTAATCAGTAAATTTACGGAACACAAGCTTGATCGAGCGTTGCCATATTGATCAGTAATAATATATCTTGATTTAGCGCAGCATCGCATCGCATCGCTGTGGACAACAGGCTCAACCGCTAAGGTGATTCGCATCGGCTATGCAGCCATCAATCAGGCAGTCGGCGCTCGAGGCACAGGTTCGGTTCCCGCTTTGTACCGATCCAAGATAAACGCCTCCGTGTATGATGCGATTATTAATACCGCGAACAATTATCTCCGGTGGTGTTTACGCGGTTCATAGGCCATTGTTGTCCTGGGTCATCGCTCGGGATATGACGTCTAGATCGCACGACGGGTTAGCCTAACGAAATTTATGGCTTTAGTAAGTTCACGGGTCTGGTGATTTGGTGGGTAGTTAAGACGAGACCATTATAGCTTTTAAAAACATTTTGTGTAATATTAAAGTTTATGCACAAACGCAAGATTCACTATAGTCGAATGAAAATGTTGTTTCGTGGACACAAACAAACTTAGGTATTTGCAATAGTTATCATTTTAAACGACTGTAGCGTGTCGACAATTAAAGGTAGGCTAGCCGGTTCTTCAGTGGCTAGGGATTTCGGGTGATGGGTCTTCGGCCTTATCGTCACTTACCATAATATTATACTAGAAGCGCGCATCAAGTGCTTCCCTGTTCTGAAATAGTTATTTGCCTATCCATCTTTATTATATTATTATACTAGCGACCCGCCCCGGCTTCGCACGGGTGCAATGCTGATATATTAAACCTTCCTCTCGAATCACTCTATCTATTAAAAAAACCGCATCAAAATCCGTTGCGTAGTTTTAAAGATCTAAGCATTCATACATAGGGATAGACAGACAGCGGGAACCGACTTTGTTTTTATACTATGTACCTAGTGATTTAGCGTATATACAAAAGCTGTTTATTTGACACTCTTAATTTACTCTTTCAAAAACAAAAAACTAAAAATTTGACATTCTACAATGATTATTGAAAGCGATTGCGAGTGGACTCCAAGCTAGCCGATTAGGATCTACAGAGCTAGCCGGCTAGCCGTCAACGGTCTCCCAGTGACATTTATCTCAGTGGGGTGGAGGGGCTCCATCCTCAGACAGTTGGTGAGTAAAGAAAATACTGAAAGTTCTCAGATTCCGTAGATTTGCTAAATTATATTCAAAACAAAGAAAAATCGTACGAAAAAGATCAAACTTAAATAACTATATTTATAAAATTTTATAAAATACAGTGAAAAAATTAAACGCCTACCCGACCCAGCCAGGAACCGAACCTGGGTGTTCCGCAATCCGGACGGCTGCACTGACCGCTATGCTACCGGGAAGGCTAACGTAAACACAAATGACGTAAGTGTATTTTATAAAAATTTATAAATATTTAATTTAGCTTTAGTGCAGCAATTAGCACTTGAAAATAAAAAGTAAAAATAAAAAAACAAATTGTTTATTTTGCTAAATTGTTATGAAGTAAAAGACGACTCATTGTAAAAATGCCTATATAAAGAATGCTGTGGTCCTTAAACCTTTTTCTTTACTTTCGTTATGTACCTACAATTTTAATGAGAGTGTATCAATAATGATTTCAATTTAGGTCCTCACTTATAGTATGTCTTAATTTTTTTTTAACTCAATAAATTTTGTTTTTAAAAGCATTCATAGTAGTTCAGAAAGCTTACTTAGATTCCTGTTATCGCCGTGGTATAATTATTTGTCTGGATCTTACCTGGAACAAAACATTACATTAAATGTTTGGTAAACAAATTAGGTACCTACTTCCATCGAATCTATACTAATATATAAAGCTGAAGAGTTTGTTTGTTTGTTTGTTTGTTTGTTTGAACGCGCTAAGCTCAGGAACTACTGGTTCGAATTGAATAATTATTTTTGTGTTGGATAGTCCATTTATCGAGGAAAGCTTTAGGCTATATAACATCACGCTGCGACCAATAGGAGCGAAGCATCAGTGAAAAATGTTGCAAAAACGGGAAAAGAGCCTAAAAAATTAAAAATGCTGCCGAAAGTCACTATTCCACGCGGACGAAGTCGCGAGCACAGCTAGTGTTAGTATATAGAGTCTTTAAAAAAGCGAAGTAAACAAAATACTGTAGTCTCAATTTCTATGTACTTCAAAGAAAACATACTATTATATATAAAAAAATGTAAAAAAGTAGATTAGAATAAAGTATTTCATTCTAACGTAGCCTTCACATAAACTCTAGAAAACAATGTGGCTAGTCAGGGTTGCATAAACAGGACCAACACCTCCCAGACTATAGCGAACGTGTTTATGCAAACGCGGGCCCTCGGCGGTGCGTCTAACGTTTCGCGTTATCCGCGCGCATGCGTCGACGCGCATAATCAGCCGCTTGCGCAGACGAGCTGTCGCGTCAGATTATAACGCGCATGACTTGTGAAGGTCATCGCTCAGTGGCTTGAGAAGAGCGAACCCTTGGTTTAACTTTTTTTTTGTATTCTTTTGTTTGTCGCGAACAATGTCCTTAGGCAAAACTTTAGCTTACTTAGTGTTGTATTCAAATAAACTTTTGGTCACATTGTTACGTCATAAGCGTCAACATATCGATGTTAATTAAAGGGTATACTGCAAAATAAGCCGCATCAATCATATCGATACGTTAACAAAGTGTTTTTACTATTAAAAAGTAGGTAAATATCTCCTCTCCTAATGCGGAGAGCAGATGCAAAGATACCATATAACAACGTGTTTTAGATATTTATATTCCAAAATCAAGGATGTAAATGATGATACAGAAAAAACCGATGGTTTTAATAGTCTCATTGTATAGCTTAAAAAAAAACCGACTCCAAAAAATTTGACTGATAAAATTGCACTAAAAAGTAAAAAATAAGCGTTAGACTTATACAGACAATAACTTTATTAAGAAAAAATATAGGTACAATTATTGTTACTTTTGGGGCCGGTGCCAGCCAACGAAGTTTTTGAAGCCGGTGCCAGTCCGCGTTTGTAGTTAAAATTTCATGCATAAGATTGAATGTACTATTATGATTATAATATACCTAGTATGTCGTTAAATGTTTATGTTAAAGTTACCTTGGCTGGCACCGACTCCAAAAGTAACAATAATTGTACCTATATTTTTTCTTAATAAAGTTATTGTCTGTATAAGTCTAACGCTTATTTTTTACTTTTTAGTGCAATTTTATCAGTCAAATTTTTTGGAGTCGGTTTTTTTTCTGTTAAAATTTTTGTTTATTTTTCACTTTTTAGTGATTCGTTTCGATCTATTTATCAAAAACGAATATGGGTAGACCTACTAAACACGCTGCTCGTATGACAGCGCCGTTTAAATGAGACAAGCGAAGAAAACGAGTAACGCCTATCTCAAAGTAGGAAATCAAATACTGAGTTCCGGTGCCTGTCTTCTTTTGCTTCGTCATAGTCGCTTAACTATCTTAATCGAGATATTTTATCGCCACCCGTGAAATACTTATCATTGAGGAGTTCCGATGGCAATCTGTGGTCTTTTTCATCAGTTACACTTCATCAAATAATACTTTCTGAATGCAAATGCTTGACTTATTTCTGAAAATACCAAAATCGCGATAGGTATTATTACAATATTCGAGGAGTTCCCTCAATTCCTCAAGGATCCCATCATCAGAACTGGACTAAATTAAAATGGGACCACACGGGAAGCACCAGCTTTCAAATAAAGAAAGAATCATCAAAATCGGTTCACTCAGTCGAAAGTTCTGAGGTAACAAACATAAAAAAAAAATTTAAAAAAATACAGTCGAATTGATAACCTCCTCCTTTTTTTGAAGTCGGTTAAAAAGCGGAAAGCGCAGTGTGGGCAGGCCTCCAATAAGGTGGACCGACGATCTGGTGAAGGTCGCGGGAAGCCGCTGGATGGCAGCACAAAACCGGTCGTTGTGGAGATCCTTGGGAGGCCTTTGTCCAGCAGTGGACGTCTTTTGGCTTAGATGATGATGATGGTGATGACGATGGTTATGGTGATCAATACGAACATGAGTTTTACTCACGCCTGCTCATCAGACTAGGTACTTACCATAAACTGACAATTTTTCTCAATAAACTTTGAACTGTATTTATATGAATACTAGCTTTTGTTCGCGGCTTTACTCACGTGGGCAGATTATGTTTGTTCTGTTTCTTCACGCGTGTAGGAATCAGTAAACGCGTGATGTTTTGCGCGCGATTCCGACATAAACTTTCCACCCCTATTTCACCTCTCTAGGGAAGGTTTTTCGAAAAATGCTAATAAAACACGTCATTCTTTGTGTTTGTTGAAAAGTCTAAAGATCGATTAAAATATTTATTTTGATAGTTATAACCTACTTTAAAAAAACGATTTCTCCAAAAAAACCTTATTCCCTTTTTTACTCATTTAAAGAAAATGAAACAAAACTCCTGAGACACGTCGTTCTTTATTTCTTTTCAAGAACCCAAATATCAATTTTCATGTATTTTTATGTATTTTACTTCAAAACTGACGGACTTTCATACAAATTTTCACCCCCTATTTGATCCCCTTAGGGTATGATTTCTGTAAAATGCTTTATTAGTGGCTGGTTACGACACTTAATTAACCTACCGTCCAAATTTCATCTAATTAGCTCTAGCGGTTTCGGCTAGGCGATGATGAGTCAGTCAGTAAGGACAAGTCATTATTTGTATATATAGATTATGGTTGAGAAATTTGAAAGTTTTGGATAAGCCGATGTGCAGGTCTGTACTTTTATAAGGTTTTTAGATGTTAGTTAACCAAGTCGATTTAAATGAAACAACTTTTCCGAATCTACTCGCGTTTACTTTACACATTACTTTATTTAATGTTTACCCTGACGTTTCGAACCCTTTGCAGGGTCCATGGTCACAGGGAGATATTCCCTAGAGGGGCCCAACCATTACATCAGATTTGATAAACCGCAAATACTCGCTAGAGAACAACGATTCATCCCTAGAATGATACGCGAGGCTATTGAAATTGAAAAAACATCCTAATTTAATTATAGAAGATGGTCGGAATTTACTACCAGCCTGGGATCCCATCATACAAAACATTAAATCCCAGCCCCAACACCATACTGCCAGACCAAAAGATACTGTAAGCACTGTAAGCTCTTTCTGCGTAAAACGGAACGTACCTGATTAAGTTTAAATGAGGGTATACAAGCTACCAACTAATTATGAGACGACCAACACCTCAATCTCCCTGTGACCACGGACCCTGCAAAGGGTTCGAAACGTCAGGATAAACATTAAATAAGTAATGTGTCAAATAAACGCGAGTAGATCCGTAAAAGTTGTTTCATTTCAATGTGTAGTGTTCGCGTAAACTTTAAAAAACAACAAGTCGATTAAACTTATTTCAAAGGTGACTTGTGCGGTTAGTTCCCCGCTCCGCTCGTGACCACAGCCCGGCCCTAAGTGCAATGGCCACCTGCGGCATAGATCAGGAAGTTTTCCGCTGTCACAACACGGACAGACAGACGTACCCCTGATCTATATATAACGCGGTGAGATCTCGCCGTTTGCAGCGACTGTTCTCAGGTAAAATACTGACTCTTGGAATTATGTTAGTATTTGTCTACCTACTCAGCTAGCTTGTAGGTGCTAGCTAGGTAGCTTTCATATTTGAGGTTTTAAAATCTCTGATTACAGATTCCTCAGATTGTGATACCGTGCCCTAGATTGTAGACAACTAGAGCTTATGTCATCAGAATCAAAGGTTCCGGGTTCGATTTCCAGCGCGACACATACTGTATTCAGTTTGATTGGTTAAAAAAGACAAAGTGTTGAAAAAAATCCACGAGAGGGATTCGAACCCACACCCATTATTATCAGTTATGTGGAGTCTAACTTTTCAGTTGTAGATAAAAAACAATCAAGAACAATACTGCTGTCATAAGGAAAAAGGGCACAACTAACATTTTTTTTAAATTTGAGTTAGATACACAGTTGGAACCAGGAGAAAAAGGCCTATCTTTTCAAACCCGTTTTTCTCCTGATTTGCAAAATGTTAGATGTGCCTTTTTTAATTATGACGGCAGAATACCCAAGTAAACTATTCAATAATTGAATTTGGCTTTTCTCCATATTATCAAAAGTATAATTACCCCAAAACCATAAGAGAACTGCATTTTTTTTCTAACAGGAACGATACAACGGGTTGGTAATAAGGCAGCTAAATAAAAACCCAATTTGTTAAAAATATGTTGCTGGTATGTTTTCCAGCAAAAGCGAAGAATTTTATATTTTATGTAAAAACTAGCGGCCGCTCGCGGTTTCACCCGCGTGGTTCCCGTTCCCGTGGGAATATCGAGATAAAAAGTATCCTATGTGTTAATCCAGGCTATAAACTATCTGTATGCCGAATTTCATCAAAATCCATTTGGTAGTTTTTACGTGAAAGAGTAACAAACATCCATCCATACTTGCAAACTTTCGCGTTTATAATATTAGTAGGATGTACAAATATTTTACTATTGTAAAAGGTAATGACGATTGTAATCGAATAAGATATAGTCATATGGTATTCTTTAAGAGCAGCATTATGCACTTGTTCCAACAGCCGGCCGACGACCCTCAAATCTAATTCAATCAGCATTGATTGACAGTCTCGTTATTATATCCACGCTATTGATCTCACTGATTGACACCCACTCGATACGACTCCAGTGAAGAACGCACAATTGTATGTAGGTACTACGTTTATTTTAATAACAACGAGGAATGAATGACCAATCGAAACGAAATGTTTAAAAAAAAGGAAAATACGTTAAATTGAACACAGCTATGAGCAAATACTAAGATCAAATTAAGAAAGTAAATGTTTGTAATGATTTCAACAAACAACAGCAACAAAATACTAATTGCAATTCAGAATAGCTAATATATAATCCTTCGCTTTGTGTGCTATCGTTCATTGTTAGTGATTAATAAAAGCAAAATAATGACTCATGTTTTTAAAGTCTAGCTTAATAAGTAATAAGTTACGACTGCGACTGTGACTAGTGACAGCAACCTTTTAAGTTTAACCATCTACAATAACAATATTTTATTAGGCAGAAGACAAATAAACACATAATTTAATTTAATGATTAAAGCTCTGAGAGATCTGACGCTATGTTCTAAGCGAATACGAAGCGTGGGCGCATACAACTTAAGTCTGTTCTATCACCCGAGCGACGCAGTTAAATCTCCAATCGACGACTTCTAACTGTCGCCACACCGACAGATACACATCGGCCCTTAGCTTTATTGAGCCACACATAGAGACGAGTGGAACTTTCACGGGAATCGAACCCGCACCCACCTACAACACTTGTTTACAACGCGGCGATGGCGATATATTTCGAATCGAATTGTCCGACCGATCATCGTGTAGGACACCTACGCTTTGCAAATTAAAAATGAGTGCGATTCGCAAATATGAACTTTATCTGCGCGTCATAAAAGTTAGATTGTCGGCGCAGATAACTTTGTGGCGTTGTTTAATAATTTGCTATCTGTTAATGCCTTATGTGATCCTGGTACTTCGGTGTCAAGTCATAAATGTAAATTGCAGATAAAGGAGGATATTTCATTACTCTAAGTTACCTTATAACCAACAGGTAGAAGGCACAGGTCATCAAAGCATAAATCTGGAAAGCAAAGTTAGGTTGGCCCATCCATAGATAGATAGAGATAGAAATAGAGATAGGTAGAGTAAAGAAACACCGGTTTAGCGTAATCATAATCAAAGAAGATGGAAATAACATGAATGCGATGAGCGAATTTAAGGTATAAAAGGGCAAACTCTCCAAGGTGTGTTAAAGATAAATAGGTTTGTCATTATATTGTATTTTTTATAGGATTTTTACTAGTTAGTTTTAAAATTGTATGAACTAATTCAGTAAACCATCAGTAGGCTTTAGTACCGAAAAGGGAAAAAATAATTTTTGAAAATCCCCTTATGCTTATACGCTATTGGACAAACTCTATAAACTAATTCAATTCAATTATTTATTGCATTCCACAATGTAAACAATAGATGGTGAACATAAATAGGAGATCATCATGGACCCTGGCGGGCACGCAATAGGGTTTAGAAGAGAGGAGGCGCTATAATTATAGCAAGTTTTTACTTTCAAGAAAAGAAAAATAAAAAAAATACAAATATAACATAAAAGTTACTAATTCGTAATCGTATCGTAATCGTATTCGTATAGTAGACTAGTTCAGTTACACATCAGAAGGCTGCATAGCTTTGGTCCGATTGAGCAGAAAAGTCATATTTGTGATCATAATCGGAATCAGAATCAGAACTATTTATCTGTGAGATGTAGGTTAGTATTAATATTGTATTAATGATGAATGTTTAAGACACAAAATCTTGATGTAGACGTAGAGTATGTGTATATAAGATGACAATAACCCTCTTTCTGACGCAATCGGGTAAAATTACCTCATTTTCGCATGCAATAAAACTGCGGCCACAAAATAAAACAATGCCTATAATGAGCATTTCTCCCAGGAATATCATGTACAAAAATTACACGGCCAGGGAAGTGACAGACCAACAGACAACCCAGCTGATTGTCTGTCAGTCAGGTCGCGTGCATGCTGTCAGGCAGCGGAATTACCGACATAATATTATGGAAAATTATGTTGAATATAGCTTATTTATCGCAATTATGATAGAGCATAGGCGACTCTCCTTTGAGATCAGTCTTAACAAATACCAATTTCTAATCTCTCTCACTTTACTCATGTAGGTAAACGACAGTTTCAAGCCAAAATTCGAGGTACAGTAGGTATTCCTTTCTAACTTCTATTGTGTGCGCTATAAAACTTACAAAGCCAAAACACTGTAGTTGGAGCTACAGTGTTTTGGCTTGACACGATAGTAGGTACAATACTTTGTTGACGCAAATTTTTTCTCATCTAAATGACACCGTTCTGTGTTGTCCCTTCCACTTTTATTTGAACTGGAGTTTATATAACGGGGCCAAAACACAAAATATATATTTCAAGCTTATACTTTGTTTCTGTTTACTTTTGTAGTAAGACCCTTAAAGACGATCAAGTAACAAACCAAACCAACACAAGGTAAAAGCGCCAGTGCCCGGCCTCACTAGCTAACGTTCCTAAACAGCCACTGAAAATACAAAAAAAGCAAAAGTTACACAACACTTACCGAATTCTTCATTTAACCTTATACCAATCTACTCACGTAAACAGTGTAACCGCATTACGCCACAGATAGCGCAATATCGGCGGATATCGTTACACGATTGCTTTGCTTATCAAACTTATCTGACTCGTAATTTAACAAGCCATCCATTAAGCAGCACGTTGGACACTAATCACTAATTTCGCTCGTATCAAAAACCATGTATATTTCAAGTCATAATATCACAAGTTGAGAATAATGAGCGGTTATAGAAAATTAACGCTTAAGCAAAGATTGTACGGTTAAGAATTGCTTATACTGACTGAGGACACATGCTACGTGGATCAGCAGTTAGCTCACTCCGTCAGTTTGTGATAATAACCATTAAGGCAACAGCTCTAGGCCTCGATCCTGCTACTTTAAAACCACAGTCGTGTCTCAGTTGCCTAATTTTTATATTTCCTAATGTCAAAAAGTTAAAACGACTCTAAGACACGATTGCGGACGATTTGAAATCGAGTCGAGTTCCAGTTTAAAAAAGAGCTTTGATATAGTTCAGGTCAGTTTGTCATTTCCTGGTCAATGTATAACAGGAGTCAATGTATTAAAAGTGCTTCAAAACGCTCGTTAATAGATCATAATCGGCATAATAATGGTCCACTGCTGTTGCCTTTTTTTAAGGTATCTACTAATACCTCCTATTTATATTTTTTTTTATTATTAAGTAAAACACCTCTATAAACCATTCAGTACCAACGGTAATAGTTTTTGGGTTGCAAATAACATTCCAAGTACTTCAGTGTGTGAAACTAATTGATAGACATATCAGGAATCAACGCTTAATAAGTCAAAATACCAACCATCTTTAATATAAAACCAAAAAATCAGTTTGTATTTTAATGTAGTCAACCATGTTTCTGCTGCTCTGTGTATTCGTCATATTATTACTCCACGCGTATTACGTCCAATCTCAATCACTCAAGCTGTCTGAACGTCAGTCAGACTCTGTCATAAGCAAACCTCCTTCTTCCCTCCCCCACCCGACGGGGAGCGGTCAATGTGCACACTATGAACGCGAAATAAAGTCTAAACGTTTCTATTTAGATTTCACATTCTTATTACAGTGTAGACTCTACACTGTAGAGGATAATCAAATAAATTTTAAGTCTCAAGCCATTTCATTAAATCACAAGATACTAAATAGTTCTATCAAATATCAGGATAACAGTAAAAAGTTATTTTTCTAAACATAACGAAAACATATTTTTTTAAAAGGGCTTTCAAACCAATGACAATGTCTAGCAGACGTTTCTTTGTTTGATGTACTTACAAAGGCGATAGTCTTCGAAAATTAGTCTGTGCACAGTCAATGTTCCATCACTCAAGTCCGTCATAACCCCCCTGGGTGGGAGGGGGCGGGAGGAGCACGGACGGTCAGCAAGACAATTTACTGAACAAGTGGTGTCCGGGCGGGATTCGTGCGCTGATGAAATTTATTCGAAGGAACTCGCAGACGTGTTATAGGATTTCCATGGCGACTGTACGTTTTATTCATACTGGTATATTGTAACTGCATTCAGGCACAACCAGCAGGTTGAAGTGATGCTTGAAATATTAAAGATAACTACAGACTGGAACGGAATAACACTTTGGAGTATTCGTTATCCTACTAATATTATAAATGCGAAAGTTTGTGTGTATGTTCGTATATTTGTTGCTTCTTCACGCTGCAACGGATTGATGGATTTGGATGAAATTCGGCACACAGATAGTTTATAACCTGGAATAACACATGGGATACTTTTTATCCAGATTATCCCTCGGGAACAGGAACCACGCGGGTGAAACCGCGAGCGGCCGCTTGTTTTCAGTATATTCTGTTTTTCTGTAAATTCATACTGAAGGTTTTTTCTTTCAAATAATAAAAGCATATTTGTAATATTCGTACTAAAGACTACTGCTAACTCTTTTACTCATTTCAGCAAAGTACATGTGTTTCGTATTTGACAAATTGTTTTAACGTATATTGTTACTTTTTGAAATCGCAAGAAGGCTTTTAAAGTACATGTAAAAATAACTAAAATCAAATACATATTGAGCGTCGACGCTAAAAACTACTCTATAAACTATCATTTATGCTTTGCTATAAAACCTAAACGCTACCAAATACATACCAAATAAGTCTTAAAAACGCAACAGACCGGTCGTCTCAAACGGTGAGTTAACATCATTATCGGACGGGAGCTTGTGGGGGTGGGGGCGGGAGCGGGGGGCGGCGGGGGCGGGAGCGGGGGGCGGCGGGGGCGACACACGTCGCTCAGACGTCGCTCGCAGACGGACGTCTTTGTCGACCGTCGGTTTATTTTCTTTGCCTTAGAATTCTAGAAGTGACAGGGGAAATCTTTTTTCTCACTTTCTATGCGATTAAAGAATCGCTAACAGATTCTCGAGTTTGATAGATAAGTTGACGTTTTATTTAGATTGAAATGTCGGTACGTCGGTAGTGACATTACTTAAAAGTTTTAGACTAGTGTTCAGGATCTTTACCAAAACATGACAAAAGTACAAAGGTTGTGGGTAAGACCAGACAATATGTTACTAATAAAAATAAATTGTAAGGCGCAACTTATAGATACATACTGCTTACGGAACTTAGGTTGCAAGATAGTATGTACAATCTTTAACGATTGAAATAAAATATATGAGCTTTTTTTTGAGCTAGCCTGCTTGACTCGGGCGGCATTTTCAGCTTCACTGAGCTTTTTGGGGGACGCCGAGCAACTAAAGGGTTCCTCAAGCCATGCCCTACTAGATTCTTTGAGGGGTTCGGATCGGATCGGGCGAAAATATGAACAGAGACAGCATTCTTCCTTTGATTTTGCAAAGCGTTCCAAACGCTAAACTAGTATGTTAAATAAATGCGGCTCTTCGCTAAATATACTTTATTTAGAAAAGGTACCCCTTGGTACGCGAAAACAGCCAATAGCTTAGTTTCCCTTTCATAAAGTGAAAACTAAAAGGTGATACTCCAACCTGTTAGTGCAACTAGCTCAGCATGGTAAGTAGCGAAAGAAAAGTCGATGACCACTGTAAGATGTTACTCATTCGTTGAACAGCCTTTAGCGACAAGAACCTTTTACGTTCCACGGTAAGAGAAGTGGTAACACTCGTAGTATTCGTATTTAGTTCTACTCGATGTAGGAAGGAAGACAAATCAATCTGTCACGGATACTATTCGCTTGTGTTGAAATCACATCTATGTTAGTTATTAAAAATATACACTTAGTCCACTTAGTACCCGCATTAGAGGAAGCAAGCAGTACAGGGAGTTGTTCATCGTCATCAGCATCATCATAGCTTTTATCAGTACATTGCTGGTCTCTTCGAGTGTACGCTACTGAGCACAATTCGAGGCTACTCTCATCCAGCTTGTTCATAGTTATCACCAGCTTATTTTTTGACCATTGCGGATTGGTGGTTGTTAACTACTGTTAATAAAGCAGGCCAGAACCAACGGCTTTACGTACCTTATCACGGAGGAGCCCGAGATAATACATTTTTGGTCACCAATCCAATGAATAGCTTTTACGAAAATTACTTAACCTTAGCATTTACTGATCAGGCGCGTTAGCCACTGCGCGTCATAGTAGTTCATAGTAGGTAATATTAATATATTATTAATTATTGGCACTTCTACACGTTACTTATCTCTATAGCAAGTTGACTCAATCAAACTTGACAGCTCACAGTCGATGTGGGTCGGACACTGTGGATCATCGATTTTTTCACCTCCCCCCCTGCCAATGTTTACTCTGTCTAATGCAGGTGGGTGACAGACAGACATCATTCTCTCTTATTACTTATTTCAGTGAGCGTGTAAGGAGGCACTATATCGTCAGGAGGTTTTTATTGAGCGTTGGAAATGGCGTTTGCCAGTAGTCTACACTCTACGCATACAAGAATTATTCAGACACTTTAATTCCCATATTTCATAAAGTAAATTAAATTTAAAAAATAGAGCATTATTTGTGCTGCATGAGTGTGTTACGACGTCACTGAGTTGTTTGAAGTCGGCGGAGTACTAGCTAGATTAAGGTTTCTTGAACTTAGGTCACCTTAGGTAGCAATCGATTCTTCCTGAACTTCTAGTTAAGAGTAGTTCACTACGAGGTAGCTCCTCAATTCAAGCCCAAGTGCAAGACAAAAAGCTTTGGTTTTCCAAAGGTTTTCTTTGTGGCACCTGGATACTCGCACGAACTAATCCCTATATTCCTAAAAAGGTGACTGAAACTATGAAGTTCACTGGCTGGAACTGGTAAGTTACTCATCGCACCGAAGGTACCTACGAAGTTAATGTTTTAACTGCTTATGTCGTTGATATTGAGTTAACTCTCAAATGATCTAGAAATGTGTACGGACCTTACCAAATTCTTCGAGACGGTTGAGTTGTATGACGTACTCTCCAAGAGTTTACCACAAAGTTGCATGCAACGAGTGCCAACCCAAGTTCAAATCTATTGAGGAAGCGTTAATTCGCAACTGGTGTTTATTTTGACATGGATGTCATGTCATATTCCTCATAGAGTAATTTAAAAAAACATGTAAATTTTTCATTCAATTTTTTCATGGAAACGAACACCGTCAACCAAGCCAGCCGTATCTCAGCAGATCTGCATCAGTGCACTCAATCATACCAAGACATACAGAACCCTCTCCTATTTAATTGACGGGCCACTCCATCAAATTCTGAGACGGAACAACAAGAAACTAATACCAACTTTAACACAAGAGAAATAAAGCGCGAAACTTAACAACGGGATGTTTTCAAGATTTTCTGCGACGTACAAAACGCAGTGGTGGTAGCTTTAAGGGAATGTATGCTTTATGTCAACGATGTAGAGTAGACAGTTTTATTTGTGGGTGACGTCTGACGTACGCACGTCAACACTAGACATGTCACGGTGACGGAGACACAATTGCTTGGATAGAAAAGGTGAAAAAGCATTCAGCATTATGCCTGTAATTGCGCTGCATGGAAGAATATTGTGAATAGAAAGCCATCTCCATGTAAATAAAACTCTTTATGCCGTGATAGCGATAAATAAACCTACTGATTGGTTTTTCCGCAGATCATTAGGGTTTAGATTCCTTTAACGACTTCAATGAGAACAACAACTACTATTGCCAATATGCTAAAAATACGTTTTTGCCCTGACTAAAGATTGATACTAATTTTAATAGAACATTTCTATATTTAAGATTTTTATTTCATACCCTAATAGAAAAGTTGGTTCTTTAGTATAACCCTTTATCATAAAGTTTATTTCTTAAAATTATGTTAAATATGTAGAGAGAGTAGAAAGAAAAACTGAAATTCAACAAAAAAAACAATGGTATAAGCTTTCCCTACAGAACTTCGACTGGATGGCTACCACTCTCATAACTACTGATGCTATCAGGCAGCTTTTTCATCTTTCAGGCAGTCGTCAGCAACGTGATCTTTTAATAGTCCCAGGGTCACCAGGCGGTCACGCTATCACTACTACCGAAGCTAGTTTCCCGATAAAGCTGAATAGAAAAAATCGCTACCTCACCTACTCTATAGCCTCAACCTACCTCAACCTCTATAACCGCCGCCTACTCTGCATTAACTGACAGAGTGAGGATTTCTCGGCGAAAATAGTAAACGGTGTTTGACAAATAGCGAACAGATGTCGCCTGTAGCCGACTGCGCAGGAAGGGGTAATGGTTTCCAAGGCAGGTGTAAATTTAATACAGACAGGATGCGGAAATTCCATGTTTTATTTTATGGAATTTTAATATTCATTATGTCTAAGGCATGATAAAGCCTCAATTTTCATTATTGTCAACAATGCCTTTTTGCAGGTTCGTTCACAATTATTGTTTTTTTGAAATGACTTATCTATAAATGACTTATCCTGACTGACTGACTCATCATCGCCGAGCTTAAACCGCTGAAGCTTATTAGATAAAATTTGAACTGTAGGTTAATTGAGTGACGTAACCAGCCACTAAGAAAGGATATTACGGAAATCACACCCTAAAGAGGTCAAATAGGGAGTGAAAGTTTGTATGAAAGTCCGTCAGTTTTGAAGTTATATACATGAAAATTGGTATTTGGGTTTTTGAAAAGAATTAAAGAATGACCTGTCTCAGGAATTTTGGTTATTTTTCTTTAAATGAGTAAAAAAGGGAAAAAGGTTTTTTGGGGAAATCGTTATTTTTAAAGTAATTACTATCAAAATGAATATTTTAATCGATCTTTAGATTTTTCAACAAAAATAAAGAAAGACGTGTTTTAACATTTTTCCAAAAACCACCCCTAGAGAGGTGAAATCTTAAATTTCGGTCTTTGGCCTGGGGCCCGACCGCTTAACCGATCGCTTTGACTTCGTGTGTGGTTTATGACGTCATCTTATCGTTTCGTGCCGCCTATGAAAGCAATATCGAAAGCTATAGCCTTTAGCTTTTGATATTGCTTTCATAGGCAGTGCGAGGTGGCCAGATGACGTCATAAACTATACGCGTATTAAAAGCGATCGGTTAGGCGGTCGGGGGGCAGGTCAGAAATTACGAAAAGTTTTAGGATTATTGGAAAAGATCCCTTAAGGATGATGATAAATTAGTTATACAGAGTGATCTTTATTACGCGTTTTTGTATTACACTTTTTACTAATTCTAGCTCGCATGGATGGGTTTTTTAATGATACAAAATGAAAAACTTAATGTTGAAATGACGTGACATGTTTAGTTCTCTAACCCTTATTAATTATACCCTTATGATATATTTTTTTTACTCTTTATTTAATTTGGGGCTTTTGTCCACACGGATATGCCAGCCCCATTGTATCTTCCCAATTACTTTCCCAATTAATCTAAGCTTATAAAAATAAAATTTATCCTAGTTAAATAAAGGTATGAAAAGGAATGAAGAAAGAAAGGAACAAAACTTTTTGGCCAGATCAGATTTTGATTTTGGTAAAATATTTTGAATTATAATCCTTCGTCTTTAGTATTTAATTGAAATTCGATAAACAGTGATTACCTTTCGGCTCGGCTCTTGACACAGTCCATCAGTATATGTTGCACATCTTCAATTTTGTCACAAGAGTTGCAATTGGGTGTGTCAGCTTTCTTCATTAAATATGCAAACTTCGCAGACGGATAGTGTTCCGAACGCAAGCGTAGAGCAATTTTAATATAGTTTCTACTCAAGTTGGTATCGTCACACCATGGTAGGTATACGAATTCCCATATGATATTTGCCTTTAACAAGTTTGGCTTTTATTACGAACGAACACAAGTCATGTAGCCCACGTGAGCAAAGCCGCGAACAAAAAGCTAGTTACTTATAGTTTTATTACACACAATATAGCTTTCGGCGAGGTGAACAGTGTTGATAAAGAAACTGCATCAATTGATTTGATCTGTAAAAACCTTAAAGCTGCTTCACAGGCCTATAATGCAAATAAAAAGTAAATTAATAAAACCGCAAATTTTCAAAAAAATCGTTCATAGGAAGGAAGGGACGGGGTCATCCGCCCATATCGAAAAATACGTCTTGCGGAATCAATCTATCAATCAATAAATCGCGCTAAAGATTGAGATATTTCGGCGGGGGGCAGACAAGGGGGCGCGAGAGGGCACCCCGTCCGGGGGCTGGAAATCTATTCCAAAGCCTAAAGCAGGAAAGAAAACTTAATTGGTTTATTGTACACTGCCTCGTATGAGTACAGCGTTCGACAGTATTGCGAATATAAAGAGCAATGGATAACGTTAGCAGCGATCGTTACGACTCCGCACCGCGTTTCGTTTCCCTGACTGTTTACCGCGCCCGTGACGGATATATCCCGCGCGTAGACAGCCGTCAATCAAACGCGTTATGATGAGAATTAATATTTCAGAGAGAGACGAGGTGCGAATAATCTTGATACTTAAATTTATGACTTGTATGTGATTAATATGGCCGTATTCGAAGGAGTATAAGCTGATCATTATTATGCGAAGTGCTTTTGCCATGTAACTCCAAATTGCAAAAGCAAACAAGTAAATAAAAAGGTTACATATTAATATAACCTTTTTATTTACTTAGTTATATTAATAACTAGAAAATGAAATAAGTGATGACGACAGAAAAGCTATTAACGTTTCAAATTTAATTTAAAGCTCAACATTATTATATTTCATGATTGAAACACGGCTTTCAATATAGCATTTTAATATGATTTTTTGCTATTCAAAGATTATAAATACAGAAGAAAGTAACGAAACAAAATTAAATATCAAAACCCTCTCGTCCGAACCGCCTTGCCAAATACGTGTAGACGTCAATGTGAAATCAATCAAGTCCGAGTTTTGCCCCCGGCGGGGGGGGCGGGGGCGCGGGGGGCGGGCGGGGGCCTTGACCTGTCGCGTGTTTGCTTTACGGGGTCTTGACGTTTGATTGATAGGCGAGGTGGGTTTTTTGCCAAGGACGTCTCGGAGACGGGGAGCGAATTACGTCGTAACACCTTATTACTTTTTCGCTTAAATAATTATTTTGTTAGATGTTTTCTCTGAAACGGATTTTGATATTAATTCACTTTTTTGTACTTCTCTCGTCAAAAGAAGTCGTCCACTGCCCGTCAAAAAACATACTATGTGTAAAACAAACACATTTTTTGTTATATTACGATCTATAAATTATTACCACAATATATTTTTTTATACCAAAATAATAATTTCCTTTTAAAGTCTAATTTCTTATAGTACCAATCATTGTTATTCAGGTTGGAAAGTATAGTCATCAGAGTCTATCATATCAATTAAATCCGTATAATTTATGACAACAACAAATTTAGCGACGATACGTGAACACACTTGTCATAATTACCGCGAAGTCCTGAGTAACTGGAATCATTAATTTGAAACACTACGGGTTATAAGGAAGTTACTATTATTACTATCTTCATGTGACCAATTTATATCAATAGGTGTCCAATTTTTATAATATTTTATAAATAATTTTATATCTCATAATTATTTATCATTACAATTGGTTGTCTAAATTACCATATGAATATTATGCATACTTACACTTAAAACAAAATCCTTAAAAATGTATTTCTTAAACACAATAAATTGTGTCATTATTAATGCTCTCATTGAACAAGACAAAATTATAAAAATAATTTCTATAAGTAATAATGAGGATAAGTCTATAAGATTTATATGTGACAGATAATGCTATAATATAAAATAAGGTTAAACTGGCAATAAAATCAAACCAGAACTGTCTAACCGGCCAATTAATGACAGTGGTATTTATTAAATAGCTATAGAATAATTAATACTTATAAATAAACATTTTTAGCAATGACTTGAGATTTTGACCAGTAATGCCTAAAATGCAGTAAATCCACTTAATTTGACTAATTAATGACCAGAAAGGAAAGTAAATCCTAAAATATATGGTTTTAATAAATACTAATGTTAGCTTTTTCTTAATAGTAATATGAAACTGATTTTATTTTTTTTGTAATCTTTTATTTGTATTTGTTTTTCATATTTTTATTCATCCATCCTTTAATGTTTTTTCTAGGTTTTGATTCAATGTTTATTTATATCGTATAATAATATTGTCTAAGTAATTTTAACAATTTAATTAAATTTTCGTGTATTTTAAGATTAGATTTTAGTTTTAAGCATATCATTTTGTTACCGTTAGTTTTAACAATTTAATTAAATTTTACGTATTTTTTTTAATGATTTGATTTATTGTTTAAGCATATTGTTTTCACATATCTGTGGATTTGCAGTCTACCTATTTTACTAAAAATCATGTATAAACTGAACAAGTATTACTGTAAATCTGTTTTGTGTAATTAAAAAAAAAAAAAAAAAAAAAAAAAAGACATATATTTATTAGAATACAGTATACCGGTCGTTGTGGAGATCCTTGGGGGAGGCCTTTGTCCAGCAGTGGACGTCTTTTGGCTGAGATGATGATGATGATGATGACATTATAAACTTATGTACAACAGAAATCATAATTTAAAAAAAAAGTGTTATAAAAATACTCCACTCAGCATTTGTTGCAGTGGACAAAAACTACAACGCTGATCTTCCGTGGAGATTAGATAGAATAACTAGCGACCGCTTGCGGTTTCACCCGCGTGGTTCCCGTTCCCGTAGGAATGTCGGGATAAAAATTATTCTATGTTTTAATCCAGATTATAAACTATCTGTATGCCGAATTTCATCCAAATCCATCCATCCGTTGCAGCTTGAAGAAGCAACAAAAATATACACACATACTTTCGCATTTATAATATTAGTGTGATGGAATATATGGAATTATGTATGTCATGATGTGTCTGGGCTGCATCATTTAAAACCAATATCCGAAGATATTGGTTGAAAATTCACCAATTCTAAACAAAGCTATTGAACCTACATAAGGTTTTATTTTAGCACATTATGCAATCACAATCAACCAAATTATTACTAGTACTTTTTAAATATTTTTGTTATTTTCAGACTTTTATCTATAATTACCTGTACATGTATACATGTATATCTAACTAAATATAAACTTAACGAACCAGTATCCTATTATTTAGAAAGAGCTACGCTCTCCTAATACTCTACACGCTACGAAGGATTGATATCTTATTTCTCACAAAAATGTACTTTATTATGAAACATTTATTTCATCTATACAAAACTGCGATATAATAATAAATATATTTTTTACGGCACGTTAGACAAATTGGTAGACGCCTAATCCAAATCGTCAAAAGTTGCTTGAAATCTCGATCCGGAAAAGTTTACCAACACTTTATACGAATTAGTATTGCGAAATGTTATCAATATATTATTATTTATTATAATAAGTGTATAAATAAGTATACAAGCATAGCGATATGATAACAAACGGTCGAGTTACACCGACTGTGATGGACAGTCGCACAGTTTAAAGTGTGCTATATGTCAATTAATGCTAAAACGCGTCAATCAGACGGACTGACGAGTGCCAGACTCGTATTTATTATTAATCACAGTTTGGTTTTAATTGACATCGCTTTTATAATAATCGAATGACGGCATTGAGATATTTTTAAATATCACGATTAATTAAAATAATCACTAGAGGCACTTCACACAGTAATTTTAAAAGAAATGAGTATGAATCGTTTTGTGTGTACACTAGTTTTTATGACATCTTACGCAATAGTGTTGAACATATCAAATTTTGATTTACGTATTAAATAATGTGCAATAAGACGTACTTTAAAAAAAAAACTGATTTAATCTTGATCACTTGATGGTTAGTGATGATAATGCTGAAAAAGCACTTCACTTCACAAATCCTCAGCCACTGAAGGACGCCCTTTTTATATCTAACTGTCGGAACAAAACAATGCTCTACTAACATTGATATTACAGAGAAATTCTTCGATAGGATAGCGGTCGTTCTCCAGGTGGACAAGAGACCTTCCATCAACCATAACTACCATACCAACCGACTACTAATACGTTTACCCCACTGGGAATCAAACCTGAGACTGGCGGTTTAACCAATAGTAAACAGATGCGGGTGGTTGCGCCAATATTACACAAACACATAGTCAATGCAAATTTATTAGTACAAAAAAGTTGCATTCGCAAGTCTTATTTTATTAAATCCGAAGCTAAACCGAGAGCTCATTGTGTACTAAATTAGACCAAAGCAAAGTTATGCGACTTTCCGAACTAATTTCACGAACTTTTAAATGCACGAAGACATAAGGTACAGTCGCAGACACAAGGACACTCGCATTACGAGTTTCCCGATAAAAAACAACACCATTCCACCACCGTACATTGGCAGCCGAAGTTATTGTGCTTGCCGAGAATGGCCTATGCTCTGTCCCGCTCGCACGCCCCCGAAATGCCTAGAACAAAACGGGTGCACTAAAATTTTATTCGTCGCACACGTGGCTCGGGGCTCTGGTGTATAATGCCATTGCCAGTAACTTAACTAAAAAGAAAGATAAGTTCGTATTTATACTATCCGAATGCGATATTTCGCTGCGACCGTCACTGTGAAGTGTTCGATTACAATTTAAAGTCATGATGGTGGCTCAGCGTTCGAAATTTAAATTCGCAACCGCTTTTTCGTGGCGGACGAGTTTCAACCTTACCGTTTCGGGTGCAGAGTTGCATATTGTGCGATTGTATGTTGAAATAAGTCGTTACATTTTGAAGAAGACACTCCGAGGAGGTCGCTCTAACAGCCTCGTCTTATGTAGTGAGTAGAATGTGTCAGAGCTCGCAACTGGTAATTTTTTATTTATAATAAAGCAATAATTTTATTGGGCCCCATTAACGCTATGAATGCGCCCTCATAGCTCCATAATCGATTTCGTTAAGAATGCCGAATGCTTAGGTTTTTATGAGGTTTCAACATTGGTAATAGTCACCGAGTAGTGTCAATAAAAACTATGATATTGTATACATTTGCCCAGTCAATATGTGGCAGCATACTTGTTTTATTATTAGAGTCATATGACATTCAGTTTTTATGTGTTTGACTTTACTTTGATGATAGTCACGTTATTAACCTTCTTAAATTAGCGACGTCGAAAAAATAATTGGAGTTCTATGCTTTTTGCTATGGAGCTGAACACATTTATGTATGAAAGGCGCTTTATATTTAAAAATTGATTGCGTAGTTACTTTCATAAGATCTCATATGAAGTCTAGAATTAATTAAGAATTTCTTTTTTAAAAGTAAGATTAGGCAAAAAATTTATTGCTATAAAGAAATTGATCGTGTTTTTATGCATAAACTTCTTTTTCTCTCAACTTTTCTTCAATTTCAAAGACTCCTGGACATAGCAAACATATTGCAGTTCAATGAACTTACAATAATTAACATAAGTTTTTTCGTCATTGCTTTGTGTTATGAGAACTCCACATCATCTGTCATTTCAAACAAGACGTCAAATTTAGGAAAACAAACATTCTGAGTGGAACCGGTCGCTAGCTGGAAACCGAACCTGCTCATTCGAAGACGCCTAACAATGCACCTGTTTCAATAAGACGGACAAACTGATAGAACGAAAACAAACCGAGACTGTTTTAAGTTTTTTCTTCTCAGAATTCTTTTTAAAGCATTTTTTTAAATAATACTACTCCGTTTAACTGTACATTGTAATTTTTTTTTAAACAAAATAACGATTTTTCTTTCAGGTCGACCGCCGTCGGTCTCAGACACAATAGACATTCAATTGTTTGTCGGACATATGGCGTTTAAGGTGTCAAAACATGAAGGTAATTAATATTTGGTAACGAATAACATACCAATACTAGCAACATTCTACAATTAATGGGTATCTTAACAAATGCCGGTTGGTAATCACAAACTCGGCCTATGCGTCGACAATTCCGAAACACCTGGGAAACATGAACCCAGGATTTTCAACTATCGAGCCAATCGCAAATATGCAACGAATGTATTTTCTACAGTTGAATAGTATTTTTAAACCACAAAATCACTTTCTCTCATACTAGTCAGTTCGGACATTACCCGCCGGTATGAGTAACGGCCGGCATCGCAAATTGACCGGCCAATATCAACAACTGATGTCGTCATCGCTGCCCCTCGACGTGGCGTAAACACCACGACTGACGTTGACCATGGATACATTGTGAAATTGAGCATCGCCCGAGATACCTATCGAAGATATTCTATCACTTGTTTAAAAGTTACATGTTTTTTTCTTTTTTTATTTTGGCACAAACCAGTCACTTCAAAGAAAGAAAAAAAAACTTAAAACTCAATATTATAGACAAAGAATGCCCAAAGTAACTACATTACTACGTTTGAGTAAAATTCAAATCTGAGACCATGTTATTAA
Source organism: Eudonia lacustrata (assembly GCA_947562085.1). NCBI lineage: Eukaryota > Metazoa > Arthropoda > Insecta > Lepidoptera > Crambidae > Eudonia > Eudonia lacustrata. The sequence continues at coordinate 24,867,552 of OX387314.1, forward strand.
AAAGTTTCGTAATCAACTTATAACAATCGCGATGCTTGACACAACCCTATGTAGGACTAAGATTAGAAAGCTACTTTTTATGGACTAGTATGACAATCAAATTATATAGAATCATGAGTTTACTATACATAGTAAGAAATTTAAGATGTAACAACAAAACCACACGATACTATGCACATTCGAAGGAAACAACAATTCAATCGACCTAACAATAACAGCTACAAACAAATATGAGGATGACGCGTTGCACGCATGCCACGTGAGAAGTTGCAGGCGCGCGGCAAATAAGCGAAGTGGCCGGTCAATCCACACATCACCGCAAACACTAGGCCGCTCCATGTTTACAAGCCGAGGAGTTGCATTTAAAGGGATTTAATTATTTGCAGACTGAAGCAAAAACAATGGTAATTAAGAATGTAAAAAAGACGTTTTTGTGGGATGTTAAGGTGAGTCCACATAAAGTAACATGTTATACAACTTATGTTTTAAAACATGTTACAAACTATACGTATAAGGTTGTTTTATTGACACTTATCGTCCACACTAACAAAACATATCGTATAACTATGCTATATAACAAGTTTCGTCATATAGTCTGGACTCAACATTATGCTAAGAAAATTCTATTAGAGAATGTATTATTAGAAAAAGAAGTTATAAAGTGTTTGAAAAATCGAGCGTAATCTTCGTATGTTAGTTGCCTAAAGTTTCTTACAGTATAACAAGTGGAACTTAGAGACGCTATCACAATAAATCTTAGAAACTTAAAATAGTACCTTAAAATGGTGAGCGTTCGATTTGATTCTACATACGACGTGTTAGCGTTTGTGTCATTAAAATTAAGAGTTGTATGCGACGTCAAAACTATTTTTGTTACGATTAATCTTGAAGATTAGGAATGTATGATCAACAAAGAAATATTTTTTGCGAAAAATTCCATAAGAAATAATATTGCAGAAATTTTTCATATAAAATGGTAACATTTTTAATGATATAAGTTAGTAAAATATATATCACTTCAATAATGAGTTTTCATATGAGCACCACATGAGGTGTGAGTCTTCGGAACCCGTACTGCCGGTTGACAAGTGATCTCAAGCTGTTACGCCCCATAACTCAACAATAGTCGGTCTCTTGCACCCTCCGCTCTGGCTTGGAGCCAACGATCTTTGACATTAGTGCCTGATTACATCTGACATTTAAAATTGCCACCTACAACAGTAAAAAAAATACCAATTTAAAAATCTATGACTAATAATAATAAGAGAGTTTTACAAAACAAATACTATTTTAATCCCATTTACGAACCTTTACCTTTGCGTTGGAACCGCTTAAACTATTTAATTTTATTATTAAAGGGTTGGAGAAGAATTAAAAACTGCTTATAATTATGTAAGTATAACATCTTTAAAAGTACGTTTGAGGGTTTAAATTTAATTTATTTGACTGCTCTGATGTGAAGCAAATAAAAAACTGCATTACAGTCGGTTAGTAGGTTGGAGAGCCACAAAAAGACAGAGAGAAGGACAGATAAAGGCATGAGATAAAGCTATCCAAGAGACGTGTAAATAATCAAAGCTATCATCAACTTATAGGACTTTCACCCGAGATCCTCCCATAATAACACGTGTTGTGAGACTCCATTTTAATTTCTATCTATCGTACAATTTATTATACCCTTACTACTGATAATAGAAAAAACACTTGAAATTGGCTAATGCTAAACGCGAAGCCATTCATCATCATCATCATCATCATCTCAGCCAAAAGACATCCACTGCTGGACAAAGGCCGCCCCCAAGGACATTGAGGGGTATTTGCCGTAATCGCCACGCTTGGCAAGCGGGTTGGCGATCGCAGTAGGTTGAGGGTAACCTCAGAGAGATGCTGCTGCCCATCCTCTGGAATGGTCCCTTAGTTGCGAAGCCATTAATTAAGATAATTAATTAATTAATCAACTTATAACACTAACTAGGAATTTGCTCGTGACTTCGTCCGCGTGGAATTGATACTTTAGAAATAAACTTCAGAAAATTTCCTATGTGTATCAAAGAGTGTAGCACTCTATCAATGAAATGATTTTTGGAATTATACCAGAGTTCCAGAGATTATCTTCGTCAAACAAACAAAGTCACAAACATTAGTTCTTTATTAAAAGCATAGAATAGATAGGTAGATAGAGATTGGAAAAGATATAGATGTAACACACTTCGATTTGCGTCAGGAGACAAAACAACCTAAAACGTCGATTTACGAAATGCCTATTTGGAGAAGTTACTTAACGAAATGTCAAAACAACTATTCCCAATAAAATGCAAATGAGTTAGATTCTAAATAGCGCATACGAAAATGGTTTCATAATAAAAGAATCACGTGACCTATCTATTCAGTGATGTGGTTTATTCGGCACATCTTGCTACAGCGTTCGTCAGCAGACCCAATTCCAAATTCATATTAATTTCTATGTTAATGTCACCGCTCTGCGCCAAAATAAAAATTATTTTATGCGACAGCATTCCGAATCTGTAAATTTATGATGAGTAGACGTTGATCTACGATAAGACGTTTATTCACTCGTCTACGATTCGGGTTTCGTTTTATTATGTTGTTACTGTGTTTAAAAATAGATATTGGCGTGGATTTATTAGTGGTTGACGGCGGCGGAATAGCCTGTGTATTTTAATGCAGATTTTTTAGGAATAAAACGTACGTTGATTAGTAAAAAAACACTTAGTCGATAATTGTACCTATACTTCTTATTTATTTTGTTATTTGTTTGTATGAACACCGCCAAAGAATATCTGTAGTTCAATATTTTTATTTAAATCAGTTTTTTATAAACATTAATTAATTACTAAAGTATCTGATGTTTATGTCTCGTAAAGGTTTAGAACATGATCTCATGTTCTTTGAATATTCTTTTTTTCTCAACGACGAAGGGTTTGTAGTACCCTTGAGACGATTGCTTATGAGTTAATGAGCTTAACATAATAATGTTACTTGTATTGAACAATAAAAAAATATAATCAACAAACATTGCTGTCGATGTGTTATGGAAAATGGAATATTTCATTTTCCATAACACATCGAGAGTAATGTTTCTCAATGTGAACAAAGTGTTTCTAAAATAAACACAGCATGCTAGATCAGTCACCGTATCACACTTTTATTGTTCTCCAACCGCCCACGCCACATCGTAAAATATTAAAGCACACACACAATATGTTATTTTTTCTTGTCTTTTGACACGGCCACATATGATTTTATGATCGTTAATAATTATTATGTGGATATGCGCGCGTGACCTGCCGCCTACACTACTATACACTCTGTGATTAAAATGCAGGACTTTGAAAAGAAGGAAACTTTAGTAAAACCGTTCAACAGTTCAAGTCGACGTCCCAGAATGTGTTTATAAACGTAATAAATAAATAAAAAGTTTAATATGCTTTGCAAATGTAAATGACGTTTCCTAAATATCTATTATTGATGAAGGAACGTATTGGACAGGTATACCATGTCTTGGTAGCTTAGTTGAAAGAGCTTGTGGAAAATAAGCTCTTCCAACTAAGCTAAAATTGCAAAAGATCGTCGATTCGAATCTTCCCTAAAACAAATTATATTTTCTCTAGTGCTATTTGTCTCGAGATTAATATAATACTTTGATAACTGTGAATTCGTTATGACAAACAGTTTAAAAATGGGGTAGTTATGTCTTTGCCTGGATATAATACTGAAAGCTCTCATAGGTATCGACACAATTGACAAAATAAGCACCAATAAAATTAAACAAAATTCCGAGTCCATCAAACGCAAATTCAATCTAATACTGAGTCAATTTATTGATGTCACCAAGAGACTTAAAGCAACAGATACATTAAGAGAACATTAACACGAGCGCTAAAAGTCGCCAGCTTCCAGCGCCAGCCAGCAGCGGTTCCAAGAGACTGTCTGAATGATTCGTCACCAAGCTGACAGCTTAACGGGTGTGATGGACGCGCAGGCAATAAGCAGCGGTTTATGGACCCACTCGGTTTATCGGTCGAGTTATTGCGACTAATCGTGTGGTGGGGGCCTATTGCAAACTCCTAATATCAGAATTCGATGACTGTTTTATTGGAAAGGGTATGCTGGGTGTTAGGTGTTGTGTGTGATTCCAGTGTTCGCCCGTGTGATGGTAGCATCTGGTTGATCGGGGTGTTAAGACGTAGAAAGGAGTACCGTTTTGAAAAAGAAAGTAGATTATTCATAGTTAGATGCTGCCATTACAAGCCATTCTTTGTTGTGATCTTGCATACTGTCGCATTACCAGGTCATCAGATGGGTGACCAACACTCACAACATTCTTGTTTACCAGAAATCGGTATTTTTGATGTGTAACATCTTTCCACTCGCCTTCTATATATACAATTTGTGGGAGTGATTTCGTAGAAAAGGGACGGAAGTAGGGTCGTAACAGTGTGATCCGTAACAGTGTGGTCGGCTCGACTTCTTTAAATACAATAATTTGTGGGAGTGATTTCGTAGAAATGTGATCGTAACAGTGTGATAGGATAACAGTGTGACATGTCTTCTAATGAGTATTTACTACATTCTCTTTATAATTTGTAAAAAAATATACGCGCAAGCGCGCAAGCGCGCGCCATTTAGTAAATTTAAATTCGATAAAAACAAGAAGAAGACATATTATTATTTTAAGTGACATATTGTGTCATCATTTTTATATGTCAAATGTCATAAAATGAGTATTTATTGCATTATCTTTATGATTTGTAAAAAATATACGTCATTGTTAATTCTATATTCTATTGTAATATTGATTTCAAAAGGTGAGATGTCAAATGTTACACATCATATGTGTTCATTTTTTTCTATTGCTAACGGGTACACACTTGGCCTTAATCTCACTTGATATTAAGTGATGACAAGGTGGAACAGCACTTCAGCCGGAATCCTCTACTACTGAAGCACTGGCTATCTTATCTCTAGCTGCCGGAACACAAAAATGCTAATAACGGTGATCTTATGGCAACATATTTAGCTAAGATAGTGGTAACCCTACCACCAACCAAACCGAGTATACAAATTGTACCCCCAGCTGGGAATCGAACCCGGGACCTCTGGGTCTGATACCGGTGGTCTTAACCACTAGACCACAGAGATGGTTAAAATTTTGGATTTTTCCCACTTTTTGGGTGTGTGTTGTCGTGGCGGACTTCACTTTGTAGATTGTTTATTACATCTCTTCAAAGTTCGATGATTTGATTTTGATATATGAATAGCAAAAGAATATCGCTATATTTTACTTTTTAATGGCATAAAACATATTTATTATGGCAGCGTAGCACAATCCGGAATAATTTTCCAATGTGATATTTTCGACTTGAATTATAGTTAGGTAATATACTAAACTATCAACACAACTAAGCAAGCTATGTAATTTATGAAAATTTAAATATTTTTCGTTGACGTAGGTATCAACACGAAAAACCACTTTCAACGAAATTTATATTTAAACTAATATTTTCCCGATACGGTGGTAATTATTTTATAATATCGATTGATTTATCGTATTAGTCGGAAGAAAACCTATGCGTTGGAGCTGCGGAATTTATTATAAGTATTTTTCGGTCGTAAAAATGTCACTTAGGCTAGTAAATCAAATAAATATAAATAGGTTTTTACTAATTTAGGAACTACCGTATTTAAATTAAACAAGCCGAATTCAGAAACAGAATTGATATATTTTGCGTGTTTTCTCAAACGAAGACGCTTTCATAAATTACATTGTCAATTGTATTATTTTGTTTTTCGTTATTGGATTTAAATACTAAATATGTTTAAGCTCGTTAATCTCCAATAGACTTCTTGGCGGGAAAATAAAGCGTCATGTCTGCGGTTTTGTTTTATTTTCTATAATTTGTGTTATGTCGAATATTAATGTGAAATAATGGTGGATTATTAACCGTTAAGTGTTCGTGAGTGTGCATAAGTGTTGGCAAATGAAACAAAACAGTGCAACGTCACTTTTCAAATTCTCTCAAGAAGCTCGCGTGAGGACTTAGTAAAGCCCCACATCTTTACTGAGATACTCGAGGGGTTGGGGGTATATCATTTCTCACTTCCCATTTCTAATATCATTCATCATCATTTATGGAAATATTGTTTATTTATGTATTACTTGTACGAAAAATTACTTTGACACTGGCTAAATGTGCTAATCGCACGAAGCCATCAACTAAAAGAAAAAAAAAACAATAACTAATATTATTCTGAGAATAAGGACATCTCTGTTTGACATTAGACGTAGTCTTCAGATTGTCAATGTACACACGGCGGCAGATCAACCTACCCAAAACTGTCAAATTTCTACAACCAATTTTGAACTTTATTGTTTGGTTAGAAGGATCAATATTCATTGGAGAAATTTGACAGATTTGGGTAGGTTGATCTGCCGCCGACTGTACTCTGAATTATTATCAATTTGTCTATTTGTTAACACTGCGTCCAGTTGTTGCCAAATTGTTGTATAAATGCATTTCTTTTGTCTACTCTCGACTTATCTGTCTTCAATATACAAAAAACGACTTGCTTTCATTTACGAGAGCCTATTTTGACAGTTCTTACTTCTTCCAATGACAACTGTCAAAATATATGGTTGGATGGCGAAAGTGAATCGTTTCAAAATTGATGATATTAAAATAATTAGAATATTGTTTTGATAAATGTTGCTGAATTTGTATTATATTATGATTAGAAAAAAGATCGACGAATATTTTGTTACAATTGTTATTCGTAAAACCAAACGTGTAGCCGATGAAGGAGAGTAGTTTGTGCAAAAATGGATATTAAACGTATTTATGATAGTACTGTTTGACTTTTTTGTAACACCATGTAATTTTTTTACAAAAATAGATAGTCAGTAAAAAGTAGATAGTTCTATCTAAGCAAGCTTTTTTATTCCCTTGTTCTAACTTTTGTAGCTTCAGTTAAGATACTTGGATTATGTAACCGATGATGCACTCCTTTGTTATTGACGTGATCGCATTAAGTAAATTGTTTAATCTGTGACTACATTGGCGCGAACTGTACACATTTCAAATAATGTTGTTGCCCTCTGTTCTACGTCTCGGCGCGATCTCCTTTGATACTCCGTGAAGGCTGACGCTCTAACTGATGCTATTGAATGACTGTTAACAGTGAAGTTAACCATAATGTAATATAATAAGCATTTAACAGCACTTGTAATAAACAGACAGAATACGTTAAGTAATAAATATCGTAATCAATTGCCTCGCAGAAACGTGGACACGCTTTCCCTAAAAACTTTCATGGTTGGACACTATGGCTTGATTGAGGTACTTTCTCACGACCAACACACCTAGTTATGCTGTCAGGACAATAGACACGTGCATAGGGTTGTGTGTATTCAAGGGATAGGCATCGAAAGGTACGATGTTAAACTAACTTGAAACACACAGTGACGTATGTAACGAGGAACAAACGTAAAGTAAAACGCATTACTGATTGACACCTTCATCCTTTAGCTGAGGCATGTTCACTTAAGGAATCAATTACAAGACAAGCCGACTAAGTTAGTGTTTCTCAAACTGTAGCGAATAAGCCCCCGCAACTCCGCGAAAAGTTTTAGCTACTAATCTTTCATGACTGAAAACATTCAATTAATTTTCATTGAACGTTAAATATTTTTTTATGAGTAATAACTGATTTTGTATAAATGTGTATATTTTAAATATGATATAATGAGCAACTGCAAGTTACATATGTTCAGCATTATTTATATATCCAAATATAAAATATTGCGAGCATTGGCTATGCCAATTTTTTTAGTTTTATTTAATACAGTAGAAAATTAATAACGCTTTAGAAAATTAATTCTTAACACAATTATATAATAAATAATTAATAGCGTTTAAATATTTACTCTTGTTTTAAAAAGTACTACGCCTATTAAGAAAGGAATATTTCCACTAAAATAGCTAACTATAGAGAGGTTTAAATAAACGAAGTTTGACATCCACTGAGGCGGATCATTAAGTCAACACACTGACCGCACAAGCAGCTCCTGCGCATTTAAATTTTGAATTCGGAACATGAAAAGTCAATTAGTTCTGCCCGAGGCGACGGCAGCGCCACCTTTACGTGCTACCACGCAGGAGTAAAGTTACTGCACGGGCCAATAGATTGACTACAACAATAATTAATTCCGGATCATCAAACATATATATGACATTAAATAACAGCTCTTTAAAACATTAACCTATTTCTTATTCCTAGTTTTTACCTCAAGTTTGAAATTCTGTAACATAAAAAGTTTTTAACCAGTCGTTTACCGATTAAGACTTTGATCCATTTTGTTGTCGCCCACCAACAGCAAGTGGGTATTAGTGAGATGAGGCTATAGTTTTATTAACAATTCAAAAGATACAGGTGTACAAAGCGGTAACGATGGATGTAAATATGAAACCGCACCGCTCCCGTCTTACAAACGCTGGGACTTTACAGGCGTTTACTGCGCAGTCACGACTTCAAGCGTATGGTAGCGCGGCCCGCGAATTATCTGTTCATTGCCTTCTTTCCATTACCGTTGACTAAGAATTCCGTAGTAAATCAGGCAATGATCTACAAACCCGCTTGCCGCGTCGCAAGACGCTTGTGTTTGTGGCCAAGGCCTTATGCAGAGAGTTAATAACGACGACAATGCGCGCGCGCGTGGGCGAGCGGGTGCCACCGAGTATTCGGATGTTGTTTTGATAAGTTTAATTGGCGCTATTTTGATGTGGTATTAGTATTCGGTAGCTGGAGATATCAATACATATTTTGTTAATAGTTTGTTGAATTTGAATTGTCTTTATTGAAGTTCTTTCTGTCGAACAATTGTAGTTGTACTTACTTAAAGTTGTACTTGGTGTTAGATGAGAGAAATTAACCTTTCGTCTGCGTAGTGTCATGCAGATCCGTCCTACAAACAATTAGAATTCTATTGTGTCTGTCTTCACAGCAGATGACAGATTAATAAAATGATTACACTGTTAATTCTAATTAAAACTCAAATTTCCATAACAGGAACTCCATGGGCGAACAGTGGGTGCAATCGTCTAACGTCGTCCGTCAATTGCAGATCAGTATATTTCGGACTAAATAAAAAAAAATGATGACGGATGAAGACCTGATTTCCTTCTTTCCTATTATCCATAACTTTGATGGGCAAGCTGATGCGCATGTGTTAATTAAACGTTACGTTAGTCGTTGCGCACGCGCCGTCCTAACCCCGAGCCCCACTAAGGGGGAAACCTAAAGAAGTCGCGACTCCGCACCGCAATCTATTGTCCATTGTTTTTGTCTGATGTTATTTATGACGGACGACATTCTATCTGTCCCGCTCCAACACACCCTAATTCTATAGCCATCTCTTTCACTCGGCTTCCGTCCAGTAACGCTTATAAATTACCTTTGAAAAGGTTATTTATTAGATTATTCATTGTGAGCTATGGTGCCGTATTGGGTTTAATATGTTTTTTCTGCTTAGATTGATTTGTGGCTTGATTTTTGTCGCATGCTTTTGGACAATGGAGCAAGTAGTTGTTTTTTTATTTTGGCGGTTTATCAGTCCTGATAATAATTATGTGCATATTTTGCAACTGCATTTTTCCAAGTAAGTAAAACATGTTTTTAGTTAACTTTTGCATTCATAATATGATTTTTAGAAGATACATTCTTTATTTTTTACAGATCTTTACAAAGCTCGTTTGCTTTGTAAAGATTTATAACAATGTTTGAAACTGGGATAGCCAATGTCGATATTAATAATTTCATGTGTCAAGTCACGACCGGTGCAATTCCGCCAAAACGCACTTACGTTAACTTAATAATAAATACCTACACTAACAGTTATTTGTACATAACACATACGGTTACCTGTACCACAACACTATTTAATATCGCCAATGAAACCACAACGGTACCACAAAAGAGTTACCCTCAACGCAGCAGAGCACAATCCCTCAGACGACTGCAACGGCAGCCATCAATTAACCCACACGAAACTTTTAATTAGAAAAAATCCCAAAGAAACGAGACACAGACGCGCCGACGAATCCGAAATCCCGTCTCAACCGCCATAAATAATTGGGACAAAAACCACCCCCCACCACCCGGATAAGTGTCTAAAATTTTCACAATCCGGCAATAAAAAGATAATTTATTAGAATAGCTCTTATTGTTTTCGTTATTTATGTATATGGAGTAATGTAATCTAGCCAGAGGTCCTAAATAAATAATTTCTCTTTAATGTCCCTCCTTGCCTAATCTCCAGAGCGAGGGTAGTCCGCGTTTGTTCGTTGTAATGGCCACCCGAGGTATTTTTAGGTCTAAATAAATATGATTTGTTGTGCCGTTTTGTGACAGAATTTAATTTCGTCCCGGCTAGAGACTGTCACAAATCTTTGAATTAATGAGTCGCTGAATATGCATTATCGCTTATATTTGGGACTGTTAATCTCTGGCACTGCATATAACCGCACTGTTTTATTTGCCCCCATTGTCCGTTTGTTGACAAAATATATAGTTTGAGAGGCTTTGGGAATACTTTCGTAAATGATGTTGCTAGTTTCTGAGGTTACGTATTGTGTTTTAAAGTAGGCTAGTGCTCAATATATCAACAATTCACAGAAATATTCTTTTTATTTACCAGCAATCAAACATCTAAAGACGAATTCGTTTTTTATGTACCAACAATAAATGAACGAACAGGTTCATGTAAATTATAGCCATTATACAAATCTATTCCAGTAAAATTAGAATAATAATTTTGCATCAGACTACATAATTATGGATTTATAATATCTATAATTATAATTAGCTTGCGTTACTTTAAAGTTGGTTAATGGAGATGTCTCCCAAAAAAAAGGCAAACGTCGCAAATAATTTATTATACGTAATAAGATATTCGGCAGTGCTAATTAATGTATGTTTAATGGGTTTACTAAAACGTCTATAAATCACAAGAACTCAAGCATGTTCGACATTAAAAGCTGTCCTAATATAAAGTAACATTACTAACAAGCTTTGCAAAAATATTATTATAAGTACGAAATATAATAATATGCTTTTTATTTTAATGAACAGCAATTTTTATATTACAGCAAAATTACAGACAGGGCAGTCCAACATGCCACAACAACTCTTTCACAAAACGTCCGAAAGTCGGCGTTGAAAATAAAGAAAAAACCCGCTCACATCACATGCAGATTCTCTAGACGGTTTGAACTTCAGTGGCCATTTCTGAAAATTAGTGGACGTGTGGGGGTAGGGGGAGAGGGGGGTTCAAGGCACAATGCCGCGGCGCATGATTTACGCCAGGGCCGTATTATGTTTTGACTTTAATAAACAGAGCGTTTGTCAGAGACGGGGCGACGCCGGCCCTGGACTGCGCTAAATAGTGGGGACAGCGACTTTCCTGCAAGTTTATGGGAGAAGTGCAGTCTCTACTCGGTAAATTTACATGCAGGAGTTATAGTGGAGATACGGAGATATCTTGGAAAAATTCCCGGCGCATCCCTTGGTTTAGTACTACAGTTGCAGAATTACTGTGTTCTCTGGGAACAATATCTTTTTTGGAATAACACCGTCGAGTAAAGTGGCGACAGCTTCTCTGCACTGTCGCATTGAGTTCATTAAAAACAGGTTACGAGCTTTGGTTGAATGCGGAGTAATAGTAATGCCATTTTTTTTTTACCATCCCTTCGCAGATAGAGTTTGAGTTACCTCAGAAAAACTATCTCTTAAGTGACATTTTTCTTTTGTTTCCTGTACCTTTTTTTCATGTATATTTTGAAAACCGATATGATACTGTATCTCTTATAGAAGACACCGCAATCCACTAAATACGTTTTAATAAAACCCAAGGGTTCTCAGTTACGGCCAGAGAAAATAATGAAAACAATTGGTAGTCACACGCTTAGGACTGGGGGTCTACTGCGAGGCATTTTCGTCGAAGTAAGTCGACAAACCTAGTTTACAGTTTGTACAGTTCCAAAGTCTTTGAATTTTTTTTAAACAGCCTGCAGGATTTGGAAACGTGAAATTGTACGGAAGCCTATATAGAGAGAAATGCATTTACCTTAAAGAAAAATATAAAATTTTCAGTAGTTTCTGTGTATTCTATTAGTTAACATACCGGTCTAAGACCGATAAAGTTTCTACTTGTAGCAGTAAGTAAAAATTGTATTCGGCATTGTAAATGTTGCCATAACAACAATGATGATATGATATGATATGATTGATAGCATTGATGTTTCATCTGTTACATGTAAGAGTTCCCCGGAAGATTTTCTTTATGTAACTTATCATTGGGTGGGACGAAGAGGAACTACTTTCACGTAGTGGTATATAAAATAACGAAATGTATGTTAGATAAATGTAAAAAATCTAACTTTTATTTTCGGCACAAAAGTAATTAGGTAACCAATGGAACCGCCGCTATCGCCAAGTCGTGTTTGGTAGTAGACACCCTTGGGCGAAGTTCCGTGTCGACTGAGGGCCGTGCGAGTGACCCGCCTGTCCGACAGCTACGTAGTTTTAATTAAAGGGGGTTCACATCTCGGGAGGAGTCGCCATCCGAATTGTTTGATTTGGCAAATTTTAGAAAACACAGCACGTTAGTGTAATTAATATTATAGGGTTTATTATTATGTCAAAAATATTGGATACTTACAAATAATAAACATGGTAAGATTCCCGATAATAATTACTCTAAAGCAAGGAACCATGATAGTTTAAATAGTTACAGCACAGTCGCGCATGACATAATAACAATTTGAAAAAGTTGTTAAGAATTGTTGCATGCAATCGATTTCTGAAAACTTTAAAAAGGTTTTAAGTTTTACTCTATATGTCACGAGAATTTATTTAATTGGCTCTAACCGGGTTGTAATAAGAAGGCCAAATTCTTGTACTTCGACAATCTGGCTTTAATATCACAAGAGAAATCAAAAATATAAACACTATAATAATACAAAGGTCGTGCTTCTACATTGTGTCGGTGATGAGGGTATTATAAATTATTATAAACATCGGGCGGGTAATGTGTTCGTTTCACGTATTTTAAATTTCCAACTAAATTATTATATGGATGGACAGAAACAAAATCCTGTTGGTGTTAAAAGTGATGAAGTGTCAGTTATAAACAGACCCATTGCTGGGTTTAAGCCTCCATTATTGAAATCAGTGAATCAACGTTAACATTGACGGGTATTGGTTTAATCACTACGCTATGGTAAATGTAGTTTGGTGTTTACCAACTACGCTTATGCTAAAAAAAGGTCTAGGGGTCTAAAGTGATTTGAACCAAGATATCCTGCACTATACTTGAGCATCTTCCTGTTCAGCTTTGCAAGCAGCTTTACACTGGAAGAGGAAGCATAGAATAGAAGAAGAATAGCTCTTTATATCTGTTAATATGGTAGGAACAAGTTCTTACATACATTTAGCATCTCATATTTAACCAAAAATTGATATGCAAATACAGAGAGAGAAGTCTAGCTGTGCTGTTATACAATTAAAAATTACAATCAATTAAATAAAGTACAATAAAATAAAATAAAGCAACAATCAAACTAAAAAGAAACCCAAAATGAATCAATTAAAACAGTAAAATAACAAAATAACTTAAAATAAAAATTAAAAGAAATCTAAATTAGCAAAAACAAGAAAATAATTAATTTGTTATAATTAAAAATAGTAATCAAATTTTGCACACGATAAATTCATTAATACTATAAAAACATTTTTTACTCAGTAACTCATATACCTAGGGAAGATTTGAAATTCTTGATGGGCATGTCTTTCATGTCATTAGGTAGCTTATTGTACTTCAAAAATATATAAAGACGGCAATGTCAATTTTAGGTTGTTAAGGCTTGCCTCTAATGCTTCATTATCATTAGCCTGAACATTTACCCCAATTGGCTTCAGGTATAGGGCATCAATATCGCATGGGGATACATCCCACCACTACAGCAAATGTGAGGACCGTAGGTTAAACGTTGGCTACGTAGGTATGAAGTTATCTGTAAAAGCTGAACCCAGCCGCAAACAGCAAAACTCGCAAGGTAGCCAACCATTACAGCGTTTGCGGACTCAAAACGGCCCATAGTTCCGCTGCCCTCATATAGTTTCACCCCCTCGTTCCCAGCTTTTAATTATAATACTTTATAGCCCAATAAATCACGCTACACGTCCCTCGGTACCGCCCCTCTCCCCCCCTCACACCCCCTCTCGCCTTTGAAGGATATCAGTTCAATTCTCGCCTGCTGTAATAATTTATAAAGAAATTATTCTCTTTCTGCGGAGGGACCTTAAGAATGGATCCGACGTGATCTCCTGATTACTGCGCCTAGCAGGTGACATCTGTAATTGAATGCGCTGATTGAACCACTCCTAGGATCGAGATAACAGATACCGAATGTGTGCAAAAAAAATATGGATTTATTAAAGAGAAGAGATACTGAAATCCATGCGAGAAGCTGAAGACAAAAATCCATCATTATAATAACAAAGTATTTGTCTCATTGCAAGGCCACACGTCGCCAGATGAATGCTATATAAAACAATTGGAAAAGTGGATTAAATATATATTTATTTATGCGCCGCAAACTAGACATAGTACACTATTACTTATTTATAACTTTTGTCTTAGTGTTTTCTAACTTACAGTTAAGTAGTCACAACTTGCCAGTGCTAAGTACATATTTATTGTGTCGTATTGAAATATAACTTGGTTTGATAAGATGCTAATGTTATAGGTGAGAGGACTATAATACTAATGCGACGATCGAGATCTTTTAGTAATTTAAAAAAACTCTCATTGGAATTAAAATATACTTGTTCATTATTATACAAAGTATATAGAGAGATGCTTATAATTTCAGAGTTACCAGTCTAGAGAGTTCCAGTTAACCCATCCACGAGCCCAAGAGCGATCAATCAGTCGTCAAAACAACCTTCGCGCCGGACGGAGCACGTAAGTCAGTGCCAAGCAAAAACTGCGAATCACCCGGGGACGTAGCCGGGACGTAGCGGGGACGTAGCGGGGACTAGCCGGCTGACTTATGGCGCGGCTGTGTCTGTTGCACTTCAGGAACGTGAGAGTTGTTTCAGAGGGGTAGTTCAATTACTCTTGTATGGTAGCTTACTTCTTTTTATTTTAATACCAGCACTTTACTCGCGACTTCATCCACGTGATATTAGAATTTAAAAAACTCTTACTACTACTAAAAAGTATACAAATAGCATATGGTCCCCGCAAGGAATACAGCATTGTATCAGTGAAAGAATTTTTGTGATTGGACCAGTAGTTCCTGAGATTAGCCCTGACACACTAACAAACAGAGTCACAAACGTTACCTCTTTAATAACTATTTTAATTAATAAATGTGGGGGTGTCACAATTTTGAGGTACAGACGGCAGCAGATCAACCTACCACAAAATGTCAAATTTCTTCATATCTATTTTAATTAATAAATGTGGGGGTGTCACATTCTGAACCTTATTGTTTGGGTATAAAGATCAAAATTGATTAGAGAAATTTGACAGTTTTGGATAGGTTGATGTGCAGGCGTGTGTACATACATACTGACAGTAGGTGATGTGGCTGTTATTACTATAACGCTAAAACAGCGTATTGCTTAATTAATTTTGCTCTTCTTTTGTTTCTTGCACCTTAAAAATGTAACAACTATCATGGGATGTGTTTCACGCAGACGGAGTTGCAGGTGAGCCACTAGTTAACTATATACTAACTAAACAAAAGCCGGCTTAAAGAAATTTGACATAATAAAGCTGATTCTATCAACATTGATTTTTAAAAATCGTTTTTTTTCATCGAAAAGACCACGCCCACTGTCGCGTCTGCAGTCATGCAGTCTTTGTTAAAGCAAGGCGGCCGTGAATAACGCGAATGATTTAAAACAGAGACGCGGTACGCAGTACGTAACTACGTACGGGTCGCGTACGGGCCGCGGACGTGACGTGGCCGCGTGTCGTCCGCATTTGTACGTAATGATAACGTTCAGATAAAACTATAGTCTTGATACCTTCGGTAGTCAGCTGTCTAGTATATACGTACATTTTATATAATCGCTGCGGTGAAGAGTTAAAACGTTTTATAAAGTTCCTTCGATTGAATATGTTTAAAATGTTGCTTAACTTACAAAGGTCTCGAATCTGGATAAGAATAAGATGTTTACCTGAAACAAATAAAATTTTGATATAGAATATTGAAACACACATTAGACATAACGTTATTATTATTTGCATCTTTGGTTTAAACACACTCTAATCGAAATATAGCCAAAATATAAATAAATTACTGTATATTTAAATTATGAAAACATAAAATGTTATGAACAGTATTAACAAACACAACGCACTTTAATAACTCGAACAGATAGAAAAGCAGTAATACAAAAAAATCAACTAAAATTTTTAAATCTAACAGTTTATACATCACTAATGAAAATAGGTAGCAAAGAGTTAATAGAATTGTGATCCATTGTTTTTAAGACTCATTTTTAAATTTAAAAATTACTTTAGTCGAAGAAAAGAAAGAAAGTGTGTGTAACAAAGTAAAAGATATCAAAAGAGTTCATAGCACTGTCATCTTTTGTTTTTAGAACTAGAGCAAAAAACTTAACTTATTCTAAATTCAAAAATGACATTAGTGAAAAGAAGCAAAAAGGGTGTGTTCCAACGTAACAAAGTAAAAGTGAGCACTGCATATCCAAAAATATTCCAAAGAACGCTGTCAGTCAAGCACCCGTCGCGCCGGTAGGGGGTGCGTGCAAATATGTCAAATTTATGTAAAGCGGGCGAGTCTTTGTGAGAGCGAGCCAGGGAAATTAGTGCTCATTTCGCCTGATGTTTACGAGTTCCACTGCGCCTCAAAAATATGGTAATGGCGCCAACGGCTGCGTCTAGTAATGTGGTTCATATCGATTCATCGCAAGTTTTTTTCTGAATACTGCCTTCTCGAGCTCCTTTTATATGTGTGCTGGTTAATGTTCAGCATTTTCGTGTTCTCGACTGAAGTTTATGATGCTGATTGATTCGGTACTGCAAGCGAGTTGGTAAACTACGAGTAGTAAAAGTACATGAAAAATTTATTGTTAAGACTAGATAATGTTTACCAACTAAGTAAAAGATAACGATCGAAAGATAAATCAAGTCGATGAATTACTATTTGTTTTTTTCTTTCTTCATCCAGTGCCTAATGTGGGTCAATATGATAGTTCTTTAACAACTTAGGTCCAATGTAGGTTGATTTAACAAATTCCAATTAATGACAACAACTGGTTTCAACAGATTAACGTGCCTTCCGAAGAACGGAGTAGGTTAGCTTTATATATTTTATTTTTGGTCACCCATCATCAAATGTATCAATCCCATCAAACAAGCATTGACCGGTCAGAAACCATTTAAATTTCTCGCACAACTTTCAGTAATCAAGATAAAAAAACGAACTTCGCAATAACGCAAACTTTTCTTTAATACCTTTATGTTCTTTGATGTATGTAGGTAGGTGCCAACAAACTCCCTTATTTTTTGTGTGTGTAACAACACCGATTGACGCTAACGCCGGCTCGGCGCGCATCGGCCCGTTGCGGCCCGTAATCGTGACACATTGCCGACTTTCGACAACTCCTTACGATTCCAGGGGAAGTGCGACGATTTAGGGCCCTCCCAGATGGAGCGCTTTTGTTGGAGACAAGACAACGTCCCAATGTACGAACTAATGTCTGAAGTCGTTACTAATTGCTTTCCAAAGACAATTCAACAACAACTTTGTTGGAGTAAGTTGATCATGGTTGATCATACTGAATGTACTCTTATAGTAGGTACTATAAATAAAAATAAAATAAAATATTTTTATTTTAGATTTCCATCCATATTAGTTAGTAACACTATGAAACTATGATTAATTTTCCAAAAAATATATAGTTAGTTTCCGCAAAAAAAAAAGGAAAAAAAAATACGTTACAAATAGTTGAGCAACATCAACAAAAATATTAAATAACCACAAAAAAATGGGCTCTTCATCGTTCAAATCAAAATGGTATGATAAAACACCATGAGAACTCACCACCACTAAATCATAAAACAAATAGGTCACACATGGCAGCAAGGAAGTTGTAGTTCATCAGAGGGGTTAACATACTACTTTTAAATAGCAACACTGTTGACACAATCTGACGCCATTAAATTAATGTATGTAACAGATATAGAACGATTAGCTAAACGCCTAGTAGCCAGTTGATAACATAATCATTATAAAAAATATGTTCAAGTATATAAAAACATCTCCAAAACCGGTCGTTGAGGAGATCCTTGGAGAAGGCCTTTGTCCAGCAGTGGACGTCTTTTTACTGAGATGATGATGATGATGATTTCATTAGAATTAAAGTTTCTAGATGTTCAAAATAAATCATTATAACATCTTCTTCTAATATATAAAATTCTCGTGTCACAGTTTTCGTTGCCATACTCCTCCGAAACGGCTTGACCGATTTTGATGAAATTTTTTGTACTTATCCGGTATCTATGAGAATCGGCCAACATCTATTTTTCATCCCCCTAAATGTTAAGGGTGGTCCACCCCTAATTTTTTTTACAATTTAATTTTTCAATACAAAATGTTCCACGATTTGATTGTATTGTTGACATAGAAACTGTCATAGCGATACGAAGTCCGCTGGGTCAGCTAGTCTAATATATAAAATTCTAGTGTCACAGTTTTCGTTGCCATACTCCTCCGAAACGGCTTGACCGATTTTGATGAAATTTTTTGTGCTTATCCGGTATCTATGAGAATCGGCCAACATCTATTTTTCATCCCCCTAAATGTTAGGGGTAGTCCACCCCTAAATTTTTTTTTTTATTTTTTAGACAAAATTTTTAATTTCTATTTTTTTATGATACAACATACAAAAATACATACAATCCTCAATTTTCACCCTTCTACGATCAACCTTTATTTTTTAATAGCCATTTTAGTAATTTAATCATTTTTCCTCTCCGGTCGAAAACTGATCAATCGTCATTTAATAAGCTATTTTTTGTCTACACTAGAAATTACTAGGAAATTATTTATATGGCAAAACAACGTTTGCCGGGTCAGCTAGTATAAAATAAGGTAGCTATTACTTATGTTATGTTAGATAGTTAGTAGTTATAAGAGCTGCATGGTTTATATGAACACTAAATGAATTAGTTTAGAGACGTACGAAATCAGAGATGGCGAAATTTGTTATACCTAAGAAACAAGGTTTGTCGTAAATTATAACGTTAAGCTAAAGAGCTTTAAAGTTGTTTTCAAAACTCAAATTAATGAATGAACAAGGTAATTATTTATTTTCCAAGCTGGTTGCCCTAACTATTCTATGCATATCTGTTAATGTTTCTCACTATGTTTTCTTTTTGCAATAAATAAACTATGATTTAAAAATCTTAGTTTAGGCTTTAAAGTTCTTGGTCGCTTTGCTATATACCTAGGTATGGTTAAGGCTGTACATTCTAATTTCTATTTATCTTTCTATCTATTCTTTCTATTTGTATAAATATTAGTTTCTCTTTTATTTTTTTTTGTTAGTAACTATAACCTTTTTTAACTAAACTTTTTATTTTGTTTCTCTCTCACTAAAGAGTTGTTTTTAGTACTACAATGTAACGCGCACTTTTTGCTGGCCGTGAGATTTGCCGCCGGTGTGCGCGGGCCCGCGGCCTGACAGATAGAAGTCAGATTTATGTGTTTACTGTATAAATCACGTCGCAGTCGTCACAGTCGCCTTTTTTCGTCTGCTTCTGTTAGCTGTATATCATAGGTCGCGTCTTCCGCGGTCGCGTTCAAAACTTCTGCGGGTTGTGTTTCAGCTTTTGAATGTGTAACATTTTCGATATGTGATGTATATACAATGCCGTGATGCATTCAAAGAAAATAACAAAATATGAAATTGAAAAACAAGAAATATAAATTTTAACAGATTTCACAGTCTGGTAGATATTTTAATGAGATGTAGTTAAATGGCAACAAAAAACTGGGTTCAATTTTCATCAAAATCCTTCAACTACTTTATGCACTTCGACATTTTGTCCCCTTAATCGACTTTTACGATACCCACGGGATAAAATGGAATGGTTGTAAGCTATAATTCACCGAAACTGTGTAGTTTAGTTGATATTATCAATGTTACATTTGTGTTTATTTTGTTATACAAAAGGAAAATTACTACAAAATACCTTGAGGAATCCATGCAAATTTTTGTCTGCACATACTTTCAAAATTTACGAACAATCGATAAGACACTTTGTGAGTAAAAAGTCAAATCAAAATACTTTCAAACCGAAATAGTGTCGAGCGGACAACACACAAATTCACGGGCCACTTCACGAATTCATCGCAACAATAATAGAAAGAATAAATTTACTTAATCCCCGTTCTAGAAATATTCGTCGCGATTTATCTGGTTGTCGCGTGATGTCGCGCGACGTCGCGAGATCAATCATCGTCGCCTTAACGAGAGGCCCAGCTGTTGTACAAGCGATTGATAGAGCTATAAACTATATTTATAGTTGGTGGGTTTGTTCGAGAATAGTTTCTGATGCGTGTCGCTCAAGGAATGGATTAGTGGGTCCGATGTGAGAAATTTGGAGACGGTACTTGATACTTATCAAAAAAGAGAAATTGGTTGGCCTAATAGTCAATTCATAAATTCAAGGTTCACGAAGTTTTACAACGTTGAAGGTGAGCTGGAAGTTTCCTAGGATTTCCCATTGAATCACTCAATACCAAAAACTGACGTCAGAAACGAATTATGTAAATGTCACAGTGAATCACTATTATTATGGTTAGGTACTCTATTAAAACATGACGCATTAGACGACACTGATTTATTTGGTTTTAGAGTAGGTTTTCGTATTCCTTCGATTATCATTGACGACTTTTGTGGTCTAACGGTTGCTACGCTAGATTGCCAGTTTGAGGTTTGAGATACGATGCTACCTTGGGAGTTCCCATACCACGAATCAGCGATCGATCATTAGACGATTTTGGTTATTACCATGTTTTTTACGCCTTTTTTATTTGAAAACAAATTTTTAAACCCCAGTACACTTCGACACGGTGTTTACATGAGAAACAACTGGTGAGGTCCAGTCTAATCTGGAACATCTTTAGTATGATAAGAAAGTGCCATGCGCAAGACCCTGCTTTGCGGCCTTTAGACGAGTTGACGAGTTCGCTGTTCCGCAGAAGTCGGTCACGACCTTCCAGGACACCACAGTTGCCAAAATCGTCTTGGTCGCATTTGGCTTCAAATACTCGCCGAGAAACCAAAGTACAAATCCCTTTTAG
Organism: Eudonia lacustrata; assembly: GCA_947562085.1. Taxonomy (NCBI): domain Eukaryota; kingdom Metazoa; phylum Arthropoda; class Insecta; order Lepidoptera; family Crambidae; genus Eudonia; species Eudonia lacustrata. Next base: position 24,888,980 of record OX387314.1, read on the forward strand.
TCAATAACAATGACCAAATTAAGTTAAGACAACATTGAATTTCTTCTCTATTTCTACATCACCCATAAATGGCTGGTCGCGGCCCCGGATTGCCACATCCACCCTGACGCAGCCGATGTCGCAAACAGGAGCACCCACACACGGCCAGACGCTCGTAAAACACGCGTTATTGTCATCAAAACGAATGCGTCGCTCAGAATGTCACCGAGTATTTATAAGTTTTTGGAGAAGGAATTTTCACTTCCTACAAGCATTTAGAGGTACTTTTTCCACTTGGAATGTGTTCAAGTAACGGAAAACTATCCATTTGTGGTTCAGTTTTTGTAATGGAGACTGTTTCTGTTATGATAACATTTGATGTTAGTGGTTTAATATCGAATGTTGAAATGATTATGGTGATATACAATGGCGCATGGCGGTGTCAAGCCTGTCACTGTAAAATGCCAAAACTGGACAATTTTTTTTTTTTTTAATTCTTGTCCCCCGACGTGGGTCAGTGTCGAAGACTTTGTCTACGCTTAGTCTATTCTGGTACTATATAATTCTACTAATTTTTCCATTTTTATTGCACGCTAGGTGCCCTACTCTTTATTCTATTTGTTGCTTATTCTAATAATTTCTTGGTTCCATTTTTATAACTTTTTAACGATAAAAACTGGAAAATACAAACACACCAGTACGAAATGAAGATAAAGAAACAGGACACGAAAATATAACTGTAAGTCGAAAAGATGCACCACTACAAGGTCAAAATACATTAAAAAATGTATGGCTCGATATGTCAATTAACGATCAAGTGCATAATGATATATGTATAACGGGAGATACTATGAACTCGTCCCGTTGCTCTCAAAGCACAGTTTTAGCGCAATCTTTAGTCTACAAAGAGCTATACGAACAAATGTGTACTAAAATGGATCGAAATAAAAAATCAATCATATAGGAAATACAATCAGTCATACAGCAGCAAATAGTTGGTGCTATCTCAAACTTGAGACAGGAATTTTAAAATCCTAATTCAGACTACTCAAAGCCTTCAAAATAAAGAACATATTTTGGAAAGCTGTTTACAAGGAAACCAATATCACGCAGTAGGATTAACGGAGACGTGGATAACAGACGAACAAAAAGATCTCATACAATTGAGTAACTATAATTTTGGAGCCGCATACTACAGACGCAAGTGAAGAGGGGTGGGGGAAGGGGTCACAATATTACTTTTAATAAAAGCATTAAATACACCGAAAGGCTAGACTTCTCCGATTTATCAGTAGAATATATAATAGAGTGTTGTGCGTTGAAAATAAAACCAAATTTGTTAATAATATTAGTTTATAGGGCAGATCGTGAGATGGATATTTTCTGTGATTTCATAGATAAACTATTGAATGAACTCAAGTATAGCAAGATAGCAGGTGACTTTAATATAAAAAATTCTCAAAAATCAGTTCATTATAAGAAACTAGCTTACAAAATGCTAGAATACAACCACACCAAAATTTAAAAAAAAAATGCGTTTATATTTCCAAAACAAAAACACTATATACAAATAAGAATACCTCAAAAAACAGAACAGAGAATGTGGAATATAATAAAACAAATCGCAAAAGTGAACACTAATAAAAATACAAAAAACATAACATTAAAATCTCAAAACACTATAGCAAAATGCCCCTCCTCTGTAGCAAAAACATTTTCTCAAACATGCATGGAAATATTGTCATTATTTTCGAAAAAAGAACACGCGAAGTATCGAATTTACGGACAAAGAAAATGAAATCCATTGCAGGAGCGTTTTTGATTTTGGAACATTACAACGCTCCAGCAATGTTTTATGAAACGGCGTGTTGGGGTTATTAAATACTCTTTGATTGGATCTCTTTTGTCATTCTAGGCTACATTGAGGACTCAAATGAAAACAAAACTGATATAAATAAATCAAAACATCACATTGCAACCTAATTCGGAAACAGAATCTCACCGCAAGTCCACAGCCATCCACCTCAAAACAGCAAATTCAGCCATCTACTACTACATCCAATGCCCACCTGCAAACCCCATCAGAAGTTCAACAAACAAACATAAATGTACCGGGGAAATCAATAACATTTTCTTTTAGTTAATAGCCCCAATATGACTAATGTAACTTTTAATATTATTTAAATTAAATGTAAGTATAAATATTTTTACAATTCATAAAATACAGTGAAAAAATTAAAACGCCTACCCGACCCAAAAAATCAATAAATGTATAATATAAAAAGTATGTTTTATTTGGCCGCTGGGGCGGGATAGTCCTTGAGTGGCGACCGCGTACCGGAAAGCGCAGTGTGGGCAGGCCTCCAACAAGGTGGACCGACGATCTGGTTAAGGTCGCGGGAAGCCGCTGGATGCGAGCAGCACAAAACCGGTCGTTGTGGAGATCCTTGGGGGAGGCCTTTGTCCAGCAGTGGACGTCTTTTGGCTGAGATGATGATGATAATGATGATACTGTTTTCTAAAGTTTACGCGAACACTACACATTGAAATGAAACAACTTTTACGGATCTACTCGCGTTTATTTTACACATTACTTATTTAATGTTTATCCTGACGTTTTGAACCACTTGCAGGGTTCGTGGTCACAGGGTTCACCTGCAAAGGGTTCGAAACGTCAGGATAAACATTAAAAAAGTAATGTGTAAAATAAACGCGAGTAGATCCGTAAAAGTTGCTTCATTTCGATAATGATGATGTTTTATTTCCCTGCATTCTTTTGAGAAAAGCACTATATACTCGCCTACGGCTCGGCCTTCAAACTCATACTGGACCTGCAATTGCCTATTTCACGGCCTTTGCAATAATGTACTATTAATGATTTAAGCATCGTCCGCCCAAGCGGCCGCCCTAACATTGACCTGCCTCTGAACTCAATGTTTTTACAGCCTGTAACCGAAGTAGAAATCCACAGAATCATACGAAACTTGCCAAATAAATACAGCGCCGGCCTAGAAACATACCACCAATACTATTAAAACGATGCAGCCACGAACTAACGCCCATATTAATGACTAGCTGTCACCCGCGTTAGTGAGTCAACCTTAAAAGCTAGACATATGCTGTCGCGGACTTTTTTTTCACTTTTAAAAGGAAACAATTTCGTAATACATGATTTTTGCGTAACTTTCACCGTTTATGCAGCGCACGCAAGGAAAGCTCGCAAAAAAAATATTTTCCCGTTTTTGCAACATTTTTCATTGCAGCTCCACTCCTATCAGTCATAGCGTGATGTAATATAAACCTACATAGCCTTCCTCAATAAATGGACTATTCAACACAAAAATATTTTTTCAATTATTTAATTTTTTTAGTGCACCCTTAAAGCTCCCGCGGGCATCAAGAAGTAACATCCTGGTGGACCGGCCTTGCAGGTCCATCCTTAGCCAGAATGCACCTCTGAATCATATCATAAGGGAGTTTAATGGTACAGCTAAAATAAAGAGTTTGGACTTGTTCATGGGTGACATTCAATGCAAAAAGTCTCTCATCTCCTGATGTGTATTGTGGTGATTTGACATAGTAATATTAATAATTTTTCACAATTTTTTATTTAAATTTAAATTTTTCATAATTATTTAATCTCAATTTCAATTCTTATTCTCATTTCTCATTTTATTATATTTAAATTTCTGTAAATTTTATTTATGTAAATGCATGTAGTCTTCACCTAAAATTGTATTGACATCGAGCTAAAATCTATTTTAATAATGTTTCATTTACGAAATCAATGATGTTTTATATGTTGGTGATCATTTTAATAAATAAATAAATAATAAAATGGGACCACACGGAAAGCACCAGCTTTCAAATAAAGAAAGAATCATCAAAATCGGTTCTCCCAGTCGAAAGTTCTGAGGTAACAAACATAAAAAAAATAAGTCGAATTGAAAACCTCCTCCTTTTTTTTGAAGTCGGTTAAAAAAAATACTAACAATACATAATACTACTTTAATAATGATAAATATTTTAACTAATGCCTTATCAGCTTTTAATAATAGGTATGCACTTTTATGTGATTAATTTATTGAATGCAATTTTATTTTGTTTTATTTAATAATGCAAAGTGTGCTAAACTTGTCCGAATTATCACGATTGTAATATGATAAACATTTGTTTTTTTTTTTAATTAAGCGCCTACCTATGTAAGCTACCAGACTTGCAACACCCTTTAAACTTTACTAATTACTAAGATTTCAGCCCTAAGTCTAATGTTTAACGTTTGTAGCTACATGTGCAATAAATTGATAAATAAAAAAAATATTTTACGCAAACTTTAGTTGCGAACAAATTATAATTTGAAAAAAAAAAGTGTTGGAAAAATTTCTACGAGCGGAGTTCGGACCCGCACCCAATAATATACCGGATTAGATGTTCGACTTTTAAGCTATCGTGGTTCTGTTTGGACTGAACCACCTGCTGGTATGTCATGGGGTGCGGGTGCGAATTCCGCTCGTAGAAATTTATTCAACACTTTTTTTTCAGAATGTTAAAATGTAAAAAAATATTTACTTTTTTGGCAATTTTGAAGTCTCTAACACGTAGGAGTTTAAATGTTATTATCAGTGTACTCGTATTTTTTCATACTTTAATTGCTTTCCTTTTCTAAAAAAACTAATGGAATAGGTACTAATCAAACATTATGAATTTCATCGTGATGTATACAGACATTCTTAAAATATTTCGAAACCTTACTCGTTGCAGCACTTTCTACATCTAAAATATCTCGATCGAGAACATAATTTCCAAAAGCCATACTTTACTTCACAGAGAAATTGTAAACCAAAAAGAATTCCATACGTAGACAGCCGTGCGGGCTGGTATCTCAAAGTTCCGAATACCCCCATCCCGGTCCTCTGCACTCCTTGACAATCGATTGACGTCCCCCCTCCACCCCCCCTGCACCACCCCCAGCGCATTCGCCTGACCCACATCGCCGCCATATTTATAATAATTGAGCCAGTCCGACTGAGTTATAAATCGAATTCCACTATGATAATGGAGTGGTCGAAACTTAGGTACTCCTTTAATTAAACCTTTTGTTAGTTTTATTTTATTTGAATGATTAATCAATCGGGTTTAGCTTTTGATAGAAAAAATATTAGAGTATTTAATTGTAAAAATATCAGCTAAAATCTAAGGAACACTCTCTTTTTGTTTCTAATCTCTAAACAATTTTTATTGAATGGTTAGCACACACAAATGTAAATCTTGAAATCAGGAAACTTAATACCCTTAAATATCATAGATAGTTTTGACGAACAAAGAAATAAGATAGGATCAAAAACGTTAAATTGCCAAGCCTTTCGCAAAAGGTAATTAATTCGATACTGCTATAGAGATACTTCAAATACCGTGAGAGCGTATCCACAATACCTTTTGGTAGCAGATGCTGTGCATCACTTTCCTTAATTAAAATTCGTTCGGCATCGGCCATCAGTGAAATTTATTGTGGCTGCATCAATATTTGTTGTGAGTCAATAACTCACGTAATGTCACATAATTCATCTGTTTCGTTTCGCCCGCGAGCTGTAGCGAGAGGGCGCCGTCTTTGTTTGGGAATGGCTGAGCAGATAGCATTAGCTTAGCAATGTTGTACATGCGTCTAAGGTACGTCGAAATAATTGTGTGAATTAGGAAAATAATTTATGAAGGCAGAATTGCGGTGTACCCTACCAATCTTTGCTTGACACAATTTCGATTTTTTATAAAGATAATCTTTTCTAGAGACGAAGCGCGTAATACACGTTGAAATAAAGTTTCTGCATTTTATTTATTCAATTTTAAGTTATTAAACAATTTGAATTATTTTTTTTATAACTTTTACGAACTTTTCTGATAGGCATTTTCTTAAAATCTATGAAAATTCAACATTACATAGAAGTACGAGTATAAAATGGTATAAAATTCTTTCTTATGTCAAACATAACAGTACCTCATTTTCATAACGACAAGATTTTTATTATCTTCCGTACTAAATAAATGAATATCAAAGTTTTCTAGAAGTATCGGTGAAAAAATCACGTAACGTACCTGTAGAATAAAATAGGGATTTTGATTACTCACGAAAAGCGCATTGACCAATCGAGTGCAATGTGCCCCTTAGTTCTGTCCTGAACGTGATAAAGGGAGCGAGGAGGAAGGGTGGGGGGTTAATATTTACTTTTGCGACACCCGTGTAGCTGTGTCCCGATTTTGAAGGAATGTTTGGCTAACATACTTTAAGGGAAAAATTTATGGGCCGTCTTTTACAATTTGGAAGAGACGTGTATTGAATATGGAATGGGCATTGTTGGAATGAATGACGTGAGTCAAACTGGAGTTTGTACAACACTATTGTTTTGTCTTGATTTCGAAGCAGAATGAAATGTTATTTTTTTATTTATATAAATTAAGAAATTGTTAAATTTTTCATATCATGTTCATCATGGTTGGTTGTAAGTTGGTTGGCTATAAACCTTGTTCGATGTACTATTTGCTTGTAAAATATAATAAGAAAAAATTAGTACCTACCAATGTATTTAAATAATATAGGATTTTGATTTTGATATGTTTCGCGTATTATTATTATATAGTTTTATTTATTATTCTTATTCTTTTTAAACACAGTTCACAAACATAAACAAAAATAAATAAGTTTCAAATTGTATTTGTGAATGTAAACAATCTACATTATTTTACGAAATGAATTATTAAAAATTACTAAAGCTGGCAACACTACACGTCAATGACGGAAAAAATATGCAAAAAAATGGACACTGATAACAAACAGTGAATTTACCGGCGTTTCAAAGTTTCATTTTCCCGTGGGCGCGACAAGACGTCCCGTGACGTCACGATAACGTCAAAGGGTTGAGTTCCGTCGGAAAAAAAACGCGAAAACCGCCTTATCTGCGGACCGTGCCGGCGCGAGATCGCCCCGCTCGGAAACGAAACAAAGAAATTATCAAATATAGGCCGCGGTGACAGATAAACAAAACCTTTTTTTTAAACTGCCTTAAAATTTTTAAATTAAGCATTCCTGCAACAGTAAAAATCGAAATAAAGTCAAGTGTTATTTTCATAGTAAATAAATATGCAAATCGTTTTATACTTTCATGAAAATAATTTGATTTCTAAACGCACCTAAAAACACCGGCCGTCCGAATCCCTTCCGCAAGTTTCTGATTGATATCCAAATGGTTTGAAGTATCAGTTGCGAAAACTACTTAGCTCGGAATTTAAGGTGTCCAAATCGCCTGCCCACGTCAAACTTTCCAATTGGTTAGAATCCTTTCTGATCGCGGCGCTGGGGAATCAGTGGCCAATAAAACTGTCACTCTTACGTCAAATTGATTGGAACTGGTGATAAGTTTGCTAGGATAACACTTAAAATGAATTTAACAGAGAGGTTTTTTGGGGAAAATACAAAATTTTTCATTGTTGCTTCTATTATGTGAACAGAAACAAATAAACATTTACTCCCTAGTCTTATAAAGGCTTTGTATTTTAGGTATTCTAAATTCTTTTTTTTAAGATAAAAGTATGTTATCTATTGTTACCTACATGCTGTTAGAGACTATAAAATTGTTTATGCATCATATCTTAACAACAGCAATATATATCAAAGACGTAAACAAGCAATGCCTTTTTACTTTTTATTTATTATTAAATTATAATATACGAGTATACGTAACTCACAAAAGATCCCGATGGGTCGAAGTGCTACTGGGAGAGGAAAACCTCGGCAGGCCCCACTAAGACAAGATAAGATACCCAACTCATTACCAATTTCAAAACAAACGTGGCGAGACAGAACTCCTCACTGAAAACGATTGAAACGTTAAAAAAAAGAAAACGTCAAAAAGCCCGCCAATTGTAGCTGCAAAAGAAAAACGCAATCTTGAGACAAAGGTGGGGGCACACTGCGCTGTCCCATCTCAGAATTAAAAGTACAGGTGGGGGCGTCCGGCATTGATCTGCCGGTGACGCCGGACGATGGAGATGTCACCCGCCCCCCTGCCCCCTCCAGGAGACGTGTGGACACGCTTAGCGATGTCGAATTGATAATGGCCGCTACGATGTTTCGTGTTTACGTTTAGAACTGAATGCCTCAAGGAATATAGCAGCTTTTGCAACGGTCAGCGGAAATTTAAGGAAAACTCTGTTTATGTGTAGTTTAAGTTATTTTAAAATATCAAAGGAGTCATTTCAAGTGATGAAGATTAGCTTATTTATTTAATTCACTAAAGGATATGTTGCAAGCGATGCAGCTTTGCATGTTTGATTTCTGAGTGCCTAAGTACTTAGTTAGTTAGTTAGTTAGTTAGTTGTTGTAAACAACAACTCTCCTAAAAAACAATTAAGGTTTATTATTATTACTAAACTGGAGGAGCTCGATGGCGCAGTGGTTAACGCGCCCGGTCTGCGAGTGCTGAGGTTAAGCAACTTTCGCAAAGGCCGGTCATCGGATGGGTGACCAAAAATGTGTCATCTCGAGCTCCTCCGTGCTTCGGAAGGCACTTAAAGCCGTTGGTCCCGGCTGCATTAGCAGTCGTTAACAACCACTAATCCGCACCGGACGCGCGTGGTGGTTTATGGCCCGTTCTCCGCCCCAGCAGTGGGGACATAAAATGAGAGGATGATGATGATGATTATTACTAAAGTTTATTATCTGAAATAAAAGTTGTCTTGTTACCTGAACGCACAAAAGCCACTACGCCATCAAAGTATTTTTTTTTTTTTTAAATGGCAACGGCTAAAAAGCTGTACTCTGTATAAAGATTAATTATCAAAAACGACTGCTACACGTAACTAAATGAAACGAAATACTTTCAATAGCTCCCTGTGATCACAAAGATATCTGTTCTGTAGAACAATGGCACGTAACGAAGTGTAGAAAACGAATGAACTCTCACTAAACTGACCAACTATTTTGCAAATTAGGGGGGACTGTCCCGTCTGCTTCACTCGTGGTGACCGCACGTCCACAATGAGACTGGGAATGTTTCTTTTGTCAATCGGGTTCATTTGCGATAGAAAAAGTGTAACTATTTTATATATTAACTAGCTATGCTCGCGACTTCGTCCGCGTGGAATAGTGACTTTCGGCAGCATTTTTAATTTTTTAGGCTCTTTTCCCGTTTTTGCAACATTTTTCACTGATGCTTCGCTCCTATTGGTCGCAGCGTGATGTTATATAGCCTAAAGCCTTCCTCGATAAATGGACTATCCAACACAAAAAGAATTATTCAATTCGAACCAGTAGTTCCTGAGATTAGCGCGTTCAAACAAACAAACAAACAAACAAACAAACAAACAAACAAACAAACTCTTCAGCTTTATATATTAGTATAGATTATATTGTATTTAATTATTAAATAAGTCAGAACCAAAATATATCTGTTAAAAACTGTAATATAATTACTGTTTTAATTATACACTTGTTATATCTAAAACAAACATTATTTATCTCACAATATGACTTTAGAATGTGTAATAGTTGATTTAAATTGGTCTTGACAACTTTAATTTTCCATTTCTAAAATTACAATAAAAACTATTAAAGTGCTTTTAAATTTTAATGTAATAATACTAACGTTAAAAGCATTCGTTGTTCAGAAATGTATTAACCAAAACTAACGTCAACTCGTCCGTGCTTCACTAAACGGGTGGGCACCGGCAGCAAGGCCCTCCTTTTGACTGAGCGAAATCACTCAAAAGTTTTAATGCATCTTCCGCTGGGCATGCGGCGGGCACCCGCGCCGCCGCCGGCCGGTTCGGGAGGGCACCCGCCGGCCGGTTCGGTCCGGCCCGGCTCGCTGCAGTGTGCGTGCGTCTTTATGTTCAGTGCACTGCAGATGTGGGGTTTCATTATAAACGTGAGGAGGTGTTATAGTTTTCCAATGATATATTGAAGTCTTTATAGGTACAATATTTTACCTACATACAGAATGTTTAATGCTCTCCCCTTCAGTCTAGCCAGTATGCTAGTCCAATTCAGTCCGCGATAACTCAAAGCTTTTAATCCACTTATAATCACTCGCAGCGTGAAAGGTTGAAGAAACTCACTTTTAATTTATTAGGTATGATAATTGACTTTATTTGTACTTAATTATTTATTTATTTTTACTTCTGTTTATTTTATTTATTTAGATTTAGCCAGAGACTAAGCATTGCCATACAACGAGGCAATGCCGCCAGTCTCTTGGGTACATTACCAGTCGACAGCGACGCAGAGGAATTTTTTGACGCCATATTTTAGTTTCGTATTAGTTTTAGTTACTTAAGTTTCTTATCAAATTATTTGTAAAATCTGTCTATTAATTAATAATTATAAATTCTACTTTATATGTTAACAAAACATTACGAAAACCGATAAGTTAACCAAAAACTATGAAACTAATTATCTGGTAATGACAAACAATTGTAAAACAGTCACTATAACCATTATGAACTTCGAAATCGGAACTTATTGCATTACAATAAAGCTGGTACACACAAACCCTAAACGCGTTTAGGAAACACAACAAAAGCGTCATAATTGCGATTAACACACTACTGCGCGGGAAACTGCTAAAGTCGAAAATGGCGCGAACGATTTTGACAGACAGTTTAATTAGTCCCGCGGTCCCGACGACGCAAGAATGAATCGCAAAAATTAATTGAATCCATTTCTAACCACGTAACAGGCGTCGAGTGACAGATTCTATCTGTTAATATCCAATTATCCGCGCTCGCCCCACCTGCCCCCTCTAGGAAGGTAATGATCTAGTGTGCAAAGGAGTGTCCGTCATTCTGCCTTGCGGTAATGAAGACGAACGCATTCTTACGGTAAAGGGAAGCAGAGAAATCTTTAAAATTAAGTACCATTAGAAAAACTGTGATGTTAACGTAAGTATAATTATGGTGTATTTTGTAAATAAATGACTGATTATATTGTTTTATGTCAATGCGCTGGCTTAAATATATGACTATGACAATGACTTATAGGCACGCCTGATAAAAACAGCTACCTACTGCAGCATTCGCCGAAGATTATTATAATATAATTGTTACAGTAGCGGCATAACAAAACACGCTAAACCTTCTTAGTACGGCTACTTAAAATTGTATGTAACGAAAGTGTCAACTTCAAAGCCTCATGCAACCGCAAGCGTTAAACTCCAAACTGACCGTTAAACAAAATTATCGGACAAAGAAGCCGTGCTCCCCTCAAAGCGCCTTTGAAGTGAAAGCCTCATTACCGACGTCCCAACAAGCCTGCCAATCATCACCGTCACATCTAAGGCCGTCCGTCAGCGAGGCAGGGGACAACAGCTAACAGCCCGTCCCCTGTCCCCTGTCCCCTGTCCGCCACAGACGGTTGGCGAGTGCAAGCTCTTGTTTGAAGCGTTTGAAACGTACATTTTTGACGATAACGTATCCTACACTTTGCCTTCAGACAGGGGACTTTGAAGTAGCATTTTTCGGTCAGGATTAGCTGATGTTTTAGCGATGTTGTGAAACTTTCGGCTAATTAGTTCGTTAACGAAAGCTGTTAGTTACATTATGTGAGTAAACTGGATATTTTGGTCGGTTAAGTTGACATAAAAAAATATCTTTGAGAATTTTTAATGCTAACTTATTTTAATAAATATAGAGATATCAACAACCAGGTACCCACGTAAGCAATGTAGTTATACAGTAATGAACCTACACCTAAAGGGACCACAACCCAATGAGTCACGCGCCTCATCGCCGTTTGCCCCCATTCCGCACACGGGGACATTCCCGAACTGCACTTATTACGGGCCGGGATCACCCGGGATCCCGGGATGATTGGCAATACCGCGGGATCACGCGGCAATTTTAATGGGATCTAAGGGATATGACTGCGAGAAAATAGGTGCGCTTATTAATACAATATTTTTGGTTCATTCAGTAGGCAGGTTAAGCCGATGCTCGCGATGAGCTTTTGTGCACCATTCGGGTACCAGTTAAATGTCGGCAGTAGTAGGTACTATTAACAAGAATATATTTTTGCACTTACAATCGATTACTTCATGACGTCTTACCTGTAACAAATAAAAGCAAATATAGTAGAAATAAACAAATATGATGGTAATGACAATAATAATTTAATACCGTTTGATAGTTGAAAAAATTATCCCCAAAATTTTATTATTCCTAACCTTTTTTTTACAATTACTGATCACTATAATGTTTTTATACACAAATACATATCTCAATTAAACCTTTGCTCATGCAACACAAAAAAAATATTTCTAATTTTCTCACATAACAAAATTCGTTTAAAAAACAAAGTGGCAGAAATAAATGGCGGACCACGTAATATTCGTTCGTCGCACAACAAAGAGCGCCTCGGAGGACTGAGGGGTCTCCATTGGAATTCTTTATAGAATGAAGTGGATTTAATATCGGTAGGAATGCCGCATAGGATACTGTCCGGCGGCGATCGGCGCAACTGACGGGCGCTCGGCGGCGAGTCGTACGCTTATACGCAACAGCGGGCATTAAGTCGTCATTATAATTTTAGTGCAACGTTGCTGTGTTAAGTCAAATTATGGAACTGTTTCATTAATTTACACAAATATAACTTCCTTAACAATAAATTAAATGATGCTTTTTAAATGAATCAAAATCATTGTTTGAAGCATTTGAGGTGTATGTATATCCAGGTCTTTGTATCGTTATTTAGTTTTGATTTTTAAATGTAATATTTATCGTGGGGTATTTTATGTCATAAAGATTCATTTACACTTGGAAAACAAAATGTATATGTACATATATAGTGTATTAATTAAGGTAACTAATTGAAGACGTATTCTGTTTAGGTGAGAGAAATGTGTCTCTAGTTCTACTGACACAGGTGCACTACTCCTATTTCTTTTCACATATAAGAAGTAACTTGAAAAAACGATAATCAGTTCCAAAAAAGTAAAGAGATCTACCCCTTTAATAGCTTTTGGAGGAAAGTTACCTATTTATTATATTATTATAGGTCGGCTGCGGCGAGTCGCCAGTGTGCGGGCGCCCTATAGCGTCACCTTTCAACCCTGCGATGGCGATTTCGGAATTTTATAACACACTCGTCGCCGCCGCTGATCGAATTTTATATCAACCAAGTACCAAGTTTATATTACACTTTATATCGGCCGACTCACTTGTAAGTCCATCGTCTCCTATTTATGTTTTATTTAACATCCACTTTCTGGATTTGCATGGATTTTATCCCCTTTCACAATGATAGCAGCGGATTTGGTTCGGGGACAAACTTTTTATGTCGGCGGTCGTTTTCATGTTGTTTAATTTATAATAAACCGTTAGGCGACCCTTTTTGCCCTTCTGTGGGTTTAGGACAATTTGATATTGCATCTCTTTTATTGGTGTTACCTAGTACGTTTGCATCTGTTAAACAATTTTGCTTTGAAAAATTCTTATATAGGCAAATTAATCGGGTTACATAGTTGAGATGCTTTGCGGCAATAAACTGTGTTTGGATAAAAAAACAAATGGCCGGATCCACGTCACCTCGCCGCAACAAGACAGACATTGTAAACGCAAGCAATATTGTAACCCGCCCGCAATCTCGTATCAACCGACCGAATGCCTCGGATACTTATGTAAATCGGACCAGGACCCCGCTTATTGTATATCTAATTTGATTTCTTTTGCAATACCGTGATGGGATTCAACGAATATTGGCTGTACCTGCAATATCGGGGTACGAAATGCCCGTGGCAGCATTTGCAGGGTTAAGTTATCAGCTATAGGGGTAGTTCGGAGGCGACTTTTTAAAATATTTATGAGAGAGTGAGATGAGAGGTCGCGTTTGTCCCGTAATCCAATTTCGGGTTATGTCTTTGGGAAGTCCGTTATTCCGCGGGTAAGTTTGGGGTCAGCGTTTTATAAGTATTAATTAAGGATGTTGTATTCATGACGCGTCGGTGAGTTGCTTTTTGAGATTTTTTTTTGAGGTAGAAAAAGGGTGAAAGGAAATTTTCTTTTATGGGAAAGTTTCGTGAATTTTTTATTGGAGTACTTATCCAACGGGAAGTGGGAGAGATTGACTTTATGTTGAGTACTGTGCTTATGTTTTTATACTATCTATGGTGCATGATGGTTATTTAATATAGCAAAAAGCTCATAAAACATTTATTATTGTATTGTTGTATTTTTTATTGTAGGTACTGAATGAAGTCCCGGATTCTATTTGCGGTTTCTGTGTCATCACATTCAACATTTTGACATGGTTGAATGTACGTTTAATACCTGGTACCTGCTTTATAACAGGGAAAAACTGTTATTTATTAATTATGACGTATTTAATCGTTTTCTTGATTTAATAAAACGTTAAGCTATAGCTTAAGAACCACCAAACCGCACTGGTCCCGCGTGGTGGTTTATGGCCTGTTCTCCCTATCCATCCATAGGGAAGGCTCGTGCCCCAGCAGTGGGGACATAAAAATGAGCTGATGATTATGATGACGCTATAGATTTATATCTTTTGACTGCCATCAACTTCATTATGTTTATCACATTCATTTTTATTATTCATAACAATATTTAAAAAATATTTTTTTTAAACAATATTTTTATCACTTTGATGCATCCGTGCAATGTTGAATGTAAGCCAGTCACAACTTTAAGTAACTTCATTACAAGTCTAAATTGGTTCGAGCAATCATTTTCTAAATCAACTACTGAGCATATAAAAAAACACAACAAAAATGCAGTTGTAATTATTTTTTATCCTTGCAACTTCAAAGTTATACGTTTGAAACCATGCCAGAGTTAAGTCAATGGGGGGTGAGCACGCCACACAAAAGCAACTGGAACTTTACACAACTTGTATTAGCGTGCAGATTTATTACTGACTTGCAAGTAATTAAGATACTTACCTATTTCTTTATGACGTCACTCCAAGCGACGACTTTACGAAACGTTTCAGGGAAAAATTACTTTTATTTAACATCGAAAATGGCGTAATGTGGAAAGCTCTCGTAACGGAGGCCATAAGCCGTCGTGACATTGGAGTAAGTACCTAAGTTAAATCAAAATAGTTACGAATTGACATTGCGGATTCACTGATGAGCTTACGCGAGCTAGCCAGTTAAGCAACTTTCACAATGCATGCCGGCCAAGGGTGACCAAATTTAACCCTTAATAAGCCATAGGACTATATTTCCCAACTCAAAGTTGCCCACAAATCTATTTTTCTTTTTTTTGCTCCGATAGTTTTTTTAGTTTTTTTCTGGCATCACTTCTTTCTAAACGTCATCTGACAATGTCAATAGTCTTTCAAAGTGAAAAGTTCAGTTTATCGTTCTTTTTTTCCTGTAATTTGAAATAGTTTTTGAAACTACGCCCAGAAAAGTTCCTGTTAGTATGCAATTGTTTTTATTTCGTAAAGTAGAACATGTTTTTATCCATTACTAACAAAATAACGTACGAAATCTGTTACGTTGGTATTTTTTTTCTCATTCGAAAATAGTGGAAAATTATTGACCTATAGTCGTGTATGAAATTGCTTCCTATAAACCCTTAAGGAATTAATTTTTTATTTTTATTTTTTGTCCCTATATAAAAATCGACGGGTAAAGACGCAGACAAAAGCTAGTCAAGTGGGACCCACATGTATGTTCATGGATATAGGGAAATAATTTCCCACAAAATAAAACTTTTAATTGTTATAGGGAAATAATTTCCCACTGCAAAAAAACTACTTGCGGATTAAGGGAATAGATCTCCAGGTCATGGGTGTTTCTGAAGTCACGGTAAATCGTTGGTCTCAGTATTTGTAGTAAGATTTTATTCTTCTTTAGACTGTCATCATCATCACCCAATGCTGAGAAAGATGGCGGATTGGCCTAGGACTCTTCCTTTGCACGCCATCTCTCTCTGTTAGTAGAGATTGTAATCGCAGTCTCTTAGACATACCAAGCAGCATTATTACAACGTTATGGGTACAACTCTCCCCATATTCACAAGGGAAGGCCTACGCCCAGCAGTGGGATGTTTATTGGCAGATAAATCATAATTTACTGATAGCATAAATATTTTTTTCGAATCAAGTTTTCATTTAGCCCTCAGAAACACACGACTTAACAAGTGCTAACGCCATTAACCTTTAAAATGCCTAAAACCTCATTGCAACTTCGACCTGGCAAGCAACTAACACTTCAAAACAGAAAATTAATCTTATTCAAAAAGTTACGCGGCACATAAAACAAGTGCGCTGCGATCGCGACGTCACAGCGCCGAAGTTTCGGGCCGGCTGAATGGCCCGATCGGGACTGTAGCCGAACGTTGCTGACTGGTCGGGAACAAATCAACACAGTTGTAACTGCAACGTCAACTTAATTAAAACAGCGAAAAGTTGGAGATTTAAAACCGGGCGGCGCCGGCGGCGACTGCGCGGCGCGGCTCGGGCGGAGCGGGTAGTGGCCGTGTTTTGTTTCTCCAACTTTTTCAAGCAAAAGTAGAAGCCACTTGATGATAGGTGATGAATTGATACATGTTACTATATCTCGATTCGATCCGAATGCCTCGGAGAATAGAAACCCTTTAAAGATGTGGCGATCAGACGGCTCGAGGAACCCTTTAAATTTCACCCCATCTACAAAACGTCAGGTTACGCTGTAACACTAACAAAAACTTTAAAAAAAATGTTACGATGTGAACTCCTTATCTTTAAATATTTATAAAATAAAGTGAAAAAATTAAACGCCCACCCGACCCAGCCAGGAATCGAACCTGGGTCTTCCGCAATCCTTATCTTTATTAACAGGGAACTTCGAGTTTTTGTGTATCTAAATTAAAATCAATCAAAATATGCTAATGAGTAGCTCACGCACTGTTTGAATTTGCGATGTTTGGTCACTAGATGATTATCAAACTTACCTAACAATCAGTAGGTACATAACCAAGCGGTTTTTGATAAAAAAAAACATAACAAAAATATGAATAAGATAACATTGCTTAAACTATAATTAATAACAATAAACACATAAAACTGTGTTTGGTAGTTAAATAATAAAAATTTAAAATAAATGTCAAGCTTTCCGCTCGTCGAGCCACCATGTGCGCTCCCCGCGTCGCCCGCAAGCTGTCGAACGAAAGAAACTGCAGCGGAATATGAAAACAAGTCACGCTCGGAAATGTAGTTCATTTGATCTACGGAATGCGAAACTTTATCAGCAAATGCATTGACGAAGTAATGGAACCAGCCATTTTAAATCAGGACAATGGTTTTTCATTACAATATATGTAACGAATGCTAGATTTTAAAAAATATCACCTACATTACATTACCAGTTTTTTTATGTCTCCCACTGCTGGGGCATGAGCTTTCCCTGTTGATGGTTATTGAGAACGGGCCACCAACGACTACACGGGCCCAGTGCGGATTTATGTTTGAAACGCGCGCGATCTTGAGTGGAGACCGCGTACCGGCAAACGTAGTGTAGGACGCTTTCAGACTTGGTAGAGGGACGATCTTCGCAAGGTGGCTGGCAGCTGGATGAGAGTAACCGCCTATCGTGCTCAGTAACGTGCTCTTCAAAAGGCCTGCCCAGCAGTGGACTAATGTAGGCTGATGATGATGACGACGATAAGATGAAGACTGCTGTACAGACGGAGGCGTAACATCACGGCAGTCAGACAAATGCCAGTCGTCTGATTGGCATTTTCAGTCGGTGCTACTTCGTCGAAACGTCAGGTATCAAAATGTACGGCATATAATTTTGTAAATGTCGTTACATAATATATTGAAGCTGTGGAGTTTCTTGCGCCCATTCTTCTCCACAGCTGAAAAATAGACGTCCTGAATGGGTAGTAGGTAAAAAAATGTTTGGACGATTCAAAAGCACCTTTCTAAAGTTTATTTGAATAAAAATATTAGACTTTGACTTTGTCTTTATGCCAGTACATTCATAAGTCGCAAGCATTAGGCATTGTTAAAAAACTTTGTTGTTTGTAAAATGAAAGTTAAACGTGTGTTTAGTAGTAATTTATCGACAAAAAGTGTCGAGCTGTCGAAAACCGCCAAAACTACAAATACAAAAGAAGAAACGCCGTCTGCCCGTACCGTATAACTCTATTTAAAGCCACACATGACTAGTGCATGAAAAACCCACACGAGCAGAGACTGCATTAGCCCGCGACCGGTTTGCAGTCGGTTCGAACTCTTCACGTCATCTCTCTATTAGCCCCAACTTTAATTCATTAAGTTCCGGCGAAATTCAGTGACGTGAAGACAAGTTGCCTAGTTCGAGCTGTCCTGTACAAGTGAGGGTCGGTGGAGTCACAAAATAAGGACTGCAGTAGGTAAACTTAATACCAACCCTCGAGCGGCGCATACGCAGACAACCTCTCACGGACACTGTATCTCGCACAGCGGCACTTATGGTTAGACTAACTGCTGAATATACCACCAGTTCGGATTTTAGGAGAGAGACCGACCGAGTAGTGCTGGCAAGAAACTCAGGAAGCTTATTTGCTTTCTCCATCTTTTCAACCAAACTAGTGGCCGCCCAGTGGTCGAAATTCGACCGTAATTTTTATAAAAAGCTGTTTAGGTACTAAACAATATTTTATTAAGGCTTCACGAATTGTGTACTAAGCAACAAAAAATAAAAAAAATAGAATGTGAGTTCGCATTGACAGATTTCGGCCGCTCCTCTTCCATTTTTGATTATTTTGAAAGATTTATGAAACAATGTTTATTTAATTTAATGTATTTTTATGCATACTTATTTTTTTTTAATATTAGCAGTCTGCACTCCTTTTCTATATAAACTATAATTGTGCGAAATTGCATACTCCTCCGTCCGCGCCATTTTCTTAAAAAGGGGTACAAAGTTTTTGCTTCACGTATTAATATATAAATATTTAAGGCAGTGCAGGCGAATTATTTCCACATGCATTTGTCTGCAATATAGTCATTTACCTTATAATAAGCTTTCGCCGTGAATGAGAGTAGCCGCGGATCGTGCTCGGTGGCGTGCACTTGGAGAGGTCTATGCCCAGTGGACTAGTGTGGGCTGATGATGATGATGATGATGAAGCTTTCTTAATTAAAATAATGTATGCGCGTTCACGGCAAAAAAATTGCCATTCCTACCTCTTCCCTCTCTACACACAACACTCGGCCTGCAGTGCAGTATTAAGGAGATTCACTGCGATCTGAACCGGAGGGACTATATTGAAACCGTGATAAAAACAGCGTCACGTAAACTCGGTGTCCTGAACAGGGTGCGGCGATTCTTCACGCCGGATCAGTTGTGCCTTTTGTACAAGACACAGGTGCGATCTTGCGTGGAATATTGCTCGCACCTCTGGGACGGTTCCGCAAAGTACCTTCTCGATGCCTTGGACATATTGCAGCGGGGCGCTATACGCATTATCGGCAATGCAGAGGTCACTAATGCTGTCGAGCCCCTGCAATTGCATAGTGATATAGCGTCAGTCAGCGTCCCAGCTTCTCCCTTCCTCCATAGAGTACTCGTGCTGCTCTCCGGAGTCACCGCTGTACTGTCTCGAACATTCCATCGCGCACAAAGAAATTTGGTGACTCGTTTCTTTGTCGCACTTCCAAAAGATGAAATAGTCTACCAGCCCACGTTTTCCCTCCTTCCTATGACATGGGGTCCTTCAAACGAGGCGTGAAGAGGCACCTTGTGGGCCAGCAGGGTGAGGGTGACTGATGCTGCGTTGTTTTCACGCTGCACCAGTTGTCCTCGCGTCAGGACTTCATTTCCACTTAACATCAGGTGGGGTGGAGTCATTTGCCGAGCTATGGATAAAAAAAATAAAAAATGTTTATGTTACGTTTTAGGGTCTCTATGTGTGGGTCGACAAGCGCGGTACGATGAAGGTTACTTTCTGGGCTTTCCTTTGATGCGGAGTTTTGCTCGCCGTCATGCTTAGTACTTTTCGTTTTCGTACCTGGAATTGTGAGCTGCTAATTCTGCTTTCGAAGCGTGACTTGCCCTTTGAAATTGGTAGTACTCGTCCAATATTACACAAATTATTACGTGGTAGGACTTATTTCTTCCTTCGACTTTTATCACCTGAAACAAATCCAATATTTTTTTGAAAAATACCGCATCATCTGTTGTCGCGTAAGCCAGTATAAGAAAAATTTAAAGCATCTAGTTTTCATTAGAACTCGATAACGCAGCCGCTTCCGCGTTTGTGTTGCGATTACACATTCTAAGCAATTTTTGCAAAGCCAGTATAGCCAGCAAGCCAGTCCAAATGTCTAGAGTTCCATAACGCAAAGGCATTTGGAGAGCTAATAGTCTATATTCGTATCGTTGAGGCTGCTGAGATGTCTTTTAAGTGTTGCTCATTTTGACAAGCATGAAAACTTCAAACGTGTGCTCAACGTACATGAAAATCCATTGCAACTACCAACATTATACAAAGAGCACTATTAACCCCCACAAAGACGGAACGCATCAAAGAGCCACGTATGCACTTAATCGGGCGAGCTAACGTGACGGCGTCCATCGATTGGTGGGGCGGGAGGGGGGCGAGGGAAGAAAGCTTTAAAAACACAGCCAGCGGCGTCTCCGCGACGGCCCAATACGTCCCCGGCCGGCCGTCGATTACGACCTGCATACGGGGAGGTACCGTCCGCAGAACAGCTCACATTTGCTCGTAAAAAGTTTTGTAGGATAGTACCAAACTTCTTTTTGAGCACCCTGAGTGCGAATTTTACTAATTTTTGATCGAAACTGAGAATATGGGGCACAGCAGCAGCGCGTCCTAGTGCTAAACTAGGTGAGTTACAAATTTTCGTTTTCCTTGGCGTGAATATTACCACAAAAAATATTTCGCTTACAAAATTACACGACCATGTTTTTTTAAGTTACATACAAATACAATAAACTTCTATACTTTTAAGCCACGGTGCCGGTGCAGCAGAATTAGATAAATTATTTACTTTTTTAAATGTCCTCTATCAATTTTGTTTGCCTTAACAAATTGTATGAGGTGAGGATTGAGAATAAAAAATATTATTGAATATCTATTGTAACATTAGTGAAGACCATGGTAATTGTTAACATTTAACTATATTATGTAATTTTAAAATGATTCCTGAACTACTACTTAAATACATTCAAATATAAGATAAGATAAAATTTAATGCTTTGTAAAACTTAGCCTAGATACAAAAAACTTAATAATTAATTTTAGAGTAGGTATACAATAAAATAAATTATGTAATAGGAACCTAAGCTACATGAGAGCAAAATTATTAATTCAGCCGGCGTGCTTTTGCGGACGGTACGCGTCCGCCGGGCGCGGAAACACACGAGCGACGGTAATGCAACATTCGTTATTTTTCGCCACCTTCACGTATTGATTAGCGCTCATTGGCGCCCGCCTACGCCTGACGGGTATACATGCTACATTATTTAGTCTCACTTCACTCTGCAACTATATTTCTAAAGTATTTTTTTTTCGAAAACAGTTGTCTGTGATACCTGTATAATCCTGAATATGGAAGATAGGTCAACGTGCAAAGAACCCCGGAAAATTATGAGCATATCTGAAAAGCACTATATGGCTAGATTTTGAGGTTGTTTGTAACTAAGTAATATTATTACAAAGTGACAACCCTAGATTCTGCTGTTACCTTGTTCTTGGTCGTCATCCTCATGGTCCAACAAAAACAAAAGTAAAGCGAAAAGAAAACGTATAAAGATAACAACTGAAAATCATCATAAGTCTATAATTGGCCCACGGCTGGGCTCTCGGGCCTTTTCCTATAAATAATAAATAGTAAATATATTTAAAAACACTTGTTATAATACATGTTATGATACATCATACTTATTTTAGGAAATGAACATTAATTCGTGCGGCTAGTACTTAAACTGGGAAAACCCGTGCTATAAGTACTAGCTCCTTCCTGCGACACTATTAAACTAAGTAGATATAATTATAACAGAATACATCAATACAATCTAAACAATTAAAATTTAAAAAAAATATCAAGAAGTACACTTCACAACATCCATACCATATACCATCTGAGTCTATTAATTATCAAATAGTGTAAAATTTATATGTATGTAATTATGTTTGTTTATTTTGTATAATATTATGAATGTAAGTGTATTATTTGTCTATCTATATAGATGATAATATAAAGGAGTTAAATATACCAGTGACTAAGACGGTAACGTTAGCTCTATACAGCTTCATAAAAAAGAAACAAATAGTATTAGGTACTATTTCTCATCGAATACAGCTACTGCGCCACATCTAGTCGTAAACAGGAACTAATAAGCCGCAACGTCACTCCGAAACACAGACTCAAAGCTAATCCATTCCGTCCCAAAGTCAAGAGTGTCAGTGCAGACGCAGGCCTGGCCGTTCTTTGTGGAATTATTTACTGCACCGACGCGACGCAGGCGAGCCTGGTATCTTGCAGGCTCCGTCTGTGCGCGAGTGACGTGACAACTTGTCACAAGCACGCCTCACTCGCTCAGGGTTGGCGCATCCGAGCTTTTTTGCAGGTTTTTTGACGAAACGTGTTAGCAATAATACTGTAGTCTTGTTTGAACTGAGAAGGCTCTTGAAATTTTATTGTACGACTTTGTGAATGCCTTGATTTAGCTTACTTTTTTAAATTATGGACAATAATTTTTAATTGACCTTTTTGTTCTAATATTGATTTGTTGTTTCATTATTAACATCATGTCGGTATATCATCATCATCCTAAAACAATTAATATGTAATTAAGTGGCAGCAATGTGTATTGTATCTGTACATATACTCGTCAGATTTAAAAGTTATGTTATCCAACGTTTCAAACATAATAAATCCTGATAGAGTTTGTCACAACCCCACCACATTTCCTCTGAATGCAGAGTGACTGCACACAATGTTATGAAATATAAACTTTTTCTATGATAACCAGAATATATTGAATAAAATATTCTCGTGCAATATCTTGTTGCGATGTGAGAAGATAAAACAGAAATAATTAAATAGTACGTATTGTACAATCACATTTTTACATATTCAGATACCTTATAATGATATTTACCTAATTAGTCTAATTTAAAAAGCATATTGGTGAAGTGAAAAGGCAAAGCCTAGATGATAAAAGGACATAAGAAAACAATTAAAATAATATGTAGTATTAATTCCGCCAAATTATTCGTTCAACAAGCTTGGATGCAGATATGCAGTGAGCACAAGCAAGCACAGCCATCTCGCCCGCAATATGCACATATGCAGAAGGAATGATAAATATCGCCTGATTCCATTACTTAATTATAGAAGGAACTTAAAAACAAATACAATCTGTCTATCATTTTGTTTTCAATGCAAAAGTGTCACTAAACATAATGGAACAGAGCAAAGTCTGCGTTGACATCGCAGCAGCGTCGTCGTCGCATCGCCATCGTCGTCGCGTCGTCGACTCGTTGGCGTCTCGGCGTCTCGTTGGTGTCTCGTTGGCGTCACGTTGGCGTCTCGTTGGCGTCTCATCACAAAATAAGAAGACTGCAGCAGGTAAGCTTCATACTAACGCGCTCCAGCATCGCACACGCAGCATAGACACCCTCTCACGAACACAGAATTTCGAAAATCTCCGCTCGGACTGTTCCAAGCTGTTTCCGTGAGAGTCTACGTGTACGTTGCTCAAGCGCAGTATCTGAAGCTTATTTTCTGCAGTATCTTTGTTTTGTCGTCTCGTCCTCTCCTCGCTTCACCCGGGCCCCGAGTCGCTGCACTTTAATCAGTGATTCAGAAATGATGGGTGTCTCCTCCAGCGCGACCGCGACAGTGACGGTGCGCGAGCGGGACGAGCGTCTTTATTATTTATATTCACTGGAGTTAGCTTTGCTAGCAATAGCTCATAAAGATCATAGGAACAAAGAAATGTTTAGTAGGGTATCTAGGCATAACTTTTTTCTTTAGCCAGTCAGTCAGTTTGCATTTAATCCCGTTAAATTTATATGTTTATAATATCGGTATCTCTTTTCCAAGCACGTGTTTTGGTGGGGAGTGTGGTGGTAGAACTTGTTTGAGATCTTGCTAGCTACCACCATCTTATGTACCCCAGAATGACAAGATTGGTAGCATTAATATCTTTCAGTGCCTTAATGGTTGAAGATTCCGGGTGAAGTGCAGTTCCACTTTTAGGCTTACTATGTGAAATGAAGGGCAAACTCTTCCACAGTGTCAAAGAAACAACAATAATGCAATTTTCTATTTCAATTCAACCAGTGCGTTACCCGATTAAGTTCATAAATGAAATCATGAACAATCACAACAATGCCGTCACTTAATCAATTGTCTTAGTTCTAATGAAACATTGTCACAACTTCAAAAACTAGTGAATGTCACCTGTCGCTCACTAGTAACTGGTAGTGAGCGTTCAAATGATACGTGACATTCAATAGTGTCGTAACTACCAAAATAAACCGAGACGGTGGATCTGCGAACAACTCAGCAGCGGCGTGTCATCGCTCGAGACAGCTCCGTCTGACATGACAGTGACTCAGGCTTTAGAGGCAAGAAGCAGCGGAACTAACGGAAAAAGGGAATTTTAAAAGATTACATAGTTGGTAGTAGAGGGTTCAAGACGTCAGGTAAAAGTAAAAAAGTTGTTTTATTTCAGTAAGTAAGTCACTGAATGTATTGCAAGACCATCTAAGAACATTTATATTCTTACCAGTTTTAAGGTTTTCATAACATTAAAATTGTATGTTTGATATTCAAGCTTTATAGTGTCTCTAAAATTATACATAATAATATAATTAATAATTTAATTTAATTTAATAAATAAGTACAAAGATTTCTATAAAAAAATTACTTCAAAAGCTTTGTTGGGTTGCTCTAACGTAAATGAATGTACAATACACAGACTGACGTTTTGCTATGAAACAGCAAAAAAAATATGAAAATTAATTATTATTTGGAAGAAAATCTTTATTGTTATATGATTGAAAGTAACATAGCACTGGCATATCACCATGAACAAAGACGGATAGTTGTCTCGACGGCCCGGCACAATTCAGTCGTGGCCTGTCATCGTGCCGGGACAGTTCGGTACTGACGAGACGTGAGCGACTACCTAAAGGCACAAGCGGAAGCGGGTTGCACACACGTTAACAAAGAAAAATGTTAGAAACTGTTATCTGAGACCGAGTAGCTTGAATAACAAATTCATCAAATAAGTTATCGGATTCCCAAAGTAAAATTTTAAAATTTACTTTTTTAATACCAGTTTGGAACTGATCCGAAGAAAAATAAATAATAATAATTACCAGAGGTCGCAATTAGGTAGAGTTATTTATGTACTTGAATCAAAATTTTGATATTAATATGGATCTTTCCGGGATTTCTAATTGCATTTCCGCTATTGTTTTCTTTTGTTCTCACAAGCTGTGTTGTGCAAACTACAAATGTGGCAAAATCGCCCGTTTGCAACTTCGGACATCCAATGTCGTTGATGTAAATTTGGCAACGTCGCGCGTGCAGTGGTTTAAATTGTGTAAAAGTAAATAACTTTTTTATTTAATAAACCACGGGAGTTTTCTGGTCTTAAAAATTAATCTCGGGATTTGACGCATATCCACTTTATTCTTTCGATGTGTGAAATCAGTGTAAGTACATAAATAACTCTACCTAATTCCGACCTCTGATAATTACACATTTTTTTTAAAGTTGACCCTTGCTTGGTGTCAGTTCATCCAACGTCATATATTTTTTTAAGTGCATAGATTTTTCATTGCTTCTAAAACTAATATTGGTCACCTTTAACTACATAATGTAGTGTTCGCGTAAACGTCAGAAAACAATATATAATTTCCGTTGTCATTTTCGAAAAACATCATTTAGAATATCATTTCGTCAAACGTTCGCTTATAAAGCTTGTACTGCATTTCCGTCATTCAATAAACTTTTTCGCTGATTCCGACTGCACATTACTCAAAGCAAACTTCCCACAGAAGCTGACGGTCCTCGAAGTTAGGCTTTCGCTGTCAACTGCAGCAGTCCCCGATCGCTCGTCACTCGCGCCCAACTACCCAAGTCTGGAGTGAAATTTCCAGCGCCGAGTAAACTTGGAGATGGCAGCGATGCGCGCGTCATCTCCGTGCAAGTTAACGCGCGCGAGTGTGCCCCGGCGGGCTGACGGCGTGTTTTAACTTGCATTTAAGTTGGTTGTCGCAGACGTTTTAGGAAACAATGAGGTGTTGTGTAATTAAAATTATATAGGAACTAACGAGATTTGGCTTCATTTGTAAGCAAATTGTTCATACTGCCTTCATTCACCTGATTTTAAGTGATGATAAGGCCAAAGGAGGATGTGGGCTTCACCCGTGTGGAATCATCAACCACTGAGAAACTATCTTATCTCTGTATCGTCTGTCTGACTATCGGAACATACTAATGTTACTAACATTGATTAGTGATGAAATGAAAGCCTTTCAAAAATGTATTAAATAAAAAGTCTCGATTATGAGAAGTAACTTTATATACTACTAGCGGCCGAAACCGCGTGGTTCCCGTTCCCGTCGAAATATCGGGATAAATACTATCCTATGTGTTAATCCAGGTTACAAACTATCTGTATGCCGAATTTCATCCAAATCCATTCAGTAGTTTTTACGTGAAAGAGTAACAAACATCCATCCATACTTACAAACTTTCTCGTTTATAATATTAATACGATACTGAATAGCTGAGGAGGCAGATAAAAAATAGACAAAGAAGTTAACCTGTGGGAATCACCAGACTATCTAAAAGATTAAAAACTACAAAACTAAAACATAGCCAGCACCGTATTCGTAACTAAAAGCGCAGAATATATGTTCCGCGCTGAAACGACACTTTGAAATATTTAACAAAGCTGACCGAGCAGTAATTCTCGAAACTAATACCCAACAACGTCCCTAACCAAAATTACAGCGTCCATAAACAGGAGCAGTACAATAACAAATAACGACGTAATATCAAACTGGCATTGCAAAGCCGTCCGTCCAACGTTCTTCAGGCGAGTAGATGGCGCTCGAGTGCGCCCGTGACAGTCATTTAAGACAGTGACGTG
Source organism: Eudonia lacustrata (assembly GCA_947562085.1). Classification (NCBI taxonomy): domain Eukaryota; kingdom Metazoa; phylum Arthropoda; class Insecta; order Lepidoptera; family Crambidae; genus Eudonia; species Eudonia lacustrata. The sequence goes on from OX387314.1 coordinate 24,916,078, forward strand.
ACGCCCGCTCCACGCCCCCCTCGCCCACCCCCACCCGCCAGATAGATTGATATTGCTGCAGCGAGCAGACGTAAGACGGAGCGATTGCATACGATGTAGTTTTTGTATATGCCGCACAGAGAATTTATGATACGACATTTTTCGAGTTGAGTGATGGGTTCTGTCTGGAGTGCCAAAGTTGATATTGCGAATTGAATGTGCTTGCTGTATAGCGAATATGAAATAGACATCTGTCGGACTCTATTGATTGTCATTGTATGATTTGAAAGAAAATCATGTAAGTACTAACAATTATTATTCTCTAAAAGTTTGTTTAACTTCTCAGATTAATACCACGGTTATTTTCAAAATATTATCTTATTTTTATTATCTTATTGTGAATCTTATCATCTTTAGTACATAAATGTCCCATTGCTGGGCTCAGGACTTCCCACATAAACGACAGACTTCGTTATACCTTAGTAAAGCTGTATTCAAATAAGAAGTCATTTGCAATAATATAAGATATCACAAGCAAACGTAAAGCATAAATAATTTTCTATTCGTTCGCAACCCTTCAGGTTGAAAAGTACCCGATGGACGCAAACGAGACGCCCGGACGGGCGTGATGGCGATCCAGAGACAGTGACGTGACACCCACCCCCCGCCTCCTCCTTACGGCGGGGGGGTGCATATTGACCCCACCCCGGCCCGGATAATAAGGGGGCTATGGACTGTGGAGGAAAGTCGTGGCATCTTTTGTGAAATGGTGTACAATTTAAAATTGCATTTCGAAATTTGCAACGTCAATTATTTCGTTCTCATTACCGCTGCATTTCAACGCTCAAATCCTGTAAATGAACACAGCGTTAGGCGGACGAACACGCCATAACGTCTTCGCTAGAAAATGTTCGTTTGAAAGCGAAGCACGAAAAGTCGGCGAGTAAATCCGGCAAATTTGAAATGTCAACAAAAGGTCTGTCAGTGACGTCGCGTCATTTGCACAAAATTAAATACCCCAAAGACGTGGCGTCAACGTCGGCCCCCTGGTCACCTCGCGCCCCCGCCCCCGGGGGCAGCGGGTGTGGGGAGGGTCGCAGCAGATGGATTGATATCGCCGCGACTGCAGGTGGGTCGGCGAGGCGATCTTAGAACAATAGCGATTTATAAACTTCTGTCTTGCGCCGTGAGTTACACGATGTGAACGATGCTTGTCCTAGTTGTTTAATTAAACTACAATACCTTAGAGTTGGGATGTATTTCCTTACGTTTTGATACAACCAAATGGTGTTTGTTTTAGCAGAGCCCGATGGCGGAGTAGCTGCAATCATGCAAGTTAAGCAGCAGTAGAAATGGTTGGTCACCGGAAGGGTGGCATATAGGTCGAAAATATTCTTAAGTAGTAAAAAATAATTAATTTCATAATTAATTTTTTTCTTAGAAAACATGTTTACGACTGTATTCGTCTTTTTTTTAGACGATTTGCTAATTAGACGTTTTGCTACATACCTAGGTGTTTCAATAGTTAGAAGTTTTGCTACAAGACGATTTGCGAGTTAGACGTATTGCTAATTGGACGTTTAGGGTAGTTAGACATTTTGCTATTTAGACGTATTGATCGTAAAGCGATAAAACCCGTGACACTATTGGGCAAACTATCTTTCCTTAATACTATTTTTAAAAATCTCAAAACTAAATAGCATTTATGTACAATTTATTAGTAAGCTTCAGTAAAGTTACTATGGATGATAATAAAATGCCTGTTTATTCAAACATTGATTCCAGCTCAGAGCGAACAGTCCACATCTACAATGCGTTTAAAATAATTCAAATTTTCATTTGAAACAAACGTGTCGTCCGTCACCGCACTCGTGTAACGAGCCATTAACAGCGTCATTCCCGTGGCCAACCGAAAGAAATCCAATTTGCCAAAACAAAGTACATTATCCCGAAAAAATTAAAAAACCACGGTCACTATCCAGATACAATGACGTGTTAGCAACACTAATAAAGAGGGAGTGACATAAATGAATCGTCGAACTTCCTAATGAGAGTTGAAAAAGTGAAATACCTAACGTCCTTCTCTTTCACCCCATAAAAACACGACAAAGACACATGTCCCCCCTTATTATCTTCAATTAAGAGTCTCTGATAATGTTCCGTGACATACGTTCGACGTGGCCAGTATTTTAGAAGCTGTTTTTGCTTCGATAGCCATTAGTTATACAGTTCACGTTATAGTGGGCACTTCTGGGAGTCAAAGCTTTTTAGCGGGTGGTGTAAGGAAATGTAAACTCTATGTACAGGTGTTAAGTGTGTTATTATGTTTGTGAGTAAGTTTGCAATGCAATCCCGTGAGTGATTCGTGTGAGACGGTGAGTGATGGCTGACCGTTAGGTGTGATTAGTCAAGGAACTCTCAGATCGAGGGAGAGCTAGGTGATCGACGTTATCATTTAATTAGGTACATAGTGACAATTACAAAAATATAATTATTTTAAATCTAATAACTGCTTATCCGCATATATACACTTAGGTATTGAGTAAAACACTATAAATTGTACTGGTGGTCGCCCAGTGGTCGAAATTCGACCGTAATTTTATTAAGGCTGCACGGATTGTATCGTAAACAATGAAAAATTAAAAAAGATAGAATGTGAGTTTGGATTGGCATTGACAGACATCGGCCGCACCTCTTCTATTTTTGAAATTTTTGAAAAGAGAATACCCTTTTAAGCGTGTGTATCATAAACATATGCGTGTGTATCAAATACATGGTAGTGTGTGTAATGTTTGTTTTATTGATTTAATGTATTGTTTAGTCATAATTTTAAAAAAATATTAACATTCTGTACTCCTGCTCTAAATAAACTATAAGTGTGCGAAATTTCATACTCCTCCGCCCGCGCAATTTTCGTAAAAAGGGGTACAACGGTTTTTTAAAAGTAGATTTACATAATTTGAAAGCGGCTAGACTTAGCGCAAATCTTGCTAAGAACACCACTGCATTTCTATTTAATATTGGAAGATGATAAAGAATGATGATTTAAGCTTATTTAGCGCTAAGCTGACATAAGACGTCATTGATACAGTCATTTGGTTGAAGTTGATAGAGTTGGATGGTAAGTACGGTCAGTAACGAAAGTCAGTGCACACCTTAGTACCATGTCGTATAAACGCCATTTGAGGTGGACAAGTCTAAGATTAATTACCTCTTTCATTATGACGACCTCCTGGTTGAGTAGCTTGCACACCCGTTTGGTGTCGCCATCTCTGAGACCCCGGGTTCGATCCCCGGTCGGATCAATTTAGAAATACCTGTTTTTCTAAATTGTTTCGGGTCTGGGTGTTTTCTATGTTTAATAAGTATGTTTATCCGTTGTCTAGTAAACCATTTATCGAGTTTCATAAGGAAGCTTTTCTTGGGGCTAGATAATTGGTGTGAGTGTGGGAAACATTTAATTATTTATTTATTTATTACTTGCTTTGGCTTAAAGCACAAAGACTTCTGTTGCTGCTTTTTGTAGGAGGCAACTACTTGAAACTCTTGATGCACGGTGCAACTATAAAAAGTTTAATTGTCAACTAGCAACCGTCCGTAACTTGGTCCGTGTAAACACCCGTATCCGAGGGGTTACGGAAAATCACGGCTTGTATCTTGCCTACGACTTGAAGGGCTTGCCTGCAAAAATTTTGTTTTAGGTCTAGCGGTTTGGGTAGTGCAGTGTTAGTCGCACCCAGGTCGGTCGACCTGGGAACCACCAGGGTGTCCATACTAGTCAGTAAAGACACCTCTTTTCATATACAGGGTGTTTGGTTATACCTGTATAATCCAGAATATGGCATATAGGGCACAGGTCGTAGAAACCCGGAGAATCATAAACATACCAGAAAAGCACCATATGACCAAGATGTTAAGGTTGTTTGTTACTAAGTAAAACTGTAACGTGACAACCCTAGGTCCAGTTGATACATTGTTCTTGTTCGTCAACCTCATGATCCAAACAAAACAGAAGTCAAAACATGTCAGGGTTGAACAAAAATAATAAAATAAAATAAAGGAGATGTTTAATTTTTTGCCAGGACCATGTACACCTACTCAAAAAATAGTATAAAATACATGTATTTAGATGATATATTTAATATTCCGATATGCTTTACCATTTTTGCGTAAGAATAAAAAAATGAAACATAATTTTTAATAACCTGGCAACTTGAGATGTCTTTCTGAGATTAAACACAAGTGTCCAAAGCTGTAAAGAACGTAATTAAAAGTGCAACTGTCACCATGATTTAAAAAAAACCGGTGTTTTGTTTTCATTCCGTTTTTACGTGGATTCTGAGTCGTTGTGTTTTTGTGCTGTGCTGTTTTTAAATTCTGATTTGGACCGATTACCTGCTACCGTTTACTGCCTCACTTGTTGACTTCTGCCTGCTATCTTGGACTTCCGTTTGCTGCCTCACTTGTTGACTTCTGCCTGCTATCCCGGACTTCGATTTGCATTTGACCCTGCTACTGTTGATACCATTGCATTGTTGCTACTACATTCGTTGTTTTCAGGTGAGTTTTTCGAATTTTAATTAGGCATTTACCAGAGAATTAATAAAATGCTTTAAACACTTCTTTTCGAGGAAATAGATTCCGAACCAACTCAATTATCTATGACAGTAATGGAATTGATCTCAAATATTTACAGTGCTCTATTGAAATAACTATAATCAAAGTAAAATACAATAAACTAAATAAAATATCTATTTCAGCCAACAAACAATGTCTTCTTTTTGTGTGATGTGTGATGGACAGATAGATGTGTGTTCGGAAAACCATTATCTCGCATCTAATCTGGGGATAGAATTACTAATGATCTTGGAACAACATGTTGGACATGAGGTTAGTTGTTATTGCATGTAGTATTTATGTAAAACTATTTTTGTTACATTTTTATTTTCCTAATAATTAGAACCTAACACATTCTTCACAAGAAGACAAAATACATATAGGAAATAGATTCCGAACCAACTCAATTATCTATGACAGTAATGGAATTGATCTCAAATATTTACTAATTAATAATAATATATAATATTAATAATAATATTTATTAATTTTTATTTAATTTTTTTATTTTATATTAGTTTAAAACAAACTTTTGTATTTTAGGTTGACACTGATGGCATAGTTTGTCATCCATGTTTCGCAATACTAGAAGTAGGAATGTCATCAACTGAAAATGAAGCTTCTAGCCACCGAGAACATGTTTGCGTTTGGTGCAGATCAGCATTGTTTCAAAGACGAACACGTTCTATCTCAGAAGGACCTCAGAGAGAACTTATTGCTGCTAGAATTTATCCTAGACAGGTATTGATTAACTTTTAATACATAATACAAATTCATGTTGAAGTAATAATTAAAGTGAAGATTTTTTTATGAATTACTGATTTGAATTACAATCTTTTTTGTAGATTCCTGAAGGAGGATTAGTATGTTATGCATGCTGGGTCTACTTTAGTGGCCTCGTTAGTCAAAATGAGGGTCCAAATCCCAGGCCTCCTAGAATTTTGGCATCACAGGACTCAAATGCCTGTGTATGGTGCAGAAGGTCTTTAATTCAGAGAAGATCACATGCATTGTCAGAAGGTCCCGAAAGAAATGAAATCGCGAGAAGAATTAGTCCAAGACAGGTATCTTTTCATAGTTTTATTATCAAGAAATACAAGTGAGTGATCTAATTTAAAAAAATTACTTTACATTTTATGATTTCTTTGTTAACAGATACCTAATAATGGACGTGTTTGCTATGCTTGTTGGGTTGCTGCTCAGCGAAATATTCGCAGACAAGCTGCAAACAATGCTGTGAGGCAAATAGAGGAAGGAATTGTTGATAGGAGCGAGGATGAAGCAATCACGTATAATAGAAATGTTTGCGTGTGGTGCAGATCATCTTTGCTTCACAGACGGACACATATTCTGGGAGATGGTCCTGAGAGAAATATAATCTCAGAAAGAATGTTTTCAAGAGAAGTAAGTAGTTTCATTTATCAAAATTCTTTTTATATAATTGCCTTGTTACACTATGGGCCATATCTTCGTTCTAATATACGGGTGACAAAAATATCGTTTTTAGCTCAGAATCCACTAAATAGTCGATCCCTATTAGTTTTTCGAAAATATCTTCAGTGTTTTATAATAGTATAGATAGATATGGTAATAATTTTGTGTTTTCAGATTCCAGCGGATGCATTAGTTTGTATGGGGTGCTGGAGAATGGTCCAGGAGTTACGAGAGAACCCCAATATTATCGCAGTACCAGAAACAACTATGCAATTAGATGAGTTCACTCATACGACACATTCAAGTGCACACTGCTTTGTACCAGGTTGCACAGAACCAGAACGATTGAATGTGCCTCTATGTTTAAAGAAGAGAATCCTCCAATCGAAAAAAGTGTTTGTAACAGAAGATGCAAAGATCTGTCAAATGCATAGCACAGTATATGACTGGGACATTTTAGACCAATTCGAATTAAGTGACTCCTTTACTAAAAATGAAGTGCAATCTTTACTGAGACTATCCACAGAGGCAGAGGATGCCAGTGGAATACCAATTAACTTTAAAAATTATAGATTGGTTCACGACAATATTTTTCATTTTTGGACTGGAGTCACGAAATCCAATTATGAATCAATATTAAGACAAATACCTAGTTTACAAGAATCATGTAAGCGTCCACATTTGGCACTAGGGCTTTACCTAATTAAGTCTCGAACAGGGGAGTCACACGACAGAATAGCTTCTCTGTTTCAAATAAGTAAAGCTCTAGTGACAATATTATTAAAAAAAGCTAGAGAAGCTTTAAAAAATGACTTTGTACCGTTACATTTAGGTATTAACCACATAAGTAGAGGTGACCTTATAAATCGAAATCTTTTGATACCCGAAGGGTTATTCGGAAATCCTAGTGCAGAGAGAAAACCAATTGTCATCTGTGATGGTACATATATATACGTCCAAAAGTCGTCTAATTATCTCTTTCAAAAAAAAACTTACAGTATACACAAGTATAGAAACTTGGTTAAACCATTTTTAATTGTCGCTACTGACGGATATATAATAGATGCTTTGGGGCCATATCCAGCAACAACATCAGATGCAGACATCACGAAAGCCCTTTTCCAAGATGAAATGCGGAATTAAGAAACTTTTTCAGACCTCAAGATATTTTCATTTTAGACCGGGGCTTTCGTGATGCTCTGCCTCTGCTGGAATCACTAAATTATGCAGTGTATAAGCCAGAAACATTAGAAGAAGGAGAAAACCAATTATCCACCCTTATAGCAAACAAATCAAGATGTGTGACGTTATGTAGATGGGTAGTTGAAGTGGTAAATGGCAGATTTAAACGAGACTTTAGATTATTACGTAATGAATATTTTAATGTGGCTTCAAGGCATCTAATGGACGACTTTAGGATTAGTGCCGCAATAATAAATGCTTTCCATAAAGTGCTTGTGAACCGGCCAGATGCTCAAATAATTTTGGACAGAGCAAAAACCAGAATTTTGTTGCCTAATTATTTAGCAGAATATATAATCTTAAATAATGTTAACCGTCGGCGGGCCCATTTTTACAGAATAAATGAAGAAAATGAGCAATTAAGTATCTTCCCACGAATGACCATGAGTGATCTCACACTATTTGCTCTGGGTATCTACCAAATAAAACAAGCGAGATCGTATTATGGCGAACATTTGAGACAACATGGATCATTCGTGGTGGAGATATCAACTGATTTAGAAGTTACTAACATACCAGAATTGTCCTCACATGAGACTGTGTTGCTAAGAGGACGTATAAAATCTCGCCATTTTAGTCAAAAAATATATTACACATATATCCTCTTAGCAACACAAGGTAATAAATGGGAAGATGTAATAAAAGGGTATTACTGTAGTTGCATATGTGGTAAAAGAACTGTTGGAACATGCGCTCATGTTATGACAATTATTTGGTTTCTGGGATGGGCCCGTCACGAAGAAAATATAACAGCTCCAGCAACATTTTTAGATGGCATTCTTGTGAATGACATCTAAAAATGTTGCTGGAGCGAGAGAATGAAGTCAAATTGAAATAAATAAAAATATAAAACTTCATAAAACTGTTTTATTTCATCACTACCAGTTACCTTCCCTACCTACTTAAGTGTGTTTACTAGGTAGTTGATTATTCACTGCATGTTACTACAATAGGACGAGTATGTTGTGTGTTTTCTCTAATGTACATTAAGATTTGATTTGATGTAAGTACATAGAGTTCAATCGAGGTTAGCTGCTGTTCTGTTATGTGTAGGTGCAGCAGTAGGTAATACATACATATAATCACGACTATTATCCCCGAAGGGTTTGTCATTGTCAGACACTAGGCAATGAGGACATCAAAAGCAGTCCTCTGCCATAGTCCACTTTTCACCAATTAGCGACTGCACATGTTCTCAGCGTGCACCGCTCTATGATGTTGGATGTATGTGCAGTCTTTAGTCCGTTAGTCGCCTTTTATGACGCCTAACTAAGGAAGGAGAGTGGGTGGTAGTATTCTTTCACAGCTATGCGACATGGCAGTAGGTAATAAAAAGCTGAAATCTAGCACTTAATAGCTTAAGTTTAACTCTACTCTACCTACAAGTTATAAAAGTAATAGCCAGAAGTAAGTTAATTTATTAACATTAACAATTTTCATTCATACGGTAAGTACTTTTGTTATGACAGCTACTTGACATGACATGACATTGACAGAATACCACCATTACCCCCTGCGATCACGAAACTTGCCATTATTTGTTATTTAAAATACTTCTTACGTAAAAACTATTCATTTATTTGAAGAAAATCATTTTGAATAAGCTTATTCCATGCATAAGCTACATTTTGGTATTATGTACAAGGTGTTGGCATTTTCTCCATACAAAATTAAACATCTCCTTTAGAATAGAATAGAAATATATTTATTGTCTTTCTACATTTTTATACAAAAGATAAGAAAATCTACAGTAAACAGTGCAATTAATACTTAAAAATAATTTATGAGAAAAAAAAATAAGAAAAGACAAAAGGAAATGGCTCAGCCTAAGTTAGTTGAGGCCCAGACCTTAACCAACGCTGTTTTTCAGCCACTCCCTGTACTCCGAGATGTCAAAAGAGTTTGCCAATAGTGTTTGCCAAGAGGACATACATGTTTCCACATTAATTTTGCATACAAATTTGTACAGATTCCACACAAATCTAAAAACCAACAATAAATAAATAAATATTTATTAAAATAAACTAAATTTGAGTCTTTGTATAGAAAAGTAAATCTTCATAAATATGATTTTGTATGTTACCACGGTGTTATTTATACTTGGTTGCATGGCTATGTTTCGGGATTATACACATATGACCAAACACACCTAAACCTGAACAATCCCAAATACCTATGGCAGATAGGGTACCGCGCTAGAACCTCGGAAAATTATGAACATGCTTGAAAACCACCATATGGCCGAGATATTGAGATTGTTAGTTAAAATGGAAAATTGCAAAGTGACAACCCTAGGTCTAGCTGATACATTGTTCATAGTCGTCGACGGGCAAAAAACAAAACAAAACATGTCAGGGTTGAACAAAAATAATGTAATAATATTAAAAAAATGGTTTTGTGTGGTAAAGTTATAAGTACGTAATTTTATGATTTTGCATAATACTTGGTTGCATGTTTAAGGTTTAGGATTTTACGCCCGTAACTCAACATCCAATATAAATAAAAAATAACTACCTTGTATATTACTTGTACTACTTACCGTTGTACCTATGTATTTCCCAAAAATCAATCAATCCAATTTGGTCAACTTTTTAAAAATGTAGTAATAGATTTTTCCTTGTTTATCCCAATAAACCATTGATGTGAGATTTTTAAACAAACACAAGTCATTCGTGTGTAAACGAAAAGTACGTGACGTTCTTCGTATTGACGCCATCGAATTCGTCGAGAGGCCGTCCCCGCCGCGTTGCTGGTGTTGTAAGCAGGGTTTTAATTCATTAGTTTAGTACAGATGCCTCTACACCAACCCATCCAAAACTGTCAAAATTCTTTAATACATTTTCAACCTTATTATGTATAAAGTTTAAAGTATATCTATATTAATATTATAAAGCTGAAGAGTTTGTTTGTTTGAACGCGCTAATCACAAAAACTACTGATCGAATTGAAAAAATATTTTTGTGTTGGATAGTCCATTTATCCAGGAGGGCTTTAGACTATATAACATCACGCTGTGACTAATAGGAGCGAAGCATCAGTGCAAAAAGTTGCAAAAACAGGAACAAAAGCCTAAAAAATTAAAAATGCTGCCGAAAGTCACTATTCCACGCGGACGAAGTTGCGAGCACAGCTAGTTAAGGATAAAAAGGGAGGAGGAGGGAAAGCACTTGGACCTTATCTCACTTGGTATGATGTGACTGTAGTGATCGGGACTACTGGGTTGGGCGAGCTTACCTACTGGCAGCCTACGCGTTCTGCGTATGAAAGTAGTTGATTTAAGAAGACACGCATGGAAGGAAACAGAAGAGGATCGAGATTCTGCGTCAGCCCGCCGCCCGCCGCTTCGATAGGGCAATAATTGTAATACTTTAAATATAAGTCTTTAACGTATAGTTTGTTTTTTTATCGATAAACCCCCTTTTAGTTAAGTAGAGTCCCCTCGGATACTACAGTACCTATCTTTATATACACTAGTGGTCGCCCAGTGGTCGAAATTCGACCGTAATTTTTATAAAAAGCTGTTTCTAAACAATATTTTATTAAGGCTGCACGGATTGTATACTAAGCAATGAAAAATTAAAAAAAGATAGAATGTGAGTTTGGATTGACATTGACAGATTTTGGCCGCTCCTCTTCCATTTTTAAATTTTTTGAAAAATGTATGAAACAATGTTTATTTACTTTAATAAATTTTTGATGCATAATTTAAAAAAAATATTAGCATTCTGCACTCCTTCTCTATAAACTACAAAGTGTGCGAAATGTCATACTCCTCCGTCAGCGTAATTTTCGTAAAAAGGGGTAGGTACAAAGTTTTTGCTTCACGTGTTAATATAATAGATTCTGATATAAATCTTCTGTGAGTGTGTTTGTCACTGAACCTTAGAGCTTGGTTTAATGCTCTAAGCACTGAACTCTGTAGCGTTCGCCAACATTCGACCTTTTTTATTTCCGCATAAGGAGTTCTTTTTCATTTTTTACTGACGTTTAAGCCTATGGATTGGTCTTTTGGATTTGTCAGATTATGATTTGGTCGTTTTTTTTCCTTGGAGTTTTTTGGTGAATTGGATTAAGGTTTTAAAAAATTGTTTTTTCTTTTATTCGCTACGTCAAATTCCCTTGTTTCTTCTCCATCATCCTTACCATACCCTCAGCGGTGGGAGTGTGCTATTTTCTCATTTACCAAACATATATTCTACGCTTGGAATACATTTGGTGTGCAGTGAAGTGATGCTCATGTTCCACGGGCTAGAGCTAGCGTTCGCTATTATCTTCATCTTGACAGTGTGTAAAAACCAAAAGTACTTCATTGCCAAAGAAATACTGATGCCAAATTACGTGAACTGAAATATTATACACTAGCGGCCGCTCGCGGTTTCACCCGCGTGGTTCCCGTTCCCGTGGAAATATCGGGATAAAAAGTATCCTATGTGTTAATCCAGGTTATAAACTATCTGTATGCCGAATTTCATCTAAATCCATTAAGTAGTTTTTACGTGAAAGAGTAACAAACATCCATCCATATTTACAAATTTTCGCGTTTCTAATATAGGTAGGATTCAAACCTTTTAGACTATTTGATTATAGTATTGTTCAATGTTGTAAGCTATTTTCTATTTCACTTGGAGTGTAGATGAAAATTTTGTGAATATTATATAATTGGTTAATAATAAGTTTTATATTACTACTAGTTTATCTGTATGTCTCGCAAGTTTTAATGAAGCCTTAATAATACAGCAGCATACAACAGTTTATGTTAATTTTGCTGCTTCTAATTAAAGACTGCTAAAGTATTTTAAATTGTAAAGAATTTAGCTTATGACGCTCTATATGAATATGGAAAGTAATGAATATGTAAAGTAATAATAAAATAATTACACAAAATAATTTAAATGTAGCACGTTATAACTCCTTCTAAACGGCTGCACCGATTTGGGTGTAATTTTCTGTGTGTGTTTAAGTTGTTTCGAGAATGGTTTAGATTTACAATTGGTCCCGGTAGGTGGCGCTGCTATAGGGGTCCATCATGGGATACGGGTGTTCTTAAGCGGACGAATGATTTGCTTGTTTTGTTGTCATGGAAACTGTCAACGTTTCATTTGCTTGTTGTCATGGAAACTGACAAAGCGGTACGAAGTCCGCCGGTCAGCTAGTATTAATGTACGATTTCCATTTTAATATTTACTAGTCCATACTGAGCACTCTTACTCAAGCGCGACTCGGTCCACTAGCAGACTTCGAACTCAAGTCTGTTCGGAAACTCGATACGCTTGTAATGCATCGAGTAGTAGAGTCTCGGTATTTACGAGTCGAGCATTATGAATAGAGTCAAGTCCTAAAACGCGGACTCACGGATTCGAGTTTTGTACAACAATACGCGTTACTGACCCCCGCCCATCGGATGCACTGACAGATCTCATAGCGGCGTCTATCAATGGATTTCTCATCTATGAATTATTTGATCTCTATTTTAACGCCTCGGTGGTCGAATGGCAGAGAGCTCTATACTACACAGATAATATATCACTACACTATGTCTCTATGTGCGTAAGTAGACTTATTTAAATACATTATATTGGTATAGGACATGTCATTATGTACAAATGTACTTACTATGTTATTTATTATATATCTTAATTAATGGCTTCGCGTTTAGCATTTAGCCAATTTCAAGTGTTTTTTAAACTGTACGGTAGATAGAAATTAAAATGGAGTCTCACAACACGTGTTATTACGGAAAGAACTCGGGTGAAACTCCCTACTTACTATGTTAATAGGTGGATATCGGTAGTTGGCATTATGAATACACTGGCCCTTTTATACTTTTCGACGCCATATACCGTTCTACACAGCTAGTATATCGGTACACTACGTCTGTGTGTACGTAGTCTTATTTAACTTTTATTTGGAGCACAAACCAGAGACGGCTACTTTTTGCCGAAGGTGCTCGCGCCCACATTAATTCCTTTTGTCCCAGCCCCGTGTTTTTTCTTGGTGAAACGAAAAATACGTCTGTCCTGTCCGTACGTGAGGTTAACTTGTCCTTTTAGTGTGCGCATGTGGACGGCAAAACAAATAGTCTGATTTCTTTTGTAAACACATTTTTAGTGGAAGTCTCTGTTAATTACGAGGTAGGTACTTACAAATATAAATAGCTAATTACTTATTATGCTAAATGTAAAAGGTTAGAAGGTCAAAAAAGAAGTTTTGAACTTTAATTCAATTTCTTTTGTAATTGATAAAAGACAAAGTATTGAAAAAAATCCACGAGCGGGATTCAAACCCGTACCCCATGACATGCCGGGTCAGGTCAACTATGCTATCGTGGCTCAATCCAACTCGCCGAAATTAATCAACACTATCTACTCTTACTCTGTAAGCCAAAAGAGCCCTATTCAATGTCGACAACTACGTCATCAACATCCGATATTAATATTTTTACAAATATTATAAAAGATAAAACTTTTTCAATACAATCAATCAATCAATCATCAATCAATCAATTTGTCTCTTTTCAATTTGTAATTTGTTCGCAACAAAATTTGCGTAAAATTATATGTAAATAATTCTTTTGTAATTTTAGTTCGATATGTCTGAGACCAGGAGCTCCGTGGCGCCGTGGTTAAAGCGCTCGGTCTGCTTTCGCTAATATTAAGCAACTTTCGCAAAGGCCGGTCATCGGATGGGTGACCAAAAGTTTAACATCTCGCTCCTCCGTGCTTCGGAATGCACGTGAATTCGTCGGTCCCGGCTGCATTGGCAGTCGTTAACAACCACCAATCTGCACTGGGCCCGCTTGGTGGTTTCTAGCCCATTCATCCATAGGGAAAGCTCGTGCCGTGCAGCGGGCACATAAACATGTGCTGGTGATGATATCGATGATCAACCTACCAAAACCCTGTCACATTTCTCCAAAGAATATTGATCCTTATAACCAAAACATAAAGTTCAAAATTTATTGTAGAAGTTTGACAGTTTTGTGTACTATTTCCATTTCAATATCATATTACAATAAGTTCATATTGAAATAAACTAAATTGATAAAACTTTTTGAATAAATATTATAAACGGAATTAATACCATGTTATTTGTTGTGTTTGAGTATATAATCACCTCCAACCTCAACTTCAGTACATCCATGACCATGGCGCATGCAACTGTGCCCAAATATCGGATACTCACACACAACCAAAAGAATGGTAACCATCCCGTTAATAATATTTATTCCAAATTGGTCACCGAATGCGACGCGGTGTCAGATTGCACTCGGTTAGTTCGGTCCCCGCGCAGTACCGCTTTATTTCTGCTACCAAGCGGCGGCGCGGCGTCCTGCATACACTGTTTGGTGGTGATCCAGTTCTCCTCCGTATTGGAACACCATCGATCCATAAGTCTCAGGTTCGACTCCCAGCAGGGTTTATTAGGTATACCTACTCGGTTTGATTGGAGCCTGGCAAGCTTACCACATCCCTATCTAAGTTTGGTAGCATTGTTGCACGCATTGTTGTGTCGCGACAGAGATCATCGATCAGATAGCCTTCATCAACATCATTTCAGCTCGAAGATACCCACTGCTGAGTATAGGCCTTCTTTCGTGTTTGCAACTCATCTCTGTCGTCAGATAGCCTTATTCTCAGTAAAATGAAAGCACCTAGTAGTCTCAAGTGACGGGCGTTTCCACCTTCGGCTTTATCTTTACCTACCACCAGGTAAGATGGTACCTGGTGAAGAACTATTTGATAGTAGCATTAAAAAGCCATTTTATTTATCACCTGTACAAAGTCTGAGGGAAGAAAGCAGAAATATACGACCCCAATGTGAAAGCAAACAAATACAGATTTTGGGGCAAATCTCACCTTTGCTTGCCTGACCTGACGCGGGCACACTTCCTCCCCACTCTTAGGGTGAGTGCACAATTTCTAAAGGTTTCTGCAAACTTATCTTATTATTACAAAAAAACTCCTTCGAGATTCATGTATTGTAACGTGCTAGTCAAACGCGCCTCATGTTACGTATGTTTCTTTAAAGTAACATATTTTTTGTAGTGTATTAAATAAGAAACGCTATATTAATTTAAACATATTTAAACAAACAAGTTAGTAAAGTCATAGCTTCATACTTGAATGTTAATACGTTCATCATCAGCTAATTTTAAGACTCCAATGCTGGGGCACGAGCCTTCCCTGTGGATGAATAGGGAGGACGGGCCATAAACCACCACGCGGGCCCAGTGTTCCACCATACCATACGTTGATGTTATGATGAGTTATCTACACTATGGGCAGACTTAAAACAAGTCCTACCACCAACCAAACTAAGGAGAACCATTCTGTTTATCCCACACGGGCAGGGAACTGGCAATGACTTCTGGGTACATTGATGGTTTGACTAGACTACGAAGACAATTAAAGGAGTTAAGAGTACTAATATAAACTAAGAAACCATAACTACGCCGATTTTACTTACAAATTAACGGGCCGTGCACGCTCCGCTCACCACAGCATGTGTAAACCCTTAATTCGGCACCGGCAATTTCCGAGCGAAATAAGCGAATTAAAATTGGCTCAAAGTGAGCGCCCGCAAAGAAACGCTTGCACACACTGCTTACAACGCTTTATTTTTAGCTTATTTACGCGAGCGTGAGTGACGGCCGCCCTTTGAGACGGCGAGGTCGCTTTACACGGCTTATCATAAAAAATATACGCTGCCCCTTAGCCATCGGACGAACAAAGGAATTGCTGTTTCGGACAACGTTTTAGGCGGTACTTACTTAAAATGCATTTTAGCATAAGCATTTCCAATGAGACTGTTGATGACATTTTTTACTTTGTAGTTTAGTAAAGAACATATTTTTATTAGGGGACGGCTGGGTAAGGTAATTGATAAAGGGCAAACGCTGTGGCGTGCCACACCGTACGTAGACCGTGGTCTACGTTATTATCAATAACAATAAATAATATATTAGCGAATGCTTACCATTTCTTAGTTAATATCTGTAAACCTTGCATCATACATAACTAAAGATAAATAAAACTATATAAGGCGCAAGCTTATTTAATATTTATAAGATTCTTATTAAAATTCAAAAGTAGTTGATAAAATTTAATGAAGCGCATTAAGGCGTAATGCAGGTTGAATTTCAGCCTGATTATTGAATGACGTGACACAGCATTTTTTAACACATATACAGCCAGTTATAACATATACAGGGCGTCCCACGGCCATGCCACATGGAGGGAAAGTACCTTAATTATTGTAGATGGAACATTTTACTGAAAGAAGACTTTATTTTAATTTTAAAAACAATTCATACATTTTAAAATAATTGCCTGGTTGAACCGGGAATCGAACTACACGAGAAAAAAATCATCCTGCAGTTTTATCATACAGATCGGAAGGCTTCATCATAAGGATTATTTTTTGCTAAATAACATAGCATCAGAAATAAAAGGAAGACCATGAATTTTAACATTTAATGTAAAATTCTGTTTAGAAAAATGAAAAGCTGACATTGCCTTAAGGATGGACAAAACTGTTGCATACAACCAGGTACCTACTAATCTCTTTATTATTTTATTTCAAATGGGTACTCATTAGTAATAGGTACTTTAAAATTAATCTTAGTTTATGTCCTTACGACAATGTCAGCTTTTCATTTTTCTGAACATAATTTTACATTAAATGTGTAAATTCATGGTCTTCCTTTTATTTCTGAGGCTATGTTATTTAGCAAAAAATAACCCTTATGATGAAGCCTTCCGATCGGTATGATAAAACTACGGGTTGATTTTTTTCTCGTGTACCGGATTCGATTCCCGGTTCAACCAGGCCATTATTTAAAAATATGAATGCAGTTTAAATTGTTTTTAAAATTAAAATAAAGTCTTCTTTCAGTAAAATGTTTCATCTACAATAATTAAGGTACTTTCCCTCCATGTGGCATGGCCGTAGGACGCCCTGTATATCGAAAGACTTAGGTAGCTAATCAGTTAAGTCTTACAAGAATCATGTGTAAAAATTCAGTGAGCAGAAGTCAAATCAAGCATTTCCGTATTCAACTCGTTCCACTCAGCCCTTTCGCAAAAAAACAGCTAATTCTTTAAAGCAGTTACACGATTATCGAGCGCGCTAACAAATGTACAGTCGCCGACGAAAATAGTTCGATTTTTAATTAGGAGTCGGGTCCGCGCGTGACTCGAATGGCGCCATCGCTCATTGTATAAGCGACGGAAATAAAGTTACGACAGTTCGATTCGGCTCCACAATTAGCGATCCACTTAATGAGTTGCTTCTGACGTCTGTTTGTGAAACGTCGATTCTTATTAAGTTTTATGAGTGGAGAAGTGGTTTATCTGAGCGTCGACGGCGACGGTCTAGTACTCAAGTTTTGCTATGCCATTTTTAGGTGATGTTGAATTGATCGAAGAGTTAATTTCCTTAAGAGTGTGATATATGATTGAGATGATTAGGCAAGGATCGCGCTTTGACTGTCTAGTAAATTTTTGTGCGATTCTAGTTTCATACACCACGTGATTAACTTCCGCATTCGTCCGTATAATATTTTCAAAATGACATCGGTTTGCAGTAAAATCAGTTCGCTGAGTAGTCTCTTTGAGAAAACGTAATATGTAACAACCACATAACACAACCCTTTGCTTGATGAATTTGATTACACTTTTATTTGATATTATTGTAATTTCAGTGTTTATATATTTTTTTTAAATACTGAGACTATACTAGACTAATTAGACATTATTAAGAGTATACGGAATATAAATGATAAACCATATTAATGAATGAACAAGCAAAAAGTCAAAACATACAAAAGGAAAAAATACACCCAGACAGTTCAATTATGTATTAGAAATATCATCGGTGAGCAAAGAAAAGTTATCAATACACGATGGTGTATTCCTTTGCCTTATTAAAAGAAATATCACAAAAAGAGGGACGGAGCAAAGGCTTTTTCTTGTACCGGCGAAGTTCCTTCAAAACCACGTATCTTCAGACAACAACACACAATTATCTAATTGATTTCGTCATCGTATCGTGTCGTCCGCTGCAAACAAGCCCTCATTCTTTGTCCGTCTACTTCATAATTTAATTAAGCCCGACCGGCTTTCACGTTTTATTTAGATTATAGAAGTTTAATAGCTGTGTCGCCGTCGTCTTTTGTTTTTATTGTGCCGAACAACGCGCTTCGCTTTTGTTGAAATGTTTTGTGCGCGTGTGTACTTTGTATGTACGCTAACTGTTGTTGGCGTTGATTGTAAAGTATTTGGATTGATAAAACAAATGAAACATCAATATAGCCAATGTATCTTATTTCCACATAAGTAGCAATTCATCTAAAAATCTAAAAATGCTAGGCATACTTTAATATGAATTGATAATATGCAGCTTTGCCAAGTAATGATTCTTACACAATAATAAAACCCCATACATAAATACTGTATTCAAATATATTACCTATTCAGAGGAGTCCTTGCTGTTTTTTCGTGCACACTTTTTTTCATAGGTGGTACACAATTTTAAAAAGATGTCTAGATAAATAAGAAAGATCCCAGCGTTCTAAGGTACACCCGAGTTGTACGTAATTCTTTACGAGCACCCTCCCTCCCCCCTCCGCCCCCTCAGTCCAAAGCTCATGCTTACAAACTGTCGCATTACCGCCAACCATTGCACAACAATGCAACTTTTGACGTGCAAAATTGAACTCTATCACTCAGCAATACGATTCCAAGTAACCCCGAGAAAAGCTTGTCAAAGATGAAACAACAAAATGTATAGTGATTTGCAACCTTACTCCAATGGGGTAAGAGTCTTCTGTGGCGCACCGAATTGGAACTTTAAAGTTAATTTTTAAGTTAACGACTCAGGGTAGCGAGTTGACTTTCCTAGATAAGTATTTATTACGCCATTTTTGACTATTTTAAAATTTAGCAAGAGTCTCACTAATAAACCAAGTGTATAACTTAGTGGAATGCTATAGATGTTAGGCAGTTAACTACTGATCAAACGAAAGCTATGGGAATCCTCCTTCTATTCTCATTATTCTTTATTTATAAAAAAAGGAGGCAAACGAGCAGGCGGGTCAGCTGATCGGAGAGTAATCACCGCTGCCCATGGACACCCGCAAAACCAGAAGAATCGCAGACGCGTTTCCGGCCTTTATGGAAGGAATAGACCCGTTTCTTGAAGATCCCAAGGTCGTAACGGTCCGGAAATGCCGCCGCCGATAGTTGGTTCCACAACACTGTAGTTCGAGGCAAGAAAGTTCGTGAATATTCTGATATATTAACGTTGTTTGATGAAAATTAAAACTCCAGCTTGCCAACTTATGGTGTTCAAAAGTCTAGACTCTAGTCTCTTATTAAGTTTCCTCTATTTTCATCTTTTTCAGATAACGTCAATGGCCATCCTCTTTCACAACTGTTATATAATGTGTGATGTTTTGCTTTGCAATTGTGTGCAATTTCCTATTTATTTATTTATTTAAATCAGACATCTTACAAGCTTACAGATGAGTCATCTAAGGCGCTAATAAGATTATTTATAAACACATAGAGAGAAAAAATTAAAGGGTCACTCGAATCAAATACTCATACCTAGTCTTAACGATAAACTTGTTCAAAACATCATTTTATTTTGTAAACAGTGAAACGGAATACCACCTATTGAATTTCAAGAAAAAATTAAGGTGCATCTAGATTTAAGATCCATGTGCTAATAACCCTTACAGTCCAAAACAAATACAAAGAAAATAGTGTAGTTGACAATGAATCTCTAGAATTGTCTCCAGAGTCCACTGAAACAATCGAAGCAATAGACATATTCGGAACAAGAGAATGCACTACCACAACAGTGCAGTCATTCTGCACGCGTTAGGACGGAATGCCCAATCGACTTGAGTGAAAACTGCCATAAACGGCGCGGAATGGCCCTCCCCACATAGAGTAGGGCGTGTACAGAACCAGATAGCCTGACAGACAATGCAGCTTTATTATTATTGAATCGTTAAAGCAGAGGATTTAGATGCAATACGGTGCAGGTGTTCGTTTTATTTTTCAAGTAGTATTAAAAATAAAACTTGATATATAGGTAATCCTGCGGACATGAAAACATATTTTTATTCGAATCACAAGAACCATCTATACATTAATACCCCTCCAATCTAAATAATCCAATCTCACTTCCGTTAAAACGGCAAACAGCAAAATTTAAAATGGCTCCTGAAGCAAAGGGGACACTACAAGTATGCCATTAGACGTTACTTATTATAGACAATTTCCTAGTTGGAGCGACCAATCGGGCTGAGTGAGAACTGCTATAAAAGATACGGTTAATAGCGGCCGAGTTACGGAATTACTGGGTTGGGGAATTGAGACGCCGCTGCTTGGTTTTGTTAAAGAGCGCTGGAGCAACATTAGACTGTACAGTGTGTATCTGTGCGAAAATTATTCATCTTGCTGATGAGTGTATCAAAGGCGGACTGGTTATAATTATTATGCAGGTGAGCAATCCAGTGCAGATGGGGAAGTCCGAAACTATGAGATATGGAAATTTGTTCTAAGAAGAATAAGGCTCCTTTGGCTTATTAAGTAAAAGTAGATAGTGTTGACTAATTTTGGATAGTGTTGATTAATTTCGACGAGTTGGATTGAGCCACGATAACATAGTTGGTAGTGCACCTGACCCGGCATGTCATGGGGTGCGGGTTCGAGTCCCACTCGTGGATTTTTTTCAACACTTTGTCCTTTTTTTTTTTCAAATTGTTCTAAGAAGCTATGTTGAAAATTTTATTTTGAAGTGAAATAGAATTCTATTTTCTTACAAAACTTTTCTAACTATTTTAACTGTAGATTTTTTATTTTCAATAAGGACGCGAGGTTCCATTAAAAGCTTTTTTCTTACAATCCACTGCTAATTTTGACTACTATAACAAAGCCACTTAAACATTTGACCGAGTTCGATGGTTGGTTACTGATCTCCAAACTAGAGTATGTAGATGACAACTAATGATGATGACGATGGTTGGTTGTTATGTATAAGGGTCTTACAAATAAACAAAGAATAAGCTTCGAATAGTTTTTCCGTGTTTTGTCTCTTTTACTCTAATTTGAAATGACGTTTCCATGACAGGAACAAAACACGGAATAACTATTCGGACCTTATTCTTTGTTTATTTGTAAGGGGGTCAGAGTTTAAGTTTTTTAAATGTATTTTACTTACTTCTTAACTTTAAAATTAACCACAGGTTTAATAGAAGAATCTACCGTAGTTGTAGGATTAATGGCATTCTACCACTAAAACTATTTTTTTTTTTAGTTTTGTGAATCCTTATGTTGGAAAAACACTTATTTTTCTCACTTCCAGTTCTATTTATAAATTCATGTAAAACTGCCATTTCAAATTCTTAGTCGCTACAATTTCAAACTAATAAATAAAATAACTAGACAATTGTAAGTTTTGCGTGTTTCAACCTCTTTGACATTTTGGGATACAGTAGTTGAATATTTGGAAGGGTAGAGTCTTAGTATTCCGAGGTCTTTGTGCTGTAAATGTAAACGAAATGTCTGTTGCTATACCTACCTAATGAAACAGTGTATATTATATTATACTTTACATTTTTTTATTATATTTACTTGATTGAAAATGAATAAGACATATACGCTGGTGACCATGAAAGTAATAAAAGTGTTACTAAATAAGTTACCTGTCTAAAAAAGGTAATGTCTAGAAATATCTAGATATTCCTCGCCATGTGGAAGCTATGGACGATTTATGGAAGATATGGATATGGAAGATGGAAGATCCTAAATGAAAGATCTTTCAATCTATCCATCCCTATCTATCCACATGAATGACTCGTACCCCACCAGTGGGGTGATAAAATGAACGATCATGATGATGATGATGATGATGATCTAGATATTAGATAGTGAGATAGAGAAGTAGGTGGTAGGTAGGCAGATGTAGAATCTTATTTGTATCTGTTATAACACGTACTGGATTTCAATTGAAAGCACATACATTACTATATTTAAAGCGTAATCAGAAATTAATGTCTTAAACATCTTGTTAAAATTATATAATAATTTTAACAAGATGGAAAAATTATTGCTGTTGCCCATAATAACGCTGGTTCAAATAAAAAAAAATAATGAAATACCG
Source organism: Eudonia lacustrata (assembly GCA_947562085.1). NCBI lineage: Eukaryota > Metazoa > Arthropoda > Insecta > Lepidoptera > Crambidae > Eudonia > Eudonia lacustrata. Next base: position 24,938,524 of record OX387314.1, read on the forward strand.
ATGTTCAAGAGAAGTAAAGTTGCCATAGGCAAAAATACATAAACATTGATTGTTTTAATTTTGACGTTGTCAACATAAATCAATCAACGCGCGCCCGTCGGCCGTCGGCCTGTTGTCCGGCCATAAAATTTGCATCCAAATAGTCAGGACTGCTACCTTCGAGCCGTGTTGGATTGTAATGTAAACCCTGCTGATGTTTAACTGCTTCTATGCAGTGCCGGCCCTAGTCCTTGATCATGGTAAAGCGAGGATCAAAATATAGCAGGATATCATTCATTCATTTCAAAAAACGCCATCCAAATTATACTCTTTGCTGAACATTGTTTTCACATTTAGTATTTTGGTGCCTAAAGCGACAGCTCCACTTGCTCTAACCTAGTGCTGGCGCTGCTTCTATGGTCTCGTGCAAAGACTGCCGACCTCAGACCTAGAGGTACCAACTTTGATAATAGCAGGGGTGTACATTTTGATTATAATACAATATTAATTATGGATTGTTTATCCGCAATAAACTATTATTATTATTATTATACTCTTTATTCATTTTTTTCCTTAAAACTAGATTTTTACAATATTTTAATATAAAAGCAATAAAACATTATAAAAACCTAATCCTAGAGTACCGCCAGCAGCGAGGCAGGGCCCAAACTACCGGTGGTCAGGGCTGCAGAGTGAGGAACCTCCTAACAATACGTGCCGTGTCAAGGATTACTGCCTTTTGCATCTGACCCTTGACCCAACCTTTCAGCGAGAGCCTCTCAAGGTGTTGATCGAGGCTCTTGGCTAAAAGACCGTTTGCCGAAACGACTATCGGTACAATAATGGTTGAATCCACATCCCACATGGCGGTAACCTTGTGAGCCAAGTCAAGGTACTTACTGAGCTTGTCCTTCTCGGCTTTCACGAGGTTCTCATCATGAGGTATGGTGATATCAACCAGTATTGCCCGGCGCTGGGATCGGTCGACCACCACGATATCAGGCTTATTGGCGACAATAGTCCTGTCCGTAATGATAGAGCGATCCCAGTAGAGCATTGCATGACCATTTTCGAGTACTGGCGCAGGTGCGTACTTATAGTACGGCACCTCCGATTCAACAAGGCTATATCCAAGAGCAAGTTGCTAGTGAATTATTCTGGCTACTTGGTTGTGTCTGTGCAAATACTCTCCGTTAGCAAGATGAGAACAACCAGAAATAATATGTTGGAGTGATTCTCCAGGACGGCGGCATGCCCGACAGATGTCGACCGTACCGTCCCTCATAATATATTTCCGGTAGTTATTCGTCTTGATAACTTCATCATCAATGGCACAAACAAAACCTTCAGTTTCCCCAAAGAGGTCACCGAAACGTAGCCAGTTCACCGAGGCAGTCAAATCTACATCAGGCCCAGTTAGAGCCCGATAGTAGCGACCGTGTAGCACCTTGCTCTTCCATATATCCTTGCGATCGAGAGTGCTTAGCACCACTGGTTTGCGCCAGTTTTCTGTTGCCAAGGAGAGCGGCGTAAAGTGTCTATCAACTGCCACGACATCCTAATGCATCCCGCACTCACTGTTAAGCAAGTAATCCCTGAGACTGCACACCTCACAGTTATGTAGGTTCTTGGCATTTAAAAAGCCCCGACCCCCACATCTCCGCGGGATGTACAGCCTCATAACAGATGAGCGCGGGTGTAGCATTCTGGAAGTCGTGAGCATTTGACGGACTCTTCTATCCAAGGCGTCCAATTCGGTCTGAGACCACCTTAGTATGCCAAAGGAGTATGTGAGCAGAGGCATAACCCAGCCATTAAAGGCACGACTCTTATTGCCACCCGATAAAAGACTGTTAAGTACTTTTCTCAAGCGGCAAAAGAATCGCTCCCGTAATGACTGCTTTATGTCCCCGTCATCAACACTCAAAGCCTGTGACATACCAAGATATTTATATGTTTCAACTTCAGAGAGAGATCTGATGTTTATCGCATCGGAGAGTTGTAAATTGGTTGAATTTACTACTCTCCCATGCTGTACATGCATAACCGCACACTTATCTACCCCAAATTCCATCTTGATGGCACTGCTGAAAGTCTCAGTAATTTTCAGCAGTTTCACCAAGTCTTGGCGGTTTGGTGCGAATAACTTGAGGTCATCCATGTACAACAAATGCGACATAACTTCACCCCCTCTCCGCAGTCGACAGCCTAACCTTGAATTTCTCAACAAAGTACTGAGCGAATTCAAAGCTAGACAAAACCATAAAGGACTCAGACTGTCGCCCTGGAATATGCCACGCTCTATCCTTATAAAATCCTGCGTGGCAGAAACACTATCTCGACATCCTGGTTGACACAAGACCGTGGTCCACTGCCGCATACATGACATCAAAAAAGATTTTAAAGTTATATCAATTTTATATAACTCTAAAATCCTTACCAACCATGAATGCGGCACCGAATCATAGGCCTTCTTATAGTCAATCCAGGCTGTGGAGAGACTCCCTCTGCCACGCCGAATCTTCTGGCATATGGTCATGTCAATGAGGAGAAGCTCCTTAGTACCACGGAACCCAACCCTACATCCATTCTGAGTCATGTCCAAAATATTGTTTGCAACAATGTGTGAGTTAATTTTTGTTCTCAGAATGGATGTAAGGAGCTTATAAAAAGTTGGTAAGCACGTGATGGGTCTTAATAGTAATGTAATGTTCCATAGTAATGTTTCGTCAGATAAAGGTATGGCCATGGTATGATAAAGGGCTGACCTGTTCGTCAGTGCTTAGGATTTTGAGTGATGTGCGCCGGGCTTGTTTTCACTTACAGTTAGGGTTATATGAAGTTAAAGTGTTCACCGATTTAGATTTTTTTAAATGTTAAGCAAATCATTTATGTTGTTCTTCATTACAAGTATGCACTTTCTAATCATCTAGACAAGTCGTCGCAGAACATAATTTGAAAACATACCCAACTATAACATTATTAAGCAAATAAAAGTAAAATAATATCTTCTTAATAACCTCAAATTTCAAATCATAAACTAACTAATAAATATTAAATTTCAAAGGTTATTTAAAATTCTAATGTTCGTTTACGAGAAAGATGGTGTCGCTGATAAAGGTTCACTGGTGTGTGACCCGTTGGAAAATTAACTCAAATATGCATGCTAATATGCATGTCAACGTTATTTATACCAGTGGCTTTCACTTAATAACTGAACAATTTTCTTGTGAAATCGAAAAACATGGAACATGGCAATCGGTTGCTAATTCGACCGCTTTCTATAAAGATTCAATAATCAGTTCAGTAAAAGCAAGTGCTACTGACTCGTTTTGGACAGGGTTTTCAAACTTTCTATCAACATCATTATCATCATCATAATCAAATATTTATAAAACACAATTAAATGCCTACCCGACCCAGCCAGGAATCGAACCTGGGTCTTCCGCAATGCGGGCGGCTGCATTGACCATTATGCTACCGTGAAGGCTGACGTAAGCACTGATTTTTTTCAGTGCTTTTTGATTTTTGACTGCTTTTAGCGGCAGAGTGCCATCTATCCAACGGTTATTGCAACCGATGGCTATGCAGATTCATCTTTATAAATGAAATACCACATATTTGATAACACAACGCTTTAGTAAATTTTACTTTTTTATTTTTAAATGCTAATTGCTGCACTGAAGCTGAATTAAATATTTATAAAATACAATGAAAAAATTATATGCCTACCCGACCCAGCCAGGACTCGAACCTGGGTCTTCCGCAATCCGGGTGGTTGCACTGACCATTATGTTACCGGGAAGTAAGTGACGTAAGCACTGAATTTTTTCATTGCTTTTTTTTTTCACTGTATTTTATAAATATTTAATTCAGGTTCAGTGCACCAATTAGCACTTAAAAATAAAAAAGTAAAAAAAAAACATTATCATCATCATCTCAGCCGACAGGCGTCAACTGCTGAAAAAGGCATCCCCGAAAAAAATCTTTCTATAGTGGACTTCAATAAATTAAATAAAAAGGCCTTGTACTTTCTTGCAAGTTGATTTACTTAGGTAAGCATATAATGTAAGTAAATGTATTTAAATACTAGTGTTATTTTTGTAGCGTTTGGTGTGTAAGAACCCCCGTCATAGATGAAGGCATCCTCTAAAGAAAGCCACGTCTCTATTCTGGGCTACTTGCAGCTAGTGTGTGAATGTGTGTATTTCATCGTCTTCCCATGTAGGATATCTCTTTGCAATGGTTTTCTCTTGGACTGTGGACTTTGGCATAAATTCAGTTCTATGAACGTTTTTTTTAATATTGTTCACTAACTTATATTATATCTATGTTTTCTTAAGCGTAAAAAGTTGAATTAGAATTGGCTTGTTCATTAGAACAATATTGAGCTTTGAAGTCTCTTAATGTTTATTTATTTTACACTTTTGCAACAAAATATTAGGTACATTGCACCACCCCATCTCTTCCCATGGGTGTCGTAAAAGCCGACTAAGGGACCATTCCAGAGGATGGGCAGCAGCATCTCTCTGAGGTAACCCTCAACCTACGGCGATCGCCAACCCGCCTGCCAAGCGTGGCGATTACGGCAAATACCCCTCATATCTTTGGGGGAGGCCTTTGTCCAACAGTGGACGTTTTTTGGCTGAGATGATGAGATGATGATTAGGTACATGGTGGACTTAATGACTGAGGCATTTTCTACCAGTCAACCATAGGGTGGTGCAGGTAAGTGCAATTTTGAGCGACAACAAAAGTGGAAAACAAAAACAATTTAAAATTATAATACATAAGCCAGCATGTAATTGAATAAATAAATAAATACATACGTAAATATTCATAACATACATAAATATATTCATATTATGCAAAAGCAGTCATATTATACTTCCCCGTGTGGTGCCGGGGATAAGAATTGCACCACCCCATCTCTTCCCGTGGGTGTTGTAGAAGGCGACTATGGGACCATTCAAGAGGATGGGCAGCAGCGTCTCTCTGTGATTATTCTCACCTTACTGCGATCGCCAACCCGCCTGCCAAGCGTGGCGATTATGGCAAATTCCCCTCGATTTATCCTTGAGGGAGGCCTTTGTCCAGCAGTGGACGTCTTTTTGGCTGAGATGATGATGATGATGATGATGATAAATATATTATTAAATGTTTGTGTAACTATTTCTGTTACTTTTTTGCATGTACAGAGGAAAGGAGATTCGATAACAAGTAACTTATATAAAACTCTAAGTAGAAAATTTGAACCCTTAACTTTCGTCAATATTCACTTTAAAAATATGCATTGAACTCATAAATATAATCTTAATCAACGAGATGTTTAAAATATTAATATTTCAAACGTCCTACTGTTAGTACATTATTATGACTCACGGACACATTCAACATCGACAATATTAACATCAGTAAATTACAATCGAGGCAGTTCCCCTAAACCTTCATTTTAAACAGATGCTTTAATCAGAACCGTATAAAGTTGTAGACACATTAAAATTTATCGGCCATAAGTATCTTAATTTATAACGGAGGCGTGCCGCACTGTTTTAAAGAGAGAGACAGGTATAATGTTTATTTATTATTATAACGCATCGGTTACCAAATGAACGGTAATTAAATCGGAATGTACCATTTGATTTGGACAATATTGATTAGGTACAACCACGACTAAATAGATTTGGGGGTCATTTACAAACAAAAAGTGCGTAGGCAGAAAAACTATACCTAATGAAAACAATAGCAAGGTCATGAAAAACTTTGGTTATGCATTGAATTAGAAAATGAAAACAATATATTAAGATACGCAATTTATTTCTGAAGTTATGAACATGATTTTGTAAATAGAGAAATTTATGAAAATTCAAAGGAATATAAAAAAACACAAATGTTGAAAAAAATTCCACGAGCAGGATTTGAACCCGCACCCTTCTGACATACCGGGTCAGGTGCTCTCCCAATTGAGCTATCGTGGTTCTAACCAGCCAGCCGAAATTATTCAACACTATTTACTTTTTACTTTGAAAGCCAAAGGCGCCCAATCAATGTCAACAACTACCGTCATTAACGTGCATTTGTGTTTCATTTGCTCGTGAAAATTTTTTCAACATTTGTGTTTTTGTAATTTGTTCGCAAAAAAATTTGCGTTAAAATTTATATAAACATCAAAGGAATGTTTTAAAAAGAACTGTAGTTTTGAAAGTTCTTAATTGCCACCAACCCGCACTGGGATATTCAGTATGGAGCAGCAGCTATGTAGATCTACCTCATGGGCTATGTAAATAGACTTTAAAGAGATAACTTACGAATCAATCAATCAAGTATGATTGATAAATTCAAAAAAATATTATTGATTAATATCAGTAGATTTTAGCAGTAGAACAAGTATTTCGGTAAACTTAAAAAGCTGAGGATATGTATCAAAAGCATCATTGATCCAATTTTAAAAGGTAGGTACTCGTAAGATGTACATGCCTAGCAATTATATTCACGATATTTTTTCTTTAACTACAAATGAGACAGACTTTTTCCACTCGATTGAACTTATAAGATAGACCTGCCTTCAAAGCTGCGGAACCATATCAAAATATGATTCGTGCATCCGTCGCTACCACAGGTCATGTCCCATAAATCGCCAAGACAAGCCCAATACATTAAAGAAATGATATTTTCGTAATTTAAAACGCCATCCGAACATTGGGCTGCCGTAAATCAGGTGGTAACGGCGGTGGGCGGAGGCGTCTAGTTTAACTGAGCCAGTTAACGAACTTTCTAATCAATATGATTGATGTTAAAACTGTAGCTGAACGAGAGACCGTCAGGAAATATTCAGATTTGTTCGATTGAAAATTTATAGGTAAAGACGTATAAGGAGGAAAAGAATGAATCAAATATATTGATAGGGTGTGTCACGTCGTACCAATAGATTTGAATATTGCCTTTTAGTAAGGTAACAGTAAAAGTATTAGCATGCAAGATATTAAGTTCCCATTTAAGATGTCTGAGGCTGAAAGGCAGATAACAACCATAAAACTAAAACTATCTTCACTACACGAAATTCCAATAAGAAACTAACATAAATCAAACTTAAAGCAATGTCCGACAAAGTATACAGAATTCTTTCTATTTTCCCTTCCACGTTACCAATAGGCGATTCAAAACATTATGAGAGAACTGAAATCTTATCTACTGTGAAATATATCGACATAAACTCGAGCCGTCCGTAGTCTGTCCGTCAGCTATCTGGATCTAGCATCACCAGCGCTGAACGACTCCAGATTCAAGATATCGGTCATACACTTGAAATAATGTGCATTGAGATTTTGTACCGCGACAAGACTCCGTCGGTTTCAAGTGCTGTTATGCCCCGAATCACTTGAAGAGGCTAACTTTTCGGCTACTGTTTGTCTTGGAGAAAGTAGAAATATAACAAAGTGTCGATGTAAAGGCATACTAGAGCTTGACTCTACTCATCATAAGTAATTCATGTTGAAAAATATGCAGAAAAACAATAATTTAGAAGCAGTTTTTATTTAATTCGGTTCAACGTTGTTTCTTGAATGTTTTAGTTATAACCGTTCAACACAGATAGCAATTTCCATTACAATTTTGGATTGTTAATGGTGGTAAGAAGTACTGCAAGAAAGGAAGAGTCTTACTTTTATTCTTATTAGAATAAAACTAAACTCCTATCAGAATGGGAATTCAATAGTAGTTTTAGACACGTTTGTCTGTGAAATACTTGAAGACTACGAGTAACTGACACTAAGGCCAACTAAGTGTATTTTAAAACCGCACAGTAATTAACTTATCAACTTTTTAGCATTTCATGTTAATATATCCCTTGTTCTTTTTGTCTTTGATTTTTCTCATGGCAATATTTCCTCTAATACAAATTCTCCTAGCGCAATTTATAGCCTCCTAATCCATAACTTACAATAAAAAAACTCCAAGCTTCAGTCCGTCTGTCAGCGAGCTATCTAGATCCAGATACAGTCAGATCGCAGATGTTGATGCGACCGAGTACAATGGACACAGCTACACAATGCCTATAGTCACATTAATTGGACATTTACTATGTTCTGACATGCAACGCCGGCTTTTCCCTTTTTCAGGAAATAGCATTTTCATTATTTATGGAAACACTAACTGAAGTTGAAACGAGCTTAAAAAGCGGTTTGGCGCGGCACTTCTAATTATTGATGGCGAACTCATTCATTGATTATAGATAGGATGATATTAGAATTATTTAGCTATTGAAAAAAAACTCTTTTTAACGAGTTTACTCGCGTATTATTTTACCTGATATATATTATTCTGAGTATTGCAATACCGTAATATATTCTCATTATATATTACATTACCAATGAACTGATTTTTCGTTTGAAGCATGGCCTCAAGTAGGTACCTATAGTCAATCCAGTAGTCTAATTCTTTATTGTTCCTTCACAAACATCTATCAAAGTTATTTACATTTTCCCTATAGTTTTCTAGACAGCAGAGTATATATATCATTATCATCATCATCTCAGCCAAAAGACGTCCACTGCTGGACAAAGGCCTCCCCCAAGGATCTCCACAACGACCGGTTTTGTGCTGCTCGCATCCAGCGGCTTCCCGCGACCTTCACCAGATCGTCGGTCCACCTTGTTGCAGGCCTGCCCACACTGCGCTTTCTGGTACGCGATCGCCATTCCAGGACTATCCCGCCCAAGCGGCCATCAGTCCTGCGAGCAATGTGCCCTGCCCACTGCCACTTGAGCTTGCTTTAGCTAGCTAGTATAAATATAGTTATATGATATAGATATCTTAAGCTCTAGAGCTGATAGAGTAGAATTAGTAGACCTTAGTGTTCAGTAGTTTTTAAAAGTTGATTTTAACAAACATTTTAGGAGAAACGCGCTGTCTCTGGCGATGAACCATCACAAATCGTGGTCGACATTCTGTCCCTGGTCAAGATGTGTGCGTTACGTGCGCCCGCGCATCGCCCGACAGATTTATGTGGGACGAGCGAGGAGCGTCCCCCCGCGGCCCCCCCTACCGGCGTTGCGTGCAGGTGATAATTAAATGCTGTCGAGCTTGAAGTACCCACGAATCCTGTTTTTTTTATATCATTCACATCGCTTTTCCTGTACGTTTCGTGACGTAAATGACCTAAAAAGTATATAAGCTTCAAAGTCACGTTCACGTTCATTAACTTAGTAAAAGTCAACAACCTTCGTAAAGAAATAAATTAAAAGAATGAGCAAAAACACAAATGTTGAAAAAATTTCCACGAGCAGGGTTTGAACCTGCACCCTTCTGACTTATTGTGTTTTTGTAATTTGTTCGCAACAAAATTTGCGATAAAAATTATATAAACATTTAAAAGAATGAGCATTGTTAATAAGCATTTGCTAAGTCCGAAAGCTTTATCTTCCGTCTCCGTTTACCAATTAATAAAAGATGGTGTACACCTAAGATAAACTGATGAAGCTGATAGCATTGTAACTTTAGGGTGCTATATTTCAAACAAGAAGGCAATGCCAGTGTGCTGGGCTGAATTGGTGCAACATCTGAATCACCAACCAACCAAAAATACCACCCAAGTTTTAGCAGAACTCTAGAACAAGTTAACAAACTATCGAATGAAACAATCTTATGTAACTACTCGTATTTGCGACAAGAAAATGACCACAACTTCTGTTGTCCCACAGAGGCACTATGGCTATGGCACGGTATGCTACAAGTGCTTATTTGCAGATATTTACAACGACCTCTATTTATACCTGTCAGGCCTCACTTAGATAACAAAGTTGGGTCCAGTTCTGCCATGCAACTCTGTATATACTGTCGATTGCATGCCTTCAAGAATTTACACGTTTAATATAGTGCTTTCCGTATCAATTCGAGCGTTAAATAACTCGGAATAGGGTCATACATCGCCTTACGATTCCACAGACTTACCTGCTTAGCATGTTTATGGAATTACATTCATGAAATATGGCGTTCATCCGTCACTGGCCACTAATAAACATGGCCGCGAGTTCGACATGCGAACGTAAATCGGAATGGGGTCTTGACGCATCACGCGCACAAATCACTCAAACGTCGACTCCATCGTAAATGCGTCCGAGTAAAGAATAAATCATGCGCGGAGTAAGAAGCGCCGGCGGCTGCCATTGGCCGGCGTCGAACGAACAATTATTCAAATGCCGCCCTCCCATTGGCCCGTTTTTTACGTTGACAGCGATGGATACGACCCTACGACTCTTGCGCAAGTCAGTGCCGGTGCTCATTGTAAGTACGTGAATCGATTTAAAATATGTGAAACATTAATAACTGTCTTACCGTTTGCGCTAGGTCTAGAAGTTATACCAGAACATAATTATTGTTTAGTGATTAATTAATAAAGCCTTTTGCAATGTCTTAAGGTCTGTTTTGTTTGTGGAATAAAGATTTAAAATGAATTTGCGTCAATTAACTACGACTTGTAGGTAATCAGGAGAGTTTACATTTCAGTTCGGTTAAATAACGTATTCTACAATAATTCAATGAGACAGTGATTGTCTAAATAACTTGTTAAATAAAACTAAGATGTAATATGCCGATGTCGATCCAGGACGCCGTGTTGGAAAATTTCAGCATGCGCCAATGCATCAATATTTTCGGCAAAGGCAGACGTCTGCGCATCGCTCCCACACTACCCGTATAACCGCTTCTACGCAGCTATCCACCACTCTTTCCTACTTTAACGACATTTTTATAGTAAACGCTTGTCGTGTTGAAAATATTTAAACGCCATAACTTTTTATGGGTCGAATATACGATAATAGTTTAACGGCTCTTGTTAAGTAATGAGTGCTGCTTGCTTTATCAGTTTGGTGTTAACTGGTTCTTAGTTGGTCGGCAGCTTTGATCTTTGAGGTTAAATGGGAATATCGCACAGTGTTTGTTAATGAGCTTATAAAAATGCGGTTTTATTATTTTTCGGCGACGTTTGAATTAAACGGCCATTGTTTATACTTTCACTAAGTACAGGAGTGCTATTTTTAAGTTTCATCAGTAATTTTGAATAAAAAATAACAGAATTTCATTATTATAGTTAGGAATATAATAATTTTCAATTATTAGTTTATTTAGGTACAGTTACTGTTCAATGTCAACGTAGTCCCTGGTCCTGAATGCGAGTATAGGAAAAAGTTAAATGATATCGTAGTGCAATGTGTAAATTAATGTTTATGGTCTAAAATAACACCCCCAACAGTTTATATGTAAAAAAATCGTTGTAATAAACAAGACCAAATCTGGCTGGCGTTGCCAACTTTTGATTATAATTAAAAATCTTTCAAATAACTTAAAATGTTATTATCGATCACTTACCAAATCTGAAACGGTAAACATTCCATCTCTAATGTGGAAATCAGAGCGCTTGCTTACCTGAAATGAAAAAAAAGGATTATTTTTATAACATAGAGGAGTCTAAAATGTGTCTTTCTTATCATTCTTTTTATTATTTCAGACTTTCAACGCTGAAGATCGGGCCATAATCCACCAGGCTGGCCAAACACCGTACGACTACAACCAAGACAAACACCTAAACGTGATTTTCATAGCACAGTTATTTTATATTCAACAACATCTTTCGTTTCTAAGTCAGAAAATTACATTGCATAGAACAAATTAGTTTTTTGGTTATGTAGGTATGTATTATACATGCAGGGACCAAATAAGGAAATATAAACCTTAGAACCTATGTAAAAACCATGTAAAAACTATGTAAACAATATGAGTGTTACCACCTACATCACTGATTTTCAGCAGATGTCTTTAAAAGGCACATGTGTCGCTAAACAAACAACCTTTACATTACAAACAATAAACAAATCCACAAATCAAACTTAAAGGGAAGACAGGGCCTGACTTAGACTGCCATGCTACTATGTCTGCAGCAAAACATCCGCAATAACCTCCCATTACAAAATAAGACGTTAATTTGGTCCAAAAACGTATTATGTTAAGAAAACTCATTTCTGTGTGCGCACTCGAGCGTGTGCTGCCACTGCCGCACCGCCCACAGAACTGAGGAGGAAGATATAAGGTTAGACTCTTTTGCATAGCAAAACAAATTTATTTAGATGCCTCGGTGGCCGAACGGCTAATTGCTCGCTCCGATATCCGGAGAGCCTGAGTTCAACTCTCTGGTGGAGTTTATCGATAGATATAGCCCGGTGTATAGGCAGGACAAGAAATAAATGCACCTTTGACACATTTGAAATGCACTTTTGAAATATAGTTTTACTTCCACTCTTCTTTACAATGTCTGGTCAAAATATATATTAACATTAAAAACCGTCCTTGCCGGAGGCGTGTGTGCAAGTCAAAATTCATAGGGAAACCGATGGCCGCCGAGCAGCCCGATCGTGCGTCCTCGGCGATGCTGCTCCCGCACGCCCCTCGCCCCGTGCGTGTTTAGGCGCGAACACCGGGTTTTTGATCATCAACCCGCATGTGGCAAGTGTAGTGATTAATTCAATACCTTTCAATTATAGTGATAATTTGATTTGATTTGATTCCGATTCTGAATAGAATACTTATTTCAATGAAATGAGATGTGAACAAGTTGGAGTCAAAATTGCTTTAAATAAATCTATACTACTATATAAGTCTGTAGGCTCTGTGTGTACTTGCAATTTTTCTGATTTTCGGGATAAATAGTCATTTTAAGACTCACTGACACCATTTCTACGATTTTTAAAATTTTTGTCTGTCTGTCTTTAAGTCCACTTTTAACTCAAGAACGGCTTGACCGATATTGATGAAAATTTGTATGTAGTAAGAACATGAGATTGTGCAAATGATAGGCTATTATGATGTTGGTAAACCTTATTATTTTGATTAGCATTCATTGATCCATTATATTCGCACATCGAAGCAGGAGGGTGATAGCTAGTAACAAATTAATTAATTTATTTATTTAGGCCACATAGACCCACACAAGAAATAATTACAAATTTCTCGCAAGTCGTTTTGTTTAAGTAACAAATAAATTATACAAATCACAATACAATTTTGATGTTAAAACAAATAAATAGAAATATATTATCAATTTCGATGTCAAAACTTTAAAACTAACTAAGACTTTAGAAAAAAAAATAACGAACACGTCACGCATTGTCAGGAGGTTTCTTCCTCTGCAGCCTTAATCGCCGGTAGCTTGAGTCCTGCTCCGCTGCTGGCGGCGTTTTAGGTTTAGGTTTTTATAAAAGTTGTATTTTTGTTTGATCAAAACAAAACAAAAAACAAAATCATTTATTTCTGTACCAATAACCGTTTTACAAAAAGCAATGATTGACTCCTCCTATTATGTGCATAGTGCCCCTGTACAAAAAAGGATATGATAGTTTGTTATATTTTACTTTTTGTATAATTTTTATAAAAAAACCTATAAAAATAATAATAATAACACCCTAAGAAACTCTCGGTCAAATAGTCCGAAGGTTCATGTCTCTGAAGCTCTAACCACCGGCAGCTTGAGCCCAGCCCCGTTGCCGGCGGCACCCTATGCTAGGTTTTTTATAATATTTTTATGTTTTGTATGTGCTTGTGTATTTTACTTTTATATTAATAATAAAACAAACCTAGGCTAAGAAATAAGATAAATAAAGTGAATAATAATAAAAGTTTTTGTTCAAAGTCACCAATTATAACTGATAAATTGCAAATTATTATATATTATTAATAAAATTAAATTAAATTCAAATAATATAAAATTAAATCAAATCAAAATTAAAATAATATAAAAATAAATTAAATTAAATTAAAATAATATTACATTAATAGCCCGTCATGTCACAGTGATACACGTACTTACTGGCAGTCAAAACGCTCGGCGAAAGCGCGCCAGATACTGTTCGGGCTGGTCCGCACCTTGCGCACCAGGGATGTGCACCGCTTGCGCATGGTTGTGGAAAAACAATACACGCACGCTTCAGCGAACATCTCTGATGCGCTACAGAAGCGGGGCAGCCCCAACAGGAAACCCTGAATGCAATTGGACGCTTATGGCGCCGTTCTGCTTCTGCGTAAGTAGCTCACTCACTACTCGTGTAGAAGGACATGCAAAATGCCCTGAACAGGGTTATTTTGATGTCTCTAGAACAGCGAGCAAATCTTCGGGCAGTCATATTCGCACGGACAGACATGCCCTACGCTCCCTAATGTCCGCATTGTCTTTCTTCAGACTTCACCAATATGGCAGCCGACATGTATGCTGCTGAGCTCCTCCACAAGTGCGTTCACATACAGATTGAAAAGTTTTGGCGATGTCAGCCCCCCTGCCTCACGCCGCACTCCAACCTGTATGGTGTCGAATACGCCCCCGACCATCGAACAACGTTGATCTGGTTCCCATACCAATATTTAAAAGTACGGTTTAATTCCTCGGGCATCGATTTTTACCATAGAATATCGTAAGAAACCAAATCAAACGCTTTCGGTAAGTCAAGAAAACACGCAAAAATGGGCGTATTTTTATCGGTGTAGTACCTACTTGACAGTTTGCTTCAGACAACATAGCTGTTTCAGTAGAGAGACCTGACTTGAAACCAAATCGGACGATAATTACACTTGTCACTAATGTCACCAGTTTTGTTTTTGACGATTGGTACTACCACAGTCTTCATCATCGGCGCAGAAGTACAAATGTCCCACACACAAGGAGTAGAACAACTTTATCTAACAAGACGGCAGCTCTGCTGTTGTGTTGTCCATCAAAATGAAAGCTTCAGTGAAACCGAGCCAATCCAAATGAGCTCACAAGATAATCTTTAAATTGAATATATAATATTAATGACCGCATTAACGCTACAACAGTAAAAGCACAGATACCACACGATAGCGCTAGAGCAAGATCAAACGGAACGATAACTAGCGTTTACAATAAAAACTTAAATTGGATGTGTTAACGTCGCTTTTAAGAGGCGCTAAAATAGTTTTTATTTAAGCCCCGTGTAAACGTTTGGACACGGGGGCATTAGGAACGGCCGAATCGGCGCGTGGGCGGGTTCATGCATAAACAAGCGACTGTTAATAAAATCTTAATGCATATAAAGTGTCGAGAATCAAATCGTTAAAAATGTGTCCGCGAAGAGAGTTTGAGCGGAGGAATTGGCATAAATCGCGATCGCAATCTCGAAAGGCACGCTATAATAGTTTTTTAATAAACTTTACACAAATTATACAATTGACGAAAAGTTTGTTTTTTTACGGTTCAGTACTGTACCTAATCATCGAATACCTACATTATTTTGCTACATACGCTACAAAAACAGCTAATATGGAATGTTTATAATTTTTAACGCAAATTTTGTTGCGAACAAATTACAAAAACACAAATGTTGAAAAAATTTCCACAAGCAGGATTTGAACCTGCACCCTTCTCACATACCGGGTCAGCTGCTCTCCCAATTGAGCTATCGTGGTTCTAACCAGCCCGCCGAAATTATTCATAATCACCCTCAATATTGTTGGAATCTTCAATAACCTTGGTGGCCGAACAAACCCAGCGGTTTTCTGGAAAATAGCAGTCACCACCAGTCCCACATCGTATCGTATCGTATCCCGAATTGTAGAGATGACCCCATATCCTATTAGATTCTCCGAGCCATGTACGAAAAACCACGGCCCAGATTTACAGTGTCCTATAGCAAAGGAGACTATAGAAGTAAAAAGAAAGACATTAAGGCCTAATACAACGCATAAAAAGTACCAATCCAGTATGCATATCCCCGAAGATCAACTTTAAACTTATGCGCGGAAGCTTTTAAGCCTTACGTTGCATCTACATATTTTTGGTACCTATATTGTTCTACCCAGCTAACGTTTTACTATAAAGATCTACATTTAGGTTAATTAGCTGAAATTGAAGTTTGTATTTAAAACTAATAGCGAATCGAGCCGCCGGACGTGACCTATGGACCTCGAGACCGTCGCCATTATTTATTGACGGTGCGGTGCAAAAATATATCGTCACGTGTGTCTAGCGTCAGCCGCCACTGGATTAAGCCTGCTTACAAGAATATCTGGGAATAGCAGTAAGTGGGGAATGGGTATAACTCTTATATTGATGTAGTTATAGATCATTAAGTGATTTCTTGTAAATTAAAACAATAGGTCCTAGGATGTTTAACTGCATCTAAAGTATTTATTCAAATTGAGCTTACATTTAATTTTTGTGTAAATTATGAATAACAATAATCTTATAATATTGTGCATACCTATATAATTATATACTATTTAGTTGCCACAACTGTTAAATTTAATTTTTTGTCTTTTGTATAGGCTCATCAATTTATAGCATTTATTATTAATTTGGTTTCCTAAACGCTTATTAAAAGTTTTATTGTAAAAAAAAATATAATACATAAATTAAACATAAAATAAATTAAAAAAAAAGTACGGTTTTTAATTAATTAATTAATTTAATTTTTATTTCAGGCGTAGCCCATAAATTGTGTTAGTAACAAATACAACTTATTATCTATGTTAGTATTACATTGTTTTTTCCTTAATTTACGCTGGCGTGGGCAGTATCCCAGTGCCTCCAAATAGGGCAATCCGGTTTATCTGTTAATGCCAACAGGATGTCATTGGGGCTGAACCTTACTCTGTGCATCAGAGAGGCAATTCTTTTGCGTAGAATGGCATGAAATCCATCAGTACGGGCTTCTGCAAACATCCCTGATGCCTACAGAACCTAGGAAGACCCATTAGCATCCTGAATGCATTGTTATGCTGGACGCGCAGAGAGCCGATGGTGCGCTGCGTGTAGTTGACCCACAGACTGCACGTGTAAAAGGATTGGCAATATGCTCTGAACAATGTTATTTTTACTTCACCTGTACGCCTTGCAAACCTGCGAGCCAACATATTACACCGCACCAACAACGCTCTGCGCTCCCGCTCGATATCCAGATCATCAGTCAGGTCCTCGGTGACAATTTGCCCCAAGTACCTGAACTGCGAAACCCTCTCCAGAGGAACACCGATAAGTGTCACAGGCGGAACGTCAGTGGAAGTATTACTTCCCGCCCGAAACACCATCAGCTCACTCTTCTTAACATTATATTTGAGACCGAGTGACTTGGCGTACGACTCACACCGCCTCATCAACTTTCTAAGGGCACTGATCGACAGGCTCAGCAACACCATAGCTAATTTTATGTCCACACTGCTGGGGCACGAGCCTTCCCTATGGATGGATAGGGAGAACGGGCCATAAACCACCACGCGAGTCCAGTGCGGGTTAGTGGTTGTTAACGACTGCTAATGCAGCCGGGACCAACGGCTTTACGTGCCTTCCGAAGCACGGAGGAACTCGAAATGATACATTGTTGGTCACCCATCCGATGACCGGTCTTTGCGAAAGTTGCTTAACCTCAGCTCTCGCAGATCGGGCGCGTTGACCACTGCGCCATCGAGCTCCTCAACGTCTGCGTAACTGATGTTTTTTTACGGTCGTTCCAAGTAGTTTTGCCTGAGTAGTTGTTAGTTTAGGTTGAGCATTACACACCATTCAAAAAAGCTATTTTTCACGAGACTAATAGACTTACGAATGTTCTTAAAGTATAAGATTAGTAAAAGGTCTGCGATCGAGATGCGATTAGTCGGCGACTCGGATCGCCGCGGACGCAATTAATTACTGATGACTGTACTTATTTATATTTATCACGACGCCTCGGACGAATTGATGCTCGATATCAACTTTAAACGTTAGGACTTGGCGAATGTAGTTTTGATGCTTTTATTTATCATGGGCCTTATTGTGACCACAGATTTTGTTTCTAAATCAGTTAACCTTTAATCAAAATGATATATAGGTATAGTAATAGTTTAATTTTTGAAAAATGTATCTAACTTTATTTTTTGATAAAATTATGTAAACAGCCGCATATGCAAAATAGTTAGTAGCACAAAAACTTCAACTTCAATTTTAACCAGTCAAATGTTCAAACGGAAATATGTGATAAAGCACTGCCAGGTACAGTCGCGTAGATAACTGCAAGCTGCGATCGTGATGCGATTAGTCGCCCACCGCAATAGTCGCGCCTCCGATTAATCTTTGCTAATTGCGGTTCTTCATATAAATTTATCGAGAACCAACAGATACATAACTGCACGCTTGGACTGTGAGGGCTTAGTTATCGCAATGCCAATTTCCTTAATTAATCAAAACTTAGGTAGTCGTTTTGTTCTACTAAAGTGACTTACTAACTATATAAGAAGTAACTAATACTAACTAACCAACTTACAAGTTACCTTTTGTCATCAAATATATCTCAAAACTGCACCTACTGAAAAGTTTTTACAAATCACTAAGAGCTTTTCAGAGCTTATTAGTCTTGGAACGACAGTACAAAGTTATCCTTGAAAGTTTAAGATCACCGTGTTAAAAACAATATGGATATATTTTTAAGAGTGTATTTATACGCAATCGTTTGTGGATTATCGTTAAACAACGCACCACGCTCGGGTCGGGTCGGTGGCGCCGGCGCCGGCCCGGCGATTCGCAACGAGGCCAATTGTCTCAATGATGTACAGACGCAAACATAATCGTAAACGGTCGCCGAAATAATGTTAAAATTATTATCGAACACATTTGAAGTCGTAAAATCGTGATATTTTTAATAATTACAATAAAAATTTACAATAATTCTGGAAATTACAATGTTGTGAGGAATGCTGTCCAACGATCGTAATCTTCTAAGAGAGCATCGAAAAAAATTAAATTTTATTACAATTTTATTTAAAAGCACACTTTAAGAATGACAAAAAATAAAAAGCATACTAAGTTCACGCAGTAAAACAGAAGTAAAGTAAAATAATAATATTCGATGTGAAATTTTGTTAAGTATAATTATAATGAAAGTTGAACGAATTAACAAACATATCCATGGCTACGAATGTTTTTTGCAGTTAAAATAATAATTATTATAAACGGTTTTACTTGCATATTTTTTTGTCTTTTAATATCCGATTGCTTTTTATGGATTTCGCACCCATATCACAAACGCTAATTTTGTTAACTTAATCAACAAATCACAAAATACATTTCAACAATTCTAAATATAGTTACTTTGATTAGAAAACACCGTAAATTTATCAATTTGAATTAAAATGAATACCAATGATAACGATTTGGTTTTCAATATGAATTCGACATGAACCCCACTTATTTACAGCTCAAAGTCTCACAAGCAACATAATAATGCACGTCTCCTTTCATTGTGTCTAATAAACTATCTCAGTTGGGACTTTTTACGGCCTTCCGTGACATATTTGTGATGGCTTGAAGATCGGGATAGCCAGATTTATAGATTCCGAGCCATTTCCCCCAGTAACACGGCGGCGATCCTTTGTGTTTTTGTTTCGTTTATGATTTACTGTTATATGTTCTGAGATCTATTTTATTGTAACTTTTTGTATGAAACAATTTATTTTATGAGACTTTCTGATTTGAGTGAGCGTTTTTTTTTGACAATTATTATTCGTTCAACTATAAAATTTTATTGGATATGGTTTTCTACACGTCTGTATTCACTAGCATTTAAAATGTTACTTTGATCGACTTAATGTACACATACAACTTAGAATCAATTAAGTACACATACTAGTCCTCTCGCACTTAATATTATTTTGTTTTATGTCAAAATCAAAGTCGAAATTTTTTTTATGCAAATAAACTTAAAAAAGTGTTTTTGAATCGTCCATACATTTTTTACCTACTACCTACCTACCCATTAATTATGTTTTTTTATCTATAAAGAATAAAATAAAATATGAATTTATATCAATGCTATGATCCGTTATAAGTTCAATTCAATTCATTTAAATTTAGACTGGTACACAAATAGTATAATTGTGACCTTAGGTGTGTTGTTGGACTGACTGCCGTACTCAGAGACGTTAATTAAGTTTTAATGACAATTAAGTCTCTTGCTGTCACTTTCATAAGTATAGTGCTAAATAGAGAAGGAAAGACATTTCGTTAAAACTTAATTGACGTCTCTGAGTACGGCACTTAGTGAAGCCTTTACCTTCTTTATCTACATTAAGAACTATTTTCAAAAGCTATGCTATTAAACTTTACAACAGCTTGTTAACAACTATTATTGATTTGACCATCATCACGCCTAAATGCTAAAAAAAAATTTAAAAAAATAACAAGGTGTAGGCACACCGCCATTTATCACGCCCTAAAAAATCTACGGTGTATCTGAAAAGAAAATTGTGTTTGCCAAGATCATTAGACGCAAGTAAATATCCAACACGTTTGCATAAAAAAATGTTGACTTATGGCAAATTGTTGTCTCGCTCTGTTGAGTTTAATTCCGCCGGCCCTGTATTTATATTATTTATGTTATAGCGTCACAGTAAAATATCATTCTTAATTATGCCCGCTGGTTTATTTTTGAATTGTGCGGCGGCGACTCTGGACCACAGTGCGCTAGTGTTACTTACACGTTAATGAAATCGCATATCATATTATGCATCTATGAAAACTATGAAGGTCACTCATTGGTGCGATAATATCATCTATCATACACAGAGGCATTTATGTTCTATTTTTAAAAAAGGAATTATTTATTTTAATTATTTTTGTTTTATTATTATTATTATATAATATTTAGGCTTTAAGATACTATTTCCCAATTTTATACAAAATAGGAATAAAATTAAATTTTAAATAAGTAATGTGTAAATAAACGCGAGAAGATCCGTAAAAGTTGTTTCGTTTCATTTTAATACATACAATTTGCTACTGAGAGAGTCACTCAAATTGATTTAAAATGTTAAAATTATACAAATCTATTTCAAAAAGGAATTAAAACCAAATATAGTAAACATTTGTAACAAAGTAAATTTTGAACGTCTTATAATCAAATGACTGGCTTTTATTTAACCAGACCAAGTACACAGGACACAACCACTCCTCGCCCTCACAAGCATAGCGCGAGAACTAGCCATTGCTTTTGCTTCTCTCACCAATATTTTCAAAAGACATCAACTAGCTAACACAATACCTTCCATAATTATTCCTTACCGTCAGTTCTCATAGTAATAATAAATATCTAATGCCCGCAAAATTTTCAGTGCGTGCTCTATTTGAGTTAGCCTTATTATTTTGCTATTTGTGTCATCACAAAATTAGAAGACAATTATCAGATATATTATCCACTTAATAGACAGGGATCTGGTGAATGGCCCGTCGACACATAATGTCACGGGCGGGCGCTGGGTGGCGGCCGGCGGTGCACACTCCACTCGTCAATCTAGTGGCAAAGAGCAGCAACAGGCAGAGGAGACACTTAACAGTATAAGGCAAAGAGCAAAGATAGTGACCTAATTGAAAATGGTATTATTGTGAAGTAAAAGATAGTGCAGGACCACGGATAATACATTGAGACACATATGTATTTCTTATTTACTCTCACAAGGACAAAAAATATATAGTGAAGACGCAACTGACTAAACCTAATCATAAACTATTATTTTTATTTTTATATACGTGTTATATTAAATAGTATTAAATATTATATTTATTATTACATATTATAATTTCGTTTTGAATCTTTCCAATGTTGCAGTGTTTTATGTTTTTTCCACCTGTGTCTTCCAATCTTTGTTGCATGGCCTCGGGAATCGTTTTGACCAGGATAATTGCAAGCCTATACTAGCTGTCTATTAGTATAATATATTTTTTAAATCGAGCCAAATGTCCGGATAATTTCTTAATGCTAGGTAACATAAAAACAAACATTTATACTACCAATACCAACCCATCTTACATAGACGATGATAAATTAGGTCTAGACAAACTATAGCTTGGCGTCGCGTCTGCGCCTGATCTATGCGACGTGAGAAACGGTCGTTTTGATGCGCCGCGACGCCCCGCGACAGCTGTGCGACTAAAAATACGCGTCGCGCGATTCCGCGTTTTTCACTGTCCGAGCCCGCATCAATATCTGTCCGCATTTGTTACTCAATGACACGCGCTAACGCCTCTGACACTAAGCAAAACTTGGCGCATAACTCGAAATAAACCTTAATATTATAACTTTACGGCTTTATACGACGGAAGAGGATGATTGCCGACCGTTCCTTGATATTCTAGACGCCTTGTAATTGTCGACGCAATGACAGCCGCCGACATTTATGTTAACCCTTTGAAAGTAGCACTATTATAGAATCTGCTTTAATAAATTCTCGAAAGTAGATGAGATATTTATTAATCAAACTCTTGGAGGATGTGATGCGTCTTGTTTACCGAGGCTGCGTCGTGGTCCAAATTGCCCCTTCTGTAATCTTTGACGACAAAGCCTGTGTACTGTATAAGTGCTTCATTCGGCAATTACAAAAGCTGTAAATCAAAGACATAAGCATAACGACGTCCCCCTTATGCGGACAATCTCCTCGCATCCGCAAAACGATTCAGGGTTACACAATCATCATAAATCACTTATTCATAAAGTTTGAATTCAACGTTTTTATTGTTCATTAAATTATTAAACAATCTCTCCGGTATGAAATATTTCGATATCAAAGGCGCATGCGGTTTTATTGCGACCAATAAAACATGGAGGAGCTGCGCGAGAGTGCGGTGAATCCCTGACTATAAAAAACTTGCTTTCTATTTACTGCTGATGAAAACTTGATTCGCGTGACATTAAACGGGATACGCGTTTTAGAACGTGCGGACGGTACAAAGCTCCAGAAATAGGCGGAGAATGAGTTGAAATGGCCGTCATAATCAAAATGGCGGACGTTTCGCGCGCTAATCGCGTGATATATCAGTTGGCGCATGTTAATCGCGAGCACCTATGACAGAGGCACTTTGCGCATGATGCAGTGCTGGACGGCTAATGTGGTATGGGATCGACTGATTTATACGACAACTGCGATCGTCAGATATATTTTTATGGTCACAGCTGGCTGACTGAGGAGTTGATTATGCGTTTCGAAATTATTGACAGTGATTAGCATCTCAGGATCACAGGGAGTTGATCGTTGTATTTACTGTTTATTAACTATGTAAATATTATGAGAAAACCGTTTCGATCAAATATCAATAGGTGATAGTGTAAGGTGTTCCGGATTGAATCTTAATGAGTAATAAAATAATAATCGTTTCTAAAACATTTGACCCGAAAATATAAGCTTTTATAGGCTGTAAACATGTCTGCTTAAATGATAACTATTTAAACTTTTCCACTTGAAACTACTAAATATTACTGAGATTTTTTTTATTTCACAGCGGGGTAGCACATAGCCTTTGTCTCAACTGATGGTAAGTAGCAATAAGGTCGAAGGTCACTACTCCTAGAGCCCCCGTGAAGCGTGCTTCCACTTTCGGCATATAAATAAAATGGCATAAAAATACTAAGATTGTAAAATAAATAATGTTCTTAATCAATGCTAATCGTCTTTAAAATATATATTGTAACAATACTTGAATGTAGGTATGTCAGAGAAAAGTTGTTGGATCAACATTGGCTCGTCACCGATACTTTGTCGCAGTCGCCGCTCGCAACGAGCCGCGACATCTAGCGACACGTGATAGAAACTAGCGATTGCCAAGAGAAATATTGATAATGAGCTGTCAGTTATTAATCGCTGTTGCTAAATTATGCTCTATATAAATAAGTGATGATAATATGGAATTTTTCATCACTTTATAACTATCAAATACTATTCGTAAGATTATTTGTGAAATATATTTATTTTTATTTTCAGTGAAAATCCCTACTGTAAAACTGTATACTCGTGGTACTTATGTAATGTTTGCCTAAAAAAATATTTTGTAGGGGAACAAGCAAAGATTTCCTTGGCTGCTGTTGAGTGTTGATAATTGAGCAGTTTGAGACTTTTATACCTACAGTAATCATTATAACAAATCTAAAATATATTTCTTGTTGGAGCCAACTCACGGGGTGGGATCTAGTGTTATGAACGTTGTTATCTTAAAACGCTTTGCCTTCTTATTCAGTTATTCAGAATCTACCACCGAATACAAATCTTTATTCGATTTTTTATGACTTTACCAAAACAGTGACGAGTCAAGCACCTCAGGCCATCAACTCTGAACCACATAGTTTAACCTGACAAGAATTCAAACAAAGATACCACTATAAAAACGCCGCCCACATGACGTCGTGACAAATAAATTATTATGAAACCGATTATCATGTTCCGATATTCATAAAACAAGGGGGATATCTCCAAAACCGGATTACACGTTTTTTATTTCGCCATAAATTCGTTGTGAAGTTCGAAAGTATGGTGACAGATTGAGACTTAGTAGATTAAAAATGAAATTAATGGCCGCCGTACTCAAAGTATCAAGATTGATACGAGTCCTATAATCAATTTGTGAGATTTACAGCAATGTTAATGACTAACGTTTCAATGATTTGATGATATATTTATTTATGTTGTATTTAATAAGAATCTAAAGTCAGTTTTCAAAAGAATCAGACCACACTGCCATAAGAACAGATACCTACCTCTTATCTTCTAGCATAGCAATAAGTACAAGAGGGTCCCTATTTAGTCACCTATCTGGCCGGGTTCAATGAGATATTAAAGTGGCTTTTACACAGCCAAAAGAATCGCGTTTCATATAGCTTAGTGGTTAGAAAGTCAAATCTATTAAATTTAGATAAAAATTAACAAATATTACCATTTGTTTAAGAATACCGGTACAATGTCTTTCTTAAAAAGGTAAGCGCAACCTACGCTAATATGTGTGAAGACAGAAATAGAATAAATCCGCAATTCATTATACATTTATATTGCGCTTTTCAAGGAAAGATAGCGTATAACTTTGCATACGTCTAGTTAAATTGGCGCGTATACGGTTATACGAGAAGGTTCACCAACAACTTATGCGGTTACTGAATGCATTTGCAGTAATGTGTACATTACTCTGGGCCATAAGGTCGCTTTTGCTAAGCACCGCGCATCCCGGACCCCACGCCTGACTTATGAATAAAGGGATCTTCCCACATGTCGTAAACTCCTTATGTGCACAAAAACCATACAAAAAAACGCATCAAGCGTATGTCGTATTGGTCCGTAAAATAGATAAATAGCGCGCGCATGATGGCGCACAACAAAAGTATCTAATTTAATTTTATGTTCCCTCACGGACCTTCAGTCGTACCTGTCCACGACCGTCATAGATTCCGATGTCAGGTGCCACCAATTTATTGCTTACTATATCATCCGAACTTATGTCCGGACATAATAAGTTTCCACGGGGCTAAGTCAAATTTATTGTTTATAAGAAGGCGATGGGAGGCACCGCCGAAATGACAGCGTCCATCCCTCTCGCCTTATAAATAACTACTAACGTCCCAACAAATTACGGAATTTGAAGGAGTCCAATCAAGCGGGACTATAATAGATGTTATTCAACGCGGCGTCCCGCGCGCTTCGTGATGGCGCTCGTAAATTTTAAATATTACGATGGGACATTAAGGTTTGAATAAACATGTCTCTGGCGACGCGCCGCCCGCCTGCGTCCGCGTCGCGGTGACGTACGACAGCTGACGACGTTATCGGCTCAAGACTTCGCTTCGCACGAGGCGGGCAGGCGCGAGGCGGGGCCGTGGAGGACGCGCTCTAACGACGCCGGCCGCTGCACAATGCGCACCGGCACCGGCAGCGCTGCCAACGCCGCCGCCGCCGCCGCCGCACTCGATGCGCGATACTGACGCACGTCGCACCCAGGTAGCAGCTCCACGCATTGTTTCCTGGAAGCGAGACGCTATCGAACCGATTGATATACGATCAGCCCCGGGAATGTTTTAGTAAAATGCACCAGCTCTTCGTTTTAACCTCTGAATATCTAATAGGGTCCGATTTAGAATAATTTATGGGGTAGGACGGAGACAAAAACAGAACATTATGGGGCCGGCCGGTCCGATTGGCCGTCCGCGCACCACGGTTTCGTAAGATTTCTTAGAGCGCGACCATTTATCTGTCAGTTTATGTTGTCGCAATCGCGCGACGTATCGGGAGTTTTGAAACTTTAATCTTTCGCATGCGTTTATTAGCTTCAGGGAAAGCTGGAAGCGCCTCGAAGGTATAGAAAATCATAATAGCCGGCAAGGAAACGTGGATTGAGAGCGATCATTAATTATGGGCACCTAACAAGCGGCGAGCGGGGAAAGGCGACGTGGATTTATCCTGGCGATCGACTCGTTATTTAGATCGGCCGCGCGACGATAGATGGCGCTGTGCGGCTATCTGATGCACGCGCGGCCGCGCGGGCGCCGCGGCCGCGGTGCGATACCGACCGATTTACGGAGTAGGGAGGTGATCGATAGAATTGTTTTAACGCATTAACAACTCATATTTAACAGTTTAACTGTTATACAGAAACGATTTTATAGTATCTTTTAAAGTGTAAAGTAAAGGAAATAGCCTTTACAGTCCCACTGCTGGGCAAAGGCCTCCATCATTGACGTCAATCAAAACAAAACAAAGGCGCGTTAGGATTATCTTTGGTATGCCTTCAAGTTGGTTATTTATTTACGCGCCAAGTAAGCAAACAAAAAATATCGTGTACCATAAGGCATTACAATAAAAATATCATCACGATAGATATAACTAAAGTCTTTCAATGTTATTTTATTTCTATTAGACTGCGACAGGCCAATAACTTTTGACAGAACGAAATATGTCGGGGCAGCTATTAACATAAAAAAATCAATGCAACTTTGTTTTAGAGAAATAGGGCAGAACAAGGTCTGCCGGGACAGCTAGTACAAAATAAATACCTACCAATGGTACTAGATTGTTTTTTTTTATACCTGGCTCGGCAAATGACTCCACTCCACCTGATGTTAAGTGAAACGGAGTCCAGACGCGAGGGCAACTGGTGCAGCGCGGTAACAACGCAGCATCAGTCACCCTCACCCGATCCGATCCGAACCCTTCGCAGAATCTACTAGGGCACGGGGACACGCACTTTCAAGTGTGTGATGCCGTTCTCTCTAGAAAACATCCGAAGGTGATTCGTTTCACACGGCTTGAGGAACCCTTTAAGTTTCTCGCCGCCCCCAAAAAAGCCCGGTGAAGCTGAAAATGCCGTTTGAGGCAATCAGCAATCTCCTTCCAAAAAAAAAAGTCACTCTCACCCTGCAGCCCACAAGGTGCTTCTTCACGCCTCGTTTGAAGGACCCCATATCACAGGAAGGAGGGAAAACGTGTGCTGGTAGACTATTCTTTTTTTGGAAGTGCGACAAAGAAACGAGTCACCAAATTCCTTTGTGCGCGATGATGGTTTGTGGTGTTATACGCAAAAAAGTAACAGAAATAGTTACACAAACATTTATTAATATATTTATGTACTAGCTGTTGCCCGCGACTTCGTCCGCGTGAGCTAAAGGCTGTAGTCTGTACAGTTTAATTTTTAAGTAGGTATCTATTTAAGCTTATTAGGGTATAATAAAATTATATGCATCGGAAATTTAGAAAATTGACATTGTATTTACCGACATACGTACATCTACTCACTCTTAATATCCTTTCAGCTGGGAATGCTGAGATAGACAAAGACAATCGATCTCCATTTAGTTTGGTTCTGGCATACTTCCTGTGTCTCCTTTACGTCCATCATTATTTTTCATACATTATCTCTTATTCTTTCGACTATCATCTCTGCCATGTACATACATATATTCAGTTTGAAGCACAGAATCGTCTCGTTCATACAGATTCTCACTCAGTTTCCCGTTTCAATTATCCCTCCACATACATTCAGTATACAACACCGTTTCTCGGTGGGTTGCGCGTATTTGCTACGTCATACAAACCTGAAATGGGTTTACTGACGCTCAATTATATGTAATAAAATTGGTATTTTACAGCTCAGGTACTCGTCCGGAGTCGTCCTAGGCACTTGTTTATCTTAGCTAAGATGTGTCTACTGTTATACTGTCCAACCACGGACTTCAAAATTTTTTTTGCCTTGTCCACCGAAGCTGGATATCGAGTAGCAGGTAGCGGTCCAGGATTATTGGTTGTCGGCCATAAGGCACAAAAAACTATTTACCAACTATGTTCTTATTCGTAGATACAAAATATCAATAAATTGAGAACTGTAATGAATTATATTATTGTCTAATAAGTAATACAGTATAGTATTTTATGTTACAAACTTGCGATAAATTTGAACTTCTTCGTGGCATCTTGTTAGGTAGGTAGCTTTTTAGAGGTAGATCACAGGACACAGAAAGAAGTTACCTCTAATAAAAAAAAATCTGAAGTCCGTGTCTCTAATACAGTTGTACCCTGCAAACTTAAACATTTTTGCAACTCTGATAACAGAGGTAGCCATCGTCTTATGCGATAGAAGAATGGAAAAACCATTTTTCTGTAATCTAGACGTATGTACAAAATTCATTCTTTATAGGTTTTATGATATTAAAATTGTTATGATACTTACTTACTTATATTGTATCATTGAACACAGATTTATCCTATAAACATGTTAAGAAACCAAAGTAACAAACCGCTTACATGTAAAATAAGTACTGAAATAAGTGTTTAACTTACCTGCATCAAATGTTTCATAAAACTTTTACACATTGAATAAATCATATTTGAAAATTAATAAGAACTGAATAAGTACTGAAATATTTAACGTACCTGCATAAAATGTTTTAAAAAACTTTTACACAATGAATAATTAATATAATTTGAAAATTATTAACAAAATAAAAATAGGTACTTAATGCATTGCAAAATATCAAAATTTCCTTCTGTTCGTTTCAAAATTTGAGCGCCTACTTTTTTTTAAATTTTCCTCATCCCGCGTTTTTTCACCAAATAGATTTAAAAAAATAATATTAAGTATTTTGGGCAACGACCCAAAGGTTTATACAGCCAAGCTATGTAATTCAAGATATCTTCTATGTGCAATATTTAAAAAAATAGAGACATGATTTTGGGCAATGATACAAAGTTTTATACAGCCAAATTTAAAGAGTACCTAGGTAACATTTCTATGCTTAACTAAAAAAGAGACATTATTTTGGGCAACGACACAGAGGTTTATACCGCCAAATATAGGTAATGTTTTAACTTTTAACATTTCTGTGTATTAGAAAACTGCAATAAGCGCCGCGCGCAGGCGCGACTAAATAGCCATATTATTATTGGTTATTTCGGAAAATGAAACAAAAGGTGTACCTATGTACAGCCAAGTTTAATGATGTGCGTGATTTCGAGCTTGTTTTTATTTTCCGTCGCTTTACTATTGCGGTGCTAATGTTCGCTTAGGTGCCTCACAGATTTATAAAGGGTAGGTAACCTTAGAGAGTAACAAAACTTTTCTGAAATAATAACTCAACGAACGTATCTAACAGTTAGTCGCGTAAATAGGTATATCAAAATTTGTTTAACATTTTTCGATTTGTATGATATTCTCCGAAATTTTCTAAGCATTTTGGTGATAACCGCATCAAAATTGGTATTCTCATGGCAACAACTATCAATGACAGGCTAAAAAGGGCAAAGAACCCAGAGCCGTAAAACACGATAGCAATAGAGAGCCAGAGCCTCAAATGCCAGAGCCGTAAAACTCATTAAAAAAAAATCCCCTATGTTACATAATAAACAGTGTGGACTAATATAGGCTGATGATGATGATGATGATGATGATGACATAATAAACAACAGTTGCCAAGCAACCAAGGATTAAATCCCGGTTTAGACCAAATCAAAATTTAACAATTTTCGAGTATTTATGTAGCCTATGTTATTCTCCGGAATTTTCTTAGCATTTCGGTAAAACCGGATCAAAATCCGTTTAGTAGTTCTCGAGTTTATCGTGTTCAAACAAACAAATAAATAAACAAACAAACAAACAATTTCTTTTTAAACTATTCTATCGTGTTCCGTAAGTGATTTTAAAGTATTTTTTTTTATATTTTGCAATTACAGATTTTTTTATCCCTACGTTCTTATTATACAGGGTGTCTCATTTAAATCGGTCAGTATGGGAAAGTCTGAAACTATAAGACATACGAAGATCTGTTCTTAGGAACCATGTCATCGATTTTAATAAGAAGAAAAACTGCATTCATACATTTAAAAAAACCTGTACTCAGCTCGGGAATCGAACCCGGTTGTTTTGAAAAAAATTAACTTACACTATTTCTATTTAGATATCGATTGTGTAGGTCTTAAGCAGTAAATTGCTCTTTGAAACATAATGTCTAAAATGAATAAAATGCATTGTTTTCACAATACTTTTATTTATTTTAGAAGGTGTTCGAAGTGACCACCGTTTTTTTCAATACAATATTCAACACGTTTAGGTAACGATTTTACAATTACAAAACCAGCAAAGAGGTACAAACAACCATAGAGACAATTTTACATGCCTGAACTTGTTGAATGTAACGGTGGTCAATTCGAACACCTACTAAAATAAACTAAAGTACGTGAAAACAATGCATTTTATTCATTTTAGACATCATGTTTCAAAGAGCTATTTACTGCTTAAGACCTACACAATCGATATCTAAATAGAAATACTATAATTTTATTTTTTTCAAAACAACCGGGTTCGATTCCCGAGCTGAGTACAGGTTTTCTTTAAATGTATGAATGCAGTTTTTCTTCTTATTAAAATCGATGACATGGTTTCTAAGGACAGATCTTCGTATGTCTTATAGTTTCAGACTTTCCCATACTGACCGATTTAAATGAGACACCCTGTATTTTCGAGTATTTATGTAGCCTATATGTTTCTCCGGATTTTTCTTAGCATTTTGGTGAAAACCGGATCAAAATCCGTTCAGTAGTTCTCGAGTTTATCGACTTCAAACAAACAAACAAACAAACAAACAAACAAACAAACAAACAAACAATTTTTTTTAAACTATTCTATCATGTTCTGTAAGTGATTTTAAGGCAACCTGTGTAATTTTTTTTTTTTATATATTGCATTTACAGATTTTTTTATCCCTACGTTCTTATTATATGTATAGATGTTATGAATATTTTTGTATGTATTATAATTTTAAATTGTTTTTGTTATACTGTTTTCCACGTTTATTGTCGCTCAAAATTGCACTTACCAAGTCATTCCTGCACCACCCTATGGTTGACTGATAGAAATCGACTGGTTTAAGTATTTCTCGTAAAATATTTATTATTCTAATTGTTCATTATAAAAGACGCAAACTGTATTATTCGGTCTGTAACAACACTATCCTACTAATATTATAAATGCGAAAGTTTGTGTGTATGTATGTTCGTATATTTGTTACTTCTTCACGCTGCGACGGATGGGTGGATTTGGATGAAATTCGGCATACAGAGTTTATAGCCTGGATTAACACATAGGATAGGTAGGTAGGATAGGATAGTTTTTATCCCGATATTCCCACTGGAATTACACTATAAATATACTAAAAATGACAATTTAACTTACCAATACATAATTATTTGTTTGTTTTGTTGTCATGGAACCAAAGAGAATTTAATCACTTGATGGAAACTGTCAAAGCGGTACGAAGTCCGCCGGGTCCACTAGTAACAGTATAATAATATAACTATAGGTAACAGTTTTAATACACTTCAAAATAGGTATCGTAAAACTAGACGCAGATGCACTTGTAGTTGTAGCGCATATCTTTAATTAGAGCGCGGCCAAGTAAGGCGTTCATTAGTCACTAATTAAATTTAATTCCTTGTTGTAGGCAAAGTGCTAAAAAAACGATTAAGCTCCAGTCGCCTGCGCCGAGCGCCGACCGCGGCAACGAATGGCTTTGGAAATGCGACAGGTGTTGAGTGCATTAATTAGGATGGGGCGACAAAAACATTTGGTCTATGATCGATCAGTGACCGTATGGCCGACGAGTGTTGCTAAATCGGGACGCTCGAAAACACAAGTCAGACCAAGGATCATCACCAGCTTTATATCCCCACTGCTGGGCAAGAGCTTTCCCTATGGATGGATAAGGAGAACGGACGTGCCTTTCGAAGCACGGAGCTAAAGATAATAAGAATTTGTCCACTCATCCGATGACCGGCCTTTGCGAAAGTTGCTTAACCTCAGCACTCGCAGACCGGGCGCATCAACCACTGAGCTCCTATGACCAAGGATATAGCCATACATTTATTACAACCCTAGCATAAATTGGGGATGACTTCTGGAAAACTTCTTTGTCTTTTCATCAAAAAATGGAATGCTTTCCTTGGTCCTTTAAACGAAGTGTGAAAAAGCAACTCGCGGTCGGCAAGGTGAAAACTAATGCTCCACTATCTGCTGTCTTCGCATCTGGACTCCGCTTCTGCTCAAAACCAGGTAGAACGGAGACATTTGCCTACCATTCCATAAAATAAAAACAGTCGTTTGGTCCAGCGGTGAGGCTACCAGTCCCAAACTAAGAGTTCTATTCCCATGGGGGTTTCGAACTACTATACATCTTATTTTATCATCACGATTCGAATACCTTGCAGTTTTGCGTGAAACGGAACGCACCCGATAAAAATTGTTGGTAAGTAATACATTAGCTACGACAAGTCACCTCCCTGTGACCAGTGACCCTGCAAATATGTTAGTTAAATCTATTAAATGTACCAGTCTCGCGTACAAATAACCGAGCCTGCTCAGTTGATACCTTGACCTTGACCTTATCATCATCTCAGCCAAAAGACGTCCACTGCTGGACAAAGGCCTCCCCCAAGGATATGAGGGGTATTTGCCGTAATCGCCACGCTTGGCAGGCGGGTTGGCAATCGCAGTAGGTTGAGGGTAACCTCAGAGAGATGCTGCTGCCCATCCTCTGGAATAGTCCCTTAGTCGGCTTTTACGACACCCACGGGAAGAGATGGGGTGGTGCAATTCTTTAACCCCGGCACCACACAGGGAAATGACCTTATGCAGCTGAATTAAAACCACCTGCCAACTGACTCTCCCAGCAATAGCCGAGTCCAGGAAATTTCCAAATCACTAAATAGCTATAACTAATCAGCGATTAATTACATCTGGCAACTAACCGAATTAGCCCTTAATGAATCAAGAACACTCCTGTTCGGCACCTACGCTCACTTTCGATGCCCTTAAGCGGAAACTATGGGCTTATGCTTAATTGCGGAGGCTAATGAATTCCATCCCGGGTGCAGTGGTTTAATTAGCGACAACGCGCGATGTTGCTTGTCGCTTAGCTAAAAATGCGCAGGCCTCCGGGTAATCACAACCTCTAAGGAGTGTGAGGATGCAGTGTGGAGGCTGCATGCTGCTAAATTGTGTTGAACCTTTCTAAGATAAACTCTTTTAGAAGCTCGTGACAAAACATGGCCTTCTTTGTGGCCTAATGGTAGGATTTCGTCCAGAATCTAGTTGGCTGCCTATTTCTGACGCCAACAATATTTTTTGGCTGTGTTCTGGTTTGAAGGGTACTAGATCTAGTGAAATACAAGACACATTTACATACAAGATATATTTACATACAAGAAGCTTCGAAACATATACAAAAAAGCTTCTTCAAGGTCAGAAATGCGTATGTGTATGTGTATAGGCTGGATTAGTTGTGCTTAGTTCTCAAAAAAAAATTTGAATCGACTTTTCGGACTAATGCGGCTCTGTAAATTACGAAGCTCTGAGAAAGCTCTATAAATTCTAAAACTGTCGTGGTGAATAAGTAACGACGAGCGACGACCGGCCGGCAGGCGCGTCCGGGCGAGTGACGTGACGACCGCGTGACGTTGACGTGACGGGCCGCGTGACGGGTGGCGCGGATACACCAACCTGCGCTGGGAATTTGGTTCCAGGATTACAAAATTTCGCTCAATCAGTATTATTTTGGTCTTACTATTTCACCGAATCGTATTTTATTTATTGCTTATTAATTTTTATTTTATAACTGCTGGGCTAAGTTGCAAAAATGCTGTTAGTATGACGTTTGCGTTACGCGATGCAGTTATTTGGACAGACAAAAAATACGGACGCTCTGCGATGGCCTTAAGGCTGACTAGGCCTCGTCTCCTGGGCCGCCAGCCCCGCACCACGAGAAGATTACACATCGGCATCGGCAGACTGACGTGATCGCTACAAATCATTGGCTAAGAGGCTCTCGACGCAGTATATGCACAAAATGGAGATAATACTATAAAAGGTTCAAAGTTGTTTCTTTTGGTTTATAGAGAAGTGGACTTCTAGGTTAACCCTGGTCTATACTGCCAACCTAAAAACCTTCGTTTTTAGGTTGGCAGTATAGACCAGGGGTCTCCAACATATTAGCCTCAAGGCTATACTGACTCTAACTGTTAGTCCAACCTAATTAGTTCTCCTTAGCGTTCTCCGTTCTTAATGTCATTTTTGGTATTTTGGGCTGGGTTAGTGCCCCACCGATTCTTTTGAAATCAAGAATATGCCAAATCAATTTCAAAAAATTGTTTCTTCAAAATGAATTAAGTGAAATTTAAAGTACTGAACTTTTAAGATTCTAAGCCCTTATTAAGACTATTATTAACGAGATTCTAAAAATAGTTAGTATTTTTTTACTTTCGTTTTATTTATTTCCTTAAAAATATACATAATATGTGTATGGAACCCTCAGCAAGTGAGTCACTCTGACTTTTTAATTATGTGGTACCTTTAGTTCTTTGGTGCTAAATCACTGCTTTGGACTACCAAAAACTGTTAGACCATAAAATAGAAGTAGAGCAGCTATTGTTGAGCGGCGGAGTGAAGTTGTGATTACATCGACAACATCTGACGTTAGATCGCAACAAATCACTGGCTAAAAGGCTGTTACTTTATATAGTATATGTTAAGGATCCAGATAATTCAATGAAAAAATTTCAAATGAAAAAAAGATAGGGAGAACAGGCCATAATCCACCACGCGGGCCCAGTGCGGATTGGTGCTTGTTAACGACTGCTAATGCAGCCAGGACCAATAGTTTAACGTGCCTTCCGAAGCACGGAGTTCGAATTGATACATTTTTGGTCACCCATCCGATGACCGGCCTTTGCGAAAGTTGGTTAACATTAGCACTCGCAGACCGGGCGCGTTAACCACTGCACCATCGAGCTCTTCGCATAAATACTACAATTCAATACTACTATTCTACTAATTTGTGATTTCGGTTACACTAAAATTAACTAAATAAATTAATATATTTATTTCTTGCTTAGCACCATCCATATAAAAATCCTACTTAGCTGTGACAAAGACAGATATACGTACCTACTGAAACGTACTTACAATATGGACCTTTTCAAAGAAAGAGTGAACAACCATTTTCTAGGCACATAAGCTAGGTCGCATAATCATTTACCATCAGATGAGATTGCGGTTGGTGATGATGATGACGTTGATGATTATGATGATAATGAGATTGCGTTCAAATACTTAACTTTTTTTTAAGTTTCTCTGCTTGATCTGCCTGCCCCGCATATACTATGGCTAGGAGGCGTTGGTCGGTAATTTTCGCGGCAACTCGCGGCCTGATTTATCGCACACGCTGCCGCTGCCTTCCTAAACTGTATCTAAATATTATGGACACGCTTCGGACCGCTGGACGAGCGCTGTGAGATAGGAAAGCGATTTATTGTTGTTGTTACGGACCATGTCTACAGAAGTTGAGAAGCCGATTGTGTGACAGAATGCTCCATAACTGGTGGAACTCTAATTCTGGGTCAAGTATACATTTCCAACTTACCGTCTAGTGAGAACAAGACCAAGCGCCTAAGAGTAAGCGACTAAGCGGGATAGGAGGTTATAACACATAGGTGCCTAAAAATTGGTGCTAAAGAATGGGCATCCGTGTAGGAGACTAGGAGTTAACATTTTAACATACAACATATAGCAACAAGTTTCCCGGATAAGCCATAAATAACAAAGGCTTTTGTTAAAGAAACTTTCGTCAATTCAAAATATTTAAACAAAAATCTTAAAAATACGGACATGACATGGATATGAATTTTGAAACTTTCAAAAGGTTCACGTAGAGACTGAGGTGACTAATAATAATCCGAGGGTTGAAAGTACGTAAGACTAAAATAAAATATCAAATTGACACAAGCCAGGTCAATATCAAATGCTTTAATATAAATTAGCACTTGAAAATAAAAAGTAAAAATTTACTAATAGCGTTGTATTATGAAATTTGTGGTATTTCATCTGCAAAGATGAATCTGCATAGCCATCGGTTGCAATCACCGTTGGATAGATGGCGCAGTGGTTAACGCGCCCGGTCTGCGAGTGCTGAGGTTAACCAACTTTCGCAAAGGCCGATCATCGGATGGGTGACCAAACATGTATCATCTCGAGCACCTCCGTGCTTCGGAAGGCACGCTAAGCCGTGGTCCCGGCTGCATTAGCAGTCGTTAACAACCACCAATCCGCACTCGGCCCGCGTGGTGGATTATGGCCCGTTCTCCCTATCCATCCATAGGGAAGGCTCGTGCTCTAGCAGTGGGGACATAAAATGAGCTGATGATAATGATGATGAGATGGTGCACTGTGCCGCTATTAGCACTCAAAAAATAAAAAATAAAAATAAAAAAAAACAGTGACAAAATTCAGCGCTTACGTCAGCCTTCCCGGTAGCATAACGGTCAGTGCAGCCACCCGGATTGCGGAAGACCTAGGTTCGATTCCTGGCTGGGTCGGGTAGGTAGGCGTTTAATTTTTTCTTTATATTTAAAAAAAATATATAAATATTTAATTTAGCTTCAGTGCAGCAATTAGCACTTGAAAATAAAAATGTAAAAATTTGCTTTATATTTCATTAAATAAAAGAGAATTTGAAACCCTGGATTCCTTCCATTTCACAAACTGGAATTCAGCAAGTCTTTGTTTTTATTTATCAGAACACCGACAAACACGTTTCCTTCTAGAAAACTAAGTCAATGAACCATCCACAGACAGACACGTGCGACGCTTTAAGTATAAGAACCAGGATTATTATGAACTGTTAAAAGATCCGCCGCTCCTCAGGTGCCATTCAGGCGTGTGCCTTTCGTGGAAAACGTTGCAACAAGACGCAACAACAACAGAGCTGCGACGACAATAAACCAGAGTGCCTAGTATAAGTTTAATTATAGTCTTTACGGGTAAGCACTTATAGCCTTAATCCCACCTGATACTAAGTGATGATTAGGCCGAATGTGGAAGTGCATATCACCCGGAATCCCTAACTACTGAGACACTGGCTATCTTATTTCTAGCTGCAAGAACACAATAATGCTACTTTAGCTCATGTGGGAGATAAATCAAACAGCCAGTATGTTGTCTATAGCTGCGATATGAGCTGCGAGCTAAGAGATAGTTTTATTTGTGTTTACATCTAATATACTAAAATGTTTATATAATTTTTAACTTAAATTTTATTGCGAACAAATTACAAAAACACAAATGTTGAAAAAATTTCCACGAGCAGGATTTGAACCACGATAGCTCAATTGGGAGAGCACCTGACCCGGTATATCAGAAGGGTGCGGGTTCAAATCCTGCTCGTGGATTTTTTTTCAACATTTGTGTTTTATTTTTATTTTATATACTAATTATTGTCAATGCTTAAGTATGTGCGTCAGCTGGAAACAGCGAGTGTGTGTGCTCTACTAACCCTGCTATTATGACGACAAATTTATATAATATGGTAGCTACCCAGGCGGATTTAAAATAAACCCTACCACCAACCAAACCGAGTTGACAAACGTGGACCCCCGCTAGGCATTGAACCCAAACTCTCAGGGTCTGATACCACTAGACCACAGAAGCAGTCAAAAAGTTATATTCATCTTTTTATTAAGTACGTTAAAGAAAAAGAGAGAAGATGGTTGGAATCTACCACCAGCCTGGGATCCCATCATACAAAATATTAAATCCCAGCCCCAACACCATACTGCCAGACCAAAAGATACTGTAAGCTCTTTATGCGTAAAACGGAACGCACCTGATTAAATTTAAATGAGGGTATACAAGAAGCTACCAACTAATTATGAGACGACCAACACCTCAGTCTCCCTGTGACCACGGACCCTGCAAAGGGTTCGAAGCGTCAGGATAAACATTAAATAAGTAATGTGTAAAATAAACTTTGAATGGTCCGCGGTCACCATGAGACTAAGGTGCTGGTCGTCTTATAATTAGTTTCCACCTCGTTTGTCACCATGCAAATTCACCTTTCCGTTAGCGTAATCGAATGGTGGACAAAGCTGGCGCATACTACTCAGAGCGAGACCCCATCCGTCATTGCAGAAAACCCGATTGTCTACAAAAACTGGTTAACATAAACACCCCCACTGCACCACCCCCAACTTTATCTTTATTATTAGTCTGCCGGGCAAAATTATGACGACTGCAAAAGCGTCTTTCGCCCTCTCACTCCCTCCGACACGTCTGCATATCTCCGTCTCAGTCCCGCGCAGTGCTATGCAGTGATTCGGCTTGACGATCACCGCGGGACGAATGCTGAATGTTTATAAGACCTAGGAGATGTTAGTTCAGCACTAAGTTCTTATCTCATACTACATAAAGCGGGCGGGGTTTTTTAATTTAACTTATTTTATTCAGAGTACGGGAAGTGGTTTAGAGTTGTTAGCTGAGGGGCTGTAAGATATAAAGAGCGGGGTGAATGCACTGCAGAGATGCATAAATGGAGATAAAAGTATATTTTGTTAATTAAAAATCTTAAAGTAAATATCATTTTACTACCATTTTGCTCAGATTTGTATCTTACTTAATGTCTACAGTTTACGTACATGAAAGCCGATAGCGACCAATATTCTTTCCTGAATTTTTTAGCATGTGTGCGTTAAGTTTTCGATCTTGCAAGTTAAGCAACTATCACTGTGGTATGTTAGCGGATGGGTGACTTCAGAATAAATATTCGGGCTCCTCTGTGCTTCCGTTATTAGACTATGAAAAGTTTGTTATAATTTTTTTATAGAAGTATATTTTATACAGTTTCGACCACATGAGTAAATACCCGAGTAATAATAATTCGAGTATTTACTCATGTGGGTTCGACGTCGATTAAAATGAGCGGTGTTGTTCTTTTGTTTCGATATAACGGGATACAGGTACCTATTTACATGGGCGAAAACCGTTAAACTCATGATTACTGAATAACCTTTTTTCAGCGTATTACCAGAGTGAACGAGAGTGCGGCAACTTTATACAAGCGCTCCGAAACGCACGCACACAAGCTCGTGGTTCACCTACATTAGCACACAGAAAAAAAACGGGAAAGGTGTACGCGATGACGCGGGCTGTCCCCGCACTCCCCGCAAACGCGGATCGGGCAGCGTATGTTGCTGTAGTATTGGAGAATAACAAGTATATCACTGAGCGCTGCCGATCAGTATACACGTATTTTTCTTGGTTTGGTGTCGCGATTGCGAGTTTTGTTGCATATAGGTGGGTGCCTATTAAAAATGTCTGGAAAAAAAACATGTTGTGTATGAGGATGTCTCAACACACACAACCATAATCCCATTTTGTCCTTTTTTACTTTGCCGACAGATATAACAAGGTAAGTTTACAATATAAAAGACACATTCACACAATAATAAATTAATTATGTGTGACTCAACCCTAGCCGGTAGGTACAGCTCGGTACGTCGATTCAAGGTCACGGCACTGTTGCCGCACTCTCGTTCACTCTGGTATTACCCATAAAGTGTTAGTAACAAAAATCCTAAAAAACTATGTAAGTAACATATTATTAACGGGTTAATCATCTACAACTGCTTGGTAACAATATACTTTACTTATATTACGCGTATATTACCTATGTGCAAAAAAAACTATAAAAAGTTTTACATGTGCAAGAAAATGGTGCTAATAAGTAATAAGCGATCTTTGGCCTTCCAAATCTGTGCTAAAGTCTCATCGATCTGTTGCTCTGTTTTAAATAAAAAAGAACAAAGACACAGACACCTTAAAAAAGCTATAAGTACAGTGGCTCAAGAAAGTGGTGTACCAGTTTTGATTTAGTTATCTAGTCATCGAAAATTACAACAACGTTCATACTAGATATCACTGAAAGAGATGCATAATAATGACGTAAACCTAATGGATAAGTATTCATACGTCGTAGGTCACTTAAAAGTGCATGAAATTTTATTACAAATGGATAAGACATTAATTACTGTAAAGAAAATATAAATTTTCTGAACAAAAGTAATAAAAACTATTTATAGTAGACAACCAAATTCTATTTGATAAAAAGAAAAAAAGAAAACTGACAATTGGCATTTTGTCAAAACAAACCGTAATCTAATCAAATAAAGATGTCAATAGAAGTTGTCAGATCGATCTGCAAGCGAAACTAATCTTTATCGCCTATGAATCTGCCATGCGACATTCAACCTTAGGGTGGTAAACCAATTTTTTGGGCGACCGTACCTACTCTCGGTATTGGAGAAACATCTTTTTGTCAAAACTACTAATTCTATAACAATATCCTTAAAATGTATGATGGAAATCTAAAAACTAAAATGAAACTAAAATGAACCAAGACCCTCCCTGATATGCCAAAAAGTAACAAACGTTAGGTCGCCCGCGCACTCGCGACCGCGATTAGTCGCAGCGATCGGCTACTCCATCAGATGCAGATTAACTGGCTCCCTGAGTAATCGGCCACTTTGCGCGACGCATGAGTAATGAGTGAATTGCGGTCGCTAGCAAGTCTTTATATTGAAGATCAATAGTATTTTACGAAAAGCGTCTTAGGTATTATTGTAAGTTAAGTGTTCAGGAATATCTCTTTCAAGATCTTTTTGAACTCTTTAAGAATTAATAAAAACTACAAGTAAATGTTGGACTAGAAGACTTTCAGTGTTTAAGTTTACGATATGTAGTAGACCTAAACTAAATAATTGGTTGCTTTCGATTGATTTATTTAAGTATTATACTTCTGCCCATGTTCAGCTGTGAGTTTATATACAAGTGAAAGTGAGAGAAAGTAACATTCGCCCAATAATACTGTATTATAACTGATAAATATATAAAAAAGTAATTAGAAAATTAAATTAAAAATCCAGTCTCAAAACAGCCTTTAATCGACCGCGTACTGGCGGCCTAATGAATCACACAATCATGTAGGGCCGGGGCCTGACCAACACGGCGGTGATTTGTGGTCGCTCGCGACACCGACCTCTGCCGCTGACGTGCCAATTGTCTCCGTCTTGGAGAAGGGCGCGAGCCATAGGAGGAAGCGATCTAACGATGGAGTCTCTCAATTGGACATTGCTTTTACATAAACATGAGAAAGGTATCGGTTCGTTGTGATATTTTTTTTTATAGTAGTGTGATACTATAAAAAAACCTACGAATGTGCCTTAGAGTCATAATATATGAAATTTATTTAGTTTTAAATATAGTAATGCCTTCTTTTCGTCTGTTTCAAATGTAGAAATTATTGTTTTTCTAAATTGTCTCGGGTCTGGTTGTTTTATATGTATAATAAGTATGTATTTAAGTATTTTAAGTATGTTTATCCGTTGTCTAGTAACCATTTAACGAGGTTCATAACGAAGCTTCTCTTGGGCTAGATAATTGGTGTGAGTGTAGGAAAGTTTATTATCATTTTGTTTATTATTATTAATTACCTAGTTAGCTTTGTTTTACACACGTAATAACCTTTATGGAGCCATTTATTGAAGCAAATAGCTGCAACAAAATAGAACCTCGCCCGTCAACCGCTTCTACCTTGTACCGCAGTGTATTTCTGTCACGAGCAGCGGACTGCGTAAACGCTCCTTGATACCATAAAGCCTTAGAACGTCATACCGCACACAAACATTATAAATTAGAGACACCGCAAACAATATATTTGACAACTCCTTTTGTTACGTCATGAAAATGACACTGAAGAAGCGAATTGTGGCGTTTTTTATTTATGAAGATAAAGTAAATTGGCGTGGCCTTAGCCCTGCAGTGAGACACTTACCAACAGCTAATAATAATATAATAGAACAATTAGACAGGACACTTTTGAGTTAAGCAAATCCATAGACTTCTTCGGTCAATTATGTACTAGAAAAAACCGGCCAAGTGCGAGTCGGACTCGCGTACGAAGGGTTCTGTACCATTACTTATAAAAATATTTCAAGTTTCTACCTGTTATCATTATTAAGACCAAAAAAAATTGGGAAAAAAATCACGTTTGTTGTAAATATTATAACTGAATATTCTGTGTGATGTATGGGAGCCCCATATTTATTTTATTCTGTTTTTTAGTATTTGTTGTTATAGCGGCAACAGAAATACATCATCTATGAAAATTTCAACTGTCTAACTATCACGGTTCATGAGATACAGCCTGGTAACAGACGGACAGACGGACTGACGGACAGACGGACAGACGGACAGACGGACAGACGGACAGACGGACAGACGGACAGACGGACAGACGGACAGACGGACAGACGGACAGACGGACAGACGGACAGACGGACAGACGGACAGACGGACAGACGGACAGACGGACAGACGGACAGACGGACAGACGGACAGACGGACAGACGGACAGACGGGCAGACGGACAGAGAGACAGACAGACAGACGGGCGGACGGCGGAGTCTTGGTAATAGGGTCCCGTTTTACTCTTTGGGTACGGAACCCTAAAAAGGATCCGCAACAAACATTTAGGGAGGTAGTTATGTGACCATGTGGTTAAGATATACTAAAGAAACTGCCTAATATAACATATCGATATCGATACTAACATAGTTCTAAGTACCATTGTTACTAACAAAAATGAGTTGTAATTATTACTTGAAAATAAATATTCTATTCTATTCTATTCTATTCTAATCAAGAAATTGCCTGCACAGAATAATATATAAACGCTTTCTTTATTTACTCCCATATAGTTACCTATTTCCCAAGAAAAAGTTTGTATTTGTTTCACTAATGGTGATTGGGGACAACATAACTTTTTACATTTGATTTTATTGTGCCTTAACTCTGCGCACACAGAAGACGTTTTCTTATAGCAAAACATCTAGGTGATCTGATGTGTGGTCAATCAGCCAATGACAAAACAAACCCAATTGTATTGGATCTTTTGCTTTTAAAAGTAGAACATTAAATGCAAGAAACTGATGTTTTGTA
Source organism: Eudonia lacustrata (assembly GCA_947562085.1). NCBI lineage: Eukaryota > Metazoa > Arthropoda > Insecta > Lepidoptera > Crambidae > Eudonia > Eudonia lacustrata. The sequence goes on from OX387314.1 coordinate 24,981,641, forward strand.
AGTAAGTATAAGAGGATGAGCTATCCAGAAGGATTCAATGCAAATACCTTACCACCGGCATACCTATTTGTACCAGGCATGATACTTACCTAAATGATAACACAGACCTTATTATTTCAACGCAATCACATTATAAACTAGTATGGTCACTTGCGTTAGAGAAATTTTTATTTATTTATTGCACTTATGTATAGGTACAGTATCACTTTCATACAGTAATATAAATATCGGAAAATATCATATTTGGAAATATCGGATACTCACATATAATAAAAAAAATAAACATTCTAAGAATACCGATAATAATTACTCCAATGCAATAACATTAATTATAACCTGCCCCTTATACTGCCTATACAGGGTGTTGGTAATATAGGTGTATAATCCTGAAACATAGCCATGAAATCAAGTTTATGGAACAACGTGATAACATGAATATTCATTTTACCAAAATTTATTTTTCATATTAAAACTCAAATTAATTTTATTGGGTACATTACTTTTTGCAACCTTACATGTTTTGACTTCTGTTTTTGTTGGACCATAGGGTTGACGACCAAGAACCAAGACCAGATGGACCTAGGGCAACCACTCTAAAATTTTCACGTATGTAGGAAGAAACAACTTCAAAATCTTGGCCATATGGTGCTTTTCAAGTATATTCATAATTTTCCGGGGTTCTAAGCACAGTACCCTTTCTGCCAAATTTGGGATATACAAATATTACTAAACATCCTGTATTAATACCTATTACAATAATTCATCAAAACGAGATTGCTTGCGACAGCGCTGATATTGAGACGTATCTGTTGCGTATTGACAACTTAATACGAACGTCAACGTCTTGGGCGGCCGGCAATGGATGCGGTAATTAGTTGAATTCTCATTATGTGGACATTACACGTCGACGTGATTACGATGTCTCTTGGGAGTGAAGGACCTGTCTTTAACCGAAATTGGTAAGAAATATGATAATAACCTTAATATATTCCCAGTTGATGGTGACGATGATGACCCTGTACTCATTATTGTTTTGGTTTGGTTAGTAAGACTTGTTTTAAATCCACCTGGCTAGCCGCTATCATCTTAGGTTAGTTTATCGACCTAACTAACCTAAGATAGCCCTTGGGCTACTTATCATTGTCATTGTGTTTCGTCAATAAGTCAGGTCCTCAGGAGTTGAGGATACTGGGTGAAGTACGCTACCACGGCCTTATCGTCATAAACCATCAGTTGAGAGGATTATACAAAAGTTCTCTGTAGAAAAGAGATTTGTATAACTTTTTGCTTGTAGGTATAAGATTTTTACACCAATATTAATAAAAACATAACTGCCAATGCTACAATCAGATTGTAAAAAAGTGTCAATAACGAGCAAAGCCCGATGGAGCCGGAATCGTTCTTATCACGCGCCCCAACTGACAGACAATGGAGCGTTATGACGTCACGGCTTATCGCTGACATGCAGTGACGTCACAGCGCACGTCAATACACATGCACCATGCTGCAGCCTCGGCGACAAATTGATCCGTCACCGGTCGCCTATAACGTTTTTCTTTGTATGTACTTACCTATGGTCAAGTAGCAAGAGCGCTCAGTCAAAAATTCTGGAGGTCCTGAATTCGATTTCCAAGTCAGGCAATATGTGTTTCGGAGTTTGCGATGTATAACCAGCATTTGATAAACGTCAGATTAAGCCGACACCAATCAATTGTTGCAAAAAATACAATCCTACTAATATTATAAACGAGAAAGTTTGTAAGTATGGATGGATGTTTGTTACTCTTTCACGTAAAAACTACTGAATGGATTTGGATGAAATTCATCATACTGATAGTTTATAACCTGGAATAACATATAGAATACTTTTTATCCAGATATTCCCACGGGGACGGGAACCACGCGGGTGAAACCGCGAGCGGCCGCTAGTAAACAAATAATGTAAATACTACCTAGCTATACAAACAGCAGATCGAATCGATCGAATTTTCTGGAGAAGTGCGCTACCATACTATTATTACTAACCATCAGGTCAAAATTATGGTTTTACAATTGGAAAACGTTGTGAATTAAATAACAAAAAGACGAACCAGGACATAGCCAGATACTTTAATATAGTCAATGTTCACTCATTTAACTAATAGTATTTTAAATAAATAATACAATTATCACCTGTACCGTTTAAATATTCACCTCCGGCTCCATAGTCAAATTAAAACATAAATTTTGTATAGAAAATGTTACAAAGTTGACATAATCACACATACCTGCCTGAACTTTACCATAAATATACCATTTATAAACCCATCATATTATATGTCAACAAACGAAAATATTTTCTATTCCTTATAACGTGGTGCGTAGGATCAGGTTCTACGGTATACTCCGCTAGATCTATATTTATTTATAAAAGCAATTTATAATAATAATCAAAAGTTATCGACATTCAGAATAATATTAAGAATAGTCGAACTAAATTGCTTTGTTAAGGTTGAGTGTACATTGTCAGCGGTAATATTTGATTGGATTATTATTTGAGCATTTATTTAAATAAATAAACATTTAAATAATGTAATAAATAAAACGACAAAGGTTTTTGTCATGTTTTTTAAGTTACTTACTAAAGATAACGATAGACAAAACCTTTTTTATTCTTTATTTAAAAATTTGCTATTCTTTAAAATTATGATGACTTTATGTATACTATCTCTTCTAAAGCTACAACTTCTTACAATCCGACTATCCGACACGAAGATTTTTTCAATACTATGTGTTTCAATAAACATGTAGGTATAAGAGTTTCCGAAATAATGTTTAAAATAAGTGATCACGAGTGGGATTTGAACCCTTCTTTCAATTTGCAATTTGTTCTCAACGAAATTTGCGTAAAAACAAACGTATAAACATATTCATGTACAATACTGCTACATTTTTATAGCTTTCAGTGGAAACTACAACAAAGCGTCTGTCAGCGGACACCACCGCGCATATAAAACGTCGCTTAACCTGCGTGGGCGCAGCGCAAATGAAGAAATTCACCAAACGACGGACGGACCGACAACATTCTCCCCGTTTATTATCAGCTTATGCCGCTTCCACAGATAAAACACTTGACAACTTTGTGTGGCTATAAAACGAGATTGTCCGGGTGTTCGTAAATGTGTTTTTATTGTGTCTATGTATGCTAAACAGCGGACGCCTCGCTTTGTTGGTTGTTTCAAAAAATAAGTAAGTATAAAAATTATACTAACCTCTTTATACCATGTCAAAATGCAAATAAATAATTATCTTATCTTATCTTGTCTTGTCTTGTCTTATCTTATCTTATCTTATCTTAAGGAGAAAGTTAGCCTCATACAAACGCCCTTGAGCAACTCAAACGTAGATAACCTCTCGCGGAGACGTGACATCGGCTCGTTGTGTGTGTTCTACCGCCTGTATAATGAAGAATGCTCTGAGGATCTTTTTGATTTGGTGCCCACTTCCTCGTTCTACCATCGCACCGCTCACGCTCGCCACGGAACAGGGCACACGCACACTTCCTGGAGCCGCTGTTCGCTCAAACGGTTCGCTTCCAGAGGAGCTTCATTCCACGTACCATCAGACTGTGGAATGAGCTGCCATCCGAGGTTTTCTCATTAAGCTACGACATGGACTCTTTTAAAAGGGGTGTAAAGAGGTTTTTGCTCAGGTCGGCAACACAAAAGCAACATCTGTGATGTTGCTGATGTCCATGGGCGGCGGTGACCGTTCACCATCAGGCCGTTTGCAGACTGTAAATATATTTTTAAAAAAACTCTGAATCTCGCAATAGTGCTGTCTATTATGTGTGAGTTACTCAAGCGCGTTATCTGGGACCCCTAATTTTGTGTTTGTGTTGAGTTGTGAACAAATGCTATAAGATGTTTATATAATTTTTAACGCAAATTTTGTTGCGAACAAATTACAAAAACACAAATGTTGAAAAAATTTCGTGGTCACCACGATAGCTCAATTGGAAGAGCACCTGACCCGGTATGTCAGAAGGGTGCGGGTTCAAATCCTGCTCGTGGAATTTTTTTCAACATTTGTGTTTTTGTAACATGCTATAAGATTAAGACCAACATTGAGATGTCGGGAGCTGGAACTGGTTCTTACCTAAAACAAAAAATAATATTTTTATAAATGTTTCATCATTTTTATTAAGTAGTTGTTTAGACAAGTTACTCGAATAGTTTGTGAGAAGCGTAAGCATTTGTGTCAATTCCAAGGACATTTAAAAAGCTAAGGTACAAAATACATGTTCCCTTCCGAATTACCACCTCTCTATAAACGCAAATATGTAGGGTGACACATTGTTTTAACTACACCCCTTTAGTGGTAAAGAATTCAGAGGTTGCGGGTTCGGTCGATCGTTAAAATTGGTGGTCGAATGTATTTTAAGTCCGGTGGTATAAATATTGTGTTGCTGCATTTAAATAATAAGATAATTAAAGTAAAGTAATATAAAAAATACAACCTTTATAATGCAACGAGCGACAAGTCCATAGCAAATAGATTCCTTTACTAAACCCTTATAAATGACGGAGTTACTCCTTTTCTTAAAAAAAAAATTAACACAAAAATAAAACACACGAAAGCCCAAAGCAAAAACAAACCTATCAAGCGGCAAACAAAACCTGCAGCCGACCTCAAACGGGAGGATCGAGTGTCCCACGAGCCTTTGCTGTCAAAGCCTGAGACGCAACCCTTGCACTCAACCCTCTCAGAAAAAAGGCAGCGTCGAGCGAGCACCTTTCGAGGTGGCGCGCTAAAACCTTACACTACCCTTTAATTAAAGCGTAGGGGGAGGGCCGGAAGCGGCACGCGGCCTTTTCACTCGCGCTGTCCACTTCCGCTCCAACGTATGGACGTGGCTACTTCATTTGGAACGGGGGGAGGGGAAAAAGAAAATTCAGGTGTCCTTCCAGGGATAGCGGTGAAGTGCTTTTTGTTGGGTCCAGACAATGCTTGGATTTTGATTCAGCGTTCGTTCGTACATTAAAGTTGGATATGTTTTTTTCGCATACCGTAGAGTGATAGTCCCATTATTAAAATCAAAATTCTGTTGCTATTTAGACAAATCAAGAATGATTACAATTTCTTGTTTAATTGCTCGTTATGATTTAGTCTGCCTCGTTTTTTTATGTAACATTGGATGAGACGAAATATAATATAATCATAGTCTCTATCAGCTTGTTAACTTCCAACTGCTAGCCCATGTCTTACCACATTGACTATAGCATATGAGTTGAATATTAACTTCAGAACCCTGGGCTGAATCAGGGTTATTTGATGATTAAGTTTATACACTTTAAAGTGGTGACTTGTTCTTATACAGCAATAAATTTTATCTCTTTTACGACTATGGAATGTATTATAAACTATAGACAGTTTGATAAGTCGTAGCACTGTTACTACCGATCAATAGGGACACAGTAGTAATAGATATATTTATTCAAATAAACTTAAAAATAAGTACTTTTGTTGGAATGATCCGATCGTTTGAAAATCTGAGCAAATGTCTCCGCTCCACCTAATGTTGAGCAGAAGTAGATACCAGGTATACAGGTAGTGAAGCAGGATGGTGCCTCACCAGCCGTCCTTACCTCGCCGAAACGCAAGTTGCTCACACCTCGGACTCTCATATAAATCAGACAAAATGTTATACAGGGTGTAGCTTATAACCACTAACTACACTGTGTTATTAGGTGCGTTCATAACAATTATTGAATTCCATGTCACCGAACGCAGATATGTAAGCAAAGAAAATTTTTGCAATCAAATCTCTTTTGCCCCTACCCTCATTCCTCAGGTCCAGAGCGCTAACAACCTGAGCTGCCGGCTAATTGGCTTGAATAACTTATAGCCTAATTTCGAATGGCCTGTGAAAAACGATCAGTTTTATGTGTCATGAGCTTTTATGGTTCCGTAAGATTTGAAACATTCTTTAATTCAATGTGTTGTGTTCGCGTAAACTTTAGAAAACAATACATTCTTTAGTGTTTTTATAAAACACGTTACACAAGAGATATACAAAGGTGAGCTTATTTCTAGACGAGACATCATCCAGTCAACCCAAGCGGTGGTGTGTAAAAGAAGTCTGCGAGAGTATACAACAATATTTAAAATTTACAAATTAGCTAAGTATATTATTTGAAGTTAAACCAATGTACTTGTAATCACTTTGATAACTAGGTTAAGATTAATATCTTAACCTAGTTATCGAAGTGATTGTAATGACTAAGGTTAGCTTAAGCATAAGCAAACTTTTTTTTAATTTAAAACGATATAACCAAGGGAGTTAAATTATAAAGTCCTTTCAGTGAGGACTTATGTTAATCGTACAAAGAAAATACGAACTGGCTACAATATAATTAGCAAGTAATATCGCTTTGTCACCTCTAACTTCCTACGAGTGTCAATATTAATTATGCTAACTATTAAAACACAACTAAAAGTAGAATCTAATACGCAAAAAACTAATTGTGTAAGTACCTATACCCATAGTCTCTTTGCACGCCACTTGACCAATAATGATGGAGCTCTGCACACTAAGACGATCCTTTCAGCACACGGAACCCTAAAATCGGCCGCTCTGATTTATAATCGAGTGAGTGCGATCCAATTGATCGGCTCTTAGACTTAACTCGGTTGTAATTAGCTGCCCGGACGCGACTCGGCAATGATACTAATGAATATGCCCATTGTACTTTTAAGTCAACTTACAGTTTTTTGTCGTTAATTAACAAGTCTAGATAATGCTCGGTACTCTATATGTAAATTATAGATATATATACGCAAGTTTTGGCGGAGGAGCTCGCTGGCGCAGCGGTTAACGCGCCCGGTCTGCGAGTGCTGAGGTAAAGCTACTTTCGCAAAGGCCGGTCATTGGATGGGTGACCAAAAATGTATCATCTCGAGCTCCTCCGTGCTTCGGAAGGCACGTAAAGCCGTTGGTCCCGGCTGCATTAGCAGTCGTTAACAACCAATTCCAGTTGGCCAATTCTCCCTATCCATCCATAGGGAAGGCTCGTGCCCCAGCAGTGGGGACATAAAATGAGCTGATGATGATGATGATGATAAAGTTTTGGTGTGAACAAATTACAATTAAGAAAAGTGTTTAAAAAGTCCTCGAGCGGGATTCGAGCTAAACCGGGTCACGTCTCACGTGCATTTCCAATTACGCTATTGTGGCTCCAAACCGTCAAAATTTAACAGCACTACCTACTCTTACTCTGTAATCCAAAGGAGCCCTATTCAATGTCGACAAATACGTCATCAACATCCGATCTTAATAATTTACAAATATACAAAATAAGTAAACAGCCTATAACACTGCTGGGCAAAGACCTCCATTATTGAAATCAAGTCATCGCTAGAATTGATGGGTAATGGCTAAATCACCACGCTTTGGCAAACTACATTTAAATTATGGATTTTCTAATTTCTAAAATCTTATGTCATGTTGTGATTTTGTATTTGACATACGATGTCGGTTTTTTAAGGATTCGAACTAAACGCTACAAATGATTAAAACACAAAATTAAAAGTACAATTGCTTCATATTCCCTAAACGCGATGTAACCTCCCAAATCCACAAGTGCCGAGTAGAAGCAAGTAGAATTTAACATTCTTTAGAGGGCAGAGGACACTGTTTCAACGTTGCAAAAGTTTGTGCAGCATAAAGAATCGCGCTGCAGCGACCAACACACTTCATTCCGAATCAATCCTCTCGACGAAAAAGACCAGAAGGTTGAGTGCGTGTTTTTTTTTGTCTTGTCCTGCATCAGTGATGAGTGGGCGAAGGGTGGTGTGAGGATAGACGACTGCCGTCTTTCTCTTTTTAATGAGGGGACGGTTTCAAGAGATCGCTTCGTGAACGTGCGCGCTGAATTACGATCGACATTTTTAATTAGATGAATAGTGGACTGGGTGTTATGCTTTAGAGAATTTTTAATATAATGTGAAAAATGTCATTATGTACTACCTGTTTTAATGTGACTTGTGCAATGTTTTTGAATTTTTATAAAAAAGGCTCATTTAGTTTAACATTTTCGCTCTCCAGCAAATAAGATGATGGTATGTCTTAATTCATTATAATATTGTTATGCAAAACGACGTTTATATAGGGTCTAACAATATCAGTAATCGAAAGTTTAAGGGGAGCATCTATACATCACACTGAGCATGCTCAATAAATTTGGTCCAAAACTACAGGGTCCTTACCGAGATAATCAACAAAACATTATCATAATTCACCAAAAAATAAACCCGTACAGCTGTACTACACGCACACAAAGATAGCCGTGTGTGTATGAATGTCATACAAAGTTATGCAAAAAAAATACATTATATCAATAAAACAAACATTACACACACTGCCATGTATTTGGTACACACGCATACACTCTTTTCAAAAATTTCAAAAATGGAAGAGGAGCGACCGAAGCCTGTCAATGCCAATCCAAACTCATAATCTAACAATTTAAATTTTTCATTGCTTAGGATACAATCCGTGTAGCCTTAATAAAATTACGGTTGAATTTCGACCACTGTGCGACCACTAGTATTGTGTAGATAGGCATAGAAAATATTATCGTATTTTTTTATATTAGAAGGAGGCAAACGAGCAGGCGGGTCACCTGATGGGAAGCAATCACCGCCGCCCATGGACACCCGCAAAACCAAAGGAATCGCAGATGCGTTGCCTTTCAACTATTGAGTTTTCCAATTAACAAATGGCGTTATTGTAAACAATGCGTAAATCTCTTAATCCTTTTATTTTATTAATATCCGTAAAATATTGCTTTCAGACAAGTTTGATATGAACTTACAAAGGTATACTTATATAAAACACTTCCCACACAGCGGATCGAATCAAACTCTTTGCTGGGTCCCTCTCTCATTTCTTAAGGATCGCAAAGTAAGGATAAAATAAAATGTGCATCCGTTCCGTATAAAGTAGTCTTTGCTTTAAATTAAGGAGACATCACGTATACACCTTTCATAGTTTCAGTGTACAGTTGATGAGTGTGTAAGTGCGCCCGTCGCTCGTCGCGATGGCCAAGGTTCAGTGACCGGCGGCGTCGCGCCCGCGCTTACTACGACGCATTGTTCTAGGGTAATGGGGACTGTTAGCGAGTGTTAAACTGCTTGCTAACAGCTGTTGGTCGCGTTGCCGTGTTGACGGAAACCTTAAGTTGTTTCATGTATGATTTACGATATTTTTGTTTTAATGAGCTGGCGATGGCGTAGCGGTCTTGTGGAACAATTGCGGAAGTTAGCAACCTTTACATGGCTCTTTAGATGGGTGAAGGACTAATAATTATTTATCTTGCATTAAAAAACAGTCGGTATTGGTGTAGCGTGGTGGGTTATGGGTTGTCTCCCCATGTAATCTACTTTTATAATCATATTTTTATGTAACTTAAACACAAAATTACACTGCATCTTAACAAATAAACTGAGAGTAAATAAATAGTCTATTCTTATTTTAATAAAAACCAAATGTACCTTATTCCACGCTTCACGACACTCGGTGTCATCGTTAAAGCTATCTGTGGCCATTTAATTTTACATTATACACTTATTTAAAATTTACAGTTTTTGTAAAGTAACTTTAAATTTTTATTCCAAATCAAAAGAAATTTTGTTTAGGAAATCTTCTGACACTCTCACTATCAGATTCAATCCGTTTACCAGTCCAGTGGACGACGAAGCCTCTGAGCCGAGACTGATGGTTCATTACCGCCCAGATGCAATCCCGCACATTGTTACACCTGCGAGCGGTATTGTTGCGCGCGCGCAGTTCACAGACCGCGAAACTGCCGTACGCACAATGGCCGGAGTTTATCGCCCAGTAATTGCCGCTGATAAGGTTTCTATGGACCGTTTGAATAAAGGAAGGCAAATAAATTCTGAGTTATTTGGGACTTAGCCGGAAGCTGGCTACTATTGAACCTTAAGTTATGTATACACGTGTGTGAATGGCGCTAGATTACGTGTGAAAGCCGTGAACTTCGATAGGTATATGCAATTGTTGAATGACTTCGGTCAAGGAGAAATTAAAACTTTGTATTTTATTACTTACGAAATGTAAGATATCTCTTTTTATATTAGTATTTTTATGCTATCATTAATAAGTCTGGATTATTAAAGTAGTTTGAAACACAATGTTTATATACTGAGCTTACATACAGTACAACTTTCAAACCAGTAACCAGTTCCTTAAGACAGCGATTCGACCCTAAATACAATTGAAGAGCTTAAACGTTTTATTCTGTGATAGCTTTAACACAGAATAAATAATTAACATAAATATTGATAGAAAAGTGTTATTATACGATAAGTATACCTTAATGATACATTTTAGTTTCTTTTTCTGTTTTGTTATAAAATCATTTAATTCTGAAATTTATTTATTATTAATTTTGTACATGTATATTAATTTTAATGAAATTATATTGGTATTTTTTATTTTGATATTGTATAATTTAAATATTTAAATATTGTACTGAAATGTTTCTACGCCACTTTCTGGCAAACTACGCTGAACTACTATTACTATTTTTAACATCCTATTATTGTACCGTATTTAAGCAATAAATAAATTCATTCATTCAACAGTATTAATCTTCATACAAACGGCCAAAACGACTCGCTTCAAAACCACGGTTAGGTACTAAGTAAGTAGTATCAGAGATAAAATAAAATACCAACTGCTTACTTATTTATACACTGATATTAATCCCAAACTTATTATTGATGACCGTGGAGCCATACATTGTACAACTTAATGGCTGTGCCAAAACGTCATGGTGGTCAGCTGATTGAGTTCCCGACACATCCGGGTCGGCCCACGAAAAAAGCGTGGGAGCGGGTTCTTGCAACGTGAAAAATATCACGTCATACATTAATGTCCTTTACTGGGCACATTACTTACGCTGATTTGTGCAGCTCTTTACTGTGGCTTGCACAAGCATGTAGGCTTCACGTGGGCTGCTTATAAAGACATATAAAGGCTTTAAGGATGAAGTTTTATGCGTCAATACTTTTATTGTGTTTGGGAAGGCTGTCCCTTCTTTAGTAGGCTGTAAGTTTTATTCAATTCAAGTCTTGATTTGATTGCGTTTAATCGAAGGTCAACAATACTAAAGTATAATAATATATGTAATGACGGTTATTCTGATTCATAATAGATAATTTGATACACATTGTAATGGAAAACAAATTTAAAAATTTACCGTATCATGAGTCTCCTCCATGAAGCTGTAGTCTCCTCATCCGTCTCCTTGAAAGGTTTATTGGGACTTTCCATTTTTTTTCAATGTTATAACAAAAGTTTAGTTTTTAAAATAAAAACAGCTAACTCCTTCTTTTTAGTTTTATAAAAAGTTTTAAATTAAAAAAAAACTGTATTACATAAAATCTGTCAACTTCCACCATAAATTGCATGTTCATTTCCCAAAATGTCATCTAAATAATGTTGCTACTGATTATTATAGTGTGGCCACGAAACTTGCAATTGAACCTGGCTGGCCACTGGCAGCACTCTAGTGTTGTGCGCTCGTGGCCGCGTTGCGCGACATCGACGTATGACGCGCATTGTCGCAGCTTCCCGTTTTATTAATGCCGTCAAGACGTTTGTCCGTACTCAGTAAGTTATAATACTTGTAAACGCTTCGCTAGGTTGAAGCTTGAGTTGAAGCGGGTTTGGGTTTTATTTCAAGCACAAACTTTTACAAAAGTTTTTATTGACTAAGTTGAAACCGGTTTGAAACTTGAGTTCAATACAGGACTGTATTGAATTCTTTTTAAAGATCACAATCCTAATTTTATTTTTAGAGCTAATATATTTCTTTAGTAGATTTTGTTTTGACTGGTGTGATTGCATTGCTCTTTTCTATTAGACATAATTTTCATGTCTGTCACAAATTGACAATCAATGAAGCAAAATGAGTACTATCGCCGCAATTATTATATATAATATTATTATAGAGCATTGTGTACCTATGTTTTTATTTTTCCATAGACTGCACGCATTAAACACAGATTTTTTACAAATTAAGTAATTGTAACTGTAATTAAGAGAAAAATCAGTTACTCCTGATGAAAAGTGCAACTAGCAGTGACTTCACTGACGCTCTCGCACAGACCGCAGCTTTACCCGACCCAGAGTACGTGGGTGTACCTGCGATTCTGTCGCGCGCTTTGTGAAAGGGATTTGATTTTATAATAATATTGTGAGATTCTAATAATAAGTTTGGACAGCCATTCAAAGTGGACATTCTTTATTGCCAGCGTAATACAATTCCGTTTGTCTAGTGGCTCCAAAGGGAGTTATGGAGATGGCGATACGGAAAAAGTTACAATGGACACTAATGTCGGTTGATTTAGACGAGGACTTGGGGTTATTTCACACTTTATGGGTGACAACACGTGTAAATAGCATGTCATTATAAGCGAATGTTAATTTTGATATTTGAAAGCTCTGCGATGTGATGGTGTCACAAATATTACAGTAATTATTGCTGATAAAATCTGTTTAGATTTGTGAGTACTGGTTGCTATCTTTAATGGGATTAATATTTGGATTTATCTTTTATGGGATTATTTTACTTTTTACTTGCACTTTTGTTTGTTTTTTTTACGTAAAAAAGATAGGACTGTACCCCGTACATGATAAGTTTAATTAGCTATTTAAACCTGTAAGATTTGACTTATGGCTCTATTATTTTTGGATTCGGTTAATTAATTTGTTATTAGCTTTCATAACTTGGAATACTCCAGTAGTACCTAACATTAAAACTACACAAAATGCACATTTAAACGTCAGCATTAGTAACATAAACTAAACTGCTAACAATGAAATACTGCTATCTCCAACCAAGGCGAAATCCATCGCGCAAATTGAAATATACTGCGTGTCATCCTCAATTGACGTTTACTTTACAGTGGAAAAAATGCGCACGCGCAACGTGGGCGTATCGTAAACTTGCCGTCTCTGTCTGGCCAGACAGCCGTCCCGCTCGCACAATGTGAATGATGAGAGCTTATTTATTACAGTTGGGGGTGCATTATGTGCCGTGACAGTACCGAATGGCTTTATGGAACTCCATGCTTTAGATTATGGGCGTTTGTTGGGGCTGCGATGTTGCAAATGGAGGAGTGTGTTCTCGCACTGTTGGGCTGTAGGCTTCTAGGGTGGACTTGGAATGTGCAATTATTTATTTTCTTTATTATCTTCCTAACACATTAGTCTTAAGTTGGTTAAACTTTGTTGGTTTAATACCTACAGTACCATAACTAGCTACGTAGTCACAGTTTTGATTGAATCAAGAAATGATTTTAAGCTTAATCGCTATATTTTACAGAATGCTTTTATTCCATATACCTAATACGAATTCTTAAAGTTGTGAATTATTTACTATAAAATATTAATTGTAAACTTGAAATATACCAGGTATTGTTAATTTTCCAATTTGCAGGTTACAGAATATTGAAAAATAGACAACAACACCTATCACTAGGCTATCACGGCAGCACTAATTGAAAATGTTACCGGTATCGGCAATAGGGGCGACCGGTAAATCACCAGTGTAATCGGTACCGGTAATGCGAGCCGGTAATTAACGATAAGACGCACCTTTACCATGTCCGTGTAATGGACAACGTGCCCCGAGAGCCTCGTAAGGCTTGTGGTGCACTGGGCTTGCAATGTGTTACTAACAGTACACATGTTAACCGATGCAAAAACCAACAATTGATATTTTAAAATTACTTTTAACAAAACAAGAACAATGAGTCCTACTGATAGATGTGATAGCACATTGATCAGACCAGGCTAAACCAACGACATCCTAAAGAATAACCGAAAAAAAATAAAAAATGTGTCGTAGCATAAGGAAATCTGTCGTCTCTGCAAACAAAGACAAAACGTAATGTGTGCAAAAAACATAATATGCAGGACCGCAAAAAGTCAAAGCCAAAATATCCTCAATCAAAAAAAATTACTTGCTAAGTAACTTTTAAATTGTCCAAAAAAAATTTTTTTTGACTGCCATCTTACCCACCCATTCAGGACGCCTTTTAGCTGTGGAGATAATAAGCTGTACTTTCCTAATATATTTTATTTTCCTATATTGTAACATATAATGCCAATATCCCAAATTTTACCGCTCAGTGTGCACCCACCCCAACCGCGGAAGATAATAGCAACTTTTATCGATGCGTGCGCATCCCGCGACGTTTACCCGCCGTAAATTATATTGCGAAATTGTCGATAATCATCGCGCGGTTGCATTGTGCGCATGCGCACCGCACTATTAGCCCGCTTTAGTTACGCCACGTTGAGACTGTGAGGAGGAAATTCATTTACCGCCTACTAACCTTTTTATATACCCAAAAGGCACAACGCACAAGCTATTATGGTACGGATAAAACATAACGGACACTTTTTTCGATTATTTATATACTTGTTGACAGCACGGTCCCGGTAATAAAGTCAAAGCCAGCCTATAAATAAAATATACGGGTCCCAAAGGTTGCCAACTTTTTTACAAGAAATAAAGTATATTTAGGCCTGAGAAGAATATTAAACAGTTTTAAAAAAAAATAAAAAAAAAATTAACATTTTGTGTTTTGTAATTTGTTCGCAACAAAATTTTCGTTAAAATTATATAAACATTTTATTAAACAGTATTTAACATTATTTTATTTATTTAATGTTTTAAATACATATTTTTAGAGCTTTTCGCACAACTTGTAAATTTACAGTCTTTTTTAAAAACTTCATACGCCTCACCACTATCATAACTGAAATTAAAATAAAAGGAGCTCATTTTTTATTAAATTAATACGAGTAGTTGCTCTATTTCTATCCTCCCGCCTCTTTGCATTCATTACTGAAAAAACTCTTTCAGTAAATGCTGAGGTGGCGGGAACAGATATGAGACCATTTCAGTAATACTTTTGGCCAGCACTCATTTCAAGAAAATCTTTGTCTTCTGATAATTTTTCATAAATTATACTTTGAAATTTGTTAATTCTGAATATAAGTCATCCATACTAATGTTGAGTCTATAAAAATTTAGATTATCTATAATTTTCTTAAAATGATCAAAATGATGACACAATCACTTATGGCTTATCACCAAAGTATTGTAAGTACTGTACAATGCCACTACTGCCCTCATATTGGTGAAACTATGATCCCTACGAAGCAAAAATCCTAGATTTCTGTATGCCTTTTTACAAATGCTGACTATGTGGTCTTGAAACTTTAAGTCTGCTTTAAAACCCACTCACAAATCTTTGACTTCATTTACTCTTTTTAATGTTGTTGAGTTAATCTTATAATCGTAGAAAATTGGACTATGCCTATGCTTCCTAGTATAAGAAATTCTTAAACATTTGGATGTATTAAACTGCAGCTTGTTTTTCTCACTCCATAACACCACACGGTTTATGTCGTTTTGCAGAAGTAAACAGTCTGCGATGTCATTAATAGGGAGAAACAGTTCCAGATCAGTTGCAAAAAGCAAGCAGTGTGAATCCTCAATCACCACTGGTAGGTAATTAATCATAATGAGAAATTCGAGGGGTCCAAGATTACTTCCCTGGCTTACTCCTGACCTAACAAAATATGTATCGGACCGGTAACCAGCATACTCAACATATATCGAAAGCAGTATGTATTGCTTACGATCCTTCATATAACTGCAAAAAAAATCTACAACTGCGGCGTGAAACTGATCCCAGCAAGCTTCCTAAGCAATATTTCATTATCGCCCACATCGAACGCCTTTCGGAAGTCGAAATAAGCTGCGTCCACCTGCCCCCCGTCATCTATTGCCGATATTAGTTGAGCCTTGTAGGTCATGAGATTGCTCGTGGTGCTCCGCCCTAGCCGGAATCCATGCTGTGCGTCTGTTAAGTGTGCAATCACGTTCTGAAATATGCTGCTTTGTATGGCTGCTTCGAACGCTTTGCTGGAGTTGACAATTTTGCCACCGACCTGTACCCGTCAACATTAGTACCTGTACCTGTACCCCCTTGGAACTGAAACAACACGAGTAACTTTCCACACGTCAGGGAAAACTGCTGAGTCCAAACACAGATTATATATATGTGCCAGTGGTTCAGCCAGTGCAAACCTACAGTCCCTAACTATATAAGCAGGGATGCAATCAGGTCCAGCGGCCCGCTTTGGCATCAACCTAGTTAGCGCTCGCAGCACATCATCTCGTTGCAGCCTTTCCAGATGCACCCGCACTGCCCCATTCACATTTCCTGCCTCTGCCATAGCAGCACAAACATTTTAAACAAGATAGCCACTCCTTCAGTAGTTAAGAATTTCAGGTTAAAGTCAATTAGACCTTCTAACTCCTTGAAGATATCCTAATTGCCCATAAAAATTGTATAGTTATAGGTACAACCTACTTACTACAAAATTCAACACATTTCTCTTCTAAGTTTTAAAGTGCACAATAAGATGACAAAGTCAGGTGACGGCCTGAGGCCTTCAGCGAACTCTCTCCAAATACAGTGAGATGATTACATTCACTTTACAAAAGGATCTTGATTAAAACAGCATGACCTTATTAGTTTCATTAAAAGTTTAACTCGATATTGGCTCGAAAATCTATTTGAGGCTTAATAAGCAAGCACAGCGTACGTACCGCGACACCGCCCGAGGCGAACCACCCTGTATACAAGCAACAGTTCACATTGTGCCATAGCAATTCCAGTTTAATAAGCAGTGAGCAACCAAACTAAATCAATGCAAGCCACGTCGGTTTAAATCCTCCCGGACACTCCCCCTGCGCACGCGCAGCTAAATCCACCTCCGCTGAACAAACAGACGTCCGCGCATAGATCGAGGTGTGGATAAGAATCGGCTAGATTATTGTTATTCGATGTTGCTTAAAGTCTATATCTACTTTCGACGACTTATAAATGTAAAGAGAAAATCATTAATTCGGTATCACAACATACATTAGAACAAATAAAACAGTTTTATAATATGTCGTCTCTCACTAAAACGGCGTCTTCGCTGCATAATAATATGTCGTAGCATATTATACGTAATTATTAACGTTTAATAAGTTACTGTTTCATTTTAAATAAAAGTTTCCGTTGTGTATGTTTTGCTACGTTCTGCTCTGGAACATTAAATAGTATAGAAATTGACAAATTTCTATACTACTGTTTGAAAGTAAAATAATTTCTATACTACTGTTTGAAAGTAAAATGTCCTTAAATTGACTACGAAAAAAATGACAAGACACATTGTATCTTCAAAAGTCATATTTAGAGCTGTTTTCTCCTCTACCTAATGCATCGGATAGTTTATCTATAATTTTAATTTCTTTAAATATGTAATTAGTAAGTACTTTTCAATAAAAGTGTACAAGAAATTCTTTAAAAAACTTAAGCCCTTATCTTTTTATCGCGTCATCTCATGACTGAACACGAACACGAGACCTACCTACCTCACACCGTAATAACAAACAATCCCAAAAAAGATAAACTTAGGACTAACTTAAAAAAAACACAAATGTTAAAAAATTTCCACGAGCAGGGTTTGAACCTGCACCCTTCTGACATTCCGGGTCAGGTGCTCTTCCAATTGAGCTATCGTGGTTCTAACCAGCCCGCCGAAATTATTCAACACTATTTACTTTTTACTTTGAAAGCCAAAGGCGCCCATTCAAAAATGGAAATTTTTTCAACATTTGTGTTTTTGTAATTTGTTAGCAACAAAAATTGCGTTAAAAATTATATAAACATTTAGGACTAACTTATTAGCTATTGAACGTTTTAGCAGATTTACAGTTAAATAAAATAGACGAAATTGACGGATTGTCTTATCTAATTATTATTTGTGGTCAGACATTGTTCATGTTGACAATAAAGTATTTACAACAATTATATCAAAACGCTTTCTCAAACCGTAAATGTTTTTGGTTCGCCCAAGAAACCATTTATAAGACGCAACAAGTGGTCCTCAGTCTACAGGTGCTCCCCCAGCCCCCCCGTCCCCCCTTTATTAGCCTCGTCTCGGGTAATCATACGGGGTTGAGATTGATTGGTTTAGAAACACTGTCTCGAGAACTTTGCTGAGCTTTTAAAGATGGTATAGACTAGCGAGGCAAACTGATGCATTTTCAATTCTTTCTCCGAGTTGCACACATAAAAATAAGTCTTAAATTGAATGACATTCATCATCATCATCATTATCATCATCTCAGCCAAAAGACGTCCACTGCTGGAAAAAAGCTTCCCCCAACGATCTCCACACCGACCGGTTTTGTGCTGCGGGGATGCGGCACCCAGGCGATTACCGACCTTCACCAGATCGTCGGTCCTCCTTGTTGAGGGCCTGCCTACACTGCGTTTTCTGGTACGCAGTCGTCACTCCAGAACTGTTCCGCCCCAGCAGCCATATCAGGCCTTGGTGACTTTGTAAAAAAAGTATTGTAGTTTTTCAGTTACTTTGAGTACTCACAAACAGACATTACAATATATAGGACAATGAAATTACAGTCCAAGGGCGCTGCTTCAGTCAAAAATAATTAACGTGTACAGTCGACGTCGAAATGTTAGAAACACAAACGTGATCAAAAAAGGAAACAAAAGCGAATTTTAAAAAAGATAATTTGTTTATTAAACACGCGAGAAGATCCGTATCAGTAAATTGTTCATAATTGTCAATCTTTGCCATTTACACCAATACAAGTGTTGTGATTGAATAACCAATTTCCTGCCATATAACTGTAACAGCCTTTAACACCTGCAAATCTATATGCGAATGTATAATTCCACCTTTTCCGACCAAATTGACAAGAAGCGGCCGCACCAGGGTCCGAACCTGCAATCACGCGCAATTCGCCCCCTTTACTGCGAGTAATGACGGCGCGGGCGCACACGTGTCTTTAATGATGCTTAAACAATAGCTATGCGGGAAGCAGGCAGGCATGGATTACAAGACTTAGGTAGTTTGAATACCAAAATTTTATCTTCTATGAGGTTAGAATCTAAAAGAAATTCTGATAATGCATTTGTGAACCCCACTGGTGTTGATTCCTGATACATTTAAGTGAGTGCTTTAAATCAGAATAACACTGTGGAATTTTTTGAGAACAGCGTTTATATGTACCATTCGAAAACTGTGAGTTCACAAAATCTATTTAATTTTTAAGGATCTTTTTACGAAGCGCCTCGGTAGCCTAGTGGCACAGCATTCGGCCCGATACCCGAAGGTCCCGGGTTCAATTCCCAGGTCGGGCAAAGTGTGTTTCGGATGTTTTCGATGCATAGCCCGGGTTTGTGATCGCCGACCCGCATTTGGCAAGCGTGGTGATTAAACCAATACCTATCAATTGTAGCGATGACTTGATTTCAATGATGGAGGCCTTTGCCCAGCAGTGGGACGGTTATGTAGGCTAGAAACAAAATACAGATGTAAGTACTCGCGCTTATTTCACATTTCATTATACACTACAATATAAACACTTTGTAGGGTTAGTAGTTACAATAAAAAGCAATATTAGAAAACAATATCAATAGTTCTATTTAATTTCAGCACCAACCGCAAGACCGCTAGAAATGGCGCTATTTCCAAAATGTCACGCGAGCGATGACTTATTAGCACTCGTGATAGTTCACTACGCCATTTAATGTAAACATTGTGAAGCAAAGACTGAGACGTCAGCCTTTATGATTACCATTTGGACTGAGTCGTAGGGTTTAATGAGGTTGTGTCAGACGATAAATGATTGACAAAGTTCAGTATCGCTCTGAAATGTGAGGTCTCTATTGTGTCGGTGCTATCGGGGCAGGATCTCAGTGTGCTGTGTTAAACCTAAATGTCATAAGACAGTCATATAATAAAATTAACGAGTTTATTTATTCGAAAGGTATTGACTCGGCTTTTTTAAAGTACACTTATATTATGTGTTTAAACTATTCAGTTTAAAGCTTTTAAGAATAAAATTAAGAATGAGGAACATGAAAGTTGTGTCTTGCGCCGTTGCGGTGCTGAAAACAAACACCACCACAACGACGCTGGTATTCTGACAGAGCCCATTTTTCATTTCATTTCATCATATTATATACTTATAGCCTTATCGTCACTGTCTTATATCTTGTGCTGTAAAAAGCAAACCGTCCCTATCGTTACGGGATAAAATTAATAAATGAATATAAAATAAATCACCATCATCATCATTATCATCATCATCATCATCATCATCACCATCACCACCATCATCACCATCATCATCATCATCTAAGCCAAAAGACGTCCACTGCTGGACAAAGGCCTCCCCCAAGGATCTCCACAACGACCGGTTTTGTGATGCTCGCATCCAGCGGCTTCCCGCGACCTTCACCAGATCGTCGGTCCACCTTGTTGGAGGCCTGCCCACACTGCGCTTTCCAGTTTCGCGGTCGCCACTCAAGGATTATAACACTATAAAAAGACTATAAAATAAATAAATAAAAATAAACTAGTTTTCTACTGAGTTTAATTGGTTGTATTGTAGGGTTTGTTTTAAGTCCACCTGGCCAGCTACCACCATCTTATCTAATTATGTCGCCACAACAACATGTTAGTAGCATTTTTGTATTCCGACAGTTAAAGATAAGATGATGATGATGTCCTCCTAGACGTATCCGTCGACGGCGACACCCTTAGCTAGTGTTAGCGTTAGCCTGGACCCTTGCATGGGCGCGAGCGTGACTTGCAAAACCAAATTTTGTTTTGAACGTCCTGTTACAGGAAGCACAATAGAGAGACCCACTTGCATCATATGTATAGTTGTAGGAGGGCTTGGGTCGAGTTTTTCGAATCTGGCGTTTGGCGTCAAGATCTTCAAGATCTTAAAGATAAGATAGCCAGTCCCTCAGTAGTTTTTAGTAGTATTCCGTGCGAAGTGCACTTCCAGCGACCTCATCACCACTTAATATCAGGTGAGATGAAGACCGAGTGCCACCCGTATATAATAAAAAGACGGTGTTTATCCTCATTTCTCGCCAATGGTAAGTTAACGGAAGCCTCCGTCTGAAAGCAGGTAATGCTATCTCCGTAAGAGGCGATAACTCTCAACTATCAAACATTTATTACGGCCCCAGATAACGTCATTAATAGAAACGCGGGCTATCTCGCCGCATAACTCCTCATTGCCCAATCTTATCCGGGAATTAACCCTGTGCACCACTCACTGGTTGCTTTATAGTTTTCGCTGCGGCGCGCCGGCGCTGGCGCGGCGCAACGAAATCTGCGGTCGTTCGTCACAGAGAGACAAGCAGGGGTGGTCAACCCAAGGTTTTTATTTGGATGGACAAAAAATAACAGAGTCTTTTTAGACGGTTTTGAAATAGTGTTGACAATGTTTACACGACCAGAGTCGAACCAGTATACCTACTTACCTTCTGGCAATTCGGACCGACCCAATCATAGGTTATCATGTTTGATTTCGACTTTAAATTAGGTAAGTACTAAAGTGTTAAAACAAACAACCTGATTGCAAGAAAGTTAAAATTAGTTTATGTATACAGATATTCGGGTTTTCCGCCTATGGTCAAACGTGCGATTCGTCAAAATATCCTTTTTGTCAAAGGCTCGTTTGGTCAAATTAAGTTTGTCAAAAGTGCAATTCGATACTTATGGAAGGTAAAGTATAGCCTATAAACCGTACCACTAATAATAATAATAAAAATATTTATTTTCTCCTATTACACAGTAATCTTCGACTATTTATATTAGTGTCAAATATCCCTATAACTAGGTAAACCCTGTGCGTAGGACACCAGGACTGCTGGGCTAAGCCCTCAATTATTGCAATCAAGCATCGCTACTATTTATGGGAATTGGCACAATCACCAAGCTTGATACCTATCGCGGAATAGTGATTACAACCCGAAAAAACCGAAACATACTTTGGCATCGAACCCAGGACCTACGTAAATCGTGCCATGCGTTCTTTCACTCAACCGTGAGACGTTACTTGCGCCATTAAAGTATCGCTACAGACAACCCTACGCCGCGCACCTGTTCCTCTAAGTCGCGACCCCTCTTGCAGCCGGCAGGCCTATGCGTCTTGGTGCCGGCAGCGATAGCCGAGAGTTATGGCCGCTACATCTGAGTGTTACAGCACGTGACCTATACTAGCTAGTCTAGCTACCTATCTATACCTATGCGCGGCGTGAAACAACTGCGGGTCGGCCAGATGAGCACGCCTAGTGAGGTACAACAATACTGCGCCATTAGGAGTCTTCGCTGGACTCCACTTCTGCTTAACATGAGTTGGAGTCATTCTTCTACTCACCAATAAATTCAGAAGAAAAACCAAAACGTCGGGTGTAGAGAGATAACTGATAAAGCGCCAAAGGGTACTCATTAGCATTCATAGTTTTAACTTTAAAATTAATTCCCATGAATGCCTTATTGGCGCTTTAGCAGTTTTCTATTTCTACCAACGAAAAATACCACAAATCTTTTAAGCAAGACTAAATAACACTTAAGTGACATTCGTAACCTCCATAACCATGATCATCATCATCTTCATCAGCTCATTTTTATGTCCCCAGGGGCACGAGCCTTCCCTATGGATAGATAGGGAGAACGGGCTATAAACCACCACGCGGGCCCAGTGCGAATTGGTGGTTGTTAACGAATGCTAATGCAGCCGGGACCAATGGCTTTACGTGCCTTCCGAAGCACGCAAGAGCTCGAAATGATACATTTTCGGTCACCCATCCGATGACCGTAACATAACCATAAAAATTGAGAAAGCCATTTATTTCATTAATACATTAGACGTTAAATATAAAAGGGATTCTGACTATGTTTCTTGTTGTGTTTGTGTATTCTTATAAAAGTCCGGGCATTCGGTGTAGGTCGATTTGGAAATCTTCTTACGTATTCTCTAACAGCAGCATTGGCATTTCCGTTGCACAATCCGTACACGAAATGGATATCGGCGAGGTGTTGACTTGAGTAGTAACCGTCTTCCATTGTAACTAACAAGAAATGTTCAACAACAAAATAAAAACGTAACAAAAGTTCAACAATAACAACAAAACTATGTGGTAGATTTTAAAACAGCAAGTAGTGTAATCACAACGCGGAGCGAGGGACGACTGACCTGACAAGCCCGTAACAACTGACGTTTCAGCTGGCATTCTTTTGTTTTTTTTTTTACCTGCTCCTGTCCCCGACCCACCGATAAGGAAGTTGAGTTTGCTATGGCGATGAAGGACGCGCTTTTAAGAGGGTCATATTCAGACTGTTGTAAAACCTAAACTATCTGAGTTAGGTCTAATATTTTAGTGTCTGCCTTTAGCACATACCTTGTACTACTTATTTAAAACATAAAAAATGTAGTTCAATGACCTAATTTGTTTTTTAAAACATAATAACTAAAAAAAACTCGTTCTTTTGTTCTTTTTTTTTCATAAAAAAATTATGTTGTATTTTTATGAACTGTTGTGATAACATTCTTAGCATCAGTTCCTTACCTAGCTTTTTAGCTTTCTAATGACACCTCGTTTGTAAACGTAGGACCTCTAGAAGAGTAGATATGGTCAAACTTGTACGCACACCTACTTTTCGGTAAAATAAATAATTAAAAGTCTGCCATTTCATTATGGTTAGAGAAAACCTACATATAAGGGGTGCTTTATCAATAAAGTTGACCATATTTTATGATATTTAAAGCTCCGACACCGGTGACCGGACAGATTGTATATAAGATGTTCCGTTTATTGAGTAGTTTACAGTGCAGTTAGTGAGACACTTAAAGATATTGGTGTTAGTTAAAACATGTATTTAGAAACAAAACATAATTCCGTAAAATTCTATAAAGCTTTAAGGAATTCAACACACTCAAACAGCTGATCAAGCATTATGTGCGAAGTAAACCGTCGTAGCGTCGTAGTTCAAAAGATAACAATCCATTTAGTACGTCAAAAAGGCTATTGACTAACCTTGAAACCACTAACTCCGCCAAATATTAGCTCAATGCGAAGCGTAAGTAACTCGCAAGCCACTAAGCCAACGTTTAATATTGAACCGCTAAATATATTTGGCGCGACGGGTCTGAGGTGTAGCGTCTAGTCTTAAACTCCGCATTTCACGAAGTAAACACTATTGAGGGCGCCCGTCATCTCTCGCCTCTGTTATTGATAGAATTTATCAACGATCGAGCTTAGGGCGAGGGCTGTAACACGAGCGGAAGCGGGCTGTCGACCGTGCAGGGAAACTCTTAGAAGCCTTAGGAATGAATGGGACCATGTTTCAAACGTTTTAAAACTGAATTCGTTTTCTAATGGAACGCTATATACATCTCCCGGTGACGTCAGATACTTCAAATGGTTGTAAACCACAGAATAAATATCTAAGTCTACAATTACAATCAGTAGGGTTTTTAATCCAAAGTTTGTCCGTGGCCTAGTCTAGTACAGTGGTTTACCCCACCGACCGGACTCAGACTCAGAGGTCGGTGTTCTTGGTTTCATAGGTAAGGTAATAGGACTGTATAAGTCGGACCTTTAAGATTTTCCGTCTGGAGTAACACCTTTTTTAAGTATATCGGTATCACAACAATGTCAGTAGTTAGCATTGTTGTTTCGACAGATTTAAAATAACCATTCTCCATTAGTCAAAGATTTATGGGGTATGAGTACGTACCACTTTCCGACCTTATAATCTCATACCAAGTAAAAGCTATAATAAAAAATGACACATGGTAGGTTAAAACCGGAACTCACTAAAAGCATGTTTCTTTGGCATAACTCAGGGATTACCCCACAACCGGTCAACCCGAGCCGAGGCTCAAGCCTTTAGCGGCACCCTCAGGTATCCAAAACCATTCTCTCTAGAAAACTTTAAGCTTCTCGCCGCCCTTAAAAGTCTGGTGATGCTGAAATGTCCAGTGGCAATCAGCGAACTCTTAAAAAACAAAAACTCAGGGATGGCACAAAGACATAGATAACTATAACTATTCAAGTATCACCCAATCGAATACCCGCTCGCAACCACACCGCTCCCTCGCAGTCGTGCGGCGTCACGTCGCGTTACAGTCATAGTTCGAAGTTCGATACCTACCTGGGACAAACTCGCGGCCGCGCCTGTGCCTCCGAGGCTCCCGGCACAGGCCCCGGCGAGGACCCGATTACTGTGCGTCACCACAACTTTGAACCCAACACTAATCTAAGTTGGATTGGAATTGAAAGACGCGGACACGGGCTTGTCTCATGGGGACGGAGAGCTATGTTTTTTTTTAAAGAATTATGTATGAAAAAATACGGAAGGTAAGTGTTATTACATATAAGACAGAAAAGTTCACGGAAAATAGGAAAATCGTATCTATCTATAAAGTGTTACACAATAAACCTTTAAACTAGCGTAAATAATATGCCAGTGTAAGTCTGTAAATATAAGTCTAATAAATAACATTAAAAGTAAGACATTGTTTATGTGATTGTTGTTTCCACAATGTTATT
Organism: Eudonia lacustrata; assembly: GCA_947562085.1. NCBI lineage: Eukaryota > Metazoa > Arthropoda > Insecta > Lepidoptera > Crambidae > Eudonia > Eudonia lacustrata. Next base: position 25,007,171 of record OX387314.1, read on the forward strand.
TGTGTATGTACCAGAGTAAAACCTTTGAATTAAATATCTTTTGATATTTTTGTATAATATACATCGTTTGTGTTACTAACAAAAAACATTAACACAGCGATATACCTAATAATGAAATAAGTACCAGTTGAGGTACCAACCTAATAACCAGTTTGAGTTATCAAACATTAACAACAATTAAAAATCACCAATACAAGCACGCAGGAAGTACAACAACAGAACAACACAGAAAATCGATTTGTTTATAATACAACGGACAGACTGACTTAATTAAGGCGGGACGAACGGACGGACGTATAAACACGTCGCGCGCTCCCACGCGTCGCACTTATTTACTGCCCTTTTTAAATGTTACTACGACTTTTTACGACTTTCCGAACGTGCGTCGGGGCGCTAAGACGGAGCTTAGAAGGCGACCGGACGGCAAGCTTTACGGGCACGGCTATCGAACGCTTTGATGAAAAATGGTGGACGTCACGTTGCAAGGACGTTCTCGTATAGAGATGAAAGCGGGAATAGTAAAGTTGAGAATGACATAAAAAGCAGTTTTTCCTTTTTAGTTTTTAACCGACTTCAAAAAAAGAGGTTTCTCAATTCGACCGTATATATATATATTTTATGTGTGTTCGCGGATAACATCGTCGTTTGTGAATGTTCAGTTCGAAATAATAACTAATTAAGATTGAAGTTTTACATAGTAATACTACTACCTACTAGGCCGTCGTTTCCTCGTCCGAGAAGCATCCTTGTGAGGTCCACCCATTACTAAAAATCGTAAAATAAAAAAAAATTTCAACAAAAAAACCGACTTCAAAAAGCAGGAAACTAAAAAAAGTAAAAACAGCTCTAAAAACCAAGAAATAATATTGAAATCATATTAGTAATTACCTAGATACGCGCTATGAACGCGAAAGTGACAACTATAAAAGTTTAAATGAAACAAAATTGTCCCCCAGCCGACCATTAACCACCCGACTTCAATAGACCTTCTTTAAAACTGATGTGAAGTCGGTTTTTTTTTGATTGACTTGTTGATACCGTTTTAGTCGTTGATGTACTGTTTGCGGTCGGTTAATAAAAATAATCGTTATGAGGCCAGTGCTAAAGTTTGCGTCCCGCTAAATAAAGTATTTTTCAAAAGTTTTACTATAAAATATGCAACATCAGTTTCCAGAGCGCCGCAGATCAAATTTAGTCAGATACTAACGACAAACAGACGTTTATCAATTAATGCTTATATTTCCTTTTTTATTTAATCATTTTGCGCAATGCAATAATCTTTTTGTCGTTTTGTGACAACCTCTCTTGTATACTCATCAAAATAAAGCTAACTACATTTATACAATAGGCTAGTTACTACATAAATGAAATTCTCTCATCCCGCTTTGAATTTATTTTCATTTTTTTCGCAACGTATTTACTTTATTTATAATTATAAATAGTGGTACTTACAAACGTCTTTTAAATATTATTCTAAAATAGGTATATACATTTTACTATGCGTTAATCAATAAAGACATTAAATACAATTATAATTTACCAATTATTCCTAATTGTAAATAAAAATTACCTAAAACTCCATTCTGGTCTTTGAACCGTATCATCATCATCATCATCATCATCATCTCAGCCAAAAGAAGTCCACTGCTGGACAAAGGCCTCCCCCAAGGATATGAGGGGTATTTGCCGTAATCGCCACGATTGGCAGGCGGGTTGGCGATCGCAGTAAGTTAAGACTTAACCTCAGAGAGATGCTGCTGCCCATCCTCTGGAATGGTCCCTTAGTCGGCTTTTACGACACCCACAGGAAGAGATGGGGTGGTGCAATTCTTTATCCCCAGCACCACACAGGGACCGCAACCGTATCATACTAATATTATAAAGAAAGAAGGAAAGCTTTGTATTTTTGTATGTTTGCAACGAATAAACTCAAAAACTACTGGACTGATTTAAAAAAATCTTTCACCATTAGAATGTAGCATTCTAATGGTAAAAGATTTTTTTTTTTTTTTTTTAAAAAATCTTTCACCATTAGAATGCTACATTAGCAAGTAAGTAAGTTAGTATTCATAGTAACATAGGCTATATAAAAAAAAATGTCCACCCGCGCGAAGCTGGGACGGCCTGCTAGTTATTAATAAAGTAAAAAGCACCACCAATACGACACGTCTGAACTGAATGGTAAAAGCGGCATTTTACCCGCCCCCGTCTGTCGCATCAATCGGCCATGCGCTGCAGGTTGAATAGATGCGAGCATTAACATCAATCTCGGCGTCCCGCGTTCGCTTCCCGGGAACACACATGGCGCGGCACTTCCAACTGTTTTGGCTACCAAAATGGTGACAGAGTAATGGCATTCTTGAGTTGAACGTCCTCAAGTGGAAATAAACTATACTGTAGTAGCATTCCCCGTGGTTGTATCTCCTACTGAATCGTTTTTAAACTCATTAAAGGTAATCATACTTTCCTTCACTGAATTTTCTTATCCAATGACCCATGACTGTCCCACTATGGTTTTTAGAAATGAAAATAAATTATTAAAAACCCATCATTACTACCCCTATAGCTACGGAGGGGATGCAAATATTCCATGATTTTCTACATGTTAAGAAATTGTTTTACGAACTAAACTTTAAATTTAAAAAATAGTCTAAATCAAAGTCAGACTATTCATTTAACGTAGCAACACCATACCCACCACCCTAACCCGCTTGTTGTGGCGGCCGCCAACTATAATGTTGAAGGCCTTCCGCCAACAAGACGGTACACGTCTAGACGTCCTAAGCACGTCCTAAACGACCCCGCTGATCGCATAACAGTTGCGAACGCCCCCCCGATCCTCTAAATGACACTACACATTTACAGAATACACTAAACATGCACACTAATTTAGGCCCAAGACACCGTACTCGTAGAACAAGGGTACGAAGAACCGGTTCACACGCGCTCTACACTAGGTACAGACATGTACCTGGGCGCTTCTCTCCTCCTCCACGGCCCGGTCTACCCGAGCCGAGGTCCGTGCCTTTAGAGGCGCCCTCGCGTGGTTCCGCTCCCCGATCCGATCCGAACCCTTCGGAGACTCTGGTAGGGCACGGGGACGCGCACTTTTAAGTGTGCGATGCCGTACCCTCTAGAAATCCTCCGAAAGAGATTCGTTTCAACACGGCTTGTACCCTTTATGTACCTCGCCGCCCCCTGAGACCCCGGTGACGCTGAAAATGCCGTTCGAGGCAATCAGCAATCTCTCTCAAAAAAAAAAACATATGATGTGTTTCATAAGTTTGGATAACTTATGAAACACATCTGGATTTTAGTACAGAGACATGCATAAACGCCAGTTTCCAGTGAATAGTGAAGGGGGTGTCCACTTGCTACGCTCCTAAAATAATTCACTCGATCCTTCCACTCACTTCTGCTACATGCACGCCCATCTCTTGGTATCGGATATATACCTGATGAAATGAGTCACTTAACATTTCCTGTACCATTTGTTTCCGAGCCGATCTCGCCGTAGCGTATGCCCTACCACACGTCGCAAACCATTTTTGTCGATAGCGTATTGCGCTTGCCTCCTCGAATCGCCGATCACCCACACAACTCGCAACAGCTTTCGATCTTTCTCGAATAGATAACGAGTAGAGATAAACCCTATTCGATATTTATGCGATTGTTTCCGATTCTGTTGCCATCTCCCAATCGGTAACTCACGTCAGCAATAACAATTTATATCGATACGAAACTGTTATTGAATAGAGCATCGATACCGAAACCCAGAATCGAGCTAAGTGAATAACCGACAAAGTTCTATTTGCATTTAATTACAATTTGCAACTCTGCTGCCTGAGTGTTTGGGACGTCTTTAAGGTCCAAATTCCTTTACAGTTAGACTTTCGGAATTTGTTTTAAAATCTTCCAGTCGACGTTAATAGGTGTTATTTAAATAATCCATAGTAATATTTCGGTTGTGGTAATAAACATGTCGTGTTTGAAGAGTGTCGACCCCGCGTCTCGATCGTTAATCGTTGTTCGATCGATAATGACCTTATAATCGAATTAATAAGACCGATACAGCGGCACTCGGCGGGCCGGCACACCGTGAGTTACTCCGATCCGTTTCTATATCTCTCTTCTAATGGAATGAATATTCATTCGGATCGTTGGATCGGCTCTTTGTCTTTTGATATTGAATTTTAAGTGTTACTTGTGCGATATCGCTATTGTAAATATTTAAATAACTTTTAAATGATTGGTAAAAACTCAAGTTAGTTTCGTCTGAAGAATGTTGAATGTTCATTTATTAATTGTTAAATGTCACGTCGATATTACGTTTATTTTATTATGTATATTTGGGGTTACTACCTACACATAGAGATAAAAACCTTTTAGTAGGGAGCCCACATGACATGACATAGGTACTTGTCTGTATTTATAATAAATTAAATGATGATGGATTGTTATGTTTATCTGCTTGACGTTTAATTAACGTGGGTGCAATGCACTTAGTTGACAAAGAACACCTATCAATAATTTTGCTGTTCTTCGCGGAACCATAAAAACATTAAAATTATTTATAGACAATTCTGTGCGGCCAGCGCAGGCCGTCCGTAAAGTTTGCATAATTTCTTAATAGAGTGTCAAGACATTTCCCTAATTACAATATCCCGCTAATTGATACGTCGCACACATTTATAAAATGTGAAACATTTCGCGAGATTCCGTCCACCCGCATATATTAGATGGTTTCACGTCATTTCGCCGATAAACTTGACTAGAAATAGTTAGCTACCGTTACAACTATCTAGTTTCGGTGACATGAGCTTTTAAACATGGAGATCATAATATACCATAATGAGGCTTTGGATTCTTGTTGATTGGTTCACGCTGAGACGCGAATGTTCGGTCTGTCTCAAAAAATATATTCATTTCTTTAAATATTTAATTGAGTGCCGCAGTTTCTTGATATTATTTAATTATCGTTGAACACTCAACTACTGTATGATACACTAAAAGTTAAACTTAAAAATAACTGTGTTAATTTATTCGTTTCAAGGTTTATAATGAATAACCCTTGAAAGTTAAATAACTCTTGTAATTTTAGATAATTAGGAAATCTTTAATTTAACCCAAATTATTAATCTTTCGCTCGTTACAGTTTAGACAGGAAACATAATTATAAATCATGGATAAAACTTGATAAATTCTCACACTGAACCAACGAAATCAATCATTACAAATGTATGTCAATTACTTAAATATTCACTAATAAATTATTGACATTAAACATTTTGAGTTTCTAACTACATTACATTAGAAACATACATTACATTAAACAGATATAAATATCATCATATGATTAATAAAAACGAACGCTTCATATTTACCCTCTTTTTAATATAAAGTCGTTCTAATAAGTCAACTAGCCAAGCGACAGTGCAACTTCCACACAATTAATTTGAATGTTAATTAGCGACCAGTTTGTTAGCCATCATTATAATTATCAATCTCTAAGCGGCGGGTGTCACAGAATGTCCGCGGCGATGACGACTGTTTACCACTTTGTAATACCAATAAATCTATCACTGTCAACCAAAAACGAATTAAGTTTTATGCCATACTATAGTTATTTATTTTTCATTACTTTAAATAAGTTAAATTAGCTTATCGTCACTGACTGGGTTCCGTGTGATGGACACCGGAGATGTGGCCGGCCAAAGTGGAGATGGAGATGGACTTGACCTCTTTATGTCGGGGTGGTATAAGGTGGCCCGGAATAGATACAAGGAGACGCAGAAGTGAGGCCACTGCTCAACAGTGCGATACAAAAAAGGCAAACAAACAGATATACAAGAATAGTTCTTACCAGCACAAAAGTTGAGCACTAACCCCCTTATTCATAAAAACTATTTAAGCATTATTTAATTAATCATTGTTTTGTCTCTTTTTCTCAAATTCAAAATGACGTTTGTGTGACGTTGACAAAACAATATTTAACTAATTAATCCTCTAATAGTTTTTATGAATAAGGGGGTAAGTTTTTATCTCATTTTGATGGTAAATGGCATTTTTTATAGCTATGTACATAGCTATAAGAAATAATTGAAAGTAAATAAAATTCGAGATTCTTCTGGAGAGTGTTTCTTTATGTTATTACCGTAAATATACTTTTTGTTGTAAAAAAAAAACAACATTTGTGTCTTCTACGTTTACTACAACGTATCGTAACGTTTACGTTAAATAACGTCATGTTTAGTGACCTTTAATTAACACTTTTCTTATCTTCTAAATGAGTTACATTATCTAGCTAGCTTAAGGTATTAGTATTATATTAGTACTAGTAACTAGTATTAAAATACAATACAATAATAAAAAATTCAAACATTTTTTCATCTGTCTTCTCATTCATTGTGAAATCGATTGAACTCACAAGATTTCTACATGACTCATACTATATTATGACAGGGAAGGAATGAACACGCCAAATGATGTTTGTCATCGAAAATATGAGCCAACACCGTTTTGATTTGCGCGTGATCCGTTAATACTTGCGCCCGCGCCGCCGACAGCAACATGTATCACCGAGTATATTAGTCGCAGAGACCGTACATATTTCATGTGGCACACAGTAAATTGAGAGAATCATATGTAACACACCTGATTGCATTAAATTTCAATTGAAAATTCTGTTTTGGTACATTTGTCAACGCATTAAATTATAGTAGAAGTATTATACTTTTGTAGATTAAAGATTGAAAATAGAATAATAGAATCTACTGCCTTTCGTAATTCAGGCGAAAGTTTTTGAAGACTTTTTTCAAAAAGGTACTTTTTTACGGTGTACAAGTTAAAAATTAATTATGATTTATAGACACGTAATCATTTAAAATCATTATCAGTTTAAGTTGAATGTGTTTTTTCTATTGTATGCCCGTTAAGGGTAACTATGTTCTTACTTTAATGCAATGTAACCTAGCATACAAAAATGTAACAGTAACGCAGTAAATTTTTATTCTATTCTTGCGCGAACGAATTAAAATAGCAAATATCAATTTAAATATAAAAATGTGGTCTAGCCTTACGGCTAGAAAGATTTCAGTGACATATAATGAAGAATTATAGTACTATACATAAAAAGATTTTTAAATATTTGTTTGTTTGGTGTTACCGTTTTAATACTGAAACTTAGTAAACAGGTAATGATCTTAAAACTCGCTGAAAGTTGCGATTCGTATTTTAAGATAAAACTTAATATCAAAAGAGAACTACTCAGTCTCAAAAACATCAGTGATCCTAAAATCGAAGAAAACTGCCTGCAGAGTCGCGTACTACAAATCTCTCGTCTCAACACAAAAACCGTGCAAAACTTATCAGACACAAAGAAAATTGTCATTCAAAATGCGGTGGAGATTCTCCCAAAGTTTGTGTCTCGGGGAGGTCGTGGCCCCTCTGTAGCCGACCCCGTCTGTAGCCGGTCCAAAAGAGCGGTCACTATTAAGCTATTGCAAAGGAAAATCTAAACCGGAGCAATTACTCAATTTTAGCTTAGTATTATAGCTTCTAGAAAGTAGAGACTTTTTGACACTAATGAACCTAGGTATAAAGACAAAGAGTCTCTAGGTACCGAGGTATACAGAGACCCTTATCTAATATATATACCAATAATGAACCTAGCTATATAGAGAATAGTCTCTACTATATAGAGTATCTTCTCTTATACCTAGGTTCATTAGTGTAGTAACGTCAATTAACGTTAATAGTATTTTAACTTAACTAAACTTTTTATTTCATTGTAAATAATCATCATATTTGTTGACAATATACAGACAATACTACACTATTGCATACTTATCTTATTGTTAGTATTAATTACTATAGTTTGACTTTGTTTTTCTTAATCAATTTTTGACTTTTGTTAGAGTACTGTAGTGGCACTATATGACATTGTGGAAATTGAAACTTTTACCTGATACATCAGGTAAAAGTTTGATAACTTAGATTTTTTTATTTTCATTTTTTACATGTTGTGGTTGTCTTCTATATTTTTTGTGTTAATTTGTGATGGAAAGTGTCCTGCTATGATAGGGCATTTTCCAATATTTTTTTGACGCTGTAAGGGAGAAAAGAGCTGGACACTTGCTGAGTTTCTTGCCGGTTCTTCTCAGTACAAGATCTCCCGCCCAGAGTAGACTTACGAACCGATGGCATAGCGACATTCACTAGAGCTACTTGTAGCATAAACTGAATAAATGATTTTTGAATTTGAATTTGAATAAATGTCTTTTAACCACCTATGTGGCCTGGTGGTGGTTACACCAGCTGTTTCCTAATTAGAATTCCAGTTGGTAAACATATTGTCCATGGTTTGTTTGGCAGTAGTCTTGCTTAACGTCCGCCGCTAGCTGCCACTATCCTATCTAATGAAAAGATACATTTTATCTTTAATCCCGTATTCTTAATTTAAGAAGACAATCGTCAACGTCCTTTAGGCACAAAGCGGTGCCATTTTCTAAACTCACAATAGACCTTAAAATTAAAACAACAACAAAAATACACTATGATACATAAATAATAAATATATTTTTTACTAGCGGCCGATCGCGGTTTCACCCACGTGGTTGTCGTTCTCGTGAGAATATCTCGATAAAATCCTATCCTATGTGTTATTCCAGGTTATAAACTATCTGTATGCCGAATTTCATCCAAATCCATCCATCCGTTGCAGCGTGAAGAAGCAACAAATATACGAACATACACACAAACTTTCGCATTTATAATATTAGTAGGATAGTAGGATTGATTTTCTTTGTACAAACATGACTTAAAATCTAGCGCTTAGCTGCCTATTTGACAGTTTAATGCTCCATGTTTGTGAGAGACTAGTGCCTGAGGGAGGTTCCAAAAAAGAATCTGTAATCGCAGGAAACCAGACCAACATACATTCATAATTATTCATTTTGTATTTATTACAATTTGTTGATTTGACACTTATTCTTCGAGAAATTTCAGTGTCAAACTAGTAACGAATAGAATATAGGTAAACAGATTTAAAAATGACACCGTAAGAGCCAAAACTCGTAGTTTTCGGCACAGTTAAGTGCTTATCTACAATGTCATAAAGAAACACGTCGATCGTTATAAGTTCTGAGGCTAATTCCTGGCGAAAGTCAGCCATCTGCGTAATCAGGTGGTCATGTTACACGAGTCACTGCTACCTTACCAAGGGGGCAGCCACACTGGCATCAATGAACTCAACCTCAAGAGTAAAACACACCCTTCCGACAGACAGATAGACATGTAGGACAGACAACAGGGCCGCAAGTCTACTAATTAAATAATATCTCAATAGCGCAAGATAAGATAAGCCTAGATACAAAAACTTTAAAATTTGAAAAAGTGTTGAAAAACCGTTCGTGAATATTTTTCAACACTTCAAATTAATTTATTTTAGGGTAGACATACAACAATAACACATAACACATATAAATCTTTTGTGCGTGTGTATGTTAATGAACTCCTTCTAAACAGCTGGACCGATTTGGATGAAATTTTCTGTGTTCAAGTGGATTCGAGAATGGTTTAGATTTACAATTGGAACCGGTAGGTGGCGCTGCTATAGAGATCCATCATGGGGTACGGGTGTTCTTAAGCGGACGAATGGTTTGTTTGTTTTGTTGTCATGGAAACTGTCAAAGCGGTACGTAGTCCGCCGGTCAGCTAGTACAACATGAAATACCTAAGCTAAGCAAAAAAGATTGCTTGTATCTTACGTACGTTTGAACATTGGTGGTTGTTAACGACTGCTAATGCAGCCGGAGCCAAATGCATTATGTTGGGCTTTATGTTGTGTTTTGCCTTCTGAGGCACGAAGAACCTCGTAATATGAATTTGAATGAAATTTTTTTGGTCAGATCGTCCGATGGCCGGCCTTTGCGCAAGTTGCTTGACATTTGCAATGACAGACCGGGCGTGATAACCACTGCACCACTTTTTTACCCGACTGCGTCAGGTCCGGTATGCTGAAATCCTGCTCGTGGAAATTTTTTTCAACATTAGTGTTTTTGTAATTTGTTCGCAACAAATTTTGTGTTTAAGATCCCAGAATTCAATTTGAGCAAAGTTGAATACAACGTGAAATATTTCTAAATACATTGAATATTGATAGTTGTCGCAGACGGGGACAATCATCAACCAAGCGGCCGTGGCTAGCTCAATTATATCCGCACTCTCTTTGTTGCATTCAACTTTGCTCAAATTGAATTCTGGGTTCTTAGAGCTTGTTTTTTTCTTTTCAGTTTTTTCTTTTTGCAGTTATTTTTGATGTAGTTGTTTTAGGAGTCGGGTTTTTTGTTTTTTTTTTTACAGTTATATTATAACGGATTTAACACCTAATTGGCTCTGTAACCTCGCCCTTACTCGGCGTGTATCAGATTTCATTCATAAGTGTCGCTAAGCAGGATGCGGCTCTCGTTTCGAGGACGGCTTTATAATGTACTGGACATATACCACGACACAATCACACGCGATATTGAACCGTGTCAATGGGGGTATAGATGTTAAAATTATCAGGTCGACAGGCTTAAATGCCGGTGGGCTATCTATCACTGATTTCAGAGAATTGAAAACACAAAAAACAGGTAGCCTAATGGGACCAATGTTCGACACTTTAAGGCCAGTTTTCGACACAACTTTCGTCACCAAACAATAACAAAGATTGAAATGAAACAACTTTTACGGGTTTAATACTCGCGTTTCTTTTACACATTACTTTTAATTAATGTTAATCGTGACGTTTCGAACCATTTGCAGGGTCCATGGTCATAGGGAGGCTGAGGTGTTGGTCGTCTCATAATTAGTTAGTAGCTTGTATCTATACCCTCATTTCAATTTAATCAGGTGCGTTCCATTTTAGCCAGAAAGAGCTTACAGTGTCTTTTGGTCTGGCAGTATGGTGTTGGGGCTAGGATTTGATATTTTGTATGATGAGATCCCAGGCTGGTGGTTGATTCCAACCATCTTTTCTATTGAAATTGGGATGTTTTTAATTGCAATAGCCTCGCCCTCGCGTATCATCCTAGGGATGTCTCGTTGTTCTCTAGCGAGTATTTGTGGTTTATCAAATTTGATGTAATGGTTGGGCCCCTAGGGTATGTCTCTTAGAAAACAATAACATAGATTTTCATTGATTTTTTGTTTATGCTACGGGATGTTATTGTTGCCTTAAGACTAAAAACCAGTTGTTGACCCCTATTTTTAATGGTTAAGGGAAAAACCGGACAAGTGGGAGTCAGACTCGCCCACCGAGGGTTCCGTACAAATTTATATGGGTACATTGTGTACTTCGTGGAATAGAAAATTAATAATTTTAAAATTTTATTTGAAGCACACCTATGGGTGTGTTTCGTGGAATACTTTAGGTGTGCTTCGTCTGGGTGTGCTTCGTTTGGGTGTGCTTCGTGGAATACCTCCCTATTGAAGCTTGGAACGCCATAGGTATGTGAATGTTTACCTATCACTATTTATATAGAAGTTTGATGTCGCAGTGGTTTAAGCGTCCGGTCTGCGATTAGTAAAGTTAAGCAAAAATTACTAAAATTTTGTTTGAATTAAGTAATGATGCACTCATTTTATAAAAATATCTTAAAATAAAAAAACACAAATGTTGAAAAAATTTCCACGAGCAAATGTTAATGACGGTAGTAGTACATTGAATGGGCGCCTTTGGCTTTCAAATTAAAAAGTAAATAGTGTTGAATAATTTCGGCGGGCTGGTTAGAACCACGATAGCTCAATTGGAAGAGCACCTGACCCGGTATGTCAGAAGGGTGCGGGTTCAAATCCTGCTCGTGGAAAATTTTTCAACATTTGTGTTTTTGTAATTTGTTCGCAACAAAATTTGCGTAAAAATTATATAAACATTTTATCTTAAAATATCTTCATAGATTCACAGTATTTTTATATACTTAAATATGCCTAAAATGCAGAAGAAACAGAAATTCTTCTACTAATCAAAATACTATGAGTATGGTAGTCTATTCTACCAATGCCACGGTTGGTTTCAACCTCAGAACAATAACTAAAGCTATCTGAAGTAACGTAATTTCAATTACATTAACTACCATAACATAAAGTCAATTAATGTTACTATAGGTAGATTGAAAGCTGCTAAAATTAAAAAAATACATTAAAACTTCAATCTTTCGTTAATCTATTGACAATGTGCCACTGGCGTGTGGGGCCACGTTTACGAGCGACGTTAACTGCAGTTATTTACTTGTTTATCGACAGGCGAACGCGCATCGCGTCCTGTGACCTCCCTAAATCTATTTTATTAATATATAATAGGCAGTTTTTATAGGAGCCCGGCAATTAACGACGTGTGTGTCAAAGATGTAAAACGGTCATAAATTTGGAATGTAAGGAGAGTTCATATAAACATTCGAAAAGGCAGATTTATAGACAATTTTACAGTAAATTTTCCTAGCTGTGATTTTCAAAACTTATAAATTTAGCATTAACTAAGAGAGGAATTATTTAAATTTAATACAAATTACAGTGACATTGAAATTAGCTATCGTCGAGATAGCTAACACTCTAAAGAAGACAATGAAGATATCATTAAAAAAAAATCCATTAACTTTTATATATACAGAAAAAAATGCTCGCAAAATAACATTCATTTTACCCGAAAAAAAATCCGTCCCCATTCTACTAAGTCCACTAAAACAAGACTGACGAGAATAAATCACAATATTATTCGGAGGAAAACAGAACTTTCCCCGCCAAATAGATCGGCCAGTGTGTCAGCCCTAATGAATAGCCCAAATCGCCTTGTAAAAGTTTACGACTGATAAAATCAGTTATAAAACTCTATGAAGTCGTAAATTCAGCGGCGATCGGGAGCGTTTAAAGACGGCAGCCATTCGGTACTCCATAAATCAGAGTTCGGCATTTTTCGGGCCTATTCGGCCGCGATCGTAAAGATTAACCGCCCTGTGTTTGTAAACACTACTTTTATGCGGAGTCGACCAGTTTTTTTTCGCCTTTTTTGACTGTTTTATGAAGGTTTTACGGCCTTACATTGGCATTTCGCTCGGTGATAAAGCTTGATTGATTTCGCTTATTGCCGGGTAGTGTCTGTCGGCTTATTAGGTACAATTATTGAATGTTGATTACGATTGATGGTTATTGCAGTGTACTGGAGCTGGATACTAAAACGGTTCAAATAATATGTCGAAACTTTTCTTTTAGTATTATTACCAAAGAAAATGCACAGACGTGCTTGACATGCAACTAAACTACTTTCATTGTTGTTAAACTGTTTTTCGTTAACAAGTCATAAATAAACGTTGTGTCTCCATTTCTAAAGAATAATAATTACGAATAACAAGACTGTAAAAAAATATATTAACAAAGCTAATGCCGAACAGATAACACTGACACTAACCGTTGAAGCAGTTAAATCATCGACACTTTTATAATGTGACCACATAATAATACTCTTCGTTAAAATTTTTTTCTTAACCCTTCACTCACAATGCCGCTCCCAAATCCTATTTGCCACAAACAATCAACCAGTGGTTAACCATGAAGGGTTGCAATAAAAACTTAAGACGAGGAGCCAGAGTTGTAAAACAATAAAACCTTGGCCTTTAAGGCCTCCGCTGTTTGGACTACGATTGTTACCGAACGCGTAAAAACGGGTTGTAAAATCTTCAGGTTGTCCGTAACAGAGAAATGTAATACTGCGACCGACGATTGATTTATTAACTTCGCGTATATTTGTAGTGCTTTTCTACAATAATTGGTAGATAATACAAAAAAAAATGCAATTTATTTAACACTATGGATAAATCGTTCTTTCGGAAACATTCAATCAGTCTTAAAAAATGTTATATGTTAGTTCTTTGCTAGCGATGTTATAATATACACCATTGCTGCTAATATCAAGGGTTCATAAATAAAACTAGCATAACCTAAACTTGTCTCATTAAAACTGGTATCATTTACAGCTCACATCAAAGACAGTCTGCCACAAGTCAGACTGGTACCCGCCAATTCCTAACAAAGCGTAACAATTGACACAAATAACTCCACAAGTACGGCACAATGGCTACCTGAGTAGTGGCAGGGAAAGGACTATAATCACCATATCAGGCCCCACACAAAGGACGGGAAAGCTACTAAATCAGCCGGTAATGGCTCATAAATTAGGCAAAACTATGGACTTTTATTTGGTGACGTCACGCTGATTAAAACACAGCTGTCGAGGGAGTGACACAAAAAAATGTAGATTTATTTTTGCTATATAGAAGAGTTTACTTGGAATAGGAAGATAACTATATTTTCTATTACGAGTAGAAGTTTAAACTTAAGGCAATAATTAATTGCGTTGACTTTTATCTTTTTTTTAGTGTTAATTGCTATACTTAGATGTCACTACTGCCGCTAAAAAGCAGTCAAAATCAAAGTAGTGAAAAAATGCAGTGCTTACGGCAGCCTTCCTGTAATGGTCAGTGCAGCTGCCCGGCTACGGAAGACCCAGGTTCGACTCCTGGCTGGGTCCGATGGGCATTTCATTTTTTCACTATATTTTATAATTATTTATTTTTTTATAGTTTGTCTTCATTTTATCTAGTCCTTCTTAAAGAAGAAACAAAAGGCTATAAACAATTAACGATAAAATAACATCGTACTTTTCCAAATCAATTATCGAAGTTACATGTAAAACTACGTTTATTAAACTGTGACGATAACCTCAATGTATATTCATGTATACAAATACTTAAGTACAAAGTGATAAACTTGCAATAGGCATTACTTCCCTAAAACAGGGGTCGTAAATCCATGTAGTCCGGCTGTCGCCAATGTGCCAGTGCTGATAATTACAACCCTCTACTAAGAGATTAAAAACCTCAAACTGCGACTATGTTCCGTGAGGCCATTAAAGCGGCGGGCAAGATTCGCCTATGAGAGTGCGTGGACATGCTAGATGAGTTATCTTTCAAAAAAAGGTAACATCTTCTGCCGACTCTACTGCTGTCAATGAATAGATGCCATATTTTCTTTCGTCTTTTCAAATAAAATTTATATATAGTGGTTATGAAACTGATAAGACAATTTTTCTTTCATTGCATTAGAAGTTTTAAATACAGTAAAATGATTAATAAATTAAGAAAATCTTGCTAGGTAAGTAAATAAATGACGTGACAATAAATGTTATTGTTATTTTAGGTATATTAATTAAGAAAAAAGTTTTTTGACTGGCTTACGTCAACAATGTCAGTCAACGGCTCACAGTCTGTACGATAGTTTGATCGATCAGCAAATCGCTGTTTTCACAGCCCGCCTCTACCAGACCCGCCCTGAGCTTTTACACCCATTACAACTGACAAAAACGCGTATAATAGCAAAAATAAATATTATTTATCGCTTCACGGTGCCTTAGTTTCGTACAAAAAGACCTATGAGTTATTACGCCATATTACATTTGCGTTTTGTACACTGCTTTTTTCTATGGCCGTAACTTTATATTTATTGCGCGTTTTAGTTGAATATTCAGGGTTGTCACGTCACGCTGCCGCTTTCAATTGCTGCACAAATTAACTCTGGCCCATCCCTGGTGCTGACCCTCACGATTTTAAACCTTAACACCCTAAACATAACACGAGTGGCGTGGTTATGTGACCGCAAATATTAAATTGTGGGTTTCTTCATAAAAACTAGTGTCAGAGGTAAAACTGGGTGTCTATTTAGAGATGGATTCGATTAAACGGATTGGGATTTAGTGGTCGTGTAATTGCGATGGAATATTGTGGGAACAGATTGCTGACAGCCTCGTTGTAATTAATAAAACTGAATATTAACAAATCTCTGTTGAGCAATAAATAACAGTGCTTCAATTAAAGACGAACTCGTTAATAGTAAGGTATGTATACCTACAGGCTTAAAAATAATTAACCGAAATAAAAAAACAATAGTTATTTTTTTTTAAATTGGATAATCTACACTTATATATAGTAAAAACGAAATAATAGTCACGTATGATTAATTGACTGATCCCATATCTCAGGAAAACTATAAAGCCTATTTTTTTTTAATTTAACCTGTATTCTTATACGTATACATCCGCTTAGAAATAGAAACAATAAAACTTATGCATATATAAAAATATGGATTTTTTACAAATACAGGCTAAAAAGTATCCCTTTAATTGCACACAAAAAATACAGATGCAGACAAATTGACGAAGATATATAGTACAAAAAAGGCGGCCTTATTGCTCACAAGCAATCACTACTGAATAGTGAATATTCAATGACTCTGCTCCACCTGTAGAAGCAGAAGCGGAGTCCAGATGCGAGAAGACACCACTCCGCTCGGTCACGATATGACCTATAGCTAGTGACGTCACCGTCACTGAGTTACGGCTTGGGGCTTAAGGTTGTTGGCTGTTGACGTTAGTAACTGAAGGCTTAAGGTTGTACTGACCGTTATCGTTGGTGCTGAGCCAGCGGTAGGAGGGTCGCGGCTGCTGCTTGGAGCGCATCTCTACACGGCGGCCGCATGGGCGCTCGCTCTCATCTGCAAAATAAAGTAAAAATACCGTATATATAATCTGACAAAAAATATACAAACATAAGAATTATTTTTTCGAGAAATTAGGCCGCAGTTATGTCCTCTATACAATTATAGATGTTGAAAGGACTAAAGAAAACATAGCACAAAACGTTTCAAATTTGACCCGTTAATTAAAGTTTACTTGACCCGAAAGTTAAAGTAAAAAAAAGTATTTCAACTGGAGGTATGTTTCAAGGAGTCAAAGAACTAACACACACACTGACAAAAATATTTATCATAAAGTTTTCCTTTACTCTGCAACTTAATGAATACCAAGTAAACAAAATCATGGCACTTAAAATGATTCGGTCGAATGTCGAGACCAATCACTTCTCGAAATCGATGAGTTTCACGTCAAGAATCCGACTCACATACATACATACAAATAATATATAAACGATAAATTTAAAAAAAAAAGGAACCGTCATTTATATGAACCGAGAGACGACATGATATGAAATACAACTTTAGCTGTACCATACAAGTAAAGGATTTCAAACTTTAAGCCTTTAAATTAAGCTTATTAAATATGAAAGGGAGGTGGGCGTTCGGTTTGTTTTATACAGAAAAATCTGGGAATTCGAGCGATATGTCACAGAATTTATGAGCGGATCGCGACACCGGGTGACGTGTTTCGAGTGATTCGAATAAGCCCCTCGTAATACATTCGATATCAAAGAGACAATGTCGTAATGCGATACCCGACGTGCGATGCGGTGATAGCGGCCGATTTATGGCAGCCACAGCCGTCATGGGAAACGGGCACTTTTATGAAAATTCCAATCGCGTTTAACGATTCGATACCTAGATGAGATCGTTAAACGCTGCATTGACGATTGGTTGACATAATCAGGCTTGTTTGCACAAGAGCACCTTATTGGTCTTATTCCCAATTTCTAAGCCGGAATTGATACAAGAAGATTAAGCGCTAACGACTGATAACTGTTAGGAGTAGCACTACTTGAAACAGCACAGAAAGAATTAAGCTAGATGGTGCCTTGTGTATTCCATTCCAATCTATCTAATCTATGGACTTTGAGTAATTACATGATGTTGAAACAGCTTACAAAGTACTTACTTGGCAACATACTAGCTTCCGCCGCTGGCTTTCAGAGGTTTTCTAGAAATGAACATAAACAATGATGTCAAGGTCTTTAAAAATGATCTGTGCAGAAGACGCATAGATATTATGTTACTCTGTTTTGAAGTGAAACAACAATAAACAAACAAATTCAACATTTAAAACATTCGTTAGGATAAAAATTTCATCATAGTGATTAAAATGTTACCTGATATTTCCTCTTGCTGTTATGAATGGGCGATTAATTAAACTTTAAGTATATTTATAACGTCAGATATAGATCATATACATCCTGTCATAAATATAAAATCTACTTCCGGTGTTTCGGATAAAGTAGGGCCAAGTTACATTATACAGAACCGTGATGAGTTCGTCTTTACTGTAAAGGCTTATTGTCGAAAACAAGTAATTCGTAAAATTCGGAGTATCTAGTTTTTTAGGCACTTAATAAGGTATGTGCCTTGTTTAATGAAATTATTCTTGACAATGTACAGATTAAAAATATATTTAGATGACCTACACTAAAACTAGGCATATCTCTTAAATGTACACTTGTACAATCTCCCGTAACATGAGTGGGTACTCCTCACTAAGCATTGTTGTTTTGATTAATTTCGTCTGTTGAAGATGCGTGCCGCGCCGTCGCATGCCGCGTGACGTACGGGCATGTCACAGGGCGACATATCGGGGACTATATTGTTAGTCAGGTACAATCAGCGGCAAATATCACTGAACTATTTACAACTTTGTCAAAGCAATTAAATAACTTAACAAGCACTTTTTAACCTCAGTTAAGCTATTATTGATGTCACGGTACTAAAGTAGTTAGTTTCCGATGCTGACTGTATAGATGAGGACATACAAAGGAGTACCTACTTATCTTTGTATATATAAATCTTCTGTGCGTGTGTATGTTATTGAACTCCTTCTAAACGGCTGGACCGATTTGGATGAAATTTTCTGTGTGTGTTCAAGTGAATATGAGAATGGTTTAGATTTACAATTGGACCCGGTAGGTGGCGCTGCTATAGGGATTCATCATGGGATACGTGTGTTCTTAAGCGGACGAATGATTTGTTTGTTTTGTTGTCATGGAAACTGTCAACGTTTTGTTTGTTTTGTTGTCATGAAAACTGTTAAAGCGGCACGAAGTCTGCCGGCTAGTAAACTATATAAACTCAGCTACATAACTTTCTAGATTGTGCTATGCCTTGGAGGAATTCAAAAAGATAAAAATCCACAAATATTTTTTCCTAACTAACTAAACTGACACTGGTGTGGAGTTGGTAAGAGAACCTTTGTCCTATCATCGTAGTACGAGATCCGTCAGTGTCATTACTCCGATCATCTGTTTTCAAAACAAAATACAGTTTTATAGATAATAATTATTAGAGGGAAACGATCGCGCAAGGTTGCCTAACAAAATATGGCGGCACGTATTTTTAATTAAAATTTTATAAATGATGGTAGACACGTTAAGCCGTTGGTCACGGCTATATCGTAAGAAAGCAGTCGTTAGCACCTACCGACCCACTTGCATTTGATGATGTTAAACTAGATATGTCTAATAAATCTTTAAATAAATAAATAACGAATACAGAATCTAAAGTTCACGCATATGAAAACGCACGCACCCACACTTTTTTTGCTTTAATCGGTCTAATGCTTAGATTTTGTAATATATATATATATACTATCAATAAACATTGACAATAGACATTATTAGGCTTTATGTCTCATCAAAATTATCTTACAATTAAACAGCATGTCAACTCAAACATGATTCAGTCCCGCGAACCTTTTGATATCGTCAAATTTTGCCAGATCCGAGCCTCAATATTAGCTCTGCTAAGTATAAAGAATTAACCCGGCTTGTCTTAACGACTATTGGGCCGGTGGCTCAGCCGACATACGCCGCTCGAGCCTTATAAATCAGTCAACGATGAGTTGGGACACACAGATAGATAATTTTCCCACGATCGACACGACCCGAATAGGTAATAGAAGTATCTTATCAGTTGTTCCTGGTTTTATTTGAAGGTTTCCTCATGTTTCAAACTAGTGAAGTTTCTTTTTACGTCAACTGTTATGAAAATTTATATTTCTTTTATGATTTACCTTTATTAACAGATATATAAATCTTTTCTAACAAAAAATATAAGGGATTATCCAATATTTTATTTGCTAAACAAATACCTAACAAAACTTTAGTCTGGTCGCCAACACTTTTTTTATTAGAACCAAACAAATAAATCATTCTAAAATTATCCGGTAGTATAGCTTTGCACAAAATTTGACTGGATTGCGAACTCCCTAGTACCTACCTATCAACCTCCACATTAAGTCAACGTCTGACATATAAACACATTTTATATTCCTTATTCGTTGATATTAAAGTAAAGTAACGATAGAAGTCAACAAAAATAAGTACAACATTATTTCCAAACACTTTAAAATAAGTAGCCTAATATGTTCACGCTGCAATATGGCGCTGTAGCCGGCGCGTACTCGCTCCAAAAAGGCTCCCGTGCGTTTCCAACTTTATAGTGTCTATAAAGAATCGTCGGGCCGATAACAGGCTTCAAGGGCACCACCATAAACTCCACACTATAGTGTTATTGGTGACTCGATTTATACTTTTTTTTTCTCTCCAGCCTTCAGACAATTTATTAAGTGGTCTGACTGAGCTCGTAACTTTATTTTCCTTTTTGTCGCATCGGTTTTTGGACTTATGCGGCCATATTTAATTGATCGTAAAGAGTTTTAGTGTGGCCAATCTAAAAACCGTAAATAGGCAGTAAACTTTTTATGACAGTTTTGTTTAATGAGGAAGTAGCATGCAGTTGTTAATTGTATTCGGAAGTGTTTTAGTTGATTTATAAAGGGTGCATACATTGTGAGATGTGTTGGTCGTTAAGTTATTTAATGAAAGCTTAGTGAGCTGCTGAAGCGGTACAACATTATAGTATAAAGCGGAAAAAGTCAGAGTGAAACACGCACGCTGACGTTGTGAAACGAGCGCGCTACCAAGGGCTTTAAAAATACTGCAAGCTCTTTACTTCTTCAAGCAAGAAATAAAGAGGTTTTGTGGGGCAGGTGTGCAATTAATACCTGCGGTGTGTATAAAATATTATATCAAAGTCAATATAATTAAATATTTATAAATACAGTGACAAAACTAAATGCCTACCAATACAATTAACCAACGAAATGTGATTCGTAAAATTTTTGTTAAGTAAGTATTTACTATCTTCATCTATTTGTTTCATTTCTATTTCATCTTTCTTTAGAGTAATTTACGTTACAACTTTTGTTTATTACTTAATACTTATTTAAGAAATTGTATTTTTTTTTGAGGAACTCGATGGCGCAATGGTTAACGCGCCCGGTCTGTGAGTGCTGAGGTTAAGCAACTTTCGCAAAGGCCGGTGATCGGAAGGGTGACCGAAAATGTATCATCTCGAACTCCTCCGTGCTTCGGAAGGCACGTAAAGCCGTTAGTCCCACCTGCATTAGCAGTCGTTAACAACCACCGCACCGCACTGGACCCGCGTGGTGGTTAATGGCCTGGTCTCCCTATCCATCCAAGGGAAGGCTCGTGCCTCAGCAGTGGGGACATAAAATGAGCTGATGACGATGATGATAAACAAGATATTGGATAGAAATATAATTGTTTTAAAAAAAATATTTCATTTTTAAAAGTATGTTTACAAAAAACACGAAAACACCTATAAAAACGTTTTGACACCTAAGTGAGTAGGAGTTTTGTATTTTAGGGAGGCAGAAAACGGGCAGGCTAGGCACCAGATAGGAAGTCATCATTGTCGCCAATGAACATCTGCAACATCCGCGGAGGAAGACCCATGAGTGTTGCTAACTTTGACAGATTTTTTGAGTGTTCAAAATAAAATAAAATGAAACATATGAGCACAAAGATTTAAATCTTTATAGGTGTACAAAATAACGTAAACCTTATTCCCGGAATTTATTATATATCTAAGAATATGAATGTGCATAGGCTTGCGTAGTTCGTCCTAATTAAGCACCTTGCAGCTACATGAATGCCAGGCGAGATACCATCTACTTCCTAGTATTAGCGAGCTTAAGAGAAAACTAGATAGCGTTACGCCATACACTTACCGACTCTTGCCATGTCAAAGACTTTCCTCGATAATGTTACTATGGTGTACTATGGTATGGTGTACATGGTACCTACCATGTTGGTACATGGTAAAAGTCTAGCAGTAGGTAAACTTACACAAAACTGGTAAAAAATATTTTTCAAAGGGTTTTCCTGTCTATATGATCATTTCATCATTTTGGAGACCTCAATGGCGCAGTGGTCAACGCGCCCAGTTTGAGATTACTGAAATTAAAACACTTTCGCAGAGGCCGGTCATCGGATGGTTCACCAATTATTAGTCATCTCGGGCTCCTTTGTGCTTCGGACGACACGTAAAGCCGTTGGTCCCGGCTGCATTTGCATTAGCAGTCGTTAACAATCACCAACCCATTCTCGCCCGGTTTGTTGGAACAACGAGATGGGTCGTCGATGTCACTAACCCATCTCGCTACTGGACCTCCGATGCTAATTACTTTAATCTTTGCGGGATTTTTTATGCAACAGGTGGCATTCGAGACAGCTGGTCACCTGATGAACAGTTATGACCGCCACCTAAGGAAACCCACACCTGAGGAATCACAGATGCGTTACCAGCCTTTGTGGAAAGAGTAAGTGAATTAGGTTAATGGTAACCAATGAACTCCTTAAAAATCGTATCAACCAATTAAAAAGTGTCATGCCAAAGTGTTTCTGTTTGGAGCGGTGGTCGATGGTCGGAGTGCAGGTGGCTCCCGGCCATATCGGCTGTCAAAAACTTGTGAAATATCGCCGTCCCCGCGCCGGAGCCCAGGGCGTCGCGTCGCTCACAAAGATATCTTTAAGATTTATACAGCCGTCCACAATGGGGTACGTTTTAATTCTTTTCATACGAGACAGATTTATGCACGGCCAGATGCGAGCGGTGCACGGATAATATTCGCCTTCGTCACCCTTCCTAACGTCGTCGGCGGCGACAGATAACGGAGGAGCAAACGGCCAGCTAGGACTCTGGTGATCAGTTACACATCAAACGACTGAATGTTTCCATTCTGTCAGAAACGTGAGTTAGTTGCATAAAGGTCAAATCATAATAATGTGCGAACTGTTAAAAATGTAAGTTAACAAAGGAGGCTGGCGAACTTCTATGTATTTTCAGACTTCGATTTATATGTCCCGTTCATGGATGAAATCAAATGGTACTTTAAGAACTATGCTAGACTAACAAAAAAGTTAATTGTTTCTATGTTTTTAAAGTTGGGACAACAGAGCTATGTTAAATAAACAAAAAATATAGAAGTTAGGGTAAAAATCATTTATTTTATAACTTTTTATTTATTAACAACGCAAATAATTATTAAATGATAAAATAGATGAATAGGTAGATAATAAATAACAAAGACAAATAACGAAAGTAACCATTATTTTATCAGAGACATAGTAGGTATCTACCTACTCGGAGACTCAGAGGGTTAACATACGGTACATAATTTGCAAATCAAAATCCAGGGGGCAATAAGGCAAGAATCTAAAGTCCATAAAACACGCGAAAATCCAATGAAAAAAACCACTTTTAACATAACGAACAACTTATCACAGAAAGAAACTGAAAATGTGTCAAGTCAAATGGCGTGACGAGACTAACAGTCACGTCACTCATTGGTCAATGTCTGTCTCTAAATAAGAAAAGCAAAAGAATCTATGTTTACACAGTCAATTCATCAGCAGCTCATGCTTTATACTTCATTTAAAATGCGGACCTACCGTGTTCTATCAAAATATTAATTAGTTTTTAATATTATGATATGCACCTTCTTTGATGTATCTAATAAGTAAATAAAAATGGCCTTGGTTTACATGACTACTGCGTCAAATGAAACGTATTTACGAGTATAAAGTGTTTTAATCGTTTAATTATTACACTATAGAAAGCGTCTTGTTCAGTCAATTATTTGCGATTTGTAAATAATTTATCTTTTTATCTCCTTCTTTAATAAATCAGACGTTCGTAAAAGTAAATTGTAGGAATTTAATCTAATTAAATTTTCATGTTTCCGAAAGTGTACTACTTCGTAAAATATTAGGGCGACTCTCGCCGGTCTTCTTTACATCAGATAATTATGTAAAAGTTTCAATTTCCACAATGTCATACAGCACCACTACAGTACTCTAGTAAAAGTCAAAAATTGTTTAGGTAAAACAAAGTCAAAACAAAGTTCTGGTAAGAAACTTCTTTTTTATCAATGGCTTTCCAAGCGGCACAGAGTCAGGTTTATTAGTTTCAATGTAAACAGGTCAGTATTTAATTCTTCGACCACAATGGTACAGTTGCGGTCTCTGCACATCTCAAAGGAACCCCGCGATCGTGACCTTGTAAAACGAGCTTAGGAAAAAATTGGTGAATAAATGTAGGTATACGAAAGTTGTGTCCAATTGTGACACAAACATTGTTGTAAACAAAACCATTCTGATTGAAGTGAATACCACTTTCAACAATTAAAACGACAATGTTTTTGACTCCCCGCGTGGCTAAGAATGTTACAACAAAGACCTTTTGCTTAACTATTGTACGATTGCGCAAATTATGCAAGGAAATAAAAAACTTCCCAACTGCACATTGAGCTTTGTTCAACATTTTAAACAATATCTCTGTATGCCGAAACAAAAACAATTGTTAGATACAATTTATACTTTTGTTGGTCCAATTACTTATAACTGCTGTAAGGATATAGATTAAATTGTTTAGTGTTAGTATAATATTTATATTCTAGTTATTATTTAATTCGTTTTTATATTATACTTAAAAAAAAAACTATTTCTGAGGAAAATGCGACGTATGGGGATATCTGTTGTCGTCGCCTCTTAAGGTTGTGAATCAGCAAATCCTATCTAACTTAAACTGGTAAGTATCGATATGTTACAGAAATCAACTTGTCTATTGTTGCCTAACAATTTCATAAAAACGCGTCCAACTCACAACATTGACCGGTAGATGGCATTACAAATAATCCCTCTAAAAGGCGACAAAGCCGTTGCAAAAACCCAAAGTACCGGGCACAAAGCTCAGAGCACGCTGTCACCCGCCACATAATATTCGGAACTTGTGAAAGAAACGTCATAAATCTGTCAAATTTGACGCGGCGAGCTGAAATACGGGCGGCTGAGTGATTTGTGCGCGACGCAGGGATGACACGGAAAAAAGAGACAGCCATCTTTGTTGCGGAGCCCCGAGTCTGTTATAATTATGAGGGTTGGACAACTCCAACGACGATAATTTCTAGTTAGGTTATATTAAAACTTGTTTTTTTATTGTCCTACTCAAATACTGTATTTATCTTTATATATGTAGGAGTGTGAGTATTCTATAGTTAAAGTTAATATAGAGGAGGTTTTTGATGTGTAACATCTTTCCTCTCGCTTTCTTGCAATTTGTGGGATTGATTTCGTGAAATGGGACGGAAGTGTGTAACAGGAAGTCGGGGAAGCGCGCTAGCGCGCGCCATCTGATTTGACGAATGAGCGCGCGGTGGTAGAGTTGGCCGTTGGTTGGTACCAACCAATCGGGGAAGCGCGCGCCATTTGATTTGACGAATGAGCGCGCGGTATTGCATTACTCTTATTGTCAATTAAATAAAATACAATTTTCATTAAAAAGAATTATTCTTTGTTATAAAAAATAATTTCAAATAATACCTGACCCATTTTTACACAATATAATGTTAAAATTGCTTATTACTAAGGTGAGATGTCAAATGTTACACATCGTTTTTTTTTGTTTGAGCGACCGGTTGCTACACAAAGAAAAAGATAAGGGTATTTATTGTAGGTAGACTGTAAGCTCATTGCCAGAGGCACAAAACAAGGAGGACCCAGAAAGTAAGCTTAATATTGGGTCCTTACCTATGAAATTGACGTTTTTTTCTCATTTATTAATAGGTGTATTACTCCTAAAAGTCAATACCGGTTGTTAATATTATTATTATACACCTTTAATAAAGACTATGTTACTTAGGCTTCAGTAATAACCATGATTATTCATTTTGTGTCTTTATCGCCCAATATATTTTTTTAATTGACATCTTTTTTTGTTCGCGGAATTGACCTTTTGTTTCATTGTAGCTTTGAAGGGACTTGATTTTTTCTTTTTAATGTCAGCTATATTTAGCTATTGAAACAAACACACAACTCTACAATTTTTATAGTGTTAACATAAATAAATGCTAAGAAAATTAAAAAAAACTTTAGTATGAAAAATATATATTTATAAAAAACCTTCATACAAAACGTCAATTTCATAGGTAAGGACATAATACATCCCACGCTCGAGCGACGCACACAGACCCCTACGGACACGGATCTCGGAACAGGGTGCCAAATGCGGGTTTCATTCGCCATTCGATCACGTTAACGAAAACGAGAATTTGTATGGCAAAATGTTAACTCCTTTCGTATGCCGCCAAGAGGCGCTGCTTCAATGCCATACTAATTTTCGTTTTCGTAAACATAATCGAATGAATACGGATAGTAAACAAAACTCACACTAGGCACCCATCGGTGTCCGTGAGAGGTGGTCTGTGCGTCAATGCTTGAGTGCGTTTCATCATCTCAGCCAAAGACGTCCACTGCTGGACAAAGGCCTCCCCAAGGATATGATTATTTGTATTTGCCGTAATCGCCACGCTTGGCAGGCGGGTTGGCGATCGCAGTAGGTTGAAAGTAACCTCAGAGAGATGCTGCTGCCCATCCTCTGCAATGGTCCCTTAGTCGGCTTTTACGACACCCACGGGAAGAGATGGGGTGGTGCAATTCTTTATCCCCGGCACCACACAGGGAAGTGGTCGTGGTGGTGGTGGGTCGAGTGCGTTTGTATGAAGGTTACTTTCTGCAGTCTCTTTATGTTGTGTCAGGGGGCAGCTCTTAGGTTTGACCCTTTCTTTATAATTAACTATTGGTGATTTAAGTTGATACCTTTACAGAACGAACACAAACGCAACTTTACGTTATTATTTACAAGTCAAAGTTCATTGGATCTATCTTGTAGTATTTTACATTATTTTTGATTTGATTATTTGATTTTTTTTACTTAAAACTTTGACATTTTATTTCATGCATTCAACATCCACCATTTATAGTAATAACATTAATCAAATCTTTAAAAGTCAACGAAAACTTAAAGCTTTTAATCAGCTGTTTCTTTTTCAACTTTAGATTGCCAGCTTGTCTGGTTGGCTTTACTGAAGACCTCATCCCCAGCACACTCGGAAATTTAAATTTTCAATAAAAAAAACAATCAAAAAATAAAATGAATCGCGTAAAATTTAAGCTGGAGACAGCCCGTCAACTATCGGGTATAAAGTAAATCCTTCACATTTCGCGCGCGGCCGCCCAATATGGCGTTGTGAGTATTGTGACGTCATCAGCCCCTATTTGAACATGTATAATTTGACGCGGCGACGGCTTTGACAGACGACATTTAATTACGGACCCCTCATTACCTGAATATTGGCTGATATTGATATGCTCGTGTTTACATGCAACTGTACGATTACGATTCGACTGCGATCAGACCAATTACTTAGATTGCATTATTTTTTACGCATATTCTAAAAAAGGTATACCACGACGTGTGGAGTCCTTAGCAAGCAACTGTTTGGTGTTTGTTTTTATAAAACCCCTAAATGTGCCAATTATTCTAAGATATGGCTGCCCGATAAAAAGCTGTTATAGGAGTGAACGATGTACTTACTGTACATTATATAACAACACAATGTCTCATTCGCACGTTCTGGAGACTGTTAAAAAAAATACATCCATTTCAAAAAGCAGCGGGGATATTGTAGTCTGGTTCCTTTTGTGAGTGTGGTCTGGTCTGGTTACTTCCGAAAGGCTCTTAAGCGGTCATTTGCTAGTTCATCTAATTTATATTTTATGGTAAAGCATTAAGCAAAGCTGAGGAGCTCGATGGCGCAGTGCTTAACGGGCCCGGTCTGCGATTGCTAAGGTTAAGTAACTTTCGCAAAGGCCGGTCATCGGATGGGTGACCAAAACTTTATCATCTCGAGCTCCTCCGTGCTTCGGAAGGCACGTAAAGCCGTTGGTCCCGGCTGCATTAGCAGTCGTTAACAACCACCAATCCGCACTGGGCCCGCGTGGTGGTTTATGGCCCGTTCTCCCTATCCATCTATAGTGAAGGCTCGTGCCCCAGCAGTGGGGACATAAAATGAGCTGATGATGATGATGATGATTAAGCAAAGATAATGGTAATAAATGACGAATAAAAGAAATATCAATTAGATATTACTAATAATTGCGCATTTTTTGTTGCTTTAACAATTAATCAACCTGCCTTTGAAGTGCTCTCGTTGTCCCATGCTATGAATATTACACAATAGCTTTCAATTGGATTTAATCGTCTGTAATAACAGCACTTTTATTGGGCTATAAACCTACATGGTTGCACAAAAATTCGCAAGAAGCAATGTCTAATTGAATTTTATTGAATGCAAATGCAATGCGAATCTGTTAAATATCGTAATAAAGATTTGAAACATTCCTTGGGCTTATCATACAACATTAGTATAATAAAATCATAACAGTCGCACCGTGTGAACGCTCCCAAAGGTTATGTTGATTCGTTCCCAAGTTTATTAATAAATGCTTAATTAAGATATCCTGCGCCATCCCTGATTAATTTGAATGATCGCATGATAATTTGTTGATTAAAAATTCGTCGGCCGCGCCACTACGTCGGTAATACGCGATGATATTTTCGTGCCGGATCTTCAATTGTAAATGATTTTATTGAACTTTGATTATCTGCATCATCACAATGTGTGTCACCGGCAAAACATGCTATCAAGACCAACATTGACAATAGATTATAATAATTGTATTATGATATGATTTGTAATCATTGAGTTGATGTCAAAACTTTAGTTGATATGTTTCCATAGCGTATTATATTTAATCTGAGTAGTCACAGTTACTTTTTCAATTCCTGGTTTAAGGATGACCTTTAACATCTCGTGCTTTTTTCGCTTCGGAAGGCACTAAGTATAATCTGGTTATAGTTGTTATTCGCAAAATGGCTGTCGTTAACATCCACCAACCCACGCTGGGCTGCTCCTTCATACCATCAGTATTTGTTGGTGTTATGACAGGACTTGCAAGTCCTGTCATAACACCAATAGCTTAACTAGAGATCTGTGAACCACTCTGGCCTTATGCGTTTCTTCCGGGGACCGATCAGCATCGGATTCCTGACGATTTCGTTTGTCACTCTATCGCGTAAGATATTCCCAGCATGCTTTTTCATCTGCCTTAGCATGACTTCAAAGTCTTCGAAAGTGCGGCTTCTTGAAAGCGACCGGTGTGCCTTCCGAAGCACAGAAGCCGTTGTGGCATTGAGGAGCTCGATGACGCAGCGGTTAACGCGCCTGGTCTGCGAGTGCTGAGGTTAAGCAACTTTCGCAAAGGCCGGTCATCGGATGGATGACTTAAAAATGTATCATCTCGAGCTCCTCCGTGCTTCGGAAGGCACGTAAAGCAGTTGGTCCCGGCTGCATTAGCAGTCGTTAACAACCTTCAATCCGCACTGGGCCCGCGTGGTGGTTTATGGCCCGTTCTCCCTATCCATCCATAGGGAAGGCTCGTGCCCCAGCAGTGGGGACATAAAAAATGAGCTAATGATGATGATGCATAATTGACAAGGACATCAATCAAACTTAGCGTATCGTCAAAGTGTGTAGTGCAAATAAACGCGGATAACGATTGCGCCTCTTGATTACCTGCCGCGTGTCTGTGATAACTGTCAGTGACGCCTCCCCGCGCGGGCTGCGGCCAGGCTTATCAGCATTGTTGCTTAGACATTGACACTTACAATACATATACATACAGTATACACGAGAAGCTCCATGGCGCAGTAAACGGTCTGTCTTTATTGTTAAAATTAGGCAAATATTGCAAAGGCCGGTCATCAGATGTTGAAAACTAATTCTTGATCTCTTCCGTGCTTCGGAAGGCACTTAAAGCTCTTAATCCCGGTTGCATTAGCATTTATCGCAACTACCAATCCGCACTGGGCCGGCGTGGTTGTTTATGGCCCGTCCTGCCAGTGGTGCTTCCATCCATAGGGAAGGCTCGCAGTAAGAAGCTATCAATGGTGTTGTAAAGTTATTTAGTGTGTACTAAACTCGAGTAACTAGTGATGTGATGTAACTTATTTCTTTTATTTAACATATCGTCCTATCGCTGGCAAATGTCTCCCTTTCCATGTGTCTCGGACTGTCTCAATCTCTTGTAAACGTCGAGGTCCTCCGTCCAAAGCAAATCATATAGGAGATTCAAATACCGACATACTAAATGGTAAGTACCTAAACAAATTTTATGTTAAAAATAAAATGTTGTTTTTATTTACTATAAAAAATTATTAGGTGCTTAGGTACCTATGAAGTTGTCGTTTTTTTTCTAAAGGTCTAAAGTTCTAAAAGTCAATACCGGTTGTTAATATTATTATACACCTTTAATTAGGACTATGCTACTTAGGCTTCAGTGATAACAATTATTATTAATTTTGTGTCTTTATCACCCAATTTTTTTTTAAATTGACTACTTTTTATGTTCGCGGAATTGTCTTTTTGTTTCATTGTAGCTTTGAAAGGACTTGATTTTTTCTTTTTAATATCTGCTATATTTAGCTAGTTTGAAACAAACACACTACTTCACAATTTTTATAGTGTTAACATAAATAGATGCTAAGAAAATTAAAAAAAAACGTTAGTATGAAAAATAAAATTTTACAATAAATCTTCATACAAAACGTCAATTTCATAGGTAAGGACCTAATATTTCGCCGGTTCCTAAGCTAATAACTTCAATTGGTTAACAATGTTTGCAGGGCTTAATCTATTTAATCGGCATTCATGTGAAAACCAGCTAGCATCACTACATTGGAATGAAACTGGCTTGCTAACGCCAATGCCATCAATCGCCATTGATCGGATATGAAATCGTCATCGCATCAGTGCAATCTCGCAAGAATTTAATTTCTCACAAGAGAAATTGCAGTAAACGGATTAGCGAAACAAAATCCGAAGTGAATCTAACATCAACAACTTTCACGTCAGTTCTGCAACTAGTTTGACCGGGGATCATACCTAGCTATCTTTATAGCCAACATGTAACGTGGCCTTCGCACAAAACGCGACCCTATGCTTCCGCATTAGAGTTCACGTCGACTGATTATAATAAATTTGCAGTTGCATATGAAAATATCGCATCTCGGCTGCATTACAAAATGAGGCAAAATTATGATGGATGCTGATGCCTCGTTTCTCGCTTAATAAGACTGTATTCTGCACCGCACGCACGCGGACAACTTCGAACCATATTCCCGGGTACTCAAAGTTGGTTATCGATCGCAAAGGGATGAGGAATCAATCGAGGACGACAAGCGACGCGGGCGCATGTGTCGCTCACGTAACGAACGCGACAGGAGTTAGTGGAGTCTGGTTTCAAGTTTAATTCCGTCACATCACCGAGTTTACGTTATATTTTATTCATACAAGTAAGTACTCAGTTCTAAATGCCAAATTCCTCTCGGAGACTGGTTTCGGGCAAGCAGGAATATCTGACAAATCGCATCTGACTGCGCTTGATCTATGGCCGGGACATCGGCTCCGATCGACTCCAATTATATACCTACGCTTGGAATTACCTCGCACAAATCACACGGACAGACGTACAAATTGCCGAGGCGATGTTGGCATTTGGATGACGACGCGCGACGGGTGCGAATGTATGTGTTATTTATGAGGGCTCCTGACAGGGCTCGTGGCAGGCGACAGTGACATCTCGCCTCTCTTAACGGACTGCGGTGGATGGTGCGCGCACGCAAGCCCGCTGACTTTTGTGACGCATCTGTTTCCATCCTCTCGTACGCGTCAAATGCATCCGCTCACATTGATTCGATTTCGCCTGGGTTTACAGGCAAATATTTATTTTCTTTTTTTTAATGGTCAATGTTTAGACTTCGAACAGAATATAGAAATGACAAATGTTTACCATTTTCCGCATCAGCGATGGGACAATTGACACCAGCTGTAGTGGAGTCGTAAAGCCATCAATACAAGTGTGACAAACAGACGGGCAGACCGGCTTTTATTAGCGGCCGCATGAATCAGGCCCTTCCATTGCTGAGTGATGAATCTCAATTATTGTCCGGAGGACACTCAACTTTCTTGGCAATGAAGTGTTGTTTTCGAAT
Source organism: Eudonia lacustrata (assembly GCA_947562085.1). Taxonomy (NCBI): domain Eukaryota; kingdom Metazoa; phylum Arthropoda; class Insecta; order Lepidoptera; family Crambidae; genus Eudonia; species Eudonia lacustrata. Next base: position 25,039,232 of record OX387314.1, read on the forward strand.
TAACTTTTGCACTTGTAATGTTTTATGATAGAGCATCGAAATGTACGAGCAACTGTAAGCCAACTTATACGCGAAAAATTTTCCATTACTTTGCACTTGTCGTAACGCGAAGGAATCCTATATACCAATACGTATTTTACCAAAGTGTGGCCTGTAGAGTTGCTCTGTCTCAGTACTCTTTGATCCATAGGAATCTATTCACTCTTCTTTCTAAAAAAATAACTAGATGTCTTCTGATTTCGAAGGATAGGTACTGCAAAGTGGATGTAAAATAAGAATAACAGTTGCACTTAACTTTATGTATTATAATAAAAATGTCACATTAGATTAGATTAAAACCGATCTCAGAGCACCTCGGCTCTTAGCCGGGCCGTAGCTCCTCTCTACGACTGTCCACGACTGTGTCAAACCATTGCAAACCTTTTTAATTTTACATGTTCGATGATTCAAATATTCATCCAGACTAAAGAGGCTTACATACAAATACAATAAACTAACTTTTACTGTGAGCTGCATATAACCTCCTTACAGTACCTTGCCTAAGAAAGTCGCCGTCTCATATAACCTGACAGTTGGTAGCGGAGTCAGAAATGCAAATGTTTTATTTACATATCCAATAAACATTTTTTTAATAGGTTGGAACTCTATATGATGATGATACAATGACGGTCAGGGAAAACCTAACGTATCATACTAAACCTATTTAGCCACAGTATGTATTATACAGACTTTATTAAAAGAAATTCTAAATGTTATCCTTCCCTGATGCCAGCCATAGTTTACTTGGATCTTTTCTTTATGTATTGAATGGCAAGACACCGTCGTCGCTGCACGCAAACCGAATACCGAAAAGATATTGTCAATAAGTTGAAGTTTAAAATAATGGAAAAAAGAGATAATAATAACTACTAATATAAACTAGACAATAGTAGTATAATAGTACCATACACGACATTTATATTAAACTAGCGGCCGCTCGAGGTTTCACCCGCGTGGTTCCCGTTCCCGTGGGAATATCTGGATAAAAAGTATCCTATGTGTTATTCTAGGTTATAAACTATCTGTATGCCAAATTTCATCCAAATCCATCCATCCGTTGCAGCGTGAAGAAGCAACAAATAAACGAACATACCTACACAAACTTTCGCATTCATAATATTAGTAGGATAATAACAAGGTCATCGAAATCACGCAGACGACCTTCGAAACTTTTTGCGGTTAGAAAAAAATGACAATTAATTGCTTTAAATGCGCATATGTAACCATAGCACATGGCAGGTGAAAAGCAGAGCACGTCATAACTCAATGTTTTAATTACAGTGTTAATTACTTTGTCGGCGTCATTGGCTGATAAGGCCCCACTGCGCCCGGTGGACATTTACAATTGGTCAACATTTAGACGTTTATATCGCCTCCGAATAAATAAATTAAATAACTACAATAAGACGACTTTATATTGATGATAGGTCAGGCTATATACCTAACCTATTTACCTATTTATACACACATAGGTACTATACTATACACACACATTACTACTTCTAGTCGTGGGCAACGTTTTTTGTTTTAGTTTAGAGGCGAATCATTTCATTTACTTTATTAGTTGTACACAAAATAGACATTGAGAAAGTTAACATTTTGTAAATAAAAAGTAGAGGAAAACTTGAATCTAAAATATATTACTTGCAGCAGACTGACAGCATAGGCTTTTTCTTGGTATTGATCAAGAATAACCCTAGAATAACCCTAATATTAAACAAGTACCAAATACCCAATGGTTTGTATATGTCATAAACTTTGTGTTCGGATTACTTAGGTAGGATAAAAGGACATTTCTAAGCTGACTTGCAATTAAGTACAAAATGCCACGAAGCGCACTTTGTAACATGAAGTGATGGATCGACGTCGGTCATACGCCATCATTACCTGCATCCTATCAGAGCTCCTCAACCTTCGGTACGCAATAAAAGAAAACGCAATCTTAATGCAATAAACATGCACGATTTTATCTGAGCTTAAAATACGGCAATGCGAATAGCACCGGGACTCAATCATAACTTAGCCTGTAATGTCAGCCGCAGTCACACCTGATTGGCCGACGGACGGACAGACGGACTAAATTATACGACTATAAAACTTTTATGGCAACAGCAAGAGATAAAGGGGCTAAATGCAACTTACACCGGGATACTGGGAACATTTACTTTTATACCGATAATTTGCTTACATTATCACTGGATACCAGTTTATGTATTGTTAATCGATGTTATAAGGTCGAGACGCTCTGTGAGCGGCTGAGGGACGGGCCGATGGTCAATCAAGCTTGTCAGGACTAATGTGATTTACGATAATTGACATCGCGCTCGGTCGGACGGCCTGAGTGCGAGAGGGACGCAACACATTAGTCGAAACCGAAAAAAAGGTTTATTATCAAGGAGATTAGGAGCGACCAAAGTGTCTTTTGCTCTTTAGCGTCTTAAAGAAATAAGCTGTATCGATATCATAAAATTTTACAATCCCTGATATATTATAAGATTTACAAGAATTAATGTATAAACAAGAATTAATTTGTGCGGTTGCATCAAATTACCTCTAGAAGCTCTGGACTGGACGAAACGTCAAATGAAATTTTATTGCTTGCGATAAAACAGAATTTTAAAGTCACTTTAAAAAAGTTTAATTATAAAGATTCTGATTACATATTAAAGTCGCCACATTGGCATAATTGTTATGAGACATCCTTTTCTTAGATATATGGTGCCATTAAATAATTTCTGTCACATATGTCATTAATGTTTATCATATGCTGGCAAAGACATTTTACATCTGCATAAGTTTTAAGGAATGTTAATATTACATTTTATTACTATCAACGGAATATAAATCAACTTATAATACGTATTTCACCTTATACTAACATTCACATACATACTTGAAGATAAATACACATCACGACCTAGATAAAGGTGATTCTCAAATTTGCATTTAATTTTAGAAATATTGAAAAATAAACAATACTTTATACCATAAACTACCTGCTTCGTAGCTGTTGTTCAGTAAAATTTCAATCATCATCATCATCATCATCATAGAATAGAATGATATGTAATCATCATCAGCCTATACTAGTCCACAGCTGGACATAGACCTCTCCAAGTGCACGCCACCGAGCACGATTTGCGGCTACTATCATCCAGCTCTTCAATGAAAATTCTATATTATTTTTTTGGCGAGGAAACCTGGTGTGCCACACTACTATATGATCCAAATAAATATTTTTAATTTTCTTTTCCATATTTGTCATGTACTACATAGTTAGCCAAGCTTTTGATAAGATTTAACGTGTAATGACAAAAAGTCCATTATCATTGCGAAACTATTATTTAACGTCTAACTCCACATGACACTACCTAAATCATCTTTCGTCGATACAAGGCTGCTAATGATAAAGATTCCTAAATCATAAACAACAACCGAACCATTTCTACAGCAGGTGACAATCAATTAGAAATGCGCATACGTAAAGGCATCTTCAGACGCATCCGAGCGAATCGATAGAGCACAAAAGGTGACAAAAAAGCAATGAACAGCGGAATGAATAAAAAAGGAGTGGGGCGCAAGAACAAAATATAACTCATACGATGAGAGCGCGGCGACAGAGTTGGTTGTTTTTGCGCGCGCTATCTTCATATCCGGACGTGTGCCCACGGTTAGAAAGGCGCGGAAACCCCTACGACGCGTCACCCCCTCACGTAAGGACCGATTCACAATCGGTGGACGTCTTCGAAGCAGCACTATCAGAGGAGCTTTGGAAAATGAATGATAAGAGAAATCATCATTTAAGGTCTCATGAAAATTTTTAGATAAATTTTAGAAAACCTTTTGTAAAAGTTTATATAAAATCTTTTGGAAACATAAGAAACTTTTTATTGATTTGTTTTAGTTTAGATTTGAAAATACATAGCATAAGGTATTAAAGGCCGTTTTGTCAATTTACAATAATGAAATAGTGCTTAGTCTTCATCACATCAGATGGTAACCGTTAAGGCTTATGACATAATTACTCCTGGTTTTAACTGAAACGAGACCTTATCTTTTCTTATTATAACATCAGTAGAGTTTTGGTAATGGTAGCCCCCCAGTCGAACTAAGAGAGAGAGAGAGAGAAAAGAACACCAACAAAATCGACCACAATGTGGCGTAATACAAATGATTTGTTCGTTGTTGTTTTAAAAATACACCATAAATCAACACCGCCTACTCGTTTGCAGACTGTTAATACTAAAAAACAAATTTCCCGGTTGTCACACGTTGAAGTATCAATCAATCAATCTCATTCATTACTGTACGGTATGGTACTGATCATCTTTTCACAATATATGTGCACCAATCTGCACGCGGTTTCATTGTGAACCGTACCTCAACAAAAAATCCGCTCGCGTTTTGTCAACTGGTTGAACGGTATCATCTTATCTGAAGACTGCAGACTTGACAGCGGGGTGCGTTCGACGGGTCCGCCTCGCCGGCCGGCGTCCGGCACGCGCGGTTGCGGCGAAAAAAGTCCGAGCAAAAGTTTAATGAAAGCGGCGCCGGGCGACTCTGCTGATTCTTTGTTGCATCTCATTAACGGGGAAGTCAGATCGGCTGATGGTTTCGTACTACATGGAAATCGATAGTATTTGGATGTCTACGTGACAAGAAGAGAATCCTCTGATGAGTTTTCCGTATGGTTGGTTGACGTTTTTTACTGTAAATGTGTTTTTTTGCAAACGACTGTAAGGTTGTGTGTACACGCGCTCTAGTTTTCAGTCTAGGATTGTCTTATACTGTGTATATAAATATATCTATATAGTTTGTGATATTATTGTAATCTGTATGTAGTGTATGTATTACTTAAAATATAATTAAAAATAATTGCTATACCTACGTCAATCATGTAAAATCGAGAGTAGGCGAAAGAAAATGTTATGGAAATCGTCTAATTATTTATCAAGTTCAATAATTGTGTACAATTTCTATTAAAATAAGGTCTTATTAGTACTTAAACAAGAAAAACCTGATTCGTTTTTCATCAAAAAGCTGAAAGATATTTCAGCCCAAGTTAACCCTTTCGATAAGGTAATCGATGGATTGCCTCAACTGCTATCAGCAAAATAAGTAACTGCATTTCAAATCGGAGATAGATCTCGATTGTATCGATACAAGGCCAGCATCGATGCCGGACGACTCGATATCTCGGACAGGGTTCATGTTTTTGTCATCCGAATAATCGCAATCGAAAGATCATTGGGAGGTTTCGTCTAAGCGATGCTATCTCGCTTCAACCCTTGAATATAAGATACGCCATTCTTATTCTTACTGTCTAACTAATACAGACAATTTACGAACAAAGCACGACATATCTTGCAGTTTCTTCTAAATTAATTTCCTTTCAGCTTAGTATATAGTTCAATTAACATTTAAAAACTAGGTATTTTAAAGAATTTTAAAGTAATCTTTTAACAAAAAATGTTTTAAGGTTGTCTTCCAATGATATCTTTATATAAGACCTATATTTCTAATTGTCTCCGGGTTCAATTACCAGCGGATAGTGCTTATAAGTATTCGTATTGGCTTTGGTAGGTACCTAATAAGGTTTGTTTTAAGTTCGCCTGGCTAGCTACCACCAACTCATCACCATCATAACACCAATGTCATTAGCATTGTTATATTCCGACAGAGATAAGATTCTTTCGATTAAGGCCGCACTTACAGTTGAGAAATTAATTAACATAAAGAGTCAACTTCATAAAAAATTCTTCTGTACCATAAAACAAATTTACATGAACAAACATTGTTTAGAATACAAGCTATATGATAGCATCATACTGCAGTGGTGATTGACACCAGAGCAGTGCAACTTTCTGAGCAGCTCGCAAAGGCCGCCGCGGGCGTGGGCGCATATTAGCATAGCTTCATTAGGCCGGCCGCGCACGGGCGACACGTTATCGCACGACGACGCGACTTTTTTTCCCTTAATTAACCGTGTGTGAGGTCCGACGCCTTAATTATAATTGCGAGATACTGAATTAGCTGACGGGTTTAACGAAGCTGCTGATAAACTAGCGGGCGGAGATTTAATGTGGGTGTTGATAGCTTTCAACATGCGCTTCTACTTTGCTGTTATCGCGTACTTTATTGCTCTTTTGATGGAGCTCAGTGTATGCGCCGAACTGAATGAGTGCGGCAATGTTTTGCAGCGCGCTTACCTCTGATTTGTGTGCGTGTGCTACGTTATTGGGATCTATTGAAATTCACATCATAGTGAACGAGACCTAGCTTTAAATATTTTATAATTTTTAAAACTAGAAATCACTTTTTTAGCAATCGTTCCTTTGCCGAACTGCCCGTATGTGGAATGCGCTTCCCGCACACGTGTTTCCCTCCTTTTTCTCTCCCGGGTTATTAAAGCGGGGCGTGAAAAAGCATTTATGCAGGCCGCCATAGTGTGAGCGTTCGGCATAGCGTGGTAGCGCTGTGATGAACGCTTTCACTTCTTGGACTTCACTGGCTGCTTTTCATCAGGCAGGGTGAGGCCATTTTGGCGTGCCACAATAAAATAAAAAAACGGTGCAATTATATGTAGGTATGTCAGTTCAGGCATGTTCAATATTTTTTACGTGATGATAGTTTTAGTAGTAGCTTAGGGGTTCAGCGTGATGAACGTTTATTTACGAACATAGGTTTCAACGAATGCCACCTAATCTAATATACCATTTAATCTAGAAACTACCACAATTAAGATATTTCCATGTTATAACATATTTTCAATGTTACATTTTATTTTTACACATATTATTGTTTCTTTGAAAACACATTATCTACCATTTCAAAGTCAAAATCTAATCAAAATCAAATTAATCAATTATTTATTTATTTATTATTAATAAATAAAATGTGAATAAAACGAATGTTTCCCACACTCACACTTACACACAATTATCTAGCCCCAACAAAAGCTTCCTTAAGAATCTTGAGAAATAGTTAACTAAGACAACGGATAAACATACTTAATATACTTAAATACATACTTATATTGTGGTTTAAGATCTTTATTTTCTCAAAAAGAATTATAAATAATTCACTTACCGAGAAAAACATTTTCAACTATAACAGAAATTATCATGAGCGTACTAAGTATATAAGTAAAGGAATGGTAAAAGTTAAGAACGCAAATTATAAAGAAATAACAATAACGTGTCGGGTAGAAAACAAAACTTTGGCAAAGTGAATGCATCGCCGAGCGACCACGGAGCTAACATTCTACTATACATAGAAAACACACAGACCCGAAACAGTTTAGAAAAACAGGTATTTCTAAATTGATCCGACCGGGAATCGAAACCGGGACCTCAGAGATGGCGACACCATGAAAACTGGTGTGCAAGCCACTCGACCAAGGAGGTCGTCAAAAAGTCAAAATGTTTTATTTACATAAACTTAAGAAAAGTGCTTTTGAATCGCCGAAACCTTTTTTTTACCTACACCCATTCAGGACGTTTATTTTTTAGGTTTTACAAAGACTACATCGAAATGTTTTTGGATTATCTACCACGTTCGAGTCATTAATTAGGTTCCACGACATATCATCACAAAGATTGACGTGTGCAGATCAATTTGATGTGTACCGCTAATTGATGGGAGTCTGTGATGTTACCTTATTGCACCAAGATCAATGAATCTAAGCTATAAAGTGGGATATTACCGGTCTGTGGATACAGGATACCAGCTGACCTATGATTAATTTTAGACTGCATGATAAGCGTCCAAAAGTTAATTTAAGATATGATTGTCTGTGTTGGACTAATGTTGGTAATGAATAAGTGATTATTAAAGTTTTTTTAAATTTTGAGTTAGTAATTAAGAAAACATTACAGTGTGCAATATTTTTATTTCAATTCTCAACGTGGAATTTTTGAGCATGCGTTATATACTTTCAGTTCATAAAGTAATGTAGGACTCTTTAGAATTGGACACCCCTAACTCCGTAATCTTGCAAGTTCACCCTTTAAGGCCAGCTACACCAAAGTGCACACCGGGTCGCGTGCTCCGAAATGCAAATGGCGGACCACCGGCGCGCGCGCAGACAGACGGACGATTATTTTATTTAGTCCCTATATAGAACACCGATAAAAAATCTTATCGCACTTAAAAGAAGTCCTACGTATCGGAGATATTATCGAACTTTATTTGCGCTTCTGTTTGTTATCATTATTTACTGCATCTAAGTGATTACTAATTAACTATATGTACGAGTACATTGTATGTTTTCGTTTTTATTTTAATTCAAAATATGTTAATAAAATATACGGCTCACTTTAGCTATTATTTCTTTTGTTCGTGTGTAGACTAGATGGCGTTAAATAAGATACAACCACGATAGCTATAATGGTACATATTTGGGTCAGGTGCAGGTTTTAGTCCCGCTTGTAGAAATTAATTTTACACTCTGTCTTAAACACAATGTTTTTTAATAAACAATAGATGCCGCTACACTTTATTTACACAAAAGTTAGATGGAAATAAAAATACTAGTTAAATATCTATACCAATAGGAACAATACTCAAAAAACACTGTTGGAGATTTAAGCTAAATGCAAAACGCGTTTTACAATGAAAACGAAACTATGATTGTTATCCAGATAAAAGTTACAACTTAATTCAAGTTTCTGATAGTTTGGTTTCGTAACTGATATTGTCCAGTAGCGCAACAATTGTTGCGCCGTGACAGGCGACAGACAAACAGTGCGCGGTGGGCCTACACAGCAGAATCGCACTAAGCCGAATATGCGTTGGCGGGCAGCTCTATTAACCTGGCGCGGCGTAATACATACGCTGAAGCGGGTAATAAATGATCGAAAAATATGTAAACAGAAGATTATTTTCTTATAACCAACTATAGATTAATGAAATAGCTCGTGCAATGTTTAAAATGTGAGTATTTTTTTTGCAGCTTTAGCTTTCTTTGAACTGAACACATACCTACCTTAAGATAAAGTACTTTATTTTTACTATCAATGGTGCTCGATTGTTTTATGTTAGTTCTGGTACGGTTTAATTTATTACTTATTTTATTGTTTTTGTTTGTATAATGCAAGATTACCTTTAAAAGTTTTAAAATATAATAACTTTTATTGAAAAACTTAAGTTACTATAATCTACCTACTACTTTTGCATTTACGAGTAAAACAGTTACATTCTACAAACACTTATATGAAAATTATTAAAAAGTAACACAAAGCATAGAGACAAAATGTACTTTGGTTCAGAGGTTACAGAAACTTTTTTTTAAGCCTCTGCTATTTTACCTTTTCTTCCACATTGCAAGTACACGTATTGTACTTGTAAGGACGAGGTTAACAATACCGCTTGTCGCCCGTGCCTTACGCGCAACAATATCACTAACAACAAGTAGTTGACGCGACATGACGCGCGGATCCGCTGCTAAATGTTTATCATGGGTTTAATGACTGCGCTGCTGTTGCAAGGAACATACCTTTGCGTTGCCTGTCTTCAGCTTATGAGTTACAACTCTGTTTGTATTGAAGAAGCCCGGCAAGTTGATGAGTGACCCTCCCGCGTACTAACTTGTACGACTATAATTGGATATCTTTTTCTTTGTTGCACATCAAAGATATCGAGAAAATAGAATAGGTGCTGTGTTCGTAGGCATTTTTAAGAAAGTTTTAGGTATCAAATAACAAAAAATAAAATAACACAGCCTGGTCGTAATTGGATACAGTAATTAAGATTGCGTCCCGCCTCATTAGGTAAGTATTAAATATTTTTCAAAATTTTACCCAAAAATATCTTGTACATTCCAAAACTCCGCAGATTGACTTCGTTTAAACAATCAATTACCAATTTTGAACAATCATTATTATCCAATTGTTAGAATTAAACAAAAAAAAACGACACATGAAGCGCAACCGTATTTTTTGCTCATATTTTGTATGTTGTACAAAAGGAGCTTTTCTAAACATACACGAGCAGCGATCACGAAGCAACATCTCACAGTTGCGCGACAGAATGAAAACTGCATCCGACGTTGTTATTAGACGCGGCTTGACGGCGGCGGCGACGAGGCGGCGACGAGGGGACGAGACGGGCACGCGGCGGGCACGAGACGCGACGCGCGGTGACGCCGCGGCACATATTAGATTTGCATCTGTGAGTTGCACGGATGTTTCAGATATGAGTTTTTCCATTTTATTTTATCTTCACGCGAGAGATGAGTGACGGGCACTGTTTCACTTTGTTGATTGGATTATACAGTATTTACATAATCTTAGAGATAGTCATGATGCAACTTAAGATTTAATAAATTGGGAAAACTGATTTAATGGAATTAATAGAACTTATTAAATTTTTACTTTTTATTTTCAAGTGCTAATTGCTGCACTGAAGCTAAATTAAATATTCATAATTTTTTATAAAATACAGTGGAAAAAAAAGAACTTATTTGTCAGAATAATAATATCATTTACGGAATTAGTTATTACCATGTTTTTTCTTTGTTTGTAAGTTTTCGATATTTATTATTCTTACATGGGGTGACCATGATATTAAAATATTGATGATATTAATATTAAAGAGGTAACTTATTAATTGGTAATCAACCAAATTATCAGCTCATATTTGGATGCGTCAATTCAATCAGTCGATTCCTAAGTAGTTGAGGATGCCGGGTGAAGTGCGCTCCCACATTCAATCTTATCACGTAGATACTATCAGACACTACTGTAAAAGCCAAGAAGCCTCAAAGATGTTACAAACACAACAGTTTACAAAACTCTAGCAATAAAATTTCAAAGGTGGTTTTTAAAGGTGATTAGTAAGCTTTAGGCCAGCACAATGTAATAGTAGGTATGACTTGATCTCCCCATGTGCTTCTGAGCCTACACAGTGTCACGGTCATAGGCTGCCATCATCATCATCATCATCATCATCATCATCATCATCATCATCATCATCATCATCATCATCATCATCATCAGATCATTTGCTGGAGCACGAGCCTATAGATGGATAGGGAGATGGGCATCTATACAATGTTATTTTTAGTTTATACGAAACCTGAAAACTGTTTGTTCAGAATCAGTAATAGAATCGATTTCAATATTTTTTATACCATGTTACATTTTGACCAAATAATATTTACAAAATCTCAACTATAGTATACCCTAATAAAAACACACAAAGGGACAGCACAAAAAGCTTGTAACTTCGTGAGTTTTCAAGATATTATTTTAATTTTTTTTGTATTGATTCTTTATATGAAAATATTTGACCCGTGTTTCGGCTTTCGTATAAACTAAAAATAAGGTTGTATATTAATAGGTGAAGCAAAAACTTTGTACCCCTTTTTACGAAAATTGTGCGGACAGAGGAGTATGAAATTTTGCACACTATAGTTTATACAGAGTAGGTTAGCCGAATGATATTTTTTTTTTTTTAATTATGCATAAAAATAAATTAAATCAATAAAACAAACATTACACACACTACCATGTATTTGACACACACGTATTTATACTCTTCAAAAATTTCAAAAATGGAAGAGGAGCGGCCGAAATCTGTCAATGCCAATCCAAACTCACATTCTATATTTTTAAATTTTTCATTAGGATACAATCCGTGCAGCCTTAATAAAATTACGGTCGAATTTCGACCACTGGGCGACTACTAGTTATAATAAATACAATACATGAACCCTGAAAACATAACACTCCTTTTTTTGGCGGTCGTGTAATAAGATAATAATATGTAATATCCATTTGCCAATTTTTTTTTTTTTTATCAATAGTGTCGTAGAAAGGTAACTAGACATTCGCAGCCGTCCTCTAGTTTTTCCGAACCATATAATTTAATTTACGACGACCAGACACGCTGACTGTACTTCAACTAGTTACTGGTATTAATGCGCTATGAATCAATATGGCTTACTTAACGATTGATAATTACCGACAGTTATAATTAGACACGAGAGCGAGGTGGAATAGAATGTAGAATAGAATATAATACTTTATTGTACCTACACATAAAAAAACATATACATGTTTAACAAACAAATATATAAAAAAGAGGGCCTTGTAGTACAATCGTAAAAGTCAAGGAGCGTTGGCTATGGCCGACCAGGGATGCGGTGTTTCAAATTGGATAGTATTTGAAAATAACCATGAATGAATGTCGGGATACGAAGACCTCAGCTGTCAGCTGTTTTATAACAAAATTGTATCTTTGATTATTTCTTTTTTGGTCTTTTGTGTTGTAGAAAACTTATTAACAATAACCAACGTGAATTCGATAAAGTGAAGAAAACGAGCTTACATTGTGTATGTATGATAAAAGTATTCTCCTATGTAAGTTAAGCTCTAAGCCCAAATGAGAAACGCATTTACACCCTACACATTTACGCATTCATTTACAAAAAATTGTGTAATATTTACACATCACTGCATAGTATAACACAAAGTCGCTTCCCGCTGTCCATATGTATGTATGCTTATATCCTTAAAACTACGCAACGGATTTTGATGCGGTTTTTTTTAAATAGATAGAGTTATTCAAGAGGAAGGTTTATATGTATAAATACATGCATAATATAGTAGAGAAACTGATAACTTTAGAGGTTTCACATTTTTTTGCGCTTACATTGCCAACGCTGGCTGAACCCTACGAGATAGATCAAAATAATGTACTACAGTATTGTACACCTTAAAAAGGTCTACAAAAAAGTCCGCGATGGTATATGTCTATCTGTTAGGGAAATAATGGCTTGTTTACGAAGCGATTTTAAGTAATACTGCATTAATCCTTATTCAATTAAGTACTTTAAATACATTCTGCACTAAATATAGATCTATATGGTCCATTACAGCATGAAATTAAAATGAATATTTTCGAAGATATTACAGATTAAAAATGCAGGGACATACTTAGCGGTTGCGTGTATCAGCATTGTACCCGTGCGAAGCCGGGGCGGGTCGCTAGTAAAACTATATATTCTTCGGTCTAATTTATTCGTAAGGTTTTAGATAGAAAAAATGCCCACCCGGCTAAAACAAAAGACGTGCGTATGCAAAACCATGACTATGGAAACAGCGTTTAAAAGTTATTAATGATAAAACGGACGAAAAACGTTGGATATTGCAATTAAGTGACTATTTATGAACCAATACCTTATATGACCAATCCGTAAATAGCTTAATTGTTCCTTTTTTATACTATAGTGAGGAAGAACTTGGTTTCACCTTGAATCTTGAATCTTATTACTAACCGTCGGAATCAAACTAATAATATAAAGAGGAAAGCTTTGTTTTTTTTGCAACGAATAAACTCAAAAACTACTAGACTGATTTAAAAAATTCTTTCACCATTAGAATGCTACATTGGCGCTGAATAACATAGGCTATATCAAAAAAATAAATGTCCACTCGTGCGAAGCAGGGACGGGCCGCTAGTAACTAATATTTTTGTTATGGCGAAACTCGGATTAGACGGTGGTAGGTAGCCAGGCCGACTCAGAACCAAATCGAATTGTATAAACCCCGCTGGGAATTGAAATCTGATTTTGAGACCGGTAAGAAAAAATAAGAGAAATAAGAAGAAACCAGAAGACAATCTTAACACGTACGTGTACCTACCGCGCTCGCCTAACGCACAAAGATCCTCCCATGGTCACCGTGATAGGGGATCTATTTTTGAATCGCACGTATGCCATAGTGTTGTCGCATGCGACTTAAGTCACACTCGTCTTCCAAGTCGCATGACGCCGATTTTCCGTATTTTGAATCGTTCGTTTCCGGTGCCGCCAACATAATACGAAATGTTGGATGGTATCCGTTCCACGAAGAATTTAGAGAAAATCGGTAACAACCGCAATGAAAACGGAACGTAATATCCAAGTTTTTATTGGCTGTTAAAGGAACCTTTGCTTTTTAATAGAAAAGACTATCAATGTCACAACACAAGAAAAAATTTAAAAACGTCTTCTGTTGTTGATGAACGAAAAGCTGTTTTGCATGTATTTACTTATTTTGACAGTTTCAAATTTTCAATGACACAAACAAACGAGTGACATGACAGTGACACAACGCATTGATTTTGACGGTTATTCTATAAATCACTTTGTGTCGGTCGACTAACTGCAATGAGTGGATGAGGGCACGCGTTGCGGTCGAGTGATTCAAAAATATGGAAAGTCAAATGTCGAACAAAAATCAGTAGAAACCAAGCGCACGACTCGAGGCGAAGGAATCAAAAATAGACCTCCAAGTTGTCTATGCGTGCGTTACTCTAGCGAGTTTGTATGATGCTTACCTTCTAGGGTTCCCTTATTTTGTACCGGTAGTCAGACCATGGAGGCGGTTCTCTTCGTGCCCAAACCCAGGAGTTGTCCAAAATACTCAGCGTTAGCAATTGCACCGCCTGGTGGTAGCGAGTTTGATTCGTCTTACTCGCACTTACATGCATTCAGATTTAATAGTCACGGTTTAAAGCCTCGGTAGTTGAAGGTTGCGGGTGGAGTGCGCTTTCGTCTGAGCCCTTATCGTCACTTAGGTGAGGTAGGGCCAAGTGCTTACGCGTCCGTGTAAAAAACCGGCCAAGTGCGAGTTGGACTCGCGCACGAAGGGTTCCGTACCATTATCTATAAAAACGAGCAAAAAAAATTACGTTTGTTATATGGGAGCCTCCTTAAATATTTATTTTATTCTGTATTTTAGTATTTGTTGTTATAGCGGCAACAGAAATACATCATCTGTGAAAATTTCAACTATCCAACTATCATGGTTCATGGGATACCTACAGCCTGGTGACAGACGGACAGACAGACGGACAGACAGACGGACAGACAGACAGACGGACAGACAGACGGACAGACAGACGGGCGGACAGCGGAGTCTAAGTAATAGGGTCCGTTTTACCCTTTGGGTACGGAACCCTAAAAGCATTCATGTTTAAAAAATAATACTGCTTGACGACAGAAATAAGTTTTGCGGACCTATTACTGTCGTCAAGCAGTATTACTTTGTTTGCTGTGTTCCCCTTTAAAGGATCCATTAAAATTACAGGGCATAGTGCAAGCTTTATCTCCCATTCAATCACTTAACGAAAACGAGAAATTTTATAGCAAAATTTTAGGTCTCACCAGAAGGCGTTGCAGCAATGTCATACACATTATCTTTTTAACAAAATTCCGCACACACAACGTTTTCAAAGCTTCAGGGTATACAAAGCGTGAGATACCTTTTAGCCTCTGTCTGCTGTTGGGTGACCAAAAATGTATCATCTCGAGCTCCTCCGTGCTTCGGAAGGCACGTAAAGCCGTTG
Source organism: Eudonia lacustrata (assembly GCA_947562085.1). Classification (NCBI taxonomy): domain Eukaryota; kingdom Metazoa; phylum Arthropoda; class Insecta; order Lepidoptera; family Crambidae; genus Eudonia; species Eudonia lacustrata. Next base: position 25,054,604 of record OX387314.1, read on the forward strand.
GTCCCGGCTGCATTAGCAGTCGTTAACAACCACCAATCCGCACTGGGCGTGGTGGTTTATGTCCCGTTCTCTATCCATCTATAGAGAAGGCTAGTGCCCCAGCAGTGGGGACATAAACATGAGCTGGTGATGGCCGCTTTTTACCAGGTGGGTTTAAACGTTTGCCGATTCAGTTATAATAAAATATGTTGATGCATTAACCACATTCAACTAACACTAGTGATCGATTAACCATAACGCATACTGATTAGAGTCCACGCACCACCAGCGGTGAAGGCAGGTGGTGCGAGGCTGTTGGCCGATAATTCGCTTCTTACGGCCAAATACGGCGGTAATAAGAGGGTATAGCTTTAAATTATGGTCGCGCAGTAAAGCTGAATTATTAATTGATTGAGACTGGTGTGAAATACGAGGAGCGTTTAATAACCATAAGATATGGGTTTACTTGTAGGTAATAAAAATTATTAATTTACTTCAATTTATTTTGTATTTTTATTAATATATCTACCTATACCCACATGTCATAATATGGTTTAGTAAAGTTGTAATAAATAAAATACATTTATTTCTACCACTTTTGATCATACAGGCAATTCAAACACAATGAAAATAAAAATTTAATGAAAAACAAAATAAGGAATATCGCTATGATGTCACTACATGAACCATAGCGGCATGGTTCATATACAGACAGTCAAATCGATTTGAAAACACTAAGACGGTCATATCTGCACGTTAAAACAGATCTTGTGTCTTTCAAAGATGAGAAATGTCTAAAGAGAAGGCTTCCCGCATAATGTCGGAAACTGGGCGCTGCAACTCTTCTATTCCCAGTCGAAAATACAGAGAGATGCCCAAAACAAGATGGAGAGATACATCGATCGAGAGTCATATAAGATCTTAAACCGGTTGTGTAATCACTAATACAGAAGCGGAATCTTATGTAGCGATCGAGGGTGGTTCCAGGTGTTGACCATTTCGGAAATACCTTACAACTTCGCTTGTCTAATTATATCCAACCCATTCCACCATAAAAAACACAACACGCTCAAACTAGTGGAGACTTATTCTCGGAACTCACAGTAAAGTACAGTCGAAGCCTATTGGAGGTCCCAAATCTTTGATTAGTTGATTAGTCGATGAGTACCGCTGTCGGCTCACAATGGCAGTCGTGCGCGAGATCGATCAAATACCTTAACGGTATCAAAAACAAAAGGCGGCCGCGGAACCAGGGAAACGATATAATGCCGTTTCAGTGATCCGTTGGACTCCTCGTGGCACCGATGGTCAACAACATTTAAGTATTTATATTATTTTGAATTAATGCTTATATCGACGACCTCCTTGGTCGAGCGGCTTGTACACCGGTTTTCATGGTGTCGCCATCTCTGAGGCGGGTTCGATCCCCGGTCGGATCAATTTAGAAATACCTGTTTTTCTAAATTGTCTCGGGTCTGGGTGTTTCCTATGTATAATAAGTATGTATTTAAGTATATTAAGTATGTTTACCCGTTGTTTAGTTAACCATTTCTCGAGTTTCTTAAGGAAGTTTTTCTTGGGGCTAGATAATTGGTGTGAGTGTGGGAAACATTTACTTATTTATTTTATTTATATAGTTACAAGATGAAATTTTACAAGAAAAAATCAACCAGCCTCAGGAAGCTCGAGTGGGAATCGAACCCGCGACCTTTGGATAACCGATCCAATGCTCTGACTGCTGAGCTACCGCGGCACGAGATTTTTCTAGTAAAATTTTATCTTGTAACACTAAAGTACTAACTTGGTAGTTGTTTTCATTTGTTTAACAAAGCCGGAGAACTAAGATGTTGGTTTGGTATATGATGAAGCTCATACCAGCGGGGGGTACATGTCTGTGTACTCGGTTTGGTTGGTGGTAGGGCTTGATTGTCCGCCTGGCTAGCTACCACCATCTTATCTAATAATGTCGCCGTAACATCAATGTTTGTAGTATTGTTGTGTTTCGGGAGCTAGAGGACTTGTACTATTATTTATTCTGTGCTAGAGGTAAGAAGTCCAGTGCCTCAGTAGTTGAAGATCCCGGGTGAAGTGCGCTTCCACATTCGACCTTATCATCACTTAACATCAGATGAGTAGACGGTACTGCTTCTGCATTATCTAGTTTGGCATAATCAATCAAAGACAAAATATATATATTAAATTAAATTTATTTACTTCGTTAACAAAAACTATCATTTTCGTAAATAAACCGTTTTACCCACTACCTACCTACCTATTCTAGAAATAAAAACATTTATAAAAATATCTATGTAGTTACTAAATCATGCAAAAGGGAAAGTCCTATTAAAAGCGTTTATTGGCGTCAAAACCAATAACATTTACAGAAACATTTTTTTTTGTTTGAATTAGTTTGAATTTTGGGAAAAGAGAAAAAACAAGAAGAGCCGACAAGACATTCAAGGAGTTTTTTAATGTTTTAAAAAGTGAAATTTTGATCTTCAACTGTGTTTGATATGTTTCTATTGTTTATTTAAGACATTATAAGCTACTTATAAAAATATCAGCAAATTATAAAATCTACGTATACCTAACGATATAATAAGTGTTACAAACAACGCGGAACCCAATAACAGCATGTCGTTATGCGCTAAGCATTTTTAAATCATCGAATCAGTTGAATTTCAATGGGTCTGTCAAACGGACAGACAATGGCGACAAAGCGGGCGATCCCGGGCTCGTTATCTGATCATCTTCTGCTACACTCCAGCGAGATTGGAGACGCCGACGGGAGATATCTTTTCAAACAAGTCGAACGCACTGGGAGGCTTTTCCGCGTCTAGTTTTTCCGCGTCGCACTTTTATCAAAATTATTTTACAGCAATTGTTTTAACATTTAAATCATAACTTGAATAGAATCGATTTTAATTTCTTCAGTTTTTTTTTATCATAGTAACTATTAATGTTAACTAACAAAGAAAACTATTTATAAATCAAAAACATTATTTTTCCTTCATTTTTGTTAATCAGAAAAAGTTGTGAGTAGCTGTAAATCGGTGTAATAATTACGCTGAAATAATGGTGACTTCAAAGGCTGTAACTATAATCTTACCACTAATATCTTACCACTAATAATATAAACTTACCACTTAAAAAAAAACTATCTTGAACATTATTTAATGGCTGGGTCGGGTAGGCGTTTAATTTTTTGACTGTATTTTATAAATTTTATAAATAAACAATTAAAGAACTATCAAAACATCTGATTCTTCAACGCACACGTGTAGGTATATGTAATTTCAAAAAGTTTTTTATCACAGCAAAAACTGCGAGAGCCTAGTGTGAGTTTTGTTTACTATCCGTATTCATTCGATTACGTTTACGAAAACGAAAATTAATATGGCATTGAAGCAGCGCCTCCTGGCGACTTACGAGAAGAACTAAAATTTTGCCATACATATTCTCGTTTTCGTTAACGTGATCGAATGGCGAATGAAACTCGCACTTGGCACCCAGAAAACGCGGCCTTTCTTAAGCCCAGTGCGTCGCTTCAGGCTATACCAGAAATGAATTTCCCTGAGTTTTCGCGCCGCCCGGCCTGCCGGGACAATGGCCGAATCCTATACCTACCCCGATTAACATTTCTTTGTCCTACCCACAACAAAAGGCGATCTGAACGATTCCAGATTAAAATTGACGAATGCTTAGTGATCCGCTGCAATCAGAAAACATCTTCGGAATTGGGCTGTTGAAATACCATTTGCCTTTTGTTGTAAAGCAACGAAAGGTTCAAGTGTGATTAATGCTTTTTGTTTCTAAATGTTTTTTATCAGAAAAATATATCGAAGCATGAACTTACTAGTTATAAAAAAGAGGTTGCCAGTTCAGATATTGCAATTATCATCATTCATCGTCCTTTACATGTTCCACCGTAGGTTCAGTACATGGGGACATCGGGCCTTAACTCACCACACTGGTCCAATACAGGTTGATGGGTTTTAATGACCAGTAGGTTGTAGGTAGAGTTAAGAGTCACAAACTGTGGAAAACCGACCCTACTAAGGGATTGAACGACAAGTGTTTTAAAAAAAACATATACTAGAGTCACACGAAGTCCAAAATTAGATATGTTGTTTTTTTTTATTTTCTAATTTATATCATGTAAAATACATTCTGGTTTTTGATAGAAAATTATCTCAGGTGAAATTGAAAAATAAATTGCCAAATTGTACCTAACCTTTTAATTTTATATGTTCAATGGTCATTATTATGTTGTTGTACCTACTAAAAGTATTTATCTAAGTATATATTATTAAGAAAGATATACATTTTTTTTTATTTATTAATTTCTATTTTTTTTTATATATATCTATTCCACGCAGGGGGCCCTCAAGATTTTAAAGCCAAGCAACAACAACAACGGACCAACGTTCTTCATCTAGTCTGACTTCATAATTATGATATCTGAAAAGAGCCTATCATACCAGCCAGCCATGCTAACCAAAATAAAAGAGCCAGACACCTCGAACCAAGTTTATTTAGAGATTGACTGAAATATATGTTTGTGGGTTAATTGGGCGGGACTGACAGTTTATTTTTATACCCTGCCGATACACCATATTTAGATTGAGAAGTCTGACCCAGAGCTAATCGATTCGAGTCTAGCTTTTAAGAACAGATTAGGGCAGACCTCTGTATTTGCTATGAATAGCTTGAAAAGTTAGACCTGCTATGTATAACCTAAATTGTTATGGTCTAAAATTTTATCTATGCTTTTAGTGTACGTGTACGTTACACGTACTTGAAATCTTTTAAAGTCAGATGACAAGAGTCTACTTTTACTATTGTTATGAGACTTGCTTTAATGACAATAGTTTTAAATAGCACACAATGTTTGCCTTAAAGAAAAAAAATCTTTTTAACGAAATTAAAATGGCTAAAATCTCATTGCAAAACCAAGACTTACTACAATCTAAAAATAAGCATAACAATATAAAAGATTTGCTTCAAATACATTTCGTTTTTTCGTCACTTACATGTATCTATAGCAAAAAATTTGTGGTATAAACTTGTAATAAATTAATCATCATCATCATCATCATCATCATCATCATCATCATCATCATCATCTCAGCCAAAAGACGTCCACTGCTGGACAAAGGCCTCCCACAAGGATATGAGGGGTATTTGCCGTAATCGCCGCTTGGCAGGCGGGTTGGCGATCGCAGTAGGTTGAGGGTAACCTCGAGAGATGCTGCTGTCCATCCTCTAGAATAGTCCCTTAGTCGGCTTTTACGACACCCACGGGAAGAGAGGGGGTGGTGCAATTTTTTATCCCCGGCACCACACAGGGGATACATAATAATAAATAAATTAAATAGTAATAATAAATTAATACAACCTAATAATAATTACGTTATTTTTTTTTTTTTTTTTATACTTAGCACGGCAAATGACTCCATACCACCTGATGTTAACCCAGTTGCTCCGACAGGGTGTTATAACACCCCTAAAAGTATTATATAGATATACCCTAATGTAATACTTTTAGAGTTTTATTTACAACAACACACAAACACTTGGTCGGACTAAATGGGTTAAGTGGAAATGGAGTCCAGACGCGAAGACAACTGGTGCAGCGTGAAAACAACGCAGCATCAGTCAACCAAGCATTCTTACACAAACCAATGAAATATATTGAACAGTGACAAATGCGAGCGCAAACATGAAAACGGCATTAAGTCCGCCGGAGATGCGACAAGCTCTAGCGCATTCCGAACTATTTGTACCATTATGTAGCTCTTTGATTTACCGGCGCAATACTGGCCGCACGATAAAAGTCACCGAACAATTACACGCCCAACTACAGTATTAGTGTGTAATTCAACTTAGGACTCGCAATAGGACGTCCGATTTGATTCATGCGTGCAACCAAACTTCGTCGCCGAGCGTAAACGCCGGCGCGCGCTCTCTCGAAAACCGACCCAAGCTTAAGCAGCATACGACCATTTCTGAGTGCGGGCTGGAACAATCGTTTGAAACAAACGAGTGCGGCACCAATTGTCTTTGGCGGAGAGATTAAATTGATTTATAAGACAGCGTTCCGTCCGTCAGTAGGTTCCGAGTAACGAATCGTAAAGTTCGTACCGATCGTGACCGTTTCGCGAATTTTACGAAGCAGCCTTTTGATGTGACGGTAAATCAGCGGTGATTTATTGGCGGCGCAGTCACTTCCTCGTTTGTTAGTGTTGTTGTATCATTACACGAAAGGGAAGATATAAAACAATAATAAACCAACATGTGCGCGTTATCGTTTGTAGTTACTTTGGCCAGTCCATTTGGTTGCAGTTACGAGAGTCTGTAAGATTTTCACTCGCGATGTTTGCACCTATTTGCGATAAGTGACTGTTGTTGTGTGATAACGTTAAGTTTTCTTTTTACACAAGACAGCTTGTTGTCGAAGCAGTTAGCTCGTTCAGATTGACTTCGTTCGTTCAGCAACTTGCGCGATTTCAAATCCTGAAATTATTGACCAGTCAAAATTGTGGTGGCATAATGCTTGATCTGTGTTTGTGCTATTTCCCATCAAGAAAGATCTTATCCTAGCAAAAGGGCGTTTATAGACTGATGATGATGATAGACAGTCAAATCATTTATTGTAACGGCCTCATTTGAGGACAGCCATACTTGTTAGGTTCGCTTCTATTCTAATGCATGACGAAACTTTAGTGGTACAATTTGTTTATTCAAATCTTGATAAGAACAACAAAGAAGTCGTAATTCGTTTTATGTTGTGCAACAGTGGCGTGCTACCACATAATTTTGATTGAAGATAATTGTGTTTTTTTTAACAAAACATTTTCTGTCATAGGGCTGTTGGTTATAAAATAAAGTTATGATATGTAATCATTTAATTGTCATCGTTTTCCTCATTATCAGCTTAAAATAGTTGACTGGATTTGTAAACATTGCAACATTTTTTTAAATAAATATTAAGTTTTTCCTAATACAGGATCCAAGATACCTTAACAACTGTTAACGACGAATTGCAGCTGCACTGACGCAGAAAACTAATATTGTTTGTCAAAGCAAACGAAGCTTCAGTCACTTATCTGCCGCTGACTGTACACCGTAACAAGTGTCAACTGTCCGTAACGAAGACCAACTTACTGAGGGATCAAGCCAGCCGGGGCAGCTCCACTATCGGTCACCAGTCAAGATCAGTTCTGGTGGAAATTGGCCAATCAAGGTCGGACACAATCGTTCAAGGGAGCCGGGAGGCCACACTCGGTGACGTCATCAATTATTCTACGACACGGCCTACACATTCCGCGCAACAGTATCTAAGTGTGGTTCTAAACTTAGTTAGAATTTAAACAGAAATGTCTCAAACGTTTTTGTTTAGCTTTGTTTCTTTTAGTAGGTTTGAAGAAATTAAAAAACTTTCAATGTTATCTAAAAACATTATGATGATAAAATAACATGACTTTGTTATCTGTAAAAGATTTGTGTTAATGCTGTGATTTTATCTACACTAATATTATGTAATGTCAAACTAGCCTATATTATGTTACAAGTGGGCAAAGTCATCGCTACTATTGATGAGTATTAGCTTACCACGCTTGCGAAAAGCAGCATGGTAACCAAAAACCCGGGCTCTGACGCCTTTAAACTCTAAACCACATTTTATCCGATTCAGGAATAGAACTCAAGACCGCCGGATAAGGCTTTTTGCCACTAAGTCACCGCGGCAATCATTCAAACTTTACTACGATTCTATTATGCAGCAAAGAAAACCATCTTGTACTATACCGACCTCATTTAAGGACAGCTGATAAAAAGATTTCCTAATCACCATTGATACAAACGTCGCCGCCCGTACGCGGCTAATTAACCGTAGTTACTGAATCGGTTTTGTTCCAAACTTAGATGTCTGCCTTACTAGTTGTCACTTTAAGCATTTAGTCCGGACTATTTCGGACACGTCGGACAACAAGCCTGGACAATTAACCCATCAGCGCGCCTCCTCAGCATAGACAGGGTGTGCTCAAATATTCAGCGAACATGTCTTGTCCCTTCTAGCAGTCGTATTATTTTAGGAGGGATCTGTGTTTAGTGGTTGCTGCGTTCGTGAACACATTAGGGATGTCACTAGGTGTGTTACGAACGTATACAATTTATGTAGTTATATGAGATTTAAATTTATGCTGATAATCAAATGAACTCAAGTAACTTTGCAACAATCAATATTTTTCTTTTCTTTTGTACTAAATTTAGCATTAGATAATAAATTATTTGTAATGTAACAGCTAACATTAAATCATTATATTATTATAATACTTTATTTTATAAAAGAGATACTGTGTACATAATGTGCAATTATAAAATATTAATAAATGTTAAGTTAAAATCCGTTACAGTAAAGAATAAGAATAAGAATAAGAAACATTTATTGACCTGCACAAAAACAAATACAAACAGATGAGAAAAATAAAAATAAAATAAAAAGAAGAACATCTTAAAACAATTAAAACAATCACAAAAAAATAGAAATAAAAATAAAAGAGAAAGAACACTATAAAAATAACTACGATATGTGCAAGGCCAACGGGTAAAAGAGAAAAAAAAAAGAGAAGCAAAGTAAAAAAAATAAGATAAAGATCCATACTTCATAGGTATTGGCAGTGCTAAGCATTGATTATTCATAAGATCATAATTTTGTTTTTATTTTTTTAGTCTTTAAAAACTACTTATTTGTTTTGATAATAGATAATAAATTTATTAAAAACTAAGTACCAGAGTAATTAAAACAGCAAACAGACTACCATAGAATATTCATCATAGCTTTCACATTACTTCACATGATGTGAAATGATAATGTTCGGTCAAATACGACAATGTCATCGTGTCACCGCGCAATGTCAGCGTGATGTGCGCTGCGCCGCCGGCGCATCACTCGTCACACGTGACAGACGGACGGACGGACCACACATAATATTAGTCTTCTGGGAAACGGCCAAAATAGAACATTTAGTTCAAGCTCGAAGCGATTTATACTCTCTTAAGTCAGATTCCCACGGCTTCGCGTTGCGCAGTTGATCTAGTGTTTACATCGCAAATTGATGGCGTATTCTTTCAACTTCGACACCATTATGCTAATACGAAGACCAATGACAACAATAGTCAGGATCGCTCACACCTTCCATAAGTAGCACCAAAAAAAGTTTTAACGATGCGTTAAGGGATTTGCATGTCAACAATTGCAGAAAATATTTTCTTTCTAAATTCATAAACGGTCTTAAAAATACTTAAACACCTTTTACTTAGTAGATAAGCTATCAGCTATATATCGTGCGGACTTACGTTTGCTATAACGCCTATTCCATCATTATCACAGCATCCAAATCTGAAACAATACAAGGAACACGTTATTATTTTTTCTTAATCCATTTCATCATCAACCATACCTAATATGGCAAATCATATCGTCTCAGTAACATTAACACGTTGACTGCAGCAAAACCAGACACAATAGAAAATTTATTGTTTGCCGGTCACCGGTGACCACCGCGGCGATTATAGACTTAAGAGGCCTATCACAAAATGCGCGCGCTCTGGCTTTCTCAGTACTACGAGCAGCCGAACGCATCGCAAAAGTGGCATTTTGTGCAGTTGTAATTACATTTATTTGATGTTTAATAATTTTTTATTGTTCAAAAAAGTATATAATTTGAAATCTTATAAACTTACTGGTGTACATTTAACTTAATAATATCAATGGCGTAAGGAGATATTTACAGCTAATTCTGAACGTTTTATGGCTTTGAATGGGATTTTTTGTAGAAATTCTATTCATATTTCGATATTCCGAGGCCGCTACGAACTTAACCACTATATATGAGATATTAATATATATTTTTCATTTCGTTTGCTTAGTACAGTAGTTCAATCCATGAGCTTGAAAATTGCCGTCAGCGTATTTAATTGAAAACTAGCTTCGGAATTTTGGCTTTATATATATAGATAAGGGAAAATTGCAGAAAGCGAGGCCGCTACGAATTAAACTAATAACTATTCTCCACCATACAATAAGTCAAAATTGTCTAAGGGCTTCAGTTTCTCTGAACAAGAACGCCGAAATTGGGTATTTTATGCAAAAATCACGGTCAAAATGTAACGGGTAGTTCATCGATTCACACCCAAGCCTCTTAAAAATGTTGGAAAATTTTAAGCGATGTCAGTAGGTAGCTGCTATTATGCGTTACACTTTACCAGTTTGTAGGCTATTGATAGCAAAATCTCTGTTTCATAAAACTGTTGTAAAGTAATTTCTTGTTCCACATTTTACTACCTTAAGTGGCTTTCAGTGTAAGGAACTAGTTCGCACATCGCTCAGTCAACACACAGCCTTTCTAGTAATAGCAAGGAACATGCAGGGTACCACAGCACCTAACGGTTGCTACCTTACAACAAGATAAAATGTTGCTAGATAGTTATTTATAGTATGTAGATTTATTCAAAAAATAAAATTCGAATATTTTCCATTTTTGTAGGGTTCCCGAAAAACCTGTCTGTATTATTACCCTCACTGATACTTTTATACTTATTTCCAGAATTAAGAGTTCAATGCTCTACTTACTGAATATGTACCGAACGTGCCGTAGGTACTTACAACGTCTTGAATACTGCTTATAGCCAATCGAATATTTTTAATAGCAGCAGTTTGTAATGAAATATATAATTTATTACTAACTGTTTGTGTTGCAAATAAAATAAATATCTAAATAGTCAAGATAGACCAGTGAACCTTTAGCTATAGTTAATCATTCAACTGTAAGGAGAATTTACTTAAATATGGGCGTTCAAAGCTCGTTTCTCCGTCACACAGCAAGCAACTCGTTCTAACTGTCAAAGATCACGCAACGTAATACTAAATCTCAGGGCTTGTGAACGTCCAGGCAATGCGTTGTAGTGAGATGGACATAATGTAACTGGATATGCGTGCGAAACCCGCTATTATTAGGTAGAAAGAGATTTACAGCGAGTGCAAGTGGCTCTAATACAAGATTCCATCATTGAAGACGTTATAAGTTGCTGTACGCGCACGACGTTCGTGAATTTTCAAACACTTGAGCAATTCTGACACTAACACTGATTTAGGCCTTGATTTTCCTTTTACTATTTTAAGATGGTAATTTCCCAGTATTGACATAAATTGCGTTAAAATTAAACAACTTTTACGGATTACATACTTGATTTTTTACAAAGAGATCGAAACGTCGGTCGTTTGGTGTTCACGAAATCTTTAAAAAACAATAAATTGCATTCGTTGAAGTCTAGCACAAATTACCTCATTTGTAAATGAAACACGGTAAACGTTCCCTTTACCCAGTCTTCAAGTTTGCCTGGATATCTTTACAGCATCTCAACAACCGTCGGTGGTGCATAAAAACTAATTAAATCCTTGATTTGATTGCGCAATCAGTTAAAGTTAAATTAGTCACGTGTGGACGTCGCATGACTTATAGCTTATTGGAAACGCATCGCAGCTGTAAATATCGAGGACCGGCCATCTTTGCGCATAGACAATTAACGTCTACCAGAGCTTTATTTACGACGGCGTTTCGGACTCGCGTTTTGAGACTAGTCCGATCTTTATTGGATGCTTATCGAAGTTTGATGGCTCATTATTTTTGGATAAAGTCGCTTGTGTTAGTTAGACGTGTCTGTCTGTCTGACGGTTATAAAAGTTGATTTGTTTGCTCGTGATCATTTAGCGTTGAGTTCATTCGTTCAAGCACATCATTAACAAATTAAACCGATTTAGTTTTGTAAAATATCGTTATTTTCACGATGTCTGACTAATTATGATTCCTTAATAATGACGGTACAATTTGGTACAAACGAAACTGAAATGTAATTTTACACTACAGAAAATAATATGATAAATAAATAAATAAAATAAAATATATTTATTGTATTGATCCTTAAAGCTAGAAATAACAAATGTTTATCGTAGCGTCTATATAATGATAAATCTATCACAAGAGAAAAGAAGTATAATAAATAAATAAATAAACTTTCTTACACTCACACCAATTATCTAGCCCAAGAGAGGCTTCGTTATGAAACTCGTTAAATGGTTACTAGACAACGGATAAACATACTTAAAATACTTATTATACATAGAAAACACCCCAAACCCCGAGACAATTAAAACAAACAATAATGAAATCTTTGCGACATCAATATCACTTTTGGGCGTAGCTATAACAACATGAAAGTAGTATCATTAAGCTGACGACACATATAATTACGATGATGTGTCTCGATTATGCATTGTTACCTATGATGCCAGCAAATGCCTCTCGTGTAACTGCACAGTGGTACTTAAACATTGCTCTTGTCCGTAAATAGTGAGGACAATCGCCAATGATACGGTCGTTAAGTTTGATTTAATGTCTCAATCGAACTTTAGTTTGAGCGCGTGTCTGCATGCTCGTGTGCGTTTGCTGTCATTAAAGAAAATAGTTAACGAATAGGTAATTAAAAACTGATTAATTAATAATAATAATTATTATACTCATGTGGTTTGTTGGTGTAGGATTGTATCTAATCTATAGTATTATCGCAATCACTACACACTGAAAAGGGTTCGAAACGATTTAAATCCGTCTGAATAATAACATACATATACTTAATATTAACTATTCTTCACTTTTTAACAGTCGGTTTGAAGAACAACGTTCGCTCCCTTCTACTACAAGGACTTGTCAAGATCCCCAAAATTAAGTACCACTAGAAAAATTTTTTTTTATAAAAATATATAACGGTAAAATTAATTTGAATTGAAATTTTACGATCGACAATTACTACAGACAGGCATAAACAGTGCGATGTGTGGACATCCATCATTGGTAACATACAACGGGTAATTGCAAGTGGCTGTAAATTACCTAAGTGTAAATAGAATGCATTATTGAAGCAGGGCTGACGATACTGATAAATTGTTTATAAACAAATAGTTTATAATGCCAATAAGTTTTGATAAAAAAAAGCGTTGTAAAGTAGAAATAAATTTCCAAGAGTAGGATTCATATTCTTAAAAGGGCAACTGGCCCTCACTATGGAATATTACGAGTAGAAGGAGCATGTTCAAATTCTAGTGAAAAAATTTTGTATTATATACTGTTTTCTTTATGACGCTAAATTGGCAGAATGGTTGTGTATTCCAACCCACATAAAGCCAATGGTGGGTTATGGTCCGATTTCCCAAGTGCTATTATGTACAATTATAATATTAATGTGGAAAAGCCTGAGCCCAGGAGTGGGATGTTCATGAACTGACGAAACAATTCATGGTTGCTCTCGCGTATTGGAGAACAAATGAAATAATATAACTTTTTTCAAGTTCACCGTGTCTAATCTTTCCATCGCCACTCATCGGTGCCAACCTTACGCGCCATCGTCGCAGCGCATGAAGACGCGCGCCGCCACCGCCCGCTGCGCAGGCGCTCGCGTGCGCGGGGGCGGCCATAGCGCCCGCTAAATAATTGAGACGTAAGCTGCTATCCAGTAGCCCACACTATACACTGATGTACCCCTAATCCTAATACTGTGCATTTGTTCAGTTAAAATACTAAATTTAAACAAAAAAAATAATTTTGATGACATTTTAAATGTAGGTATATTTTTTGTTTTTCATACAGACATAAATAGAAACATATTTTAATTTGCTTCTCATATTTAAAAAAAACATAGCCGTTTTTCTCATCATACAGAAAAAAACATAATCTCAGTACCTACATATTAAAATACTTTCTGTGAGGAGTCGACTTCATTGTTTTTGAACAACACGACTTAAAAACTACATCAAAAAATTGTACCTGTAGTCACTAATAAAAAAAAATACCTGTTTTTTCACCTGTTTAATCATGACATACTTATTTATGTTAATTTATATACATATACATCCTGTATGTCACAAAAGAGTCCACCAAAGTTAGTGTTTTGATATTTGGTTTTATGTGATCCGTGGTTGGCTCGTACAAACTTTTCCTAACTACATACAGTCTTTTATAAAACAAAAAAAATCTAACTGGTATTTAAATTTAAACACGTTCGCCTCACCATTTATCAATTCGATGTAAGTAATTAACGTAGAGATTACCAAATGCGGCGTCATGATGAACCGAATACCTTTACGAAGAGTTGGGCCAACTGTACTGGACCGAACGTAATAAGTATTGTTGTGTCCCACCGCTGGACAAAGGCCTCCCCTCTACATCTCCACTAGCCCCAACCCCGGGCACCCTTTTATCACCCCTGCAAAAAAAAAAGTAAGTCGTCCCGAAATCTTCGCTTTGACCTGTAGAAGAAGAAAAGGAAGAAGCAGAAAGTATCTGTAGCTGTCGTTGTTTTTTTTTTGTTATACATAGACAACTTTATTACTGTATTAAAAATAAAATCTTAACACCTACATAATAAATTTTTTCAATTTAAATTAAAGTTGTGAACAAAACAATGACACACTATTGCTTGCGTCGTTGAGCGCGCGTGTGCAGTGCATAGTGCGACTTTTATTTACCGTTCGAATTCATTCGATCGACGACGAAATTTAAATAAAAACCGAAAAAATGTCTAACAATGCAACAATATGGTCCCCAAGGATTGAGCGGTCGTGCATCAAAACTATTTTATAACTTCAGCTTGATTGACCCCAAACGTTGGATCTGGCAATTGTCTTTCGAGACTCGTGCCGAACGCTCGAGATCACCCAACAGTTCACATCGGAGTGTGGCGTGTTGACACAGGCCTCCAAGTTAACTTACCGTAACAAAGCCAAAAGAATCGGAAACTCAATTTATTTTTTATCGCAAAAACAATCGAATATCAAAACAACGGCCGACCGATTCGTCTAAACGCATTTTTATCGTAAAAAGTACCGTTCCGCGCCGTTCTATTTAATTAGACCCTCAAAAAATCGTGAAACGACCGATCGGCGCTCACAAAAGATGAATTTGTTGTATCTATCGATTACGATAGAGATTTCTTCGGTGAACAAAGCGTTTTCGTATCAAATCACACAATTAGAAGTGATCGGTTGTATGGTCTGTCGGGCGCTTTGTCGGCGCGCTTGTCGTTGCTGCTGGTTCGTTCCGCTTGAGCCTTGGGTGTTGGTACTGTGTTGAAGGGATACTAAGGAATTAAATGATCTAAAAAACAGTTTGAATTACTTTAAAACCAAATCATTTTGATACTAAAAAATTCTAAGTTTTTTTAACGTTTGTTTTGCTAACTTGACTTGTAATTGTAAATATGTAGATTTAAATCTAATTATTTACATTTGATTGGAAATAATAAACATAAAAAAAGGAATAAATCAAATCCAAAGTTACACGTGGTCGCTACTCGCATATTCTATTTACTTGAAATAAAAGTAAGTAAGTTTTTTTTTTAAACGTCCTTTTAAAAATATATTTACATTTTCTTCCCAAAAATACCTATTGTAACAAAAATAGGACTTCAAATACATAAAAGCATATAAAACCTTGTAAATCCACTACCAAAGCGGTCACATACACCTAGCCCAAGCCAAGGTCCCAAGTAGAGCCGGTCCCGCTGTTTGCCGTCACAGGCCATCGACAAGCGCTGTCGACTGAGGAATCACAATGATCGACGCGCCGCCCGTGACTGCGCGCTTTACATACCCGCCCGTGACCACCACGATAATTACTTATAACTGTTGGCGGTACGTATTTAGTCAGCCTTTACATGGAGCTTGTGTCTCATCTTATCTCTTCAACGTCACTAAAGACGGCTGTCATAAGCTTGACGATTCCTCAGCCATTTCAAGCGAAAACGTTTTAGCGAGTTTATTTGCGAAAGATGTAGAACTCTTACTACTTACTATTAGCAAGAGTACTGAAGACAGAATCTTATATCGTCTTATCCTTTCGACGTCACTAAATACGGCTGTCATAAGCGATGATGTTCAGAGTCTTTTTAAGCGAAAACTCTCACTCCGCGCTACGTTAGGACAAAGTTATCGCGAACAGAGTGAAAATAATGTTTGGCAAGGCTCTATGCCACTATATTTTTTTTTTATATATATTAGAAGGAGGCAAACGAGCAGGCGGGTCACCTGATGGGAAGCAATCACCGCCGCCCATGGACACCCGCAAAACCAAAGGAATCGCAGATGCGTTGCCGGCCTTTAAGGAAGAAATAGGCTCGTTTCTTGAAGATCCCTAAGTCGTAATGGTCCGGCAATACCGCCGCTGTGAGCTGGTTCCACAGCACTGTAGTTTGTGGTAAAAAATTACGTAAGAAACGCACAGTAGTAGTACACACGGCGGCAGATCAACCTACCCAAAACTGTCAAATTTCTACAATCAATTTTGAACTTTATAATTTGGTTATAAGGATCAATATTCATTGGAGAAATTTGACAGATTTGGGTAGGTTGATCTGCCGCTGACTGTACATCTCTAATAGTAGTATAGCTATAGTTTATTGTTATACATTGTCAGTCTGCAAACGCGCAGGCAGGCCGCCTGATGGTGAGCGGTCACCACCGCCCATGGACATCAGCAACTCAGAATAATAACTAAAGCTATAGAAACCGGACTAAAATAGCAAAGGTGTCACCAGATTTGTGACGTCATATTTGAGGTAATGTAGTGAGTGACTTTATAAAGGACTCAAAGATTTTTTTTGATCACCGATTATCTGATGACCGTTTGACATAACAATACAAAAAATAAAATCTAAGTGTCAATCATTTGTCACCTCCTTTTCTAGCCATAAGATAGAACGGAACTAAACATAGTTGCACGATTTTTATTTTAGCCATCCTTCTATAGCTTTAGTTATTGTTCTGAGATCAGCAACATCACAGATGTTGTTTTACTAATGATAATAGTAATAATAAGTATTTATTTCAGAATAATTCCATAGACTGTTAGTAATTACAATAGACTAATCAATCAATAACAACCAATATTATTTGTGTAGGCATGTGAAAAGGAAACTGAGTTTATGCAACACTTCTGTGCGACTGACTCTCCAGCTAAGGAAAGATAGGGACTTTTGGGTCCGGCCTATCAGAAAACAGAAGTCTTCAGGATCTTCATTATACACAAAAAGACGGAACAAAGTGATGTATTTAACGGAAATTGGAGAAAGTTTGCAAAGCAACGACTCATGTAGAAGCTTCGATGGTGGTAAGACATTAATTCTGTTTATTTTAAAATTGTGAATTAATATACCGTTATTAGTTTTAGTTTATAACTGTATTTTATTATTCGTTGCTACTTAATTTTTGAATGCTGTATACGCCTGTAAAGGCATATCTTTAAAACTAGTCCTTAGGTACATACATTTATTACTGTGTAAAATTATATTGTCGATGGTATATCTTATCAAATTAATAAATAAGTAAATGACAAAAAATTATTAGTGATGTCATCACACTCGATTAGGAAATAGTAGTTTATGCAACTGTCATATAATGAAGGGTATTAAAACACGAGTGTGAGTTTATGAAACGAGCGCAGCGAGTTTCATAATAGTAACGAGTGTTTTAATACCCGTGTTATATGCAGTTGCATACACTACTTTATCTTCACTAATGCAATTAGTCAAACAACAAGAGTAAAAGCTGACAATAGTTTATTTATAATAATTGTTCAAATTTTGGATGGTACAATTTTGAAAGTTAATTTTAATTATTGATTCAGCAGCTGTAGCGGTCGCGGGGCAAGCGTAGAGCTCGTAGACGGAGTTGGAATATTTATAATTACTTCATTCGTCTTGTTTTCTTTACTGTTCAAGATCGTATTTGAGACTTGAATTTTATTCATTAAAGACTCATCAATGTAGCTTTCAGCCACAGTAGAAGACTTCCACCGCCCGTGTCGTTTCAGTGCGGTCAAATCACCACCGCTATCTATGAGAAGGGTCGCCGAGGTGCGCCGGAAGCAATGCCCCGTGTACAACGCTGGGTTAGGCAGATTCAAAAAACTTGCGATAGTTTTTCCCAGAGCACCAAATTTATTAATACCAGTTCTTTGATCGACGCACTTCCCCGATCTATAGCTCAAGAAAAAGGCAGGGTTTCGACAGGGGGTGGGTCGAAGTTCCATGTATTTTTTACATACGGCATAGCAGTTGCCCGTCACAACGTAAGAACGATCTATTTTCGTTTTTGTTTTCGAAACTTTCACCATGATTGTACTGTCGTCTATGTTAGAGACTTCATCGAACTGGATGTTGTTTAGCTCTTGTATTATCTTGTTGTATGCCCCCATTATGCCGAAGATTAGTGCAACCTGTAACAATAAACGATATAATAAGCTTGAGGTACATAGCCAAGGCAAAAACTATGATTTATGAAGTAGTAAAGTGTAGGTACCTACTACCTAATTTATACACAAAGCGTTTAAACGGAGTGTCTAGATAACTTGCGTGTGTAATACGTAAGTACTAGGTAGATTAAATAACAGAACTAAAATACACTTACCTTTTCAAAAAGATACAAAATATCTGGTGAATCTTTCAGGAACATCTTTATTTGACCTGATGTAAACGTCAAGGACTTTTTTTCCTTGTGTCCTTCTGAACTGCGTTTCAGGAACGCTATGACTTTTGAATAGTTCGTGATATCAATATTGTTGTAGATACTCAGTGTGGACTTGAGCATAGAATATTTAGCCCACATAGAAGATGACTTGAATTTGTCGGAGAGGTCTTTGAGATACACAAGAATGACATTTTCAGAAAATGATGTAGTTTTCTTTTCGATCTTCCATGCCAAAAAGTTATTATATTCTTTTTCATATAATTTTCTAGATTTTTCTGGCAAAAGATTGTGAGTTACTTTTGTTGCCAATTCTAGAATATCCGGAGGCGTACAAATATCATCGTCGCTGTCCATTTTTAACTTTTAATTTGTATTTTAAAAACAAAACACATTGCGAAACATTAAATTCACGCGTACGTGTATTGTCACAGTGAACTTGCCGCCATTAAAATCTAACCAATGAGAGCGCAGCTGCGCGCGCAGGGCCAATCAGGAGCGAGCGCGCGCTGTTATTTTTTAATTTAATTGGCACAAGATCTTACCAAAGAGTTTTGTGTATGTAAGTTTAGTAGTTTCGACGAAGTTTTCACGTATAACCCAACTGTTTTCAAAAGCCAGCCTAATATCAAAATTTTATACAACTTGTATGAGGATTTTGACATAAGGCACGCCAGGTTAATTGGTCGCGTTTTATTGATGTTATAATGAGATTTTACGATATCAATGTGGATATTATACCATCATGTGAAATTGCTTAAATTTAGTGTTTTGTTGTCTGCGCTATAACAGTAGTAATTATAAGTCAAGTATTGGAAACATAAGTAGAATGTTACAACATTAGTGTAGATAAAGAAAATTAAAATATAAGAGATATAGATATAGAGCAATTATTAAATATTAATCATCTAGAAGTAGGTAAATGTGTGGAATTTTATAGGTTTTCTACAATAATTAATTCTTATTAATGATCTATTTTATAGATACTTAATTATCGATCGTAAATGTCTAACTTGTCGATGATGCACGACAACGTTAGCTAAGCCTGCTTACTGCCTAGTAGGAGTTTTATTAGCCATTAACAACGTAAACAAAAAACGAGAAATACTGCTCGCGAAAAATATAATATACTGCACTTTTCCAAATTGTACTTTGTTCGCAATCTAATTCGCGGAAAATCATAAATGTACGAGTATTACATAGTAGCTGTGCTCGCGACTTTGTCCGCGTGGAATAGTGACTTTCGGCAGCATTTTTAATTTTTTAGGCTCTTGTTCCCGTTTTTGCAACATTTTTTACTGATGCTTCGTTCCTATTGGTTGCAGCGTGATGTTATATAGCCTAAAGCCTTTCTCGATACATGGACTATCCAACACAAAAAGAATTTTTCAATTCGAACCAGTAGTTCCTGAGATTAGCGCGTTCAAACAAACAAACTCTTCAGCTTTATAATATTAAATATAGATATAGAATATAATATTAGTATAGATAAAATGCTTTGTCTGACGGATCAACGCACAGCCTAAACCGCTGATCGTAGAGACCTGAAACTTGGAGGGTGTGTTCTTTGTATGACGTAGGCATCCGAAAAGAAAAGATTTTCCGAAATTCTACCCCTAAAGGGATGAAAAAGGGGGGCAAAGTTTGTATGGGACAACGTGATTCCTTGGTCCAATCTACTACAAATTTTGCATAAACCTTTTTTAACAGAATTGATGGAAGACGTGTTTCATATTTTATTGAAATTCATCCCTTAACAGGGTTAAAAAAGGGTAGAAAGTTATTTTGGCGGTGATTTGCTTCGAAGTTGATATCAATACTCTTTAGTGCTTTTGATTTAAATTACATTTTATTTTGACACATGTTTGAATACTCAATCCGATTTTATTAAAAAAAGGTTAAACTCACTTAGAAACATAAGCAAATACTTTCTAAAACAACGCACAACCTAAACCGCTGATCGTAGAGACCTGAAACTTGGAGGGTGTGTTCTTTGTATGACGTAGGCAACCGCTAAGAAAGGATTTTCCGAAATTTTACCCCTAAGGGGATGAAAAAGGAGGCAAAGTTTGTATGGGACAACGTGATTCCGTGATCCAATCTACTTCTTTGCATAAACCTCTGAGGGAGTAAAAGTTTGTATGAAAGTCCGTCAATTTAAAAGTAAAATACATAAAAATTGGTATTTGGCTTCTTGAAAAGAAATAATGAATGACTTGTAACAGGAATTTTGTTTATTTTCCTTTAAAAGAGTAAAAAGGGAAGAAGTTTTTTTTGGAGAAATCGTTATTTTTAAAGTACCTATTAACTATTAAAATGAATAATTTAATCGATTTATAGATTTTTCAATCAAAATAAAGAATGACGTGTTTTAGCATTTTTCGAAAACTTTGAAAGCCAAAGGCGCCCATTCAATGTCAACAACTACCGTCATTAACATCCGATCATAATATTTTTACAAATACTAAATATCAGTTAAGAAGTAGGCAAGCTATTTATAAAATGTTTTTATTTTGTTTGTGAAAATTTTTTCAACATTTGTGTTTTTGTAATTTTTTCGCAACAAAATTTGAAACAAAAGAAAAACATTTTATTAATAATATAGCTTGCCTACTTCTTAACTGATCTTTACTATTTGTAAAAATATTATGACCGGATGTTAATGACGGTAGTTGTTGACATTAAATGGGCGCTTTTGGCTTTCAAAGTAAAAAAGTAAATAGTGTTGAATAATTTCGGCGGGCTGGTTAGAACCACGATAGCTCAATTGGGAGAGCACCTGTCCCGGTATGTCCGCAGGGTGTAGGTTCAAATCCTGCTCGTGGGAATTTTTTCAACATTTGTGTTTTTGTAATTTATTCGTAACAAAATTTGCGTTTAATTCAAATTCAAATTCAAATTCAACAAAAATTATATAACAAAACGAAAACATTTTATGTATATTTATGTTAACATATTTATGTTAACCTCACAAGTAGTTTTTGAGTGTAGTAACTTGTTACTAGTTGTTAATTTTGTACATTAAACTGATTTATCAAAAAAAAATTTTTTTTATCAACTTTAAAGACATCAATTGATTCAATCTTTGAGGTCCGCAAAAAGTCACTGTGTCACTTATCACTCGGTCCTCGAACGACTCACGCGCAGAATCAATCGTTGAAATGATGATGAGCACACAATGAGCTCGTCGGCGCGGACTGATCCCAGTCTTCTTTTAATTGTTGTTATTCACGTGTTTTTGTTGTACAATTAATCGCTTTGTTGTTACGCCGTGAGTTGCGATATTGGACGGAGTTCGTTGGGGTCCGACGCATGCTTTGTGACTGAGGCCTTTTAATGTTAATACTTAATTGAAATTTTTTTTAAATATAATAGTAAGTGTTGAAGTTAAATCAATAACTAACCAAATCTTTATTTTGCAAATTGTATTTAGAACTTTAGTTAGATGATAGTCAACTTTTTCTTTAAATTTTACTGGTAACTAAAATACAGTGATGAAAAATTTTAATGATACAACTTCCAAGCACTCATCTGTTCATTTAAAAATATTGTCAGAGAGAACAATAAACAATTATACTGTAGTTGATTAAACAAAAAACCTTAAAACTGCAAACATTTTTTACTCAACTTTTTCTCTACTAGGAAATATCAGCACCGAAAGAGCATTGCATTCTCAAACACATGATTTAAGTCCTAAGTTAGTTCAAAGCCGAAGGCCGAGACACGCTGAGGATCACGCGTCGTCATCATCCCTCCATCCGTCAAACGGCGCGGGCGCGGGCGGCGCGGACGCGGGCTGCAGGCGCGGCAGATGTCAGAACGATTGTCTGCGCGCACTCTATCGGTTTGTCGTTCGCGAGCAAATCATTAATTTTGTCCACTGTGTACTGAAAGCCGTAGATAAAAGTTCACACTTTCACTTCGACTGTCAACTGTCTGTCTATGAAATAGAGGTGTTGTTAAGTTTAGAGTTTGGAGTTTGTCATGCTGTATATTGTCCTGTTTGTCGATGTAGAAAAAAAAACAATTTACGATCTTAGGCCGCTGTAAAAACTAACGTCACTATTTCGATGATAATCGATTTTTAAATATGGAACACAACAATTCAATAATTTGTTTTCATTTTTTGTGAGTCCGTATTATGAACTATTAAACAAAAACTGGGTAGTACCAATTTGCTTTATTTACTTGCACCAGAAATTAAATGTAGGTATCTACGAACTTCGTATTGGTCGTACGATTTGTATGTATTTCAATCAGCTTGCTACGAACGAATTTTAAGTAGCCATATCGAAAGTTCGATATATATAGCTAATAAGTAGGTATAAGGAAAACTTTTAGCTGAACTTTTTATTTTTTAACTTGATTCCGAAAAGTTTAGCTGCGGAAACATAAGTAGGTATACAAATAAAAGAAGTATATGATAGCTAACTCTTTAGAGATTCAATACT
Source organism: Eudonia lacustrata (assembly GCA_947562085.1). Taxonomy (NCBI): domain Eukaryota; kingdom Metazoa; phylum Arthropoda; class Insecta; order Lepidoptera; family Crambidae; genus Eudonia; species Eudonia lacustrata. The sequence continues at coordinate 25,077,611 of OX387314.1, forward strand.
TGTACCAATCACATTTTAATCCGGATCTCGATCTCACAATACCTTCCATTTGGCGAGTCAACAGATCGAACCCAAACAGCACCGTCACGCATCCGAAAAGGTGTCTGAGTACCACCAGATCCGATCAAAGGATATACATCACTCCATTCTCCGCCATTCTGCAGCAAACAACATCATTTGTTATACTTATTCAACGTTATTTTTCTCAAATTGATGAAAGCTCCTGTTAACAAAATCGCACTTCATCCCTTTTTGTCGATCATCGTCACTTAGCCGAGCGCGCGTACGGTGGCTACGCTCTGCACTTGTTGGGGACACATTTGTTTTTGCGTAATGAAAATAAAAATAAAAAATAAAAAAATATTTATTTATTGGGTAACTTAAAGGTAACAAATAGCAGTGGCTGGAGCCTCCTTTTAAGTACAATTTGCCTGTTCCAAGAGGTTCCAGAGGATAAAGATATACTTTAGTTATAAAAATATCTCCCTCGGCTAATAAGTTGTTTTTTTAAATTTAAAATTTTGTTAAGGTAAAAATATTTTTGTAGTGGTACTTTCGTAACAGGTATAACTCTTGTAGTTTGTGGAAAACCAGTGACAAGTGTTCCTAGGTAAGTAAACCAGAATTTCTTTATCCAGCATAATTATTCATTAAATATAATTTTATTCCTAATCTAAATCCATCGAAGCTGATTTTTAGAAAGTGTGACCTACCTCAAGGTTGCTTATTAATAGCTATTTTTATTTTTTCATTACTTGGTTTTAGTTTTTTATCAATGCTCTACATTGCACGGCATCAATCGTCGCGATTCGTTCCCAGTGTGGTGCCGGGGTTAAAGAATTGCACCACCCCATCTCTTCCCGTGGGTGTCGTAAAAGCCGACTAAGGGAGCATTCCAGAGGATGGGCAGCAGCATCTCACTGAGGTTACCCTCAACCTACTGCGATCGCCAACCCGCCTGCCAAACGTGGCGATTACGGCAAATACCCCTCATATCCTTGGGGGAGGCCTTTGTCCAGCAGTGGACGTCTTTTAGCTGAGATGATGAATCGTCGCGATGACTAGATTGATGGAGGGTTTCAAATATATTTTTTTTAAATATGTAACACTATGTAAATGTTTTATTTATTTTATTTACGAATTCATATATTTTCACTAAAATTTTAGTGACCTACTTCTCTGTAAACGACTGGTTGTCTGAAAGAGATCGCTTTAAAACTATAATACCGGCAAATTTTTACTGAATCTGCCTTTTTTGTGAGTTGTACCTTCAATATTTATTTTCTGTATTATCTATTACGTGTTAGTGGTCTTTCAAATAAATAAACTATTATAGGAATGTCCTGCGGCGCTCGTGGCCACCGCGGCGTTCAACAGGGCGGGCCAAATCCGCCAGTCACCGTCCCATCGCGCTGCCAGCCCTCGCAGACGGCTCCACCTGGCCGGACCTCGCGGCTTCTACGATTGACAATATTTATACACTTCATTGCCACTATTGCCATACTCAGGGTGATTGTTGAAACTCAGTGTTTTGATCTTAGGGTAAAAAACCACGCTGAGCCTTGGTTGGCCTTTATACACTGCAGCACACACGTACACTTTATAGTTTTACCTACTTATTTTTATTGAATTTTTTATTGTGTTTGCGTAATTTTGCGTATTTAGCTAGCTAGCATTCTTAGATTCCGAGATTTATAGGTTTCTATAAGTGACCCGGATTCATTGCTCTCGAGTACAAACTTAGTTTTTTTTTAAACTAATTTAGATATTGTAATGAAACTTTCATGTTGGAAAATACAGAGATCAAAATAGTAATTAGAATAAAATAAAATAAAATGCTTTTTACCTTTAGCGGACATAATTAATTTAAAATAGTTAAGTAACAAAAGCTAAACAAAATTTTAGTAATTTTTCTAACAGTAAATTGATCAATACAGAGCCCTCGCGTGCGGACACTATCCACTTTCTTAAAGGAAATCTTCAACGCACTTCAACAATAAACACATCAACATCAGTCCAACAAACTGTGCAACATACATAAATTTAATTTGCCAACAATTTTCATACTTGATTTAGCTACTAAACTGATCATTGGGGACGTTTATGCTTTACGACCGCCGCGGACGGTCGCCACGCAACGGGCTCGCGGCAGGGTCACACCACGCGACTTAAGAATACCTTAATCTAACTTTTTCACAGTCGAATAGTGGAAAAACTCAGGGTGCCTAGTGTAAGATAAGTATGCCATTGAAACAACGCCTCCTGGCGACATAGGTACAAGAACAGTTAATTTTTTGCCACACAAATTTTCGATTTCGTAAACGTAATCGAATGAATACGGATAGAAAACTAAACTCACACGCTAGGCACTCAGTACTGTAGTGATCGGGACTCCTTGCTTCGGGCAGCTCTGTGGCACACGACGTGACCCGAGTTTAAAAGTAGAAGGATATGAAAAAGGAAGAGTAAGAACAAGTGAAGATGTTTTAGATTATTGATTTTGTGACAGCGACCCTAAGGCTGTTATTGTAATTGTCTTTCGATAAAATACACAATTCTAATTATTTTGTGTTATCACACTATCTTACTAATATTATAAAAGCGAAAGTTTGTGTGTATGTATGTTCGTATATTTGTTACTTCTTCTCACTGCAGCGGATGGATGGATTTGGATGAAATTCGTCATAAAGGTAGTTTATAACCTGGAATAGCACTTGGTACTTTTTATCCAGATATTCTCACGGGAACGGAAACCATGCGGGTGAAACCGCGAGCGGCCGCTAGTAATATTATAAATGCGAAAGTTTGTGTGTATGTATATATTTGTTGCTTCTTCACGCTGCAACGGATGGATGGATTTGGATGAAATTCGGCATACAGATAGTTTATAACCTGGATTAAAACATAGAATACTTTTTATGCCGATATTCCCACGGGAACAGGAACCACACGATATGGTCTTACGAAAATTTTGGGTTTTGTTGCATCATTGTAAAATGAGTTTTAAACAATGCATTTTGCGTACTTCTAACATTGCTTAATATTCACCAGAGCTTTATTTCCTTACTTCAATTGCATGCAGTATTGATAAATTCATTTTGTCACCATTTCCATTATAAATATTATAATAATATTAATCTGTCAATAGCTTAATTATGTAAATGCTCTTATCTAATAATTATTTATATTACCTCAATTTATTTAAAAATAGCCTATCTATGTCTTCACACGCTTGAAACATTGAATTATATCGGAATAAAGATTAGAGATAGTGTAACTTTCAATCAGTATTTATCTGAATTAAGTAGTTTAGGGACTGGTTAGAGCGACGATTCTCACAGGGTGGCTGGCAAGAGCTGGATGAGAGTAGCCGCGGCATTTTCTCAATGGCGTGCATTTGGAGAGGTCTATCTGCAGCAGTGGACTAGTGTAGGATGATGAGGTTTGTATTCGTTTTGTCACATATAGAAACTAATTAGGTAAGTAATTTTCACATGTCTAGTAATATGAGAGTAATTAACATCTTCCATAACAGATCGCTGGCAGCCCTGGCGCCGGCCAACACGATTTGAATAGCTAATTGGAGACACGCAACGCAGCGGTTAGTTTTACGCCGATTCTAAAGAAAAATGGATTCGTCCGTTGACCAATAAACTTCACCAGTGTCGTCACTGAAACACTTTATTGATGTTACTTTGTCGTTATGAGAACGTCCGGTAATTAAATCACGATATTAAATTAATCGCTTTAATGGTGCTGATTTACATGTAGATATTAAATGGAAGCCACTACAAAAGTCTGAAAAAAACATCGACTTTTAAACATTAGGTACTTTTATGACCTCATTTTGAATTGCCAGAATAGGAAAATATACCTTTATATATCCCACTGCTGGGTCTGTGCCTGGTGGGATGGATGGAGTGGGTTTTGGCTTGTCCATAATAATAGAAAGGCTCATCCTACATCTACAATAAATAAGTCACCATAACACACCATATCCTATTGCAGGTTGCTGGGGTTATAGCAACCGGTACTTACAGCTTAATGTACCTTCCGGAGCACAATGGAGCTTATGATTAATAATTAATTTGTTCATCCACCCGTCGACCCAGCATTGCGATGTTGCTTAACTTATAAGACCACAATCCGAAAGCGCTAGTCGCTATGCGATTAAACAAATAAGTGACAAGATAAAAGCATTCATACATGATCACAGGGATCATCTACAGCATGTTTCATTTTTGTAGATACATGAACTTTGACGAAATATTGTCTTTCTCTCAATACATGTAGATGACACAACTACTAATACTTGTATAACTTAATTAATGGGCCATCGAAGCAGTCACACAATATGTCAATAAAAACGTGAAAAAACATCGTAATTCAATGACAACATTCCAAATTGGAGTGATAAACCAAGCGGTAGGTTACTATTTATTCAAATTAATTAATTAACATAAGCAAACGATAAAAACCATTATCGAAATATTAAAATATTAATAAAACGAACAGGTAAGTAGTTTGTTTAGAACAAGTAATAATTTAAAACCATCAATAATTTTGATTTCACTGTTTAGACTCGACGACACGACTACGATACGACTCCCTTAATAGTTTCTGTACGTATAGTTAGTGATATTGCTTATTTAAATTCGGCCTTACCAACAATGTTAATACAATTGTTGTGTTTAAACAGTTAAGATATAATTTGACCGATAAGGTTAATCACCTGGGCGTCGCGTTTCTGCTATTTTAAAACTTCCACAATCTTGTATCAATGGGCTAAATAATAACATAATTTAATTGTTTAGGGAAAAAGCCAAAACCAGGGCACTTAGATATATAGCAGATAAATAATATATACTTATAGTTAAAATAGCAGATTGGACATAGATAGAGAAAAATCTAATAAATCTCTCAAATTTCAAATTCAAATTCAAACTTTTATTTGTTTTTGAACATGAAATGAATCAATTCAATTCAATTCCATCATCTATTGCTCTTCATAAGTATATATGAGTTGTTACAGTATTAGTATCCTCTAGGACTTGCCTGTTATGATATTTAAAAAATAAATAATTTAAAAGCGATCGTAGCGTGTGAACGCTGCTGCGCCCGCGCGTCGTAGGCGGGTGACTGACAGCTCGCGGCTCCACTCAGCCGGCTTGTGTCAAAATGGCAGTCATATTGGAGTTTACACGAGAGACGTCCGAAATAAAATTACGGATGCACGGTGACCGAATCGTAGCGTCGAAAAACGTTGTGAGACTGAGATACTGTTAAAATAATGTTAGTTGATGCGTACACACTCTTTTTTGGAAAGAAGTCGCTTTTGACTCTTCGCGTAACCGGGTAAAATATTGGTGTTTTGCAAGCCGTAATGATATAACAAATTGTCTATACATCTCAAGCCTTCTAATTATCTATCTATCAACTGGAAGAAATCGCTCTAAAGCGATAATACCGCTAAATTTTAAGTTTAATGTGGATGCTATAGTATAGTGTTATAGAGTTGTTTTAAACGTATTATCTACTAGCTGTGCCGGTGCCCCGCGATTTTACACGCGTATTTTCCCGTTTTTGCAACATTTTTCATCGCTGCTCCACTCCTATTAGTCATAGCGTGATGTAATATAGCCTAAAGCCTTCCTCAATAAATGGATTTTCAATACAAAAATATTTTTTCAATTCGAACCAGTAGTTCCTGAGATTAGCACGATCAACCAAACAAACAAACTCTTCAAATTTATAATATTACTAGCTGTGCTCTCAACTTCGTCCGCGTGGAATAGTGACTTTCGGCAGCATTTTTAATTTTTTAGGCTCTTGTTCCCGTTTTTGCAACATTTTTCACTGATACTTCGCTCCTATTGGTTGCAGCGTGATGTTATATAGCCTAAAGCCTTCCTCGATAAATAGACTATCCAACACAAAAATATTTTTTTAATTCGAACCAGTAGTTCCAGAGATTAGCGCGTTCAAACAAACAAACTCTTCAGCTTTATAATATTATAATATGGATATAGATAGTATAGATATATCTATTTACCAACAATACACGTGTATTGTTGATAAGTAGAAATAGTTTTACATACTTACATAGTTTTAATAATACCTATTCTAAATGATATGGTGTTTGTTAGAATGTCTACACTATAATGATGGTATGGCTTTTCCCTTCCGACTAGTACGTTTGCAATTCCCACGGGAAGTGGTAGGGGAAGTCTTCGTGTACGAGTCCCTATACAGCTCTGTTAATTGATGTGCTAACCGGAAAAAAGCTACTGAAAATGAAAACTAACACTAAATCTTAAGAATTATTTTTTCGTTCTCAACTTCTTGATAGACGTGATTATGCTAAACATTGGATGGATATTGTCAGTTTTATAAATGCTCGGTTGTTAATATGAAAATAGTGTTGTCTACCGAAACGACCTACCGACGACGCCCACTTCAAAGCATCCGGTAACGTCTAAATCCCTAAGCACTGAATCACTCCAAAGAGATAACCATAACGAAAATGAAATTAATTTGCCCAAATAAGGCATTATTTGGGCAAATTTAGGGAAATATTGAATTGTATTTAAGCTTGTGTTAGGATAGTTTCACTAAGAACCAATAATTAAGAACAATAGTTAGGTACCTACCTTCACTAAAGTTTATATTTTTGGATATAGGTATTTCTTGACTAAAAATATTGTTTATGTACCCTATTAAATATATGAACAAAATCCACTCTCCTTTTTTTCTTATTCTTTTTCTAAATAAAAAACTACAGCAGTTATTTTCTTCATGCTGCATACACGTCATATTTTAAAACTAGCTGTGCTCGCGACTTTGTCCGCGTGGAATAGTGACTTTCGGCAGCATTTTTAATTTTTTAGGCTCTTTTCCCGTTTTTGCAACATTTTTCACTGATGCTTCGCTCCTATTGGTCGCAGCGTGATGTTATATAGCCTAAAGCCTTCCTCGATAAATGGACTATCCAACACAAAAAGAATTATTCAATTCGAACCAGTAGTTCCTGAGATTAGCGCGTTCAAACAAACAAACAAACAAACAAACAAACTCTTCAGCTTTATAATATTAGTATAGATATTATTAGGAAGCTTGTAGGCTGATGATAAAAGTGATGATTACCACAACGTTTTTAACCGCCTCTGCGGTCTTGTGGCTAAGACCACCGGTTTAGACCCAGAGGTCCCGGGTTCGATTCCCAGCGGGGGGTACATGTTTGTGTACTCGGTTTGATTGATGATAGGGCTTGTTAGTTCGCCTGGCTAGCTACCACCATCTTATCTAAATATGTCGCCATAACATCAATGTTTGTAGCATTGTTATGTTCCGGCAGCTAGAGATGAGATAGCCAGTGCCTCACTGGTTGAGGATCCCGGGTGAAGTGCGCTTCCATCATTGGCCTTATCATCACTTTACATCAGGTAAGATCAAGGCACTGTGCTTACCCGTAAAATATTTAAAAAATATATATATGTTTTACTGTACAAATTGATGGTGTTTAGTTTTTCGTGCCCATATTGCTACATAATTAAATTTGCTCACGGCTTAATCCCAACACCAGTGGCCAAAGCAGTAGTGGCGCTCAACATAGATTGATAGAACTAGTATTTAGATTGAATATGTATATTTGTATATGCTTAGTAAGTCTCATCGTGGCCGGCAAGGGATCGTGTCCACTCTCCCGCGACCCGCCGCTTTCTTGTTCTCAAAGGTCAGGCGTCGTCGTCGGCTCGAATAACTTAGCGAACATTTATAATATGACGTCTACATTCTTGCGTGCAAATTACGCGTAGGTTTGTATCGTGTGAGTAAACGGTTCGGCTGCTAATGTGCGAATTAATGTAAATTGTCGTTAAAAGCTTTTATGTCAAAAAGGCCAGAGACAAATTATGGGCCAGTTTAGTAAAACTGGAATATGCAGAATAAGAGGAGCTTATTGTTATTGTTTGTTTAATAGTCTATAGATAACAAAATTGACAACAAGTGCCTTTCATAACTTTTCTTGAAGATGATTTGTAGAAAAAGCGTACGGGTCTGTCTACCATACAATGCAAATATTCGTATTGTGAAGAGTTAATTTAAAAAATGTAAAAGTAACATTGACTACATTTTATATTCAATTCTCTACACATCTCTATCTATATCAATAATCAATCACAATATCAGTTTTGAAATTGTAATAATTAAAACTGTCCAAGTTCTACTAACTAGCTAAATCTAAAGAATACCATAATAATAAATTTAAACTACTACCATAATAATAATTAGACACTTTAACTTGATGATAAATAGGTACTTAGGGTGTTTTTTTCAATTAAATTATGTTTGTTGGTCAATATAAAAATATTTCTGTTTTCTTAATGCGCCATAAGCCAACCTGTCTCTACCTAGTCCCTCACACGGATAAATCGCGCATGTTGCGCGTGCGCGTGACGTCGCGGCGGCCATGTTGCGGCGGTCGCGTCACGGGAACCTCACTTGCGATTCCGAATTCAAAATTCAAACTATTTCTGTTAGAAACTGGTAAGTTAATGTTTTTTTTTTATCAAATAAATACTTCAAGTGATTGTACTGACCTATTTTAAATTTTTTGTGTCATCATTACAAAAGTTTCTCCTCGAGCGTATAAAGTTATTGTTAGTCAAGTACAACGAAGGTTACTTTATAAATGGCATTGTTCATACTAGCGACCGCCCGCGGCTTCTTCTAATCATCTGTATCAGACTCGATTCTCGAGTGAATTTCGAAAAACCCCGTCTTATCGCGTGCCTAGGCTACGTTCATGAAAGGGCCCTGCTTGCTAAATTCTAGGTCGATTCGATGTTGAACGTTTTTCAGTCAGGACTTCTCATCTCATCTCATTTTAAGAAGATAATAATAAGTATATAGACTGTTCCGTAATAGATGATATAATAATATTATTATAAATTCAACAAGTAAACAACGACATTAATCTTGTATTGCAGAGAAAAAAAAAGATAAAGGTCATTTATAGGACAAACCAAAATTAATTTTAACGATACAGGAAGCTATTTAAAACTAGTTAATATCTTAAGAAAAAGCTCTTAGCGTATTATTTACGCTAGCAGCTAGCATAAATGTGTCTGTGTCGTGGGAGCTGAAGCAGACAGACAGACAATCGTACCTGCTGATGGAACAACACTTCTTATGTTAATTCTTACTGAATAACTTCTTGTACATTATCTACTCTGGTTTCTTTCTAAGACATGTTTTTTTACTTATCTTACAAATCACATCTGCAGTTAATAAATAGTAGAGAGAACTCAATAACTTTTTTCCTATCTATTATAACGTTTTAATGTTCCACTTATAAAGGCGTAAAACCTTGTCCATGTAGTTAATTATCATTAAGTAATTGAATAACACGGCCAAACAAATGTTTGAGTCATTTTTTGCGAGTTATCGGATCTGTCGATTAATGATCTAGATCGCGTCAATGTCAGCCGTCCATCAACGTCGGCGCGCGGACGGACGGCCCGACTGATTGGATATAATTACGATGCATATTTTACAAAACAAAACACAAATTGTCTCCCGCCTGCTGTTGTCCCGATCCTTATCGCAACGTCATACGAGAAGTAATCGATTAATTCGCCGAGTGACGATTTATATTTCCATCGATATTGAATAATAACATACATGTAATAGCAACGTTTCTTGTTTTTTGTATAGCAAAGCGTATTGGTGTCATACTGTAATGTTGTGTTATTAGTTACATAAATAAATAAATAACATTCGTTGTTACAGCATTTAGAGTAGAATAAACGATTCGGAACGTATACCTATATGAAGCTGAATACACAATAATTATTTCAATTGTCAGCATCGACAATTGTGAAGAGTGCGAGTATCTCAACACATGTCAATAAGCATCAATAGCTAAACACATTATGCTAGTTTTTATTTATGTGTGGTTAAGTTTTTAGTTTTATTTTTCTGTTACAACATGCAATGTACCTTGTGTATTGTTAGCTGTGGTTGCCTTCAACTGGGTGAGCATAATACCAGATTGTTTTATTTTTTTATTATCTGGTCCATTAACTATCTCGTCTTCATCTGTTGATTCTAATTTTATTCATAGATCGGCATATGACTCCTCTCCACCTGATGTTAAGTGGAAACGGAGTCCAGACGCGAGGACAACTGGTGTAGCGAGAAAACAACACAGCATCAGTCACCCTCACCCTGCCGGCCCACAAGGTGCCTCTTCACGCCTCGTTTGAAGGACCCCATATCATAGGAAGGAGGGAAAACGTGTGCTGGTAGACTATTCCATCTTTTGGAAGTGCGACAAAGAAACGAATAATCAATAAATTTATATCGATTTAGATGGAATAATAAAATATACTTTGATAAGGATGGTACTTAAAAAGTATGGCAGTCGGAGGCTAGGTTATGTTCAAAAATAAATAATATACTCTTAATAAATATAAATACAAAAATCCACAGACCAAATATCTATAGGTCTGTGCTCTAGTCCATATTTCAGTGCTTGGTGGCGTGCACTTGGAGAGGTCTATTTTTAGCAGTGGACTAGTATAGGCTGATGATGATGATAAGTCCATATTTTTCCAGCTGATGAACGTGTTGTGCTACCTCATGGTACTTTTTTCACTTTAGAGAAGTCCCGCCCGATCCTCTAAGCCCGCCCGATCCTCTAAATGCCACTACTCATTTACAGAATACAAGACATGCACACTAGTTTAGACCCAAGACACCGTACTCGTAGAACAAGGGACGACGAACCGGTTCACACGCGCGACATACCAGGTACAGACATGCACCTGGGCGCTTCTCTCCTCCACCACGGCCCGGTCTACCCGAGCCGAGGTCCGAGCATTTAGAGGCGCCCTCGGGTTGTTCCGCTCCCCGATCCGATCCGAACCCTTCGGAGAAACTAGAAGGGCACGGGGACACGCACTAGTGCGTGATGCCGTTCCTTCTAGAAAACCTCCGAAAGAGAGGAACCTTTTAAGTTTCTCGCCGCCCCCAAACAGCCCGGTGAAGCTGAAAATGCCGTTTGAGGCAATAAGCAATCTCTCTCCATAAAAAAAAATCTAGAGAAGTCCACCACTTCACACACCCATACTGAGAGCTGAGCACTTTAATCTGAGAGCCTATTTCTTAATTAACTTATATTTTTAAGATGCATTTAAAGAACATTGAAACTGCCAGACGTGAAAAACAAGTTCATAGAAAAATGACTTAGCCGTTATTTAAATACCCACTCTACATTTAAACATTTTGCAAAAATGGAGCGTATGAAAATTAATTTGGTTAGCGCACGAACACGCCGCCCGTGCTCGATGATAAAACCAAATAAAGAATGCAGAAGGTAAGCATCACACAAATGCACTCGAGGAACGCGCACTTCTATAGACAACCTCCCACGGAAACGGAATCTCGTCATGCTGCGCTCGGACTCGGACTGTCCGAGCTGCAGCGCTATCCTCTGAGCAAAACTCGACGTTGAGCTCGCTCATAACTTGCAAACGAATTTCAACCTAAATTCAAAAATTCAAAATTCAAAATCATTTATTCAGTTTAGGCTACAAATAGCTCTTATGATCGTCATTTTAAATAGTACTACTTTTAAATAGTAATAAAGTCTACATTCGTTTGCAAGTTATGAGCGAGTTTAATGTCGAGGTCGACGCTGTTTTGCTTAGAGAATAGCACTGCTGTACCGAGATTTTAGAGAGTTTTCTGATTGCACCAGGTGGCATTTTCAGCATCACCGGACTTTTTTGGGGATGGCGAGCATATTAAAGCTGTGTGAAACAAAACACCGGCACCGTCAAATGTTTTCTAGAGAGATTGGCATCACGCACTAGTTACGTTTTTGAAGTGAAAACTTCTTTAGCGGCGTTGTACACTTTTTTTTGTAATGGGTAAAAAATGTTAAATTCGCGTCAGGACACGTGACCGTCAGGACACGTGGCCTGATCGAAAATTCGTAAGACGGATGACAGCCGGCGCGGCGTAGGAGAGGAAGTATCCCCCTCTCTTTCTACGGCGCAGCGAAAATGTATGCCTGCTGTTTCGTTTAGGCGGCGCAGGGCGCTTGCGCGAATGTTCGAGTGCTTTTTAGTGTAATATAAATTGTCATGTTTGTATACGATAGCGCAATAAATAAATATTGTATTCTAACACATAAATGATAGTACTTTTATACTGATAATTGAAGCAATTCGTGCAAAATTATTCCCTAACCATTCCATAATATCTAAAAATGCACAACGTTAATATTCAAGTTTTCACTTCTGCCGGCACTCCCGGAGTGCAACCCGTCGTTTTTTTTGAGAGAGATTGTTGATAGCCTTAAACGGCATTTTCAGCGTCACCGAGCTTTTTTGGGGGCTGCGAGGTACGTATATTAAGGGTACCTCAAGCCGTGTTGAAACGAATCACCTTCAAAGATTTTCTAGAGGCAACGGCATTGCACACTTAAAAGTGCGCGTCCCTGTGCCCCACTAGATTCTACGAAGGGTTCGGATCGGATCAGACTAGTTACGTGTCTCCGTTTCCTACTAGATTCTCCGAGGGGTTAGGGTTGGATTGGGAGAGGGTCAACCTGAGGGCGCTTCCTAGGGTCTGGGGGTCAGGCCCGAAATTCCGTGTCCGTGGAGAGGGTCTAGCGTGTTATGTATGAAGCCTGCCTTCTGCTGTCTCTTTATATTGTGTTGATACTCATGCGCTTGATTTACACGTACAATGATTGATTGACAGGTGACGCGGGCATGTGGCTCCACGTAATTAGGTCCAATTTCCGACAGCAAGGTGTTTATTGCAGGAGCCGAAATTGATTGTATTCTTGCAAATTGACATTCGAAATAAATGTTGATGGGCGCAGCGCTAACGACTCTACATTGGACGCGATAACTATTTTTGTTTGGTTGGTGTGTAGACCAGGCAGACATAGACCTAAGTACTTTTTATATTTCAAGCTTACATATGTGTAAGATTATCCGGATGTTAAGTTTATCAATTTGGCGGAAAGGTTACCGCATTCATACGTTTTATCAGTTTGCACTTTTGTTGCTCTCATAATACAGCATGCTCCTATTTTAGGTGGTTAAAAAGAAATTTATTTTAGAAAAAAAAAAACCACTTTTGCTCACCATCGTTTGTGTATTGTTTTCTGAATATACATTAAGCTTTGTGCAATAAATATATGAGAGATATAGACAGAGAGCCAAACATGTATCGATGACACAGTAACCAGCCACACCAACACCAATCAAAATAACAGTCAATCAGGACCCCGGCTCAGCTTGTGTTGTTGCAAACAAGGCTTGTAATAAGTATGTAATAAAGAGAGTTTTCATATTACAGTGATAACAATTTTGAAACATGTCGTCTGAAAAAAAGGTCGTTATTTAATGGAGGTTGTAAGTACATAGCGACATTTGGTATGTTAAATTCAAAAACAGAACGCACACGAGTACCAAACACGTTATGCTAGCATCTTTACAAGTCATTAGACGGGCCCGCCCCGCGCCCCTCGCCCCGCCGCACCCGTTTGTAATTAACCGAGGGCCATAAATTGACCGTAACTGTCATATCATATTGATTTAGTCCCGACGCGATGTACCGCCTGAGTTTTGCCCCGCCACCGGAGAGGGGGAAAAAAATTTAATTTGTTCCAATTGATGATATCGGGTACCTACCTACCTACCTCCTTTGTTTTTTTTTTATAATTTTACGATATTAAATGAGAGAGATCAATACATTTTTATTTGCAGTTTTAAAAAAATATGAGCCTTAGTAATAATCAAAAGAGTGTTTCTTTTATAAGTAGTTGATCCTCAAAAAAATATTATATTTCCAATTGATAGAATAATCTACAATTACCTGCAGCCCGCAGTGACAACTACGATATTTCTTGTAAGTAGGTATTAGAACAAACAAGGGTTCGAAGCAACAGTTTATTTTATTTTTACGTACTCTGTCAATTTCCATAATAAAAAGTCTAATTTAATTAAGTGACTGACATAGCTTTCCGAGTCGAGCTTATCTAAAGATCTATTATTCCATTTTCTCTAAATTCTGATTTCGTGATTCCTTAGAACCCATCTCTTTATCTCGCATAGTTTCAGATTCTCCCATATTTAATCAACCTGTATAACGTCATGACAAGTTTCACATTAGCCGTAAACGCGTTACTTTTGCTACGATGTCGATTGTACCACTTGAAATGATCTAATTTAGCCCACACGCGCGCTTATGAAGTGAAGACAGCATTATTGGTGCGCATGCGCGATTGAGATTGTCAAAACAACGCTAACTATCCGAATTGAACAACATTTGGCCAGCGAATGATAGAAAACAAACATATACTTGCCATTCTTAAATAGATGATGCGATCTGATAAACATTATCCGACGATTCATCGAGATCAAAGTCGTATCACAAAAATATCTGGTTCCGATCATAAGCTGTAACTTACTGTCTTAACATAAACCACTAAGGCATTAGTTTGAATGGCGATCGCTTTGATAAGCGCAGATTCGAATTGGCCGCCATATTTTTCTTTTCCCGCCACCATTGGTGCGGCTGGTGTTGCCATATTGATGACGTTCCTTTTTATTTTCCTTTATTTATCAAACCAACTCATACCGTTTGTAATCATATTTTACAATTGCGAAAGTAAGCATTGATCCAATTTCGCTAAATTATAGGAAATACCGTTGACTGATCAAAGTGGAAAATGGTGTTAAGAAGTCTGTATCGTCGGATGTTCCGCTCAGCCTTGATATCAATGAGATGAATTTATTTTTACGAAAGCTCTGATCTTGTTGCACTCATTTATATTTACACGAAGGTAGACGGACAATATGGTACGCTCCATGCCCGAAATAAATCCAACGACTGCCAAACAATATTTGTATGCACAATTGTAAATTGCGTCAATCACTTTTTGAATTACGACCGTGCAATTGAAATCGACGATTGCTCTGTTTCTATATAAATCTAAAACCTTGGCCTAACTTCTGAAGAACTAGAAGTAGATTATAAAATAACGGATAACATTTTAAAACGCTTCAAGGATTTTTAAACATGTTGCCTATTCAACATTGTTCGAATTATCTAGCATACAGAACTCCCACCGGAACAATTTATCAACACACCTGTATACCTAAATATGCCCTCTACATTTTGACAGGTCACAAATTTTATCATTAGAGAAAAAAGAACAAGTCCCCTGAGTAACAAACGATATCGACTTGAATTCCGAATGATTTCACCTCTCCTTAACTTAGCGTATAAATCGTGAAATGTGTCAATTAACTCAAGTTTAATGTTGTATTTATGTAAATGTTGTTCTGACGGACACTGGCCCAGACGCCCGGACATGACCCAGGGCATTTAGATAAATTCGGTATTTCTTTAAATGTCAGAGCCGATCACAAAAAGTAAAGTGAGATCTTTGATAGATACGTGACGCTGCTCCCGATTACCATAAACATGAATGCTTTTCTGATGTCTCGTTTTTCCTTCCTCGCCTCTACGAATAGAAACAAAAGATCTTTAGTTGGTTCCCCGACACGGTTGTAAATCATTGTAAATAAAATTCAGACGCCGAAACCTGTTCAGAAATTTGCCTGCTAGTTCTACTTATGATAAGAATTTATCCTGATATTGATAGTTTCCACAATGTTTTACTCCTTCGTTGCAGCAGTTAGGAAGAAGTACCCATGAATTTTGGAGATAATTGTGATTGTAAGTAATGTAAGTACTAATTTGATTTTATTATCAACCAGTTGAGGTATCTACTTTAATAGTATTTTATTTATTTTATTTAGTCATGAAATGAATGAAATGGTAAGGGTGAACTCACTAATATCACATATTAATGGAAGTTTTTTTGCAAACTGTACTGGTCGCTTTGTTGTGTATATTACATCATAATGTATATTTTCCAGATTATATTTTTCAATATATATCTTACTAGCTTTTGTTCGCTGCTTACTCACGTGGGCAAATTATGTTTGTTCTGTTCCTTCACACGTGTAGGAATCAGTAAACGCGTTATGTTTTGCGCGCGATTTCCATACAAAATTTCCACCCCTATTCCACCTCTCTAGGAAAGGTTTTTCGAAAAATGCTAAACACGTCTTTTTTTATTTTTGTTGAAAAATCTAATGATCGATTAAAATATTCATTTTGATAATTATTACTTTGAAAATAACGATTTCTACAAAAAAAACCTTATTCACTTTTTTACTCATTTAAAGGAAATTAAACAAAATTCCTGAGACAGGTCATTCTTTAATTCTTTTCAAGAACCCAAATACCAATTTTCATGTATTTTACTTTAAAATTGACGGACTTTCATACAAACTTTCACCCCCTATTTGACCCCCTTAGGGTGTGATTTCCGTAAAATCCTTTCTTAGTGACTGGTTACGTCACTCAAAACCTACAGTCTAAATTTTATCTGATTAGTTTCAGCGGTTTAGGCTATTATAATATGTATATAGATAAGCTTTTGTAATTTAGCAAAGTCAAAGATTTTCTTGCAATGTTTGCTTGTTATGTACAAATTCAATGTTCAATTACCATAATTATATGTTTCAACCAATTATGAGTTATTTTTTTCTACCTAGATAAAGCTACCAAGACTATGCATTAATCAATATTGGTGATATAATGAAGAAGTTTGTCATAAAATAATAAAGATTTAATTAACATAAGAAGAGCGCTGTGGGCCCACCTTCGACAGTTTCTACGAAAATAGGACAATGTTGGAATTTGAAATAAGATTTGGAAGATTATGATTTTTTTAAACTGAGCCGGCATACAAACATGTTTTAGTGGATGGAAAGCGGTTTGCAAAGGTACACCACCACTAATTATTGAGCAAGGTGTTCTCTAATGTTTAAGATATATTCTCCAGCTCTACAATTCTACAATACGACAAATTGTTTCTAATCAAAAGACAATTTTTACACAGATCTCACACTAAATTTAGCAGCTTACTAACAATATTGGATATCTAACTGCATCATAAAGTTTATGTAAATTGTGCTGTATCCCTATTCCTCGCCAAATAAAGCTGTGACATAGTCCAAATTTTTTACTTTAAATTTAAAATTAAATGTGCCAATTATTTCGTCTTCGTCGAATACCTTTTCATTAACAGTAATCAACTGTTCAGTAATTAAAAAGTAATTTTTTCTCAACAAATGCCCGTTTACATTGACATCGAATATTTAAGTTTTAATAACAGCTTTGGTCTTTCTGACTATTAATAGATAAGAGACAGGTGTCACCAGCTCCACATTTTAACGTCGTTACTGTAAATGCAAGTCTAAATTTGTTCAACGAACACTCAAACAACAAATAAAATGTGCCAATTATAAAGTACCTCCTACTACAGATAAAAAACCCGTTTAAGAAGTCTATGGTTGTGTTCGGAATAAAATATATTATTGGAGTAGTCAAAATAAATATGGCGGGTGATTTGTGGCGATTTTGACATTGGCTGCGCGGGCGCGGGCGGCCATCTTGTGTGCTAATTGCCAGTTTATGTCATTTAATCAGTCACGCACGTATCGACGCTATTTAATAGGATGTTTGTTCGAGGAACACTTATTTGATTAAATATTTAATTTTTCGGACGTTATTTGATTAAAAAATCTTTAGAACTTAGTTATTTGTACTGCTATCGGAAATAATACGGTTGTGTACGTTGATTACTCGTAGACTAGTGACCCAAACCTTTTTGCTTTTTTTTAAATCTAATTTATTTTCTTAACCAGTCTCCACCGAAGCTGTTTCCTCATAATTCAGGAATTTTCCAAAGAAGCTTGCCAATAACAAATGTTCACCTATTTCGTTTTTGAGCATATGGTGCGCAACGTTTTCTGGAACCTCCAACTGTTATAAAAACAAGAATTTGTAAAGTTAACCCTCCTTCTTTGTGATTTTGATTTTTGACAATTGGTAACAAACAAAATGCTTTAGAAACAGCCTCTAATTGTCCCACTGCTGGGCATAGGCCTCCATCATTGAAATTAAGTCATCGCTACAATTGATGGCTAACGCTTGCCAAATGCGGGTTGGTGATCACAAACCCGGGCTGTGCATCGAAAAATCCGACATATATTTTGCCCGACCTGGAAATCGACCCCGGGACCTTCGGGTATCGGGCCGAGTGCTCTGCCACTCGGCCACCGAGGCGTGCTTAATAATAAATGCTTTAATGGCGTTTTGACATCTAATCATAATTATGACAGAAGGAGCTACTACTTCTTTGCTTCTACTTTACCTGGCTATGAGCATCTAAATTATTGGAAGTCCTCGTTGCCATATGGTCAAAGTATTGAACTATACGATAAAGACATGTGGTGGAAAGACGTCGCTCATTGTAGATTTTGAGCAATGGCAATAAGTACCGCGAAAAGTGTCAATTCTCTATTTGTAGAGTCCTGACCTCTGCACCGCCCGCGCCGGCGCCGTACATAAATATGGAAAGCTTAATGAGCAAAACCAAAAGCTTTTTATACGTCCTATAATTTTGCCATCTCTGCATTCTTTTTCAGCTGGTTCATAGCAGTCTTATCCGTTCGTCGACGAATTTTTGATTTGTAGGTTTTCTTGTTAGATAATTGATCCAAAGTAGATGGACTAATCGACGGCGTCGTAGCCATTTTTTAAATCTGCTCGTGGGATTTTTGCGGTACGGTCGGCATACGACGTACCCATTATTTGCGTGTTTGTATTTTTAAAATGTTCTAATTTGTGTCTCCAATAACCATACCATCTAACGGCTTAAGGTATCTGTTATTTCTGACTCTGCAGACGCAAACAGGTAGCGTCGTCAGTTTCTCGTCATTTCAAATTTCATTTTGTCTGTCATCGCGATCACCTTGCCAACCTTATATTGTACATTAGTGTTCTTCGTAAATATTGTAAATAACTCCAAGTTAACAAAAAGTTAATAACAAAACTTGTTCATATTACTTAACTGTAATAGACAATATACACCAAGTGCCCACTAAAAAGTTTTTGAAAGGACAATTGTGCAATAAATTTTTTGTGATGAATAATCTTTAACGTAGACTGCATAATTATATCGCAAGGCAAGGTAATCGAGTCAACAAAACTATTAGAACACTAATCACACCTATTATTTACCAAGTTCAGGTCACATGTCAAAGGTGCGAAAAGGATGTTATTAGCAAGGAACACAAGCGGCAGATGTCGCGTCACATTGGGAATAAATGACTGTTCCACGAATTTCAATAAAGTATGGAAGAAACTTCCTGCGGTCATTATTTGTAAAATATACCGTATTAAAATTCAAAAGCCGTTGACGGCGCATTACATACAAGATATTGAAATGGATTATAAAAAGGTTACAATAAAACTATTCTCTAAACTGTTTCTGTCTTTTGATATTTAAATGTGTAGACTGAGTGTCAAAGAATGTGGTCTTACCGAATATTTTTGGTGCAAAATCATTGTATTTGGGCTTTTTGAGTTTCATATTATTATTTTTAGCATTACCATATTTATTTATTTATTTTTTAGTTACACAAAACAGATAGAAATTAAGAAAAATAACAATAATGCATGATAAATTGTATAAGAGCTAAATTCCTATCTAAAACATGTGTACACAACACGATTAATAATAAGCGTCCATGTTAAAGTTTACCTAATCTACAACTATATCCAATTAAAAACTAAATAAATACAATACATAGTAGATAATGGTGAAAAAAATATATAAAAAAATAAAAATATAACAAATTGAAAACTTATTGTAGATTAATGTTGACTTTAAAATTTTTCGAAAATAAACTTTAAAAAGTTTTTTTTATTAAGTGGGAGATGCCGAGCCGAGAATTTCCCGGACATTTTTTTTAAATTTATGTAATTTCATGGAAAATATGGCGATGTTGTTATTAAGTGCAACCAGTTCATTGTATAGACGGCACATTCTGACAATGGGATTGTAATATGTTGTATTATTTTTATAGACATTTAGTACAAAAGTCTTAGGCGCCCGGGCTCGATACAAAGTATTTATTTGAATTAAAGAAAGCAATTCAGGGGAATCGATTATTAAGTGCAATATTTTAAACAAGTAAATTAAATCATACTGATTTCAACGAACCGCAAGCGAAATCACACCAAACTTAATCATTCGAAGTTCGTAAGAATGAAGAGACCTGCCTAAATGAAAGCGATAACAAATAAATCTTTAACGCTTTTTCTGAATGCCTACAATACTTTCTATGTGTATTTTATAGAATGGGCTCCAAATTGTACAACCATATTCTAAAATACTACGTATTATGCTGTAATAAAGACATAATACACTTTTTGGTTTCTTAAAACCTTTTGTGGATCTAAATATAAAACCCAAAAGTCCATTACGTCTTTTTAACACATGTTCATAATGCAGCAATATGCAGCAAGGCCATCTAACCATACAATAGATGCGTAGTTTATAGACTGCGGTTGAAGTAAACCAAATTTTAACGAAAGTTATAGTTGTTGGTTACATTTGATTTAAAATTAAATCTATCAATATCCTTACTTATTACCGGGGTACAGAAATGCTATTTTGCCCGAAATAGGTTTGCAATGAGCTTAAATACTTGCAATATAGTCCATTTCCCTCTACATAAACATAAATCAATCGATTGTTATTATTAAAGTTTTTAAATTGAGAGTCTACATTACTTATACCATATTTATAATAAACATTCGAATAATCTCATCATCATCATCATCATTATCAACCACTGCTGGGCATAAGCCTTTTCCATGTTGCGCCCTTCCCTTCCGTTTTTAGCTGATCGCATAAAAAAATATGATGTGTACTGAAATACTTTTATCAAGCCTGTCAATGCTTTTGTTTATTTTATTTTTATCACCTATATCACATTATGATTATTTTCTAAAGTATCTAATTATTGTAAGTCTTAGGAAGCTGCCAGCAGTGAACTAGTATAAGCTGATGATGATGATACTGTATAAAACACTAGTAATCGTAGGGTAAGCACACAATGACCAAATCAATAAATATGAAGTACGAGTACTATTTCATTTAGATTATAATATGTAGTGTTGTATACATGTGTACTGTATTCTATCTTTTAACAGTAAAATTAGTTTAAGTATATGTATAAAGTTGGATTTACAAGATATCAGACCCCAGACTTCCTATCCGCACCACAGCTTGGATGTCAGGAAAAACCATCATCTAGAGATAAACTCACTCTTGTACCTAAAAGTCTTGTCTAAGATGTGTTTAAATTAGATTTCTTTTAAAAAAAATACAGGTTTACTGTCCAGAAAATGTAACAATGTAAGTGAACCATGTGTTCAATTTAAAAAAAAGTTTATTTTAACTCTTAACTTCTACAAAAGCTGTGCAGTTTCTGTGCTCTTTCTACTCCACAGCTAAACCTGAAAACTAGGTGGTAAAAATGTTTGGACAACTCAAAAGTACTTATCGTTAAGTTTAATAGAATAAAAAAAATATTTTGACTGTGAAAATTTTAAGTACCTACCAACCAAAAGTAATTTTTGGACCATTTTCTTTCCATCATAGGTAATAAGATATTGTGTAACTCAACTTATAAAAACATTCAACTTATAACTCTATTTTTATTTTTTATTTTATATTTTATTAATTACTGCTGGCACCCGTTTAACTTTTGAAAACGTCTTACTTGACCGCCACAGGTCAGGCGGTGCCTGGTGTGGGCTCATAGAAAATCTCAGACTCCTTGAAAATAATGCTTATATTTACGTAACACTATGTTCCACTGTATTTTTAAGTTTGTAAGTAAGTAAGCATTTATCAAATAAATTTATTTGTATTTATTTGTATTTGTAACTGGCTCTACGTTATATTGTAGTTATTGTATTCATTAAAAGAACCCAGTTAAAGCTCTTTGTTGTATTACAATAATTTCATTTTTAATATTTTTAAATGACTATGTGACGATTGTTAAAATATAATTTATTATAGTTCACTTAGTTATAC
Organism: Eudonia lacustrata; assembly: GCA_947562085.1. NCBI lineage: Eukaryota > Metazoa > Arthropoda > Insecta > Lepidoptera > Crambidae > Eudonia > Eudonia lacustrata. The sequence goes on from OX387314.1 coordinate 25,099,665, forward strand.
AGCTAATACGTACTCATGTTTCACTGTATTATCGTGTATTGATAAATGAGTAGACAAGCAATATTTGAGAATTCTGAATTGACCTTTCTTATGTTAAAATTTTAGTAGTAAAGATATTTTTTTTGTTTATTTTCTCGGAAGAACTTAGGTAGAAAGTTAGTTATTAATAGTTATTCAGTTTGCATTTTAATTTTAAATAAATAGACAATTTTTGCAAGTAAACTTCTCATATAACGAATTAGAGCCTTGCTCTCAAATTAGTAGAATAATCATATTATGAGGTAGCATTAAAACCATGCATTTTTATGTATAATGTAGAAACAAATTGGGTGCGCAGGTAGATCCCTACAAATAGTAAGTATCCATATTTAACACATTGTTAACCTCGGCATTAAAATTAAAGTAGCATCTTAATTAGGAAAATTATAATTAGTTTATGAATTCTCTTTGTAACGAGATCAAAGAACTACTTCCTCACTTTAAGTTAATTTTAAATAAAGAATCTTTTCATCAAAAACTTTTTCAAGTTAATGTATTTATTGCATTCATGAATTAATAAGTCAGGTCATTGACACAAGTGCAATCAATGAATCGTGGTGTGTTGCAATAGAACTGCGAAAGTATTTGATTTTCAAAATGTCTACGATGTTGTTTACGCGCCGTCCCTGTCTAGCGCTCGCCCCGCCCCCCGGCCGCCGTCCCGACAGACGTCCCGCGACTCTTTGCAACGTGTATGCAATGCTTTACAAAAGTAAAGATGGCGGATCCGTCGAAGTTTCAAATCCAAAAGTACAAATAGTTTTTTTTTTTCGCAACTTTCCTCCCTACCCGAAGTTTGAGTAAAAAACAAATACAAGGTTTTAATTAAAACACTAACTACTAATCAGTCTTAATAATCAATCGGCATGAATTAGACGAACATCTTATTGTTAACTTACTTTAGTTTGTGTTTTGGATAACGTTTCCTAATGACTGCGTTGTACAATTTCAGCTAATTAATTAGGGAATTAAAATGCAATTAACAAAAATTAGGTTGTTGTAAAAATTGTGTACCGATCACAAGTGCAAATAGGTTGTTTCCTTTTGCTCACACAAAATTCAGATTCATGTGTAGCAAATCAAAAAAAGTACAGTTTTAAGTGTTTTCATACATTTGAGGTTATGTCTTCGTGAGGGTTGCTCGTTTTGTTTATTCATTTCACTACTACAACAGAATTACAGCAACGACGCCTCATAAACAGCACTCTTACATCGACAAAATATGAAACTTTTAGTGGATTTCGGCGAAGCGTCACGCACAGGACCGGCGCGCGCCGACGCCGCATCCTCACTGAATTCAGTGGACGTTTACGAAGTTTCCCCGAGCCCAACACGCACCGAGAACTTGTAAACACTTCATAAAACTTCTCTCTTCACATTCTTAACACTCCAAAAACAAACATTAAACATGCGAACGACTTTAAAATGTAAATCACCATACCGTGAAACGTATTAAACTTAAAATACAAAACAAATAGTGCTCTTTCTCATTGTATTTCATGTAAAACCTTCCCAAATCGAGCTCACCTTATCCAATGAGTGTTCTCTATCTTGACAGACCATGAAAACTTGATTCCAATTGTCACCGAGCACCTAAGCAAGCACCGCCACTTCGAAGCTTCTCGGGTATCCTTTGTTTTCAAAACTTCTATTTGCTTTCTGCATACGTGAAACGAATTCCTTAACACATCAAACACGGTGCGTATGTCGTTGAACCTCTTTCCAATCCATCAATAGAAAACTTAAACAAATCAGCCGTATTTGAACAGATGGGTAGTACAGGTTCAAACTTTTATGGCATCTATTGCACTAAAGGAGTACTAAAAACGTGTTCACTTCACTTTCCAACTGACACAAGTTTAACAGGACACTGTATTTTGGCACTGCACGTGGTTCGTGAACGGGGATGAGTATCGCGCGCTACGGAGTTGCCGCGGGACACAGCCGCGATGCGATATAGTCGCGCGCCGCGGCCGGAATGACGCGCCGAGCGGTGGCCGCGCGACGCCAGCGCCGACCGGCGCCGGCACGAACTACGCGCACTCAATCAAACGTCCACCCGTGATAAGGCGCATTCATTTTTTCGCAAGACGATGCATTTTCTTTTTGTGATTTTAATTAAAGTTTTTATGGGATATTTTATTTTAAGATTATAAGGCTTTATTTACAGTACAACATGGCTATTGATGGATGACTGACAGCAACAAAAGTTACCTAATCAAAACTATTAATTTACACATTTTAGAATTTAAAAAACTTTTTTTTAATTAAACTTTCTCAAAAATATTAGATTAGAAGAAAATTTTAATAACGGTTTTGTTATTAAAATTTTCTTCTAATCTAATATTTTTGAATGCACTTTTTAAAGTTCTATTACATCAACAATAACAAAAAGTTTCAATAGAAAAATATCTTAATAACTATAAACATTAAACTCCCCTTCATTCACAAAAAAATCCATGAAAGACATGAAGCAGCAAAAATGTAGAAGCAAATAACCAGAAAGTGCAAAGTCAAAACAGATCGGCCGTAGCGAGCCGGCGAATGTCGTGACCTTGCAGCGGCGTGCACTGTCGCCGTCCCGCTCGCGCGCGGGGCGGCGTCACTGGCCCCGCCCCCCGCCCACCGCGCCTCCTGCTTTTTACCTTTTTTCCCGCGTAACTCACTTTCGTTTCGACTATTGCGAGTACCTACGTTCCGTTTCGCGTATTCCACGGAAACGTATAGTGCGTTTTGTGTTTCGAGATTTTTTTCTCCTCTCTTGACGCCCGCTACAGGTATTGGCTGCCGTTAAATGACTACAGGCGGTTCATTTTTGAGTGATTGGTTTAGTATTTTTTCTTTAGTCTTACTTTTTGTATTGAATGATTGTTTATCTACAGTAAAAGTATTTAATGTTCATTTTTATTTAATTATAACTGAAATAGGTACCTACTGGTTTTTGATGGAATTCAGAAAATTGTGAATAAACGAAAGTCAGTACGTATCATCCCAATCAAGAATAAAATCAAGCTCCTGATAACATTAATGTAATTTATTGTAAAGTTAAGTAAGATTCTTATGTTTATATTTTTTTAAAGGTTTCGAAATTAAATAATTTAAGAATTTAAACATGTTTCAAAAATATTATAAATATTTTTCCAAAAATATGGTGTGATTGTTGCATTTCTTTTGCATACGTAAATAATTTTTTGGAGCTTTATTATACTTAATTCTAATCTATATAAAAACAGGTCTATGTTAGGTCTATTCTTAATTATTAAAACATCAACAAGAATTTAGTCAGAAATAAATTAAACTTAAAAATAAGTATTCTAGAAGCAAGCAACCAATACACTACAGAGGATACTACCAGAGGTGCACTAATTATTCTATATTTTTTAAATCAAGAAATTCTACCTGATAAGCTGGGCACACAATTTATTTCATTATTTTTTTCCTATGTCAGCTTGATCAATTGCCTTCCGACCCACCGAGCTGGTGGTCGAGCTGGTACTCTTCGCATTTATTTAAAGGGCGAACACACTTTACTTAGTACCTCTACTTTACCTATGCAGGAGTTCATGCCAGATAAATACAATAAATCATTCATAAACCATAAACATAATTATAATTCATAAACATATTCATAATTCATAATTCATAAACATATCATCCACATAAAGCCTCTCCGATTTTTATTTTTTACCTTTATAGAATTATTAATAAGAATAAAGTACTTAACATATTTATTGGTTTTTTTCAACGCCCTAACAAGGTATTTAACAGGCTATCATGTGATAATGCTACACTGTAATCTTCATTCTCTGCAATAAAGAAATAAAAAATATTATGTTTTCGACTTCTTGGTCCAGATAAAAATTTGACGTGCACTAATATTATGTCCTTACCTATGAAATTGACGTTTTGTGTGAAGATTTTTTGTAAAATTTTATTTTGCATACCAACGTTTTTTTATTTTTCTTAGCATCTATTTATGTTAACACTATAAAAATTGTAGAGTAGTGTGTTTGTTTCACTAGCTAAATATAGCAGACATTAAAAAAAAACAAAATAAAGGCCCTTCAAAGCTACAATGAAACAAAAGGACAATTCCGCGAACAAAAAAGTAGACAATTAAAAAAAAAATGGGCGATAAAGACACAAAATTAATAATATTTGTTATTACTGAAGCCTAAGTAACATAGTCCTAATTAAAGGTGTAAGTGTAATAAAATTAACAACTGGTATTGACTTTTAGAAGTACCTAATACACCTTAATTAATAAGTGAGAAATAAACGTCTATTTGATAGTAAGGACCTAATATTAAATAGTGCCTTTATACAAAAAAAGCTGTTGCGACGCTGATTTCTTTTCGTCTTTGCTTTGAAGTGTATTTAATTATAAGATTACCTTCACTATCTCTATCAGTAATAGTGTAAGTAAGTAAATAGCCTATATACTGTTCCACTGCTGGGCAAAGGCCTCCATCATTGAAATCAAGTCATCGCTACAATTGATGGGTAATGGCTTAATCACCACGCTTGTCAAATGCGGTTTGGCGATCACAAACCCGGGCTATACGCATCGAAAAATCCGACACACTTTGACCGACCTGCCACTCGGTCACCGAGGCGTTGATAGTGAATTGACATAAATTAATATATCTTTGTTGAAGGATCTTTTCAAGTTTAATCCCTTAGGTAAATGATAAAAATATTTTATATATTTTTTTTTTTAATAAGTTAACCTCCAAATGGTGGTCAAATCAAATGAAAGTAAAGTATAATGAGGAGGACACATTAAGACCGGCTACCACTATAATGAGACAGTAAAATTTTTACGACTGCGAATCGTAAAATGCAATACTTTTTCGATGTTATTTTATTTGAGCTTAAGTTTGCTTATTAATATTGAATGCGAGTGGGCACTCAGCTTTACGTGCTGTGGTAATGTGACGCAAGTTAAATAGCCACAACAATATTATTTTTATTCTGGTCAATTTTCATCTGTCCTCTGATAGTCTTCTAAGTTCTAGTTCTTCTAATTATAGTATTCGCCTTCTTCAATTTAAAAAAGTAAGTAGGTAGTGTAAACAAAAAGTACAATGTAAAAATTTAATTATAATATTAATAAAATTGGACATGGATAATAATATTCAGTGCAATAATATTTTTATTAATTAATAATATAATAATTTATGATTCAATAATCTATTTACAATTGCATAATATTTGTAACAATACTGTACAATAGTGAAAACATTAATGATAATATTTAATCTATTAAGCTATTCCTTATATTTTATGTATAAATGGCGTCATCCTCTCTTCTAAATTACTGTGCCCAACAGAGTCCAAAATTGTGTAATAATTTTAATACATTAACAACTATGCAACATTTTGGATGCAAATAAATTGAAATTTAAATTGAAATTCTCATACCTTATTGCTGACGAGTTCTGGTTCACACCTAAGTAGTTGGTTGTTGTAGTTGCGCTCGTTTTACCAGGTACTTAGGTATATACAAACTTGACATGAGGCTTTTACCCTTCCCCCCGACAATTTCATCCCGAGCAAAGATTCTTCTTGCCTGATTCTTTAATAGATGCTTTCGGGTCTTCGCTTTAAATTACCGAATTGAACATCTCGAAAAATCTAGTTAGGTATGATGAAACTCTCTCGTGATGCAGACCACTAGAAAGTCTCCGGGGTAGAAGCGGTGAAAGCGATTTATGGAACCTCCAAGTTCCTCCATAATGTTATCAACAAATTCACATAAACATGTAAGTAGCTGTTTACATAACTTTATAAATTCATTAGTCATTTAATCTTGAACCTTTTTTTACAAATTCGTAAAATACGCCTACTCGCAAATTGAATTTGATCCATCCAATGGCTAAACCAAAAAAATTGAGCTAAGACACCTAAGGTTAGCAAAGCACATAAAGTTATCAAAATTATCTAATAGATTAAACGGTAGATAATACTTTGCTGAGGTTTTTGTTGTTTTCTGAGCTATCTCTTATAAAAAACTTGTAATATAAAACAACAAGTTTAAGAGATGGGTTCATACATAAAGGTTCGAATCTTCATTTCGGAATCACTAATACGCCATCATTCAAAACTCGATCAGAATAAAACGGTTGGTTTATACGCGCCCCTGCCGCGTAGGCAAGACGCGATTGCAAACAACTATAAATATGCATGCCGCCTTTTAAAAACTGAATAAAAAACGAAACAAAATCTCATATCGCGTAATGTAAGAAGTTTATGTGAGCCGTGTGACACGCGCCTAAACTCGCGGCTCGAGTTATCCGCGCGCGTTTTAGGGTTAACGCTTTGATGGGTCGATGACTCGGCCCTTGATGGGGTTATGGTGGGGTCAACCGGCTGATTAAAATGGCGGGCTCTTTGCGACGCCCGCCGTCCCCCTAAACAGCGGTCGCAATTTTATTTATTACATTAATATGCATGCACAAATTTTATATGCCTGTTAATTGGAAACCTTCTATTGGTTTATTTGTTTTTATGTATGGTTCTATAATTTTTGGTTAAATTTAATTAACAAAAGTATAAATAATATGAAGCTAAATCTGCTTAGCTATTTCCTAATTTAATGACGATTTAAAAGTGCTTATTAGCTGACATGAATAAAACATTTTTCTCACTTTGATTTTACAGGTGTATAAAATTTGTGCTTGTCAGTAAATGTTAACAATTTATGTAGTTGGACTTATAATGTGTAGTAGAAGAAGCCTTGTTTCTCCCAAATCAATCTAAAACAATTCAAAAAACTAGAAAATATACAGATTTTTTTTTAAATATGACATTCATAAATTTATAATAAGGTAAGTACGAAAACGTTTTATGAGAAATATTTTCATAATGAAAAAACGATAGATAACATTATCTCAACACATATCTCAAAGCGGTATATTTATGGTAAGTGTAAAACCAATCAGTGAGTCATCAAGTTTAAAAATAGGTTATCTCACAATCTAACATCCATGTTTATGCAAATAAATGACCGTTATCTATTTCATCTTTAACCGTATTACCACAGATTACCTAATAGGTTACTACAGCTATTATACTCGTAGGTATACAACATTATTTTTAGTTTATGAGTACGAATCCTGAAAACTGTTGGTTCAGAATTAGTAAAAGAATCGATTTCAATATTTTTTATACCATGTTACATTTTGTCCAAATAATATTTGCAAAATCTCAAATAAAGTATACCCTACTAAAAAAACACAACGAGACAGCACAAAAAGCTTGTAACTTCGTGAGTTTTCAAGATAGGTATTATTTTATCTTTATTTGTACTGATTCTTTACATCAAAATATTTGACCCGTGTTTCGATTTTCGTATAAACTAAAAATAAGGTTGTAGATATAAGTAGTACTTAACTGTTAGTTTAAAAAAAAGTCATACTAGTATCTGTGCCAAAGATTCTTATCAACACACATACCTAACGTATATCCCACTGCTGGATTGAGATCTCCGCACTTTCCCAATATTATATATTAGACATCTAAATTAGACAACATCACATACATTTTTCTGTATCTGATCCCAAGGTAAGTAGTTAAAGCTCTTGTTACAGAAACAACGACGGTACCACAAACAACCAGACCCGACACAATATCGAAAAGTTCATTTTCAACATTGACCCGACCGGGACTCGAACCCGGGACCTCAGAGTTAGCGTCGCCCAAAGCCTGGCGTGCAAGCCACTCGGCTACGGAGCTCGTCGAATATTAGGCTGTAAGTAAGAATAGTCGACCATGAAATTGCTTTATCACTTTTGACAAAAACTTCCATTACAATAAAATTTCGCTAAGGCTCATTGTCAATAATGACAACGTATCTGTCACTTGGTCTTTTAAACAAAAATAGAACTTGTTGTTTAATTATATGCAAACAAAATTCACTTCTAAGGTCGTAAAGCAATTTCATTGTTTATTTATTTATTAATGGAGTACACAACAGATGATAGTCAACATTAGAATAAAATATAATTTACAATAGAACAGTGCAAGACCGACATCCAAAAACGTGTACACACAGCTAATCATGCAGATGCGAAAACATCTGAAATAAAACATACAATAAATTAAAAATTAAATAGAAATGTATCACATGTTATGATGTTAGGCAGTAAATTGAATTGAATAAATTTATATGCTTAATCTAATTCAAAATTGTATCAAAATAATAATAATTTAATAAATTGCAATGAGAAAAATAAAATAATAATAAACACTTATTTAAATTATAGCCAAACAATTATCAAGAAATTATTTTTCTAACCTGGGTCCTAAAAATATTATGTTTTAAAGTGTAGTATTGTCGACTATACATAACCCAGTGGGCCAAAGTTGGTTGGTTACTGCTTCTTAAATAGTTGAATATTACTCGTATGTCCTTGTTAAACATCGAAGCAGAATCAAAACATTAATTATTATCCACCATCGGTTTCATTACACCTAAGAGAAAAGAAACAATAAAAAAACAATTACTACACCGACGTTTCCTGTCGTTACTGACAAACCAACCAAAAGTACCGCCGCAATCACTCAGCTGTCTCTCAAAACGTGACTCTTGCGCATAATTTACTTTACAACACTAAACTATTCACTAACTTCTATGCCAAAGGGTTAAGACTGCTAATCGAATATGTCTTCGTTGTCTGTTATGTTTGTTAAGGTGTCGATGTGCAATTTTGGATCGTAAAATTGGTAATTTTCGCGGGTAGCCGTGATGGATCTGTCATCACGAGGGTGCCCTTTATGGCCTCAAATTATACAGTCGCATGCGCATGCGCGCGTTTCTCGCACTAGGCTCGGGTGTCCGCAGATTGGGAGAATCTCCAAATCATTATACTTATTCACGAGGCTTGCTCTAACGAATATAACAGTCGGTCTAACGCCTCGGTGTCCGAGTGGCTAGCGCTCGGCTCGATATCCGCAGATCCTGGTTTCAATTCCCGGTTATGGTAAAGTGTATTTTGGATTTTTCTAATTCGGATTTGTGATCACCAACATTTGGCAAGCGAGGTATTTAAGCCTCTTCCTACCCATCCATTGAAGCGATAACTTAATGAGGCCTTTGCTTTGCCCAAGAGTAGGACAGTACAGGCAATTTACACTTAACTAAGGTCTACTAAATACTAATATAATAAATGTTTCCAACTGGACTATTCCCGTGCACTCTACACACATTAACATAAAGTTACTGCACAAACTATGCAGTATACTCATCACCCGGCAACTTTCTGTCAGCGCTGATAATAATAACGACACAATAACATATTTCAAAGTGCAACACTGGCACCAACTCTTAGGAAGTGCCATCGGAAGGGGCTGCATGCGACCCGCTTTAATTGTCCCTGCTTACCCTACAACCCCCCCTCCCCCCACAGATAATAAATATGGTCTCCGCACGCACTCATACAACGACGACTTGTAATTGACTGTTTTAGGTCAGAGCCTCTCAAACTTTGTAGGTCTATGGCAAATGCGACGTTGTTGTTCGATTTGAATTATTATAATACTCAAACTTAATGGAACACATGTTTTTTCGAATGCAGGTTGAAAGAGCAAGCCTCAGCTGGGCTTACCATTCGTAGATTTTTTTAAACATGACCTGCTGTTGACGTATGACATTAAAATTTACATCGTGACGGGAAGTAATAAAGGCAAAAAAAAGTATCTTAAAAGATTGAACTTTTCAAGTTACAGGCTGCTAAAACTAATCAAGTAGTAGATTAAAGAACACAAGCAATATAAAAGCAAAAATAAAAAGTGTTGCCTTAAGAGAACTTAGTATTTACCTTACACTTTCAAACTATTCAGTTCCACTAAAACAATTTTTTATCGGGGTTTAATGTAACATCGCGATAGCAGTCACCCAATGTCCACGGTCCGTGCAACTCGGTCGAATCGTCGTCGGGTAGAAAGGTATTCCAATGGTACTTATAAGTACTAAATGGTTTGCGTTAGACACCTTTAAAAAATCTTGTTTAGTATTTACCTTACTTTTATATTTACCTGTACTGTAACAGTTTGAGTAGCGCTGGCCACATAACACAAGCCGCGAATCGAGCGCATGATGGACGACGCGCTCCGAAGCGTAATCAGTCGTCGGCGGGCGATTAGCCGCCGACGAGCGAATGAGATCCTTGTACTTCAATTAAAAACAGGACTAGATGTATCTAGTACTAAGATTTCGATCTAACTATCATTATTTCAAAGAGGATAGCCCAATTTCGGTACAATTGTTGCCCAGGAAAAGTACCTGCGCTAGATTCCTGGCACCAATCTATAAATCTATGCCAAACGTTTTTAAAATCTAACCGGTGGTTTTTGAATTAAATATCTGGTCTCTGTCTATATAATATTTTTTTAATTAGAGTTTTAGACAGGGGCCAGGAATCCAATGCCGGTACTTCCATTCCTGAGCAACCTCCATTTATTTATTTTTGCAATCACTATTTCTGTCTTGTGTTTATGTCTCTGTGTGTTATTAACTATACTGCAAAATTGAATGATTCCCTCACACTGGACAGGATAGTTTTATAAAAAAAAGATTTGCAGCACTTACGTAAAAGTTTTAAGCCTGCGTATAGTCTGTAAATAAATAAATTATAGAACAATTTTATATTAATAAATGCTTTTTAACTAAGTTTTATTATATTTTTGTCTTAGGCAAACGAGCATGCGGGTCACATGATGGGAAGCAATCACCGCCCCCATGAACACCCGCAAAACCAGAGGAGGAATTGCAGATGCGTTGTCGGCCTTTAAGGAAGGAATAGGCTCGTTTCTTGAAGATCCATAAGTCGTAATGGTCCGGAAATACCGCCGCTGAGAGCTGGTTCCACAGCACTGTAGTTCGTGGTAAAAAATTACGTGAGAAACACACAATAGTAGACCGCCATCGATCAAGATGGTGTGGATGGAAAGACAGTTGATCGCGTGTAGTGCGGCGAAGGAAATCAGCGACAGGGATCAAACCGAACAATTCCTCAGAGCACTCCCCATGATAAAGGCGATAAAATATACAGAGAGACGCAATGTCTCTCCGAAGGACCAGTGGATCGAGCCGACTAGAGGTTACCACGTCGTCGACAACTCGAGCAGCTCTGCGTTTAATGCGGTCAAATGGGAGGAGTTGGTACTGGGGCACTCCAGCCCAAAGATGGGAACAGTATTCCATATGAGGCCTGACCTGTGCTTTGTAAAGCTGTAAGCGATGGGTCAGCGTGAAATACTGTCCCGCTCTATTGAGCACACCCAGCTTTTTCGAGGCTAATTTAGCTTTACCTTCCAAATGACCGCGAAACTGAACGTCACTCGAAATATCGACGCCAAGGATTCCTGTGGTCGGTTTGGTATCAAGGGGATCTTTTTCTTAACAGTGGCAAATTTCAAATTTCATGCAACTTTTCAAATGCAAATCTTTCTTCTTTCATAACCTCATATCTACAGCTTCATGTTCATAACTCCCTACATCCAAACTGGCTGACTTTTAGATTAACATTAAAAGTTAATTAAACCAAGACTTGTTTGTTTCCTTTCCACTTCTGTCATAATAGTAACTGTCAAAAGCTTAAACAATACAACTTAAACCTTTGATTAGTAATCCAAGCGTAAATTTTCAAAATTGGTCAGTGGGCGCTGTTAGATAAGGGAATAAGTCGCTTTAGCACATTATGCGGATCATAAAACTGTTTACAATGAGCGGAATGCGCAGGCGCGTGTAGGCGACTCACTCTTTGAACGAATGGCGGCTGAAGGTTCGTTCACATCGCTGAATGACAAAGTGAACGCGCAAATAAGAGGAGAGTATCATCGAACTATATAATCATAATAATATGCGGCAATGAAAATTATAGGACACGAATACTATCGTGTTTTGAATTAAGATTTTTTTTTAATTTTCTTATTACACAATATGTAATAGTGGCAGAATATTTTTTTTAATATTAACATTGTCATAGCTGTTCTGTGATTTAGCTATTTTTTTTGTTTATTTATTGCACTTAAAATTACACAATCGGCTGTCAGCACCACAAAGGTTCAGTCGCAATTTTGACATTATCCCATAATCCAAAAGTCAAAATCAGGCCAATGAGACACTGGCGTTATAGATGAAATTATATGAAAAAAAGTGACCTCTGCATTGCTGTGATATTCATGTACCTACTGAAGGATTTAGGGCAAAACCCGCTGCAATATTCGCCTTTATTGCTCTTAAGTACATCAGGTGAGATTGGCCTAAGCGAAGCGCTTCTCATAAAGTAACTACAAAATAATTTTAATTCGTTAAAGCAAACAATAAAAAGGTTACCAATCTTATTGACCTCGCTATAGGGCCTTCGCAAAATACCAAAAGGTGTTATTGAAAGTTATAACCACCGGTGAGTAGCTTAAAAGTTAATTGTCTTCCAGTATTTATACTGATAAGCCGTGCTTACTGTATTAAAACCAACTGAAATTATCTCAGTACACATCGTTAATACCTAGTTAATTGCGCAATTTAATTGCGTATTTACATAATCGAAATGTGTTTTAAACAAGATATTTATCATTTCCAACATAATTATTATATACAACATTTTGAATGGTTAATTACATGATTGATAGCTACTACGACGCTTTACATTAAAAAGCTATTTGATGTAGTTTTATTATTTTTAACTTATTTTTATTATCTTATTTAAGTAACTTATTTTAGTTTAGAATCAAGAGTAAAATTCATTACTAACATTAATGGCTCCTCAAAATTCTAAAGTAGCTGCTTTTAGTAATGTCTCTACCATCCTAGCAGTCCCAAGCACATGATGTATTTACTCACGTGTCCTTAGTCTGACTATCTGAGATCATGCCAAAGTGGTGTAAAAGTCAAATTAGAAGAACAAAAGAACAATGGATTCAAATGTAATTCCTTATCGTAAAGACTGTCTCTTTTAGTATTTTATTTCACATCGGGAAAGTACTTAGCATATTTAGTTTTTTGGTAATTAGACTGGCGATAAAGGCTAAGATAATAACTAGACCACTGTTCCAATCCAATACCACGAAACTAATACCAATGGTATATTTATTTTGTATTCCAAACGAATACCACTTTCAAACCGAATACCAAAACAAGCTTATTAGGGATTAGATACAGTCAAGTAAAAATGCTTTTGGTTGTAGTCATGGTGTTGTATTAAATTTTCACAAAAAGATTTTGGCTGTTTAAACTATTGATTTTCTTTTGTTTCTTATTCGTCAATGTGTAAACTTTCACAAGCAGGTAAGTATGTAAGTACTGGTAGAGGCAAATCTTTGATTAAATTGTGACGACCCTGTTGCTGCTTTTACACATTAGGGCATTGGCACCAGTATTCGACAAAAACCAGGTTTCGACACTGTTCATCATCAGCCTACACACGTCCACTGCTGGACATAGGCCTCTCCAAGTGCACGCCACTGAGCACGATCCGCGGCTACTCTCATCCAGCTCTTGCCAGCCACCTTGCGAAGATCGTCATTCCACCTAGTCTGAGGGCGTCCCACACTACGTTTGCCGATACGCGGTCTCCACTCAAGAACACGTTTACCCCATCGGTTATCGGTTCTGCGGCTAATATGGCCGGCCCACTGCCACTTCAGCTTGCTAATCCTGTGGGCTATGTCGACGACTTTGGTTCTCTGTCGGATCACCTCGTTTCGGATCCGGTCCCTCAGAGAAACTCCAAGCATAGCCCTCTCCATAGCTCGCTGAGCGACTTTAAATTTGTGGACCAGGCCTACCGTGAGTGTCCACGTTTCGGCTCCATATGTCATGACGGGTAGGACGCACTGATTGAAGACTTTCGTCTTTAGACTCTGTGGAATAGGCGACGTAAAGACCCGACGTAATTTCCCATATGCTGCCCAGCCTAGCTGTATCCTTCTGTTGGCCTCTTTCTCGAAGTTGTTTCTACCCAACTGCAGAGTTTGCCCGAGGTAGACATACTCCTTAACAACTTCGAGAGTACTGCCTTGAACTGCAATCGGTCCCGGAATGGCATGTTCATTAAACATAATCTTGGTTTTGTCCAAGTTCATCCGGAGACCGATGCATAGAGAAGAATCAGCTAGGCCGTTCAGCATGTACTGTAAATCCTGCAACGTTTCGGCCACGATGACGATGTCGTCCGCAAATCGCAAGTGTGAGATGCATTCACCGTTGATGTTAATCCCACGTCCTTTCCAGTCCAGCGTCTTAAACATATCTTCCAAAGCATTTGTGAACAATTTAGGGGATATAACATCCCCTTGTCTCACACCACGATGCAAGGGGATATGCTTAGTCTGCTGGTTCTGTACTTGGACGGCCATGGAGGCGGCATTATAAAGAGACCTCAACACTTGGATATATCGCCAGTCGACTTGGCATCGTTGCAGAGATTTTAGAACAGCTCAGGTTTCGATAAAGTCAAATGCCTTCTCATAGTCCACAAATGCTAAGCACAGGGGCCGATTATACTCCTCGGTCTTCTGTATAATCTGCCTCACTGTGAAGATGTGGTCTATGGTGCCATATCCTCCTCGAAACCCGGCCTGCTCCGGGGGTTGAAATTCGTCGAGCCTTCGCGCCAGACGGTTTGTGAAGACTCTTGAAAACAGCTTGTAGACATGACTTAGGAGCGAAATGGGTCGGTAGTTTTTCAATAGGGTCTTGTCTCCTTTTTTGAAAAACAACACGACGACACTCCTACTCCACGACACTCCTACGACACTGTTCATTCTTTAATTATTAAGAATAGGGGTAAACAATTGAATGCAGACCAACTGCCTGCTATAGTCTAATTATTAATTTACTGGAGTAAACTGACGTTTACGGTGTTACCAGTTTCTGATGAACAGAAAATAGTGTCGTGAAAAGGAGATTGACATCAATTACTCACTCATTCATTCTCATTACGTCCTGAATCAAACCACATTACTCATTTCATTTTTCTCGATACAAAAATACATTCATATACCTAGGTAGGCAGCGGAATTTGCCCTTAATCCTTAGGTAGGTACCTATTATTATAATTAATTAAGTACCTTTTTATAATAAACGTTCCTACTGAGTTTGTGTGAGTGATCTGAATGAGAATGAACGAAACGCATCGCTTGTACAATAAATATGGCAGCATAATTTTACAATGTGACATTAGCATCTGTCAGTTTACTCCAGTGTATTATTAATTAGACTTTAGACCATCATCATCATCATCATCTCAGCCAAAAGACGTCCACTGCTGGACAAAGGCCTCCCCCAAGGGTCTCCACAACGACCGGTTTTGTGCTGCTCGTATCCAGCGGCTTCCCGCCTTCACCAGATCGTCGGTCCACCTTGTTGGAGGCCTGCCCACACTGCGCTTTCCGATACGCGGTCGCCACTCAAGGACTACTCTGTCCCAGCGGCCATCTCAGTCCTGCGAGCAATGTGCCCTGCCCAGTGCCACTTGAGCTAGATGTCATTCAGTAAAACTTCAATTAAATCCTATATTATGTTTTGACCACGAAAACAGGTGTCAAACATTGGGCTACTGTGCCGAACACTACGATACACCCAGTCTCTGAAAATCTTAGAATATAGTAGCGACGGATCTGGGCACTCCAACTTTCTCTGTGCAAAGAATTACGTTAATCCGTGGCTCGGTTTTGACGTGATTGGAAAACAAACAGACAAAAAACTCCGTCCCATTTGAATCTAGATGTCAGGATGTCAATGCTAAACCGAATCTTGACTCTATCCTGACTAGCTACCACTATCTTATCTGAGGCTGTCGCCATAATAACAATACAGTGAAATTGTTGTGTGCCGAGAGTTAGAGATAAGATTATTGCCTTCACTAGTTGAGACTCCCGGGTGAAGTACGCCTCCGCTTCGACTATATAGTCACTTACCATCATGAGATATGAAGGCCGACCGTTTAACCCAATTAGAAAAAAAAACGTATTTTTTCAAAAGCTTTAAAAAATATCTTTAAGTAGAGAATTTAGTTCTCTTGTTTTGTTAAATACTATTAACATTAGTCTTATCTTAAATAAAATAAAAACAAACAGCGGACAGAAATCCGCAACAGGTAATAATATTGAGTCAAAGACCTTCTATATCAACGTCTTAATGAAACCACCGCAAAAGCCTTATAACCTGGCATCCGTACCCAAAACTTGACAAATATCCGTCTAATGACGGACATAACTTGAGGTAAACTAAAGGTATCGGCACACAAAACGCGGTTGTGACACTGGAAGGTCTGATTTCTAATTACAACACTATAAAGGAGTAGTAGCCTCAAACGTCACATAAAAAATATTTACTGACAACCAAAAGCAAGTGGATATATTAAGCTGACGCTGATGCTACGATTATGATAACGCACTTTGATTTTCATACATTACTTGCTCTACATAAAGTTAGGGCAACAAATGGTCAAAACACTAGGAATCTTTGTGCGTCTGTGAATGAAACTGGACAAATCATCTCAATCAACTGCCAAAAGTCATTGTCCAATGCAGTTTTCTAAACATGACTTTCGTATAACGTTTTTAACCCGCAAAGCAGCCACCTTACACCCGCGTTCTGTGTCGCAGAGCATACTCTCACTCCAATTTTATATCTCCTCAGCCCTGCGCGCGCGCAATAATGTAGATAAATTGATTGGCTCAAGCCCTTATTGGATTAATTTATGATAATATGTTCAGATCGCGATAGCCAGTCCCGAGTTACGATTAAACAGTTTTTATGTAAATCCGCCATCTTTGTTCGCAGCAGTTGGTATTGATGGTGTGCGGGTTAAGTAATGGGAGAACGTATGCTAACTAAACTAAGGCATTGACGTCCCTTTTAACTTACATAACATGATTTTCTGAAAGAGTTCATTAACTCTAGATAACTGTATAATAATTAATCTCTATCTCCATTCTTGCAAACATAAGTCTCGTTACTAAATAATATAGATACATTTAAATTAGTATGAATCCTGCAACATTACTAACAATTATTAATTGTACCACACGTAATTACAGAATAAATATTACTGAAGCTGAAGCTCTTATCTATTTATTTTCTCAATTAGTTATTATAGTTTTTCTTAATTTAATACTGGTTACCATTGTAGAGTTGCCGGTTCTTCTCAGTACAAGATCTCCCGCCCAGAGTAGACTTACGAACCGATGGCATAGTGACATTCACAAGAGCTACTTGTAGCCTAAACTGAATAAATGATTTTGAATTTTTAATTTTTAATTTTAGAGAAAAAAATAAAAATGTTAAATCTAGATTCACCTTTTAATTTAGCATCTCATAATTTTCTCTTCGGAAGCAATGACTCTTCCCTGCCCGCTCATCGCCCCCGCGCCTCTCATCCACTTGGGCCATCCAATGCGTGTTATAATCATATAGCAATGGCATTTCTGATTTTATGACAAGCGGCGCGCCTGCATAATGCGATGTGTTTTGTTTCTAGCCCCGTTTATTGCCGAAACGCGGATGCGATGCCGAATCAACTTAATATTAGTTAATGTATGGTTATAATTCAATAAAATCGGGCCTCTGGATAAGGTCGATACTTCACATGTATTTGAAGTTAGCTGGTCAGTATTAATAATAAAAGTAAATAGTTATTTACACTTTTTACATACATACACAAAGCTATAATTAACATTGGAAAATATTTACTTATCTACCTACAGATTAAGTAAAGACTACTTAGGACATATTTTTTGATCAGAATTAACTTTATATTTCGTAGTTATCTGTAACGAGAAAGAGAACTGTAAATGTGTTACAGTAGCTATTTGGTATGTTACCACCAACCATTCCTTCCCCTTCCAACTCTTCAGGGCACATCTCTAAGCCTGCAGAGCAATATCAACATGCTCGGTATGACGATTCGCTGTGATCTGAATCAAAAGGACTACATCGAAGCCGTGATCAAAACTGCCTCACGAAAACTCGGTGTCCTGAACAGAGTGCGGCGATTCTTTACGCCTGACCAGTTGTGTCTTTTGTACAAGACTCAGGTACGGTCTTGCGTGGAGTATTGCTCGCACATCTGGGACGGTTCCGCAAAGTACCTTCTCGATGCCTTAGACAGATTGCAGCGTCGCGCTGTACGCATTATCGGCAATGCAGAGGTCACTAATACTCTCGAACCCCTACAATTGCGTAGAGATATAGCGTCACTCTGCGTTTTCTATCGCTTGTACCACGGCGAGTGCTCTGAAGAACTCTTTGACCTTATCCCACCTTCTCCTTTCCTCCATAGAAGTACACGTGCTGCTCTCCGGAGTCATCGCTTTACTGTCACACATATCCCATCGCGCACAAAGAAATTTGGTGACTCGTTTCTTTGTCGCACCTCCAAAAGATGGAATAGTCTACCAGCACACGTTTTTCCTCCTTCCTATGATATTGGGTCCTTCAAACGAGGCGTGAAGAAGCACCTTGTGGGCCGGCAGAGTGAGGTTGACTGATGCTGCGTTGTTTTCACGCTGCACCAGTTGTCTTCGCGTCTGGACTCCATTTCCACTTAACATCAGGTGGTATGGAGTCATTTGCCGTGCTAAGTATAAAAAAAAATAAAAAAAAATGTGGTAAGATCTATCACGTTATTTAGTCAATACAAATATTATTTTTGATTTCATTCAAAACCACTGTCCCAATACTGGTGATTCTTCGTATATTTCTCCAAAACACAAAATAATATCTAGATCTGATAGTAAAACACCATTTATTTAGAAAGAAAAAACATACGTATTGTTTTAAAGTCGTCAGGTAAATAAGAAAAACCGAAAACACAAAACACTTATTTATGAACCAAACTGAAACAAAATATGTTAACGAAATGCAATAAACCTACAAACAGTTTGTGTAGGGCATGTAGAGAAGAAAGGGAATTAATACCTAAATCCTATGCGAAACCAGAAAACTTCAAGCCCTTCGCCCTCAAAAAAATTGCCAAACTTTCAGCAGTTGTGAGGAAAACTACTGAAAGAATTGCACAAAATTATTTTTTAACCGTGTCCTTTTGTAAATGATGTATGCACCTGTTATAGGCGCAGGTATCAGCTAAGCTTGTATCATGTTTTGTATGGCATTGTGTAATATCTGCTCTAATGGTGTGTCAAAATAATTAAAAATACCCGATGGGTCAAAAGCTGGCGGGTCGCTAGTCGCTACTGAAAGAGAGAAACATTGGCGCCCCACTAAGATAAGATAAAATAAGAAAGAACGCGTTTGTTTGTAAAAAGTAAGGATAAAAGACGTTTATTCTCTTAAGAACTTGACAAATGTTCACTTAAAATTAGATTAATATAACAATGAAAAACAATATAGTTAATAAGTTTGAATTGATTGATTGTGTTTACGTGTGCACTTATATCTTTATATTATAAACAAACATTGTTAAAACGTTATATTATAACTTATGGCGTAGTTGAGAATATAAATGCATCGTCTATTCAAACCTAAAAGTATATTTATAGTTTTAATATCTACAAAATTTCGATATCAACCTCCAAAATTATCTCTCATAGTTACAACAAAGTTTTATTACATCTGGAACTTATTTCATTGCTGTATGTAAAGCTTATTTGTCCTTCAAAACCATAAAGTCAATATGATCACCCCCAACCGCTCACACAAGTACACAACGCCGTCCGTCAATGAAACATACTCCCATTTACAACTGACTTACAACCTTCGTGATCCCGACCTGCGATCTGCATACAGCGGTAAAGTGTAAGACAAATTTTGAGTGGTGCGCGTTGTAAATTCCACGTAGCCTCCCTCCCGCCAGCCTGTAAATATCGGCCCTAGTTGATGGCAAAGCGTACTAGGCAAATTTGGTGTAGGTACCGTTTATGACGAACGGACGAAAATTTGTTCGGTTATGTTACGATGCTTGAGCAATCCCATTAGAACTAGAAATGGGATGAAATGAAATATAATTTATTCAAATAAAGTAGGGAATAGGGAGACATTGGGATAAAGGACGAACCTATCACGGTTCGTCTATCTTGCCAGCGCAAGGCGTGTGAGTTTTGGGTAAATTTAATTTTGATTTTAAAACATGCATGCAGGTAGACAACACAGTAAATAATAGATGTTTTGTTCAACAGGGAAAAGGCTAATTTAGAAATCGCCTCTTTGTGAATAATAATGAACTGCGTTGGTACTTACCAATTTAAGTGTAAGTTTCATGTGTTTTACTTCTGTGATATATTAGGTAATGAAGCGGATTGAATAACTGTAACTTAATATCGGAGAATTTGTTTTATGTATAACGTCTTTGTACGTGTTTTTTTTAAATCTTTTCTTGTTTCCACTCTTTGAGAGAAACTCTTTGAATAGTCTGCTCTACCTACCAAATATCCATTGTGTATAGGCTTTATAGTTCCTAGGAAATTTTCCCTTTGACATAAATAAATATATTATGTAAACTTAGAAAATGGTCGCTCCACCCTACCATTTTAAGGCTAACATAACTCGTGATAGGGCTTCGATGTACCGTTCCTTTCGATTTATCCCTTAAAATAAAGAGTAAAGAGTTTGTGGAAATTTGGGAAACTTACTGCCAGCACGTCTATTGCGGCTGAAGTCGGCCTCAGAATAGATAAGGCTACACTTGAGGCCGAGAAAACAGAACCGCTGGGCTCGCTCAGACAAAACATATCAGGAACGTCGTGACTTTGGGTAGAAAGGTTGCATATACGGGGCATAGGGTTTTGATATTGACCTTGACTATTGGAGCAGGTGAAGGGGAAAGGATGGGAGTATAACAAAGGAAAGGAGAAGAGTAACATCATTCAGCGATTTCTGGTACAAAACTATATATACTAGGTATAATGTTCATCATTTTCGTCGTAGAGATCATAGTCTGCTTGAATATTTTAATTTGAGAAATTGGGGATTTACCCTTTTACTGAAGCATCTCAATTGTAGTTTTGTATTTTTAAATTTGAATTGTAGGAATTGCATCGATTTAATTTCACGTTTATTCATCCACCAAAACAGATAGTGCGCCCTTCGGCCGCAAGTGTACCGCAAGACAGGCCTCACTCAATATCGGATATTGTTCTTGCAAATGAGTATTTATGTCATCGTCTGCGGAATATACGCCGACGGCGCGCCTCTTTATTGCGCCTTCCAAGCTTCTGTTCTCTTTCCTCTGTTATATTAGTAAGTATTGCCGCTCAAGTGTTTTGGGAGTATCGGCAGGCGTGCCTATTTGTTACTTTCGTCTGAATATAATGAAAGCCGATTGCTTTTTTCTACTGATTTGTAAAACAAGGACCTTCTAATGGTGAGCGGTTGGTTCTTAGGAACCTAAACCAAAGTCTTATTAAGTTTTGCCAGTAATTTCATTGGATCTCATAACCTTAAAACCCATTATCAGCAAAACCTATGTACAGTCGGCGGCAGATCAACCTACCCAAATCTGTCAAATTTCTCCAATGAATATTGATCCTTATAACCAAACAATAAAGTTCAAAATTGATTGTAGAAATTTGACAGTTTTGGGTAGGTTGATCTGCCGCCGTGTGTACATCATACATTGAAGGACATTGGTGCTTGACGAAAGAAACAGTTAGTGGCTATCTAGCTTAGGTTCCAAGACACCAAGAGGAATCAGGAGAATTAGATTATAAATCTTTTCAGAAGAATCTGGGCTACAAACCCACAAACCTAGAAACCTGACACTGACAGACTAAAGTACGAAGATGTAAAAAAATACTATGTTAGAAAACAATTACTTACTTTTACGAGTTGTATTATACCATTACTATATGATTACATTGTGATAGTGTTCAGTTATAAGATATTTGATAGCTTTTTTTACGCGAGTATTGTTTCTTCTCTTTTACTCGTAAAGTTATTTGTAATCTTTTCATAGAAAATTATGTAGGTACGCTCTTTTATGTTTCGATTCACTCGTTTAATCTGTCGTCTGCTGGGAATACAAACACAATAAAATTTTAATTGTTTGTAGGACGGATGGCACTAAGCAAACGAAAAGTTAAGCACAGTGTTAAAAATATGAAATGAATTATTAAATATTCGTTAGTGCGTCTAAATAATAAAAAAACTAATTCGTGGCAGAGGTAAATGATTGGAGAATTTGTAAAGGAGCTCATATAATTGGAAAGCATTATCTAAGATAACTTATATTCTATATGATTAGAAGTAGTAAAAGTCGCAAATTTAAAAAGTAAAGTAACCAATTTGCTGAATATTTAGTACGACGCTGTTGTTTTGAACTTTTTGATTTGTTAACAGAAAAGTGGCATACAAGGCAGCAGTAACTGTTACAGAAATCCATGTTTTTAAATTAACTTAACTTATTGTTCTACGCTGATTAGCTAAAACGCATTGAGTAACGAAAAAAGTAACGATACTTGTACTAGATAACGTTACCTGCATTACCTCTACCAGTTTATAACGATACTTATAGTGTTAATTTGGTAACGATATTAAACCTTGCTCTAAAGTAGAGTATAAGCACTATTTTAGCATGGCAAATGTGACCGGCGATACGTGGTCGCCAGTACCGCATCACTTCCTTATTGGTGGCGCCGAATGTTTTCGTCAATACAAGTGAGAGGGCTCTATAGTTTTTCGATAGCCATTTCATTACAATATTTTCATCTTCTGGAACTCGATACTACCTACTGTTCAGCTACTTTATGTAAATGCGGTTAGTACAAGTATATACTATACATACCTATATACTCATCGGTGTAATAGAACATAGGCTATAAAGATTAAGCTAGGTGAAGCTGAAATATAAATTTGAGAAGTGAGAGACCTTTGTACACATTTTACGCTATAGATAACCAATAATGATAGTTTTAGCGACCTAGTTTTTATAATTACTAAAGAAAAAGGTAGAGAATATTGGCAAACTAATTTTAACAATAATTTTGATTTGGTTTTTTGTTTTTAGAGTCAATGTATTTATAAGTATTGGTAGTTTTCGATTTTAAAACGGTATAAATTTATTTTAAACGGTGGTGGTGCGACTAGAGTGATGGACACTTGCATCGTCATCGTCATCGTCATCGGCATCGTCAGAGGTGCTGCCGAAGTGCCGTTTTACGTACACTTATGTCGGCACTTCGGTAGGAACACTGACGCCGCCGCCATTGATGGAAAGTGTTGTCACATTTATAGAATTAGTTATTTTTCTTATAAAAATTAAATAACACTTCCCTTTATTTATACTCGCTCATCAAACTACTCAGTTCACTCATTATAGCTATCGAATCTAACTTTGCAGTACAGTGCTTACCGGCATGCTATTTCCATTGAACCCCGTGTCACGGTGTCCCCCAGTCCATTGCGTCACAACATAGGGAGACTACAGAAAGCAGGCTTCACACAAACGCGCGCGCAACGCACACATTCGCGCCCGATCCTCTAAATGCCAATACACATTTACAGAATACACTAAACATGCACACTAGTTTAGGCCCAAGACACCGTACTCGTAGAACAAGGGTACGACGAGCCGGTTCACACGCGCGACATACCAGGTACAGACATGTACCTGGGCGCTGCTCTCCTCCAACACGACCCGGTCAACCCGAGCCGAGGTCTGAGCCTTTAGAGGCGCCCTCGGGTTGATCCGCTCCCCGATCCGATCCGAACCCTTCGGAGAATCTAGTAGGGCACAGGGATACGCACTTTTAAGTTTGTCATGCCGTTCCCTCTAGAAAACCTCCGAAGGTGATTCGTTTCACACGGCTTGAGGTACCCTTTAAGTTTCTGGCCGCCCCCAAACAAGTTCGGTGAAGCTGAAAATGTCGTTTGAGGCAATCAGCAAATTCTCTCCAAAAAAAAACGCAAACATAGACACCTCTCAAGGGCACGGAATGTCGCAACAGCTTTGCGCTAGATCCGTGTCCGTGCAAGGAGGTGTATGTGTGCTTGCCCGAGCGCGGTATGTATTGAGCTTACCTGCTTGGTCCTCCTTATTATGTGATTGCGTCGCCGCCGCGCCGGCGCACGCGCTCTGGCCCCGGACCATGAGCTCTTATAGCAGTATTATTGCAGTTGTGGAAAAGAGACGCAAATATATTCGCCGCTACACGCGTCTCGTTTTCACAACTGCAATAATACTGCTATATGAGCTCGTGGTTACCCCCCTGGTCCCGGTCAGTCGCGCGGCGATCAGCGGGACATCAAGCGGACGCAACGCACCGGCTATTCATTACTGATGCAGATGCAGACTAGTGGTAGAGACACGTCAGAAACTAACCATGGAATAGGATGTGACATAATACTTGATTGCCTCTTTGATGGTTGTATTGACGCGTCAAAATTCAAGTAAACATGAATCTAGACTAGAGAGTAATATAAACGGCTTGAGGTTGTTAATATATGAAGTATTGGCAGAACTGAAGTCTGAAAACTTGGTTTTGAAAATCAGCTAAGTTAAGCTTAACTTAAGTAACGAATTAAATTGTTTTTCATGTCCTGAGAACTCAGAAGACACGATTTTGTGAGCAAATCCTAAGACGATAAAAGAACATTGCCTTACTACTTCCTTGCTCTTGTCACTCTACAGTTAGGGAACATTGTACTACCTCAAATACTTAGGATTAATAATACACATAACATCGTAAAATAAGTGGTCTAGAGTCTAGAAAATGCAATCGAAACATATTTTTTTTAAATATGAAAACAATCTAGGAATAGCTACATAGCAACGAAACGCCAGGCAAAGGAAATTAAAGAGCTCTACAGTGGAAATTTATAATGGGCGTGAAAACTCGCACAATATGGGCAAGAGATTTTTGTACTATGTGTTTGATATAGTAATAGAAAACATTTTATCTATTCATTTAAGCTAATAAGTTTATCCTACAAACCGTAAGCCGAGCGTGTGGTATTCCTGATAGCCGCATCCAGCCTTCGCCGCTCCCGCGGGTATCGAGGTGCAGCTGATTGATGGTTGCCCCATTCCGCGGCCGTGCGCAGGCGCTTCCGTGCCAACGTGTCTCATTACGGAACCCGAGGGTGGCCTAACGGTGCCTTAGTGTCATGTGGTACATACACAGACACATACATACATTTAGCGCGACGAGTTTGAAATGACCATCTAATTAAGATTACGTCTAACATGTGTAATCATTCGGAGTTTAAGAATCATTTCGGAATATCAGAGAGGACATAAGAATACACTGTAATTTTCCGTTCTGTTTTTAGTTATTAAAATACTTAAGTTAAAACTCCTTTGCTTGGTACGCAGCCTACCTGACCCATTTTTTTATCTTTACACCAATGTTACGGAATCCAAGGGTGACTTAACGGTCCCTTACTGTCATTTGGTAAAGTCTTGGTCTGGAACGCACCTATTCTATTCATTTGTGCACTAATATTTTACATCACGCAAAACCGAATCGTATTTAGAACGAGATCCTTCCCCACAATTTTTTATTTAGATACCCAACTAATATTTTTGTATACATAATGATGACACACGTTTACTAAATGTTGTATATCATTAACTAACTATTTTGAATTACCAACATTTATGAACGGTTTATTGTGCTGTGTAGTTGCGGTAAAACTTGTTCTTTTGGTGATTCTTCAACTTTTTTGAACTTTATACTTCAATCCGGTGGCTATAATTCTTTCACTATGGTTAAATAAATTAAGTAACACTAAATTAACAATCGTATTAACTCATAGTTGCCGATGACTTGCAAAAAACTCTCAAACCTTGTTACCGTTTGCTTCTAAGGTTATAAACAACAAACTAAATAATTTAATAATTATAAAAATTCATGGCGTAATTTTGTTAATTTTCATTTTAGCTTCACTGATCAAATTCGGAAATCTTTTAGCCTTAGTGAAGCAGTTAGTTATTTCACAATACGGTTCGAAAATTGCCAAACTCCTTCTATGAACCCGATCCGATCCGAACCCTTCGGAGAATCTAGTAGGGCACGGGGACACGCACTAGTGCGTGATGCCGTTCTCTCTAGAAAACCTCCGAAGGTGATTCGTTTCACACGGCTCGAGGAACCCTTTAAGTTTCTCGCCGCCTCCAAACAAGCCCGGTGAAGCTGAAAAAAATTTCTTCAATGAAGGTAAGTAGGTACTGTAGTGATTAAGACTACTTGGTTGGGCGAGCCTACTGGCAGCCGTCTGCCTCTGCGTATGAACATAGTTGAATTTAAGAAGACACGTATGGAAGGATACAGAAAAGGCACGAGATTCGACGTCAGCCATCCGCTACGATAGGGCACTGATTGTTTGATGGTATAAAGAAATATATTATAATCATTCTTTCTGTGTTTCCTTTAAATAGTGACTGAATCACTATAGTACATATAAATGGTCTGATAGGAAGATATGGCAGAGCACAATAGTGGAGTGCAGACCCGGTTATTAACCTACTTAGGGCCGCTTGACTCGAGCCTCGGGCCTCGGCCACGAGACAGGGAGACTGCAGAAGGAAACCTTCATACAAACACGCTCGAGCAACGCACACATACCTACACAACCTCTCACGGACACAGTACATCGCAACGGCTGCCCGATTGTAAGCGCTGCGCAGGTATATTACCGAAAAGAGCAACCAGTTGTTAATTGTACAATTGCAACGCGACTGTTCTGATAAATTGGTATTACGAACACAAATCGCTCAATTATCGCTTGCTTAGTGCACTTGCGACTAAAATGTGAGAGAGAGAGAGCGAGAGAGAAACATTTATTGACCACACACACTAATATACATAAAAAATAAGAATAAAAAACAAACAAAAGGTCAATCAGGACCCCGCCTCAGCTTGAATGTACTTATGTATAGTCGACAATGAAATTGCTTTACCACCTTAGAAGTGAATTTTGTTTGCATATAATAAAACAGCAAGTTCTATTTTTGTTTAAAAGACCAAGTGACAGATACGTTGTCATTATTGACAATGAGCCTTAGCGAAATTTTATTGTAATGGAAGTTTTTGTCAAAAGTGATAAAGCAATTTCATGGTCGACTTTTTTTTTTTGAGAGAGATTGCTGATTGCCTCAAACGGCATTTTCAGCGTCAGTGGGCATTTTTGGGGGCGGCGAGGTACGTGAAGGATACCTCAAGCCGTGTTGAAACGAATCACCTTCGGAGGATTTCTAGAGGGAACGGCATCGCACACTTAAAACTGCGCGTCCCCGTGCCCTACTAAAGTCTCCGAAGGGTTCGGATCTGATCGGTCATGGTCGACTATACCTAATAGTTTACATACATTGATCGATGTGTCCATAATACCAATTTATCAACCGCAGCTAGAGCAGTTGCGTTGTAATTGTACAATTAACAACTGGTTGCTTTTTCGGTAATAAGCCTGCCGTGCTGTTCCGTGATCCGTGTCTGTGAGGCGGTCTATGTTAGGGTTGCCACCCGTACTTTGTTATAAAGTGTTGTACCGTTATTTTGCGTACTTGCACTCTATTTTTTTTATTGTGGCACGCCAAAATGGCCTCACCCTGCCTGATGGAAAGCAGCCAGTGAAGCCAAAGAAGTGAAAGCGTTCATCACAGCGCTACCACGCTATGCCGAACGCTCACACTATGGCGGCCTGCATAAATACTTTTTCACGCCCCGCTTAAATAACCCGGGAGAGAAAGAGGAGGGAAACACGTGTGCGGAAAGATATATGCGTTATGATAACAATAAAGTACACACGCCTGCGCATCAACCTACCACAAACTGTCAAATTTCCTCAATAGACTTTGAACTTTAATGCTAAGTGATATGGTTGAAAATGTATTAAAGAAATTTGACAGTTTTGGATAGGTTGACGTGCAGGCGTCTGTACCTACGCAAAAATACTTTATTTCACATATTTTATTTCTCCGTGGAGGACATACTGCGTATTGAACCAAATGTGTGTTGGACGTAATTACTTTTTGGACGAAAAGCGTGTTGGACGTAATGCGTGTTGGATTCGTCCAACATGCATTTCGATGCGTGCTGGACAAAAAGCATGTTGGGCGAAAAGAGATAGAAAATTCCATGTGGACGAATCGCTTGTTAGACCATCAGCTATCAAATCCTTTTTACATATAACAGCAGCAGTGCTAATTTAGCAGTGATAATTGTTTGTTAAAAGTTTCTAAAAGCAATGAGAAGTAGGTTTTTAAGCGAAATAAATAATCGCACTTTATTTTGACACTATGTACTTTATATTCTACCTTTTAATAACCAAAGTACTTTATTTGCACAAAAAAAAGATGGCAACCCTAGTATAGGATTGCGTTCTCGAGCGCGGTGTGTATTAAACCTACTTTCTGGGTATCCTTATGTTGTGCGTCGGGCCTCGCCCGGCCCGGACCGTATCGGAAAACAATAAGGGTGTCTTTAGTTATTGCTTCCACGGAACTCGGGAGGAATGGTACCTATCGGTTGATTCGCGTCGATGTACTTCTGAGGAGGTTTTAATTGAAAAAATATGAGTACACTGTGTAGTTCTTGTTAGAGCTACGGTTTACAGAAATACAGATTTAGATTGACGCTTGAAATAAACTTACTGATAGCAGCACCTGAAAGTGACAAAAATATTGCTCAACAGCCTTAAAGCAACATTGTGTTTGAACTCTTACTTGTTCTAACTGAATCTTTAAGTCTGATAGTATACTTCGGCTCTTTACGTTTTTCCACTAGGTACTTAAATCCAGGGTTGTGTTCTAAAGAATTGTTTAAAATTATGCCTACGACCTTGTTACACCATCGTACCGCTAGCCACCTGTACGTTAGTATGGTTTCAAATGAATTTCCTCCCGTGAATGCTTAACTTGAGAAACAAGCTCTCGTCTTTCCAAGAGCATCAGGTTCCCCAAAAAGGAGTATTATAACTCTCAGAAAGTCAACAAGCTTTGACAGACCACAAAACAATCTGACTTACATTTTATTTGCAATGCAACTATGTAATTCCTACTTACGGACTCCGCTAAAGTTTTCCATGCAAGTGCAGTGGTGCGGTCGCTCGAGCATGCCATACCCGCCTTAATAAATAATCATTCCCGTAAGAAGCGACTGATTGACAGCGGAATAATCGCGGTCGTTTGGTTCTGCATCGCTAGAGTCGCGCGTCGTCGTCGCTCGCTTCCGCTGATTCGTCTCACGGTCAATGTTAGAACAGACGACATTTGTATTTTGAATTAGCAATACAGATAAAACCGCCACTGTGGTCTAGTGGTTAAGACTACCGGTCGCAGACCATGGAAACCCGGGTTCTATTCCCAGCGGTGGGCATATTTTTGTACTCGGTTTGGTTAATTGTACGGCTTGTTTGTCCATCTTATATACATATGTCGCCATAACATCAATGTTAATAGTTACTTTGTTGTGTTAAGGCAGCCATAGATAACATAGCCAGTAGGTACCTTAACATCAGGAGCGTTGAAGGCCAAGTACTTCGTGATGGACGTGAGAGCGGACGTCACGCGCGTTGCTGATGTCGAAGCTTCAGTTCCTATGCTTCTTTGTCTTGCCATTTCTCTGGGTTTTGTACTCTTCGAACTGAACCAAAAATTCAAAAAAATCAAAATTCTAAATCATTTATTCAGTTTAGGCTACAAGTAGCTCTTGTGAATGTCACTATGCCGTCGGTTCGTAAGTACTGAGAAGAACCGGCAAGAAACTCAGCAAGTGTCCAGCTCTTTTCTCCCTTACAGCGTCAAAAATATGGGAAAATGCACTATGCCCAAAGCAACGCAACACGATGCTGTGAAGTATTCGGGTGATCGCCTTCTGTCGGATTTGGGTGAACTACCATCTAGGGCTAG
This sequence comes from Eudonia lacustrata, assembly GCA_947562085.1. NCBI lineage: Eukaryota > Metazoa > Arthropoda > Insecta > Lepidoptera > Crambidae > Eudonia > Eudonia lacustrata. Next base: position 25,129,517 of record OX387314.1, read on the forward strand.
AATATTTTATTTAAGGAAATATAATGTAAGTACATAACAATAATAAAGATTATTTTTATAACAACTGTGCCACATCCCCGGGTTGTGGCAGAATAGCAGTGCTTTGCCTATACATCTATTTATTTATATATTTGCTTGTTGGAAGACTTACAGGCAAATATTAACTATTACTAGACAATGTGAGTTAACCAATGCCATTTACAAATCTCCACATACAGGTATAATTATAATTAAGTAAGTTGTAAGATCAAACTTTTGTAAGTATCTTATTTATAATATTGTACATCTAATGTATATTGTACTTTTATTAAAATAAAAAACCAAAACAGTTGTGCTTTAAGCTGTAAGTTGAATCATGAATAATAATGATGCAATACTAATGAAATTACCAATAATGACTCATACACATATAGTATAGTTTGTGTCTAGGCAAAATTATCGCTGAGCTATGGCCCTTTTGCTCTGCTACAACACACGCATAATGGTTTAATGTGCGTTCTTATTTTATTGTGTGCAGTAGGTATTGTCTTATGGTTTTATTTTGCTGATATAGTTATATTTTGTTTTCAGCATATACTTATGCTGCTTTGCTTATATATTTTATGATGGTGTGTGTGTTATGATAAAGTAACGAATAAACATTTATCTATCTATCTATACATCTCGAAGCTACAAAATTTCGGACTTTAAGAAGACTCGCGTCGCGTATGGCGTACATGTAGTCTCTTACACATAATGTAATAATATGTGAGTGTATGACATATATACCCAGAAATAGGACAGTTAATAGGCTAATTAATAATATACTTTTTATCTATAGTTTCGTTCCGCAGAGGCCATTATGAAGGATCGTTTGAATATTTAGTCTAAGTACATTAGACTAGTTGCGAACAGCTTCTTCGTTAGCCCTATTAAAAAAGCGCACACTTTGATTGCAAACAGTCACTTGATGCGCCTGCGCTTCATTATCGCGACGCGAGCGCTCGTAAATAACAATGTTCATTGTTCTGGAACGAGCTTTTTAATTGTTAGTACACATCTGAGCCGCTTCTTTCACACTGAATAATGATCACGCGAGACTCCGAGTTGCGCGAATCAATCAACATCAGTTCTGTCACTTTTTTTTGGTATAATTGTGCAGACAATTTCTTGATACAGTTAAATGTTCAAGTAAAATTTTCAATCCTGTTAATGTGCTTTTTCTATTCTTAAATTACTATGATTTCTATTTAAGTGCCGGTGGTGGGGTTCCCGCACGATACCTTGCTATATATTGGCTGCCACCCTTTTACCTATATCTGTCGCTAAGCAGCAGTCTTGCTGCTTTGTTTATTTGCGGTGTCAAGGGTGCTATGGAGGTCACACTAAGCAAATAGACAAAATAAGGCAAGCGTCAAAAAGCTGTGGTGACCGCTTACAATTAGACGGAGACATTCGCTCGTTTAAAGTAACAGACGAATAAAAAAGTAGATAAGTGAAAGAAAACCAAATGCTGTATAATATAGGTATAAAGAAGAAGACAAGAAAAGTTGCGGCCATCTTCTGACTTGGCACCTTAGATAAATAAAATAAATAAATGTAAATGTGATAACTTAGATTTGTTTATTTTTTTGTTTTTTTACATGTTGTAGTTGTCTTCTATATTTTTTGTGTTTATTTGTAATGGAAAGTGTCCTGCTATGATAGGGCATTTTCCAATATATTTTTTTGACGCTGTAAGGGAGAAAAGAGCTGGACACTTGCTGAGTTTCATGCCGGTTCTTCTCAGTACAAGATCTCCCGCCCAGAGTAGACTTACGAACCGATGGCATAGTGACATTCACAAGAGCTTAAAAAAAAGGTTACATAAAATTGATGATTATTTTAATGATAAGAATGTGTGGTCATCTTAGTCTGCTCGCCTGCACATGTTATTTCACATTGTAAGTAGTTACACTTTTTTATAAAAGGTTATTATTAAAGTCAAAGAATAATTAGATGATAAAACAGCCTGGTTGTAATAAAAAACACATTATACTCTATTTGTATCAATATACATAATAAAATAAATTTATATAATTTTTATACTGATATGATAGTTTTGAACAGTGTCCTACAGATAACAAACAGCGTTGCGTTAAATTGATCATTAAGTTTTTATTTAAAGTATCTTGAGTGTGTCATGCTCTCTTTATTGTCTCTGCGGTGGTGGCGTGTGCGTCGGGTCGTTACGTTCCCTAAAATATGGTTGAGCGAAGCGATGGCTGATTCATATGTCATACTCGTGAACGGGTGCCGCCTGTGGAGGCTGGTCTGCTCTTGCATACTTATCTTATTGTTAGTATTAATTACTATAGTTTGACTTTGTTTTTTCTTAAACAATTTTTGACTTTTATTAGAGTACTGTAGTGGTACTGTATGACATTGTGGAAATTGAAACTTATACCAGATGTAAATTTGATATATTAGATTTGTTTATTTTTTTTGTTTTTTTTACATGTTGTGGTTGTCTTCTATATTTTTTGTGTTTATTTGTAATGGAAAGTGTCCTGCTATGATAGGGCATTTTTCAATTTTTATTTTTTTTGACTCTGTAAGGGAGAAAAGAGCTGGACACTTGCTGAGTTTCTTGCCGGTTCTTCTCAGTACAAGATCTCCCGCCCAGAGTAGACTTACGAACCGATGGCATAGCGACATTCATAAGAGCTACTTGTAGCCTAAACTGAATAAATGATTTTTGAATTTGAATTTGAGCTACTTGTAGCCTAAACTGAATAAATGATTTTTGAATTTGAATTTGAATTTGAAAATGTTTCCCACACTCACACCAATTATCTAGACCCAAGAAAAGCTTCCTTAAGAAACTCAAGAAATGGTTAACTAGACAACGGATAAACATACTTAATATACTTAAATACATACTTATTATGCATAGGAAACACCCAGACCCGAAACAATTTAGAAAAACAGGTATTTCTAAATTGATCCGATCGGGGATCGAACCTCAGAGATGGCGACACCATGAAAACCGGTGTGCAAGCCACTCGACCAAGGAGGTCATCTAATCTGAGCTTATCTGAGCTTAGCACACACAGGACCAGCTTAGTGGCTGTTAACTTTGATGATTATGAAATGCTATATGAACAAAGACTCTTCGCTCAGTGTCAACTTAAATTTATATATTCATAACGTTTTTATTCGCTTATACCGCTTAATGTCACAAATATTATGCTAAATAATGATAATTCATTGCGAAACTGCCTCATGATTATAGCTTTCAACATAATAATTACACGTCAAAATAGGTATATTACTTAATAACAGTATCTACTTGCAAAACGACTCGATGGGGTAAACGAAGAGGCCACCTTGTAAATATTCAATCAACAACGCACTTGACAAGTCGGCCGTGCATGAGTAGCGCACATAAATAAGGTGTAAAGGCCGTTGCGCGGAACCGTCGTAATCGGAAACTATTCGTAGCGCTGCTATCGGATGGTAATGCATAGAATTAGTGCGTCCGCGCATCCAGCGAGCGTAGGGCTGGCGATCATCGATGTGTGGTTAAGTTCCCTGAGTTTCTTGCCTCCAAGCCTCTTGAGTTTCTTGCCAGGGCTTCCGGTCGGAAGCTCTCCCAAAATCCGAACAGGTGGTAAATTCAGTAGTTTAATCTAAACTATTTTTTTAGTTTTTTATTAATATTTGGATTTTGTAGTTTTGACGTCAAAAGGTGCCTGTGAAGGGTTATGTTGAATAAATGATTTGACTTTGATTTTGACTTTGACTGATGACGTGCACAGTTCAGGTAAAGTCGGAGGTTCATCAGGCCGCTTAAATTTTGGGAAATTATTGTTGAATAGTCATTATTGTCTTTTATGTGTCTAATTCTGTAACTACAATATACAGTGATACCTACATTTAGTCGAATATTAAAACTGATTAATTTCTCTTCTTTGAATTGGATGTAGTTGTGTTGAAGTCATAATTTCTTAAAATTTCTCTCATAAAAAAAACGTTTTTAAACTTTGTCGTTTTAGTACAAGTTACTAGTTAATGTCCTGAAATTGCAATACAGTTATAACAAGGTTTGCTTAAAAATATGTTTAAAGACGCGAATGGGATTTGTAACGATGTTATGTAACTCAAGTACGTAGCTGACTATTTTAATGAGTACAAAGTTCTTTAATATGAAAGAATGTAATACAACAAGGACAAGGTAAATAACATTTCTGCCAGCCCTACCTCCCCACGTGACAAGTGTGGTCGACAGGTGAGGCAGTGTTGAAAAAACGTTGATAATTCGCAACGACCCTTGTTTGCATGCACCTCAAGTTAATTCCTCAAACACTAGGTTACTGTAAACAGTTTAAAAAGTATATATTGTATTCATTAAAATTAATAAAGCTTACAGACACTCACATATCTACAATTCTTCAGTAATGTAAAGCGTTAGTAAAATTATTGCGGCTAGGTATTTCATACATAGATCAAATAAAGCTTTTATCTTAATATGTCATTAATAAAAAAACACAGATAATTCGTGTTTAAACCAACTAATCTTTGCTAAGTTACACCGGGTATCACAGATACTACAACCTCAATTACATTTGAGTTATTCTGTTGTAAGACATAGACAGTAGAATGATCCCTAGCCCCCGTGACACGTTAACCCGAGTCGAGGACCTTTTCTTCAGCATCAGAGGCACACACGAGTTTTATTCTTAAGAGATTTCGGCTCAAACCTTCGGAAGATTCTAGTAAAACAAATATTCAATCAATACTTAGTGATGTTGGTTCTTACAAAACATTTCAGGGTTGATCATTTTAGCTACATGAGCTTACTACTTACTAGCTACAAGAATCTGAAAATTCTCACCGTCCATAAATCCGGTTACACTGTAAAAGCGATCTGCAGCCAAATTAAAAGATCTTTCAAAAATCGTCGACGGTGGTCCCCGGCAGGTGTGTAAAGGTCGCCGGCATTAGCGGCCCGTTTGAAGTCGCGGCTGTGGCCTTTATTGATCACTTTGTTAACTTATCAATTCCGTTCGACAACCAATTGATCGGTCAGCGCAAAAATTACTGTAGCCCCTTATTAAAACTTGCATTATACTTAGTTGGAAGAAATTGTCCATTGGTGGCCGTACAATTTGGATACCCAGTGCGAGTTTTGTACAGGATGCCTAGTGCGAGTTTCGTTAGTCTTTCGATTACGTTAAAGTTACGAGAACTTGGATGGCAAAATTTCTTCCCTCGTTTGTCACCAAGAGACGCTGCTTCAATGCCCATACCAATTCTCGTTTTAATTAATACTAGTGGTCGCCCAGTGATCGAAATTCGACCTTAATTTTATTAAGGCTGCACGGATTGTTGAGTTTGGATTGGCATTGACAGATTTCGACCGCTCCTCTTCCATTTATGAAATTTTTGAAAAGAGTATTTATGCGTGTGTGTCAAATACATGGTAGTGTGTGTTTAACAGCCTGCAAAAGGGAAATCTGCGGATGATGTTGCTGTTTACCTACGAGGAAAGCCTCTAGATGAAGTAGAGACTTTCCGGTATCTTGGGAGTCTAGTGCGCAGTGATAATCGTCTCGAGTCAGAGATTTCTGCACGGATCGCGAAAGCCGCTGCGGCCTTTGGTGGACTAAACCGACGAGTTTGGAAGTCACATGATCTGAAACTCCACACAAAGCTAGCTGTTTACAAAGCGATAATTTTACCTCTGTTGCTTTATGCCTCGGAGTCCTGGTGTCTGTACAAAGGAGACATCAGACGGCTTGACATCTTTCATATGAAGTGTCTTCGAGCAATTCTTCGGCTGAGCTGGCAGGATCGTGTTCCAAATTCGGAGGTTCTACGTCGAACAAAGATGTCCGGAATGGAGTGTTTTCTCATGAAGGGCCAACTTCGCTGGTGTGGGCACCTTGTTCGCATGGAGTCTTCCCGGTTGCCAAAACAAGTGTTTTACTCTGAGCTTAGCTCAGGTAAACGCAAACCGGGAGGACAGTATCTGCGTTACAGGGACGTCTTGAAACGCCACCTAACTGCTATTGGCACGCCTGGTGGGTTGTGGGAGAAGCTTGCCACTCAGAGATCGAACTGGCGATCTGCTGTCAAACTGGGTCTACAAAACTTTGAACGTGCCCGTCTTGAAGATCTTGACGCCAAACGCCAGATTCGAAAACTCGACCCAAGCCCTCCTACAACTATACATATGATGCAAGTGGGTCTCTCTATTGTGCTTCCTGTAACAGGACGTTCAAAACAAAATTTGGTTTTGCAAGTCACGCTCGCGCCCATGCAAGGGTCCAGGCTAACGCTAACACTAGCTAAGGGTGTCGCCGTCGACGGATACGTCTAGGAGGACATCATCATCATCATCAGTGTGTGTAATATTTGTTTTATTGATTTAATATATTTTTATGCATAATTTTTTTTAAATATTAACATTCGGATAACCTTCTCTATATAAACTGTAAGTGTGCAAAATTTCATACTCCTCCGTCCGCGCAATTTTCGTAAAAAGGTGTACAAAGTTTTTGCTTCACGTATTAATATATAGAAGATTGTGGAATAGTTAATAAATATAATAATAATAATATAATAATAATAATATAATAGTAGGCAGCTAAAGATAAAGTCCAGCAGCAGATCTATCTAGTAAAAACAAAAAGAAAATATAGAAAAAAATTGAGGTCATAGAGTTTTAAATTAGAGGTTTTTTATTATTATCGTTGTTGATTGTTATTAGAGCTCACTTTAGTCGAATATAGATGTTTTAATTAATAATGATATGCATTAGATCAATAAAATCTAAAATAATCATGTAAAATTATAATTATTATGATAAATATCCGTTTCACCCACATTCGTTACGCACGATTTCGATGTTAATTATTAATATCTAATATCGACAGATACTTTAACAATTCATATAGACGTTCTCATTAGTAACCAATAATTTTAAACATTAATTAAAACGATGGCACATTATACAAATATTTTTATTGATATTATTCAAATTATTTTAGTAGTTAATGTTGATATGACTGTAGCATATTTTTGAACGGTAGTATTCATACATAATATAATAATAACCTTAGTAAATGAAGATATAAATTTTACCATAATGGATTAAACCTTAAATATACTAACGTCGATGTTTATAACAAGTTTCAAGCTTGTGCCATAAACATAGTTACCGGTATTATTATACTTAAGTATGTAACTCGATGGCGCAGTGGTCAACGCGCCTGGTGTGCGAGTGCTGAAGTAAGTTGCTTAAACTTTTGCAAAGGCCGGTCATCGGATAAGTGACCAAAATTTTTGCATCTCGAGCTCCTTCGTGCTTCGGAAGGCACGTATTAGCCGTTGGTCCTGGCTGCATTAACAGTGGGCCCGCGTGGTGGTTAATGGCCCGTTCTCTCTATCGATCCTTAGGGAAGGTTCGTGTCCCAGCAGTGGGGTCATAAAATGAGCTGACGATGATGATGTAACTATTTAACCACACGAAACATTGTTAATAGTATATAAAAATAGGATTTGACTTAATACTAGCGGATTGACCTTTGCTATAAAGCTTATTAACGGTTTACAATCATAGTTATATGTATGACGCATTCGTTTCATACTACTTATGTACAGTCACGAGCAATAACATATACACACTTATGGCTCTTATTTTATAATTGAGTCTTTACCTATGAAATAGCTAGACGTTTTTTTCTCATTCATTAATAATTAAATGTATTAATAAATCAAAGACTATGTTACTTAGGCTTCAATAATAATAATAATTTTAAATTTTGTGTCTAAATGGCCAAAAGTTTTTTTTTTAAAGTGACTTTTTTTTGTTAGCGGAATTGACCTTTTGTTTCATTATAGCCTTAAAGGCAGAATATTTAGCTAGTGAAATAAAGACACTGTTCTACAATTTTTCTAGTGTTAACATAAATAGATGCTAAGAAAAGTAAAAAAACGTTAGTATGAAAACTGAAAATCTTCATACAGAACGTCAATTTCATAGGTAACGACCTAATATTAAGAGTTACAGTGTTTACATGTTAATGCTCATGACTGTACGAGTAGAATTTAGCTAAATGACTAATAAAATAAAACGTGACAATGTTATAATGAAATGAATTTGAGAAACTTGTTTAAGTTAGTACTTAATATGTTTTTGTTCTTATGATATTTTGTTATCGTAAGCTATATATTAATACGTGAAGCAAAAACTCTGTACCCCTTTTTTACGAAAATTGAGCGGACGGAGGAGTATAAAATTTCGCACACTTATAGCTTAAATAGAGAAGGTTATCAAAATATTTTTTAAATTTATGCATAAAAATACATTAAATCAATAAAACAAACATTACACACACTACCATGTATTTGACACACACGCATAAATATATACTCTATACAAAAATTTCAAAAATGGAAGAGAAGCGGCCGAAATCTGTCAATGCCAATCCAAACTCAAATGCTATCTTTTTTGATTTTCATTGCTTATGATACAATCCGTGCAGCCTTAATAAAATTACGGTCGAATTTCGACCACTGGGCGACCACAGTAACGTTAAAACATAAAAAGGGAACCACTTTCAACAGCACTGGATTATAACTATTGTCCTACGTCTCAACATGATGGGAACATTAATTTTAATATATTCACACTCCTTTCGACCTTAACAATAAATACAGATAAACGTCAACCCATAAGATGATTTAATGACTTGATTTCCATCCAATAATGTTGAATTAGCATAAATTAAATATCAATTAATAATTTATGGCGGCAAAAGTTAAACAAATTGTTTATACAGAATGCTATACTTTGAATCACGGTTATGTTCTCCCTTCGAATATGCCATAAATTTTATATACTTAATCAAATAAAAATAAAAAAAATATGTTTCAAAAGACATCTCTCATGTTTTGAGTATGTGAGACTCACTAATGAATACGGCAAAGTAATATAACACCGATCTTGTAAACAATATTTTTTTCAAATTACCTGTTTATTAATCAATATGATTTACTTCTAAAGCAAAAAATGTTAAACTTAAGCCTAGATAAAACACAAAGCAAAAAAAGACCGAAAAGTAGGTCTTTTTACATCTTTTATTCGATTCCTACCAGTTCTGCTATTGGTGTCAAGCAACTTTCGCACATGCCAGTCATCGGATGGGTGACCAAATATGTATCATCTTGAGCTCCTCCGTGCTTCAGAAGACACGTAAAGCTGTTGGTTCTGGCTGCATTAGCGATCGTTAACAACCACCAAGGGCCCTAGTGGTGACCACAACTTCATGGCGCACACAATCCAAGGGAATCCGTATAGGGATATCCGAAACTATAATATTTAGGGAACTTTGCAGTTGAGGCACAACGCCGTCTTTAAAGTTAAGTAAAATTGCATTCTTTTTTTCTTAAAAATCACTTTGAAAATAGACAAAGTGTTGAAAACATGCCGGGTCAGGTGCACTGCCAACTTTTGCCACGATAATATAGTATTTATATGTAATTATAAGGAAATAATCTTAAAATCTCTCTTCCAACCAGGGATCGAACCCTGACCGGGTTGAATTATTAATAAATTAAATATATTTATCATAAACTAATTTTATTATGTCTTATTAATTAAATAAATTTATTAATTGAATTAAATCAATTCCAGAATTTTCTTTTTATTGTGGTTATGGGTTTCAATAGCAATATGTATTCCTTACATTACATTACAACCCATACTATCAACTAGGTACTGCAATAAAAAACTTAAAATTTACTTAAATAATGTTTCGCTTAACTTTGTAATCGACGACATGGCTCCTTATAACAAATTTCCCTGTCTCATAGTTTCTGACTTATTTATACCCCATATTTAGAATGCCTATTCTGTATACCTACTCAAAACGATTATTTGCTAGCCATATGTAGATAGAAGGTTAAGAATGTAATTAGTCTCAACAGTAGGTAATACTAATTGTTACAAATAACGTAACAACATTAGCATAATATAAGTAGTAACTGCAGGATTACTTAAATTAATGATCGATTTATACATAGTCCTGACAAGCACACGCCATACGCGCGGCAGGCTTTATTATGTGACAGTCGCAATTGCGCAATTTACAATTATAGATCGCTACCAAAACACATATTCGTATTACGGAACGTAGAACGCTACGATAGCGCCACAAGCAGCGATTATCTGCATTCCCAATTACATAAAAAACGCAGATTAAGTATTTCGTCAAATTATTAAAAAGCTTTCTTTTGGAAAAATGTTACTATAGCCTGTCAGATTTTTTTAATGATTCCTATCAAAGAATTCATAATTAAATATAATTATTTAAATAATATTTCAATGTCTCTATTAAATGTTCGTAGATTCTAATGATAAATATAGATTGTATTGTACTGTGCTGCTATTGTTATTATTGTATTGCATGCTGGTAAAACTGGCGTTATTTATATTATATAATTACCTAGATTTTTAAAATAGTTAGCCCTCTTATTTGCTGTGCCCTAGCAGGGCGTCTCATGTATACCTTTGCTTATGTTTTTAACACCTCGTCTAATATAATGTGATATGCAATAAATAAATAGATTGAGAAACTAAAACTACATGACGGCGCTCTAAAATAAAGCGACCGATTGCAGCAACCGCAACTACTCGTAGTAGCAGTCGTGTTGCCAATGTGCAATCAGCAACTGGTTCCATTTTCGGTAATAAAGCTGCGGGTAAGGAGCGTGACCGTCTTTGCCAAGGCGATGGCTCCTTATACATCGACACTGTCAAATGACGGGCATTAACAATCGCCCTCACATGGCCAGGTACCTTGTAAATAACACCGATACCACGCAGACTTATAAAACACACCTATTGTTTGTAAATCATGTTAAATGTATCTGTAATCTGTAGCGTTACGTTTGTGACGAATTTATATCGCTAATATCATCATCATCATCATCTCAGCCAAAAGACGTCCACTGCTGGACAAAGGCCTCCCCCAAGGATCTCCACAACGACCGGTTTTGTGCTGCTCGCACCCAGCGGCTTCCCGCGACCTTGACCAGATCGTCGATCCAACTTGTTGGAGGCCTGCCCATACTGCGCTAATGTGATTGGGTCAAATTAAATTTGTCAGTTTTTAACTTTAAATTAGGATTCGTAACAACTTCAGCGTACATCCTTATATAAGACTGATAAATTTTTTAGATGCTTCTGTCATCGTTACTACCTACTCCAGTGCCTAAGTTACAATATTATCTCAAATTAGTATCTTATTATTTTTATATTTGTGCGTTAAAGACGTAATTCAAAGCCCTTTTAACTTTTGCCGTGCTAGTAGACAATGCGCTCTATCTTCGTTGTGGCCCTTTATAATTTGTGGTCAAGCAAAGCCGGGTAGGTAAGTGATAGACGGCGGCGGTGTACCTGCCACTGCGCACTATGTGCTAAGCAGCCGTTGTCGAAACATCAACGCATCGGCGCCCGTTCGCATTGTACCACGATTGTCATTTAAATAGCAGTAAAAACTGCGAGTTGTACTCTTATTGCAACGAGAAGTGAGCGAGCTTACAGCTCCGGTAACCTATCTGGATATTAGGTAGTAGACTATCTGTCCACGGGGCAACTCGCTTGAGACACTAGTATTAAGAGTTCCGGATGAAGAATGCGCTCCGGTGCGTCCTGATCTGTCGTTACCTGACGACTGACCTGGCCTTGATGGTCCCTTGTGCGAGTTTGCTTGCGCAAGGTTGTCTGACACCTACTTTGTAACCTGACGGTTGGTAAGGGATTTCAGTATAAACTTTAGAGTCGAGTATAGCAGGGTTTTCATTAGAAATTAGAATGCGATGGAGTGAGTGTCAAAAGGACTACCTACTTCTGTTTACCGGGAAACGTTCCTGGGAGAGCTGGGATGTTTGAAATAATCGCACACCCTAGGCTGCAAACGCAAGAAAACCGAAACTATTCAATGTTTTTTTTAATTTACTAGCTGTGCCCCGCGGTTTTACCCGCGTTCTGTTTATTAGTCATAGCGAGATGTAATATAGCCTTCCTCAATAAATGGACTATTCAACACAAAAATATTTTTTCAATTCGAACCAGTAGTTCCTGAGATTAGCGCGTTCAACCAAACAAACAAACAAACTCTTCAGCTTTATAATATTAGTATTTTTACTACTACTACTACTACTATTACTCTATTTTTTTATCTTATTTTCTATACTGGCTAACAAATTGGCCCTTATCTCTTATACAATAAAATCTTATATAATAAAATAAAATCAATTTTAAGAATTGTCTTGATTTTATAAATGAAATACAAATATTTGTTCCCCAACCTTATAAATGACATGTTAATCATGCCATGCTGTATCATCAAGTACCGACTACTTACCGCGCCGCCTTCCTTTCGGGTTACACCGAACATGGTAACAGGTTTACGGTCAACTTCAGTTTCCACACTTAGACAAAGATACTTTATTTATTTATTTATTACTATAGGCACACAAACACATCACAATCAATGCCTAGGTACAATAACATATTTGGTTTATCTTATTATTTTAAAATAAATCAATCAATTAATCTAATATAACACAGCATATTGAGATTAAAAGTTTTAGATTTATCTTCTTCTTATTAATTTATTGTTCATGTAGCCTAGGTTAACCTGTGTTTACACCTACTTTTACTTAAATAAAAAAAATACTTGGACTTTGACTTTGACATTTAAAATGTTAATCTGACTCTTCAGAGTTTCTTGCCAGCTCTACCAGGTCAAAGGCTCTTCCTAAGTCCGAACTGGATGCAGTAGTTTAGTCAAACTAAATTTTAATTCATTATTATTTGAATTTTTATACTTCGTGTTGACATCAATAAGTGCCTATAAAGGCTTAAATTGAATAAGCGATTCGACTTTGACTTTGACTCAACAGTCAACAGGGACCGTGCCGGATGCAACAATGGAGCCGAACCGTCCATCGGTATCAGATGACGAGGCGAGCTAGAGCGCGCTTATTTATTGGCGGGCACATCGCAACCGCCACTTACCACGGCCTGTTCGGTTGGCGCACCGACGCGCGCTATCACAAGTTATGCGCACAGTTGCTGATTACGCGCGGACGATTCGGACTTGTTGCTAACACACAGCTGGAGTACACAATAACTTAGGATGGGCTGAGAAAGGTTCATGTGTTAGGATGTCCAATTAATTTTACAGCGGAAGCTAAATGCAAATTTTGGTTTTTGACATTGAAAATGTCTTTTCGTTCGCTCCAGTATAGGCTCCGATTTCACGAAAAAGTGCGATCCTCTTATATCTCGGAGAGTTGTGAAGATATGATATTTAAAAATGAAGGCTCAAAAGACGCATATTTACGAGAGCTGTAAGGTGCAAAAAGAATTATGCGAGAAAGTAAAAAACGAAATAGTTATGACCGAAATAGTGAAAAAAAAATTCAATTTTTTCTGAATTTTTGGTTTTGACGCTCAATATTTTGGAATCGAAGAATGATATCAAAAATTAAAGAAAAACACCTCTGGACAATTTAGTCAGCTACAATGTGAGCCTAAAACAAAGACGATCGGGTAAAGGATTTGTCCTGTAGCCTAACCTTTTTGAAAGAAGTCAAAAAGTCAGAACAGACATTTTTCACCAATATTTTTTCGAATTCCGTAGATTCATTTCCAATGTGCTCGATAGTAGTGTGAGGCACGAAATCTGTGACTTTTTTAATCGAGATAGATACTCAATTTGTCACTACTAGCTTATAGATTTGCACTTTTTGAAATCGACAATAAAACAACAAAACCAATTATTAACCAACACGCGGTCTTCCTCGACATTGAAATCATTCGTGTGCTCGTCGGCAAATTGAATCAACCAATTCCACTCGGACACGATATTAACGACTGAACATACAATCAAGTCCCAACGCACCTGCGGAATGCCGACTATGGGACAACAATTTAATCCGGCGATCAAACACGAGTCGATTTTCCTAAAGACCCGGCAGTTACAAAACCTAAATCAAAAGCTAGGCATCAACAGAAGGGCAACTCGATACACGCACACAAACAGATGAATGCGCATGGCACATCTATCAGGAGCACCCGTGAGATTAAACGTGATTCTTGTACTAGCAATCGTCTGTGTGTGTTTCAATAGATGTTGTGGCAAGCTAGAGTTGCAATACTGCTTCCACTGTGGTTCAATCGGCGTGCAGTCACGCAAACGCGGGCCATGACTATCTCGGGGATTCGATAATTAATATGCTAATAGTTCGACTTTGCCCACCCCTGCAGACGTGAGAGGCATACTGCGTTTGTGTCATAGACTGAGGCTTAATAGATAGGCCTGTTAGGTGAGAAGACGCTGAAATATTGTGCTTCCAGAATTATCTGAACGTCGTCTTATAATTAACAACCGCCAATAAATTATCGTAATTCACTGCTTGCATTGTTCGACGAACTATAAAAAAGAACAACATAGTTAATACAAAATGTTTTGGCTTCATACACTCTTACTGCAATTCAACATAATAATTTGTACAACAACATGAAATATTTTGGAAAAATTAATAATAGACCCACAAAAACAATCACTTAAGAAAATTAAATTAGTAAAATAAGCAACAATAAAAATTGTCCGTCCATAATATGCTGTATGACCGAGCGCACTCTATGGTTGCCGATTTGCGTGCGCGGGCGCAACAAAAACGCCTTGATTTACGAGCAGCAATGACGTCTGACAGACAGGACGACCGAGCTAGTCGACCGCAACCGCTGCTGCATGCATCACACTCACTGAAGCTTACACGGGATCCCACAAGGCTGCACACTGGGCCCACTGCTATTGCTACTCATAAATAAATTGCGAAATCGAATTATTTGCTTCATCGCTAAACAGATGGATAACAAGAAATGTTCGCAAGAAGAAAGAAATACTGCGATAATTAATTTCGTGTTCCCAATAATGCTATTAATTTATGTTTTGTAAAGAGAGAATTTAATAATTTTAATTCTTTTTTAATCCGAGCAAGGCAAGCGTGGTAATTAGGCCAATACCCACATTTGTAGCGATGACTTGATTTCAATGATGGAGGCCTTTGCCCAGCAATGGGACAGAATATTTATGGGTTATTTACTAGTACTCTTTATTCTGTTTTTTCTATTTCTTTGATGATGCCTTTAATTTCGTAATATAACGTCAATTCTTAATTTCAACTTTTACCGTCGGTATAAATTTTATTAAGATCAATCGAGCCAATTGGACAGCTAATAAAATCTAAACAAAACACCTTCCTTTACTAGGTCAGGGCTTAGACCAAACGGTTCCTCAATAAATAAAATCGTATTGCCTACTATGTAGCACTGATCGGATATTAAATTCGATGTAGATACGTCGATGGAGTTGTCTCCGATCGCCACCCGATAATCGCCATGGCAATCACTTACACAATCCGCCCTGCTTGCATGCTTGTTAACGCGCCGGTACTTCTGTCACGTGGTAATTATACAAATGTCTAATAAAATTCTCCATTTATTACTCAAAGATTTTTATCTTATGGCAAACTTATTTTCCAGCATCTTTTTTTATTACTTTTTTATACAATGAGGTTCTTTAATTTTAGGCATTTGATTGTTTATTAGTCATTAATAGTCCAAACTTTAAAAGTCTTTATTATTTGGCTTTATTCTGAAACTTAAAATAGCACTTGCAAAAACACAACATGCCCCTGGAGGGACTAAAGTTCTATCGATTTTTTTTAAATATTATACGGGTAAGATCAGTGTTTCCATCTTACTTGATGGTAAGTGTTGATAAAGGCCAGTGGTAGAAGCGCACTTCACCCGGGATCCTCAACTACTGAGGCACTGGCTATCTTATCTCTACACAACAATGCTACAAACATTGATGTTATGGTGACATAATTTAGATAAGATGGTGGTAGCTAGCTAGGCGGGCAAACAAGTCCTACTACCAACCAAACCGAGTACACAAACATGTACTTACCCCCCCCTGGGAATCGAACCCGGGACCTCTGGGTTTAAACCGGTGGTCTTAACCACTAGACTACAGAGGCGTTGAAAAATGGGCGACATTTCTTTCAACTGAGCTAGTTTGATAGGTAGGTAATTTCAATGACCTCCCTCATACGACCCCGATGCGGTCACGACCACAAATCTACTATTAACTTTGCCTTTTGTTACCATTTAAGTATTATTATATATATATTATTTATCAATTTAATAACTATGTCTCCCTGCGCACTTCAACACTCACGATATAAGCAGTTGTTAATGTCAAATTAACATAAACATACAAAAAAATAATTATGCCATTAACCCTCTGTCAAAGCGTACACAACAGCATACCAACATTAATATAACTAAAAGCACTTCGCAACGAACAAACGTACTGTCACATACTTCGAACGTTTAAAATATGCTTTTGGACGATGGAGTGGCGCGCGCGCGTAAATAATTGCAAAGCTTACAGATCATTATGTGCGCAAAGCCATCTAGCTAGGACTTATTTGGACATGCAAAAATAGGCTGCGCATTGAAATGATGCCACTTTAATGGTGTGCGTATGAATACGTTATCGGACGGAGCAACAGCTTGACTTCACGAATTACCATTTTATTTCCGATGATTTTATTGTAAAACTTTATAATTGGTGAAGATTGGTTTAGTATGTTTAATTGCCGATTAAATACTTTTTATATGGTTGACTTTAAACAGTAAGTAAATTTCGTGTAATCTATCAATAAAGTCCGCGAGTAGAGTTTGATTTAATGTAGAAACGTATCTAAATACCAGTGTTTAATGAAATACCGAGTTTACATAATGTGTTCTAAAGTGTTATCGATATATCATGATGAGAGAGATCGTGTACAGAACCCTAGGTATACGATCACGTTAAACTGTCAGCCAAAAACAGTAGTCCTTTGCTCCATTATTATGTTATGCTTTAGAAAACAATAGGTTCTGTAAAGTTACCGTACCATGCAACCTATGTTATTATTTATTTGTTATTTCAGATCTAGAATTGGTTATGTGCATCGTGATATTATTGTTTTATGTATAGCAGATCACAGCATGTGCCATATATTTAGATATTCATCGCCTTAGTAAATAGTTAATAGCCTATGACTATCCCACTGCTGGGCAGAGGCCTCCATCATTGAAATTGAGTCATCGCTACAATTGATGGGTAATGACTTAATCACCATGCTTGCCGAGTGCGGGTAAACGATCGCAAGCCCGGGCTATGCATCGAAAAATCCGACACTCACTTTGACCGACCTGAGTATTGAACCCAGGACCTTCGGGTATCGGGCCGAGCGCTTTACCACTCGGCCACTGAGGCGTTAGTCAGTAACGCCTTCATCATCATCATCATCATCATCAGCTCATTTTATGTTCCTACTGTTGGGGCACGAGCCTTCCCTATGGATGGACAAGGAGAATGAGCTATAAACCACCACGCGAGCCCGCAGCCGGGACCAACGGTTTTACGTGCCTTCCGAAGCACGCAAGAGCTCGAGATGATACATTTTTGGTCACCCATCCGATGACCCTTCGACTTCCCTGTGTGGTGCCGGGGATAAAGAATTGCACCACTCCATCTCTTCCTGTGGGTGTCGTAAAAGCCGACTAAGGGACCATTCCAGAGGATGGGCAGCAGCATCTCTCTGAGATTACCCTCAACCTACTGCGATCGCCAACCCGCCTGCCAAGCGTGGCGATTACGGCAATTACCCCTCATATCCTTGGGGAAGGCCTTTGTCCAGGAGTGGACGTCTTTGGCTGAGATGATGATCCGATGACCGGCTTTTGCGAAAGTTGCTCAACCTCAGCACTCGCAGACCGGGCGCGTTAACCACTGCGCCATCGAGCTCCTAAGAAACGCCTTAGTCAGAACTAATTATTGAAGAATGAAAAAGCTTAATATCATAATATTTATCAAAAACCCAATTCAAAATATATTCATCAAGTTTCCTCGTCAACTTGGCGGCAAAGACATTTAAGCTTCTGCGGTCTGTGAGAACATTTCTTTTTTTAGTTTACCTATTTAAAAAGTACTGGCGCATATTTTTTTAACACTAATTAAAAAGCTACAACCTTTAATTGAAGGCAACTAAGTAATGTTGTACGGCAATATTTAGAAAATTATTAAATTATCCAGCGTTTTATATTCATTTAATGCTTATAAAAAGATCGGCGCATTCTTAACTATGCAAATGACTGTAACTCTCCTTTTGACCGTGACCTTTTAACTTTTACAGCTTAATGAGTTATAATTATTTAGATAACCAGGTAGAGAAAAAGGTTATTAAATACCAATTAATTAATAAATAGAATTTAGAATACTTGCTTATAGAAAAAAGCGCTATTAGGTAAATTCCATAAAATCTAAGACATCGCGGTACATACACAAAAGTGAGTCTGAAATTGTAAATTCCAATAGGAAACATTCGACGAGCGTTATCGACAACCGTCAATTCGCGCGCTCCGCCCGTCACATCTGACAGCTGAGCCGTCAAAATCAGCTGACAGCACCAGTCAAACGCCGGCGCGCTCTAAATTTAAATAAAAGAGACTGACAGTGATGCGATATGGAATGGAACTGTCACGCCGGCTCCAGCCGCGGCGTAACAGAGTGGCAGGTTATTTTCACAACCGAAAATACGTTAGTGAATTATTTGATATTCGGATTTAAATCGAAAATAGTTTAAAGTTTAATGACAGTGGTATCGGGCGGTGAATCAGGTGCCCTAATAAGGCTCCATGGGTTGCGGCGGCGACGTGGGGCGCGGGGAGAGGGGGTTGGAAGCCTTAAGTGAATGAGAACAAAACGAAGGGGACAGTGTGTTGATGTAGATTTACGTGGCTGCGGACGCAGGGTGCTCTACTGGCCTGACCTGGCTAGCGGCGCGCGGAGACGCTTGCACATACATTTTTTTGGTACAGACAATAAACACAACATCGTTTTTTAGTTGATAGTTCATACAAGATGTTTGTGTAAAGGGCGAAATTTTTAATTGAACTTTTATTAAGATAAAAATAAAGTTTTTACACCAGTTGTTGAAGAATCATGTTTTTATTGAGTCGTACTCGTAACGTAACATCGTCGGAAAAAACTAGCTAGCTTGCAAGCTAACGACCAGGCGTGACACTATGTTTGTATGCAAGTGATTATTTTTATCTATCTACATTTCGTTTTTATCATTGTCCCATAGATGGCCTTCACGAACAAAAGCACATGGGAAAATGGGCCATAACCTACCACGCTACCCATTGCGAGATTGCTTACTCGTTTCGTCTAATTAAAAAAGTTTTTAAGATTTTCATTTCAAAAACAGTCCATACTGAGGCGAGAAAAATATTCCAGTCGCAAAGCTTCATTAGCGCTCGATGGCTCCGCTGTCCATTACCCGAGACAGGATCGCGAGCTGCAGATAGCGCGGCAGCCGCTTTTTTGCTCGCGTCTCGCCCTGTTCCCGCCACATACATACGCTAATGCCGAGAGACAACAGATCGGTATATGGGATCTAGTTAAATCGAAGCATTTCGAACAGGTAAGCCAGACTTGTAGGTGAATCATTGTTTAAATGCCATGTATGTATATGGAAGAGCAGAAAATTCTTGAGAAAACCTTGACAACATTTGAAAGTTTTTTTTAAATAACTACAACTTCAGTATCGCAGTGGCTCAAGTGTTTGACACTTTAAGCTCAGTGTTTGACTCCTGTTTGCGTCGCCAAGAAATTATACAGAAAATCGGGAGGTGCCAACTCGCTCGCACTCGCCACTTTCACACATGCCAGTTGACGAATAAGTCATATTTACTAGAAAAAAAAATCTACCAGCCTCAGCAAGCTCGAGTGGGCATCGAACCCACGACCTTTGTATTATCGATCTAACGCTCTGACCGCTGAGCTACCGAGGCCCCAGAAGTATCGTTGAATTCTTATAGTAAGTAGTCAATGATTTACGCTGCAAGCCAATGGTATTACGTCACTGTGAAGCTACCGCCTCTGTGGTCTAGTGGTTTAGACCACCGGTTTAGACCCAGAGGTCCCGGGTTCGATTCCCAGCGGGGGTAACATGTTTGTGTACTCGGTTTGGTTGGTGGTAGGGCTTGTTTGTCCGCCTGGCTATAGCTAACACCATCTTATCTAAATATGTCGCCATAACATCAATGTTTGACGCATTGTTGTGTTCCGGCAGCTACACTCTAAAAAATATTTGGTAGCTTCTACCATGATTGTGATAGTTGTGATCAAGCATCTTGATTCCATACGAGCCTAACAAGACGTTGGATACATCAATTAACATGATTTTGATTGTACTTACTGTAACTACTTAACTAAGACAATTAAGATCTTATTCAATACTAGCTGTGCTCGCGACTTCGTCCGCGTGGAATAGTGACTTTCGGCAGCATTTTTAATTTTTAAGGCTCTTTTCCCGTTTTTGCAACATTTTTCACTGATGCTTCGCTCCTATTGGTCGCAGCGTGATGTTATATAGCCTAAAGCCTTCCTCGATAAATGGACTATCCAACACAAAAAGAATTATTCAATTCGAACCAGTAGTTCCTGAGATTAGCGCGTTCAAACAAACAAACAAACAAACAAACAAACAAACAAACAAACAAACAAACTCTTCAGCTTTATATATTAGTATAGATTACCATGAAAAGTGGGTGTTCTAACAAGTTCACTTAGTAAGGTCAACTAAGGTCTTGGTCAATATTAACATGATAAATGGATGTTCTAACAAGTTCACCTAGTAAGGCCAACTAAGGCCTAGGTGAATATTAACATGATAAATGGCTGTTCTAACAAGTTCACCTAGTAAGGTCAATCAAGGCCTTTGGTAAATATTAACATGATAAATTGCTGTTCTAACAAGTTCACCTGGTAAGTTCAACTAAGGCCTTGGTAAATATTAACATGATAAATTGCTGTTCTAATAAGTTCACCTAGTAAGTTCTACTACAAATTTATGTCTGTTCTAGTTGCTTTAGGACCGACCGGTCTCGTCCTATGGATTTTAAAGCTAAATAGACCCACCTATTTATCTTTAATATGCCGTAGGACGTGATCGCTCGGTACCAAAAAACTAGAACAGAAACAAATTTATGTTAGTATTTGTATGTATACAATAAGTGGTATAACCAAACAAAGATAACAAACGATAACAATAATAATAATGTTAATGATTTATAGAAATAATAATATCAAAGATAATAAATGCGATATTTTATTGCAAGTTTAAAAAACGAAATTCACGTCATCAATTAAACCTTTAACATTAATATAATTTATTGTTGTAATAGCGTGGCGATTATGGCAAATACCCCCCATCTTGGGGGAGGCCTATGTCCAGCAGTGGACGTCTTTTGGCTGAGATGATGATGATGATGATGATGAATCGTGTGTATAGGTATATTTACAAAATGTTGATGAAATAAAACAAAACATAGAAATTGCAATAAGTTATTTATTGATTTTATATCGTACAGCGGAACGTCACAATTTTTATTACTAGGTAATAAAAATATGTAAAGGATTCAGTTGCCCCTTTCCTATGAAGTACCACACAGGCTATATATGTATCGATACCGTACTCTACATTATAATAACTGATCTATTTGCAACAATTAAATAAGTGTTTATTTTTTATAATGACTTACCAACTACAATGATATATGGCTGGGATGATGACCCCTTTTTGTGAAGTGTTGTTAACCGGAGTTCAACTGCCTAACTAATTTCTGCAATACTTAGAACTAACGTGCTTTGAAACCTAGGCGTACTTCTGCTTAGGCTTCTAGCTGTGCCCAGCTTCCGAACTGCGTTTCTTCTTTTGCCTGATCAATGCATTGTTTAGTAAAAATGGTATGGCGAGAAATCTTGCTAAATTGGATGTTTCTGAACCTGAAAAAAATTGAGCAAATTAGGAATCAAGTAAAGTATTATATTTAATTCTATTCAACTTTATTCTCATAATATAACAAAAGTTGTAAAGTAAATTCCGGGTAAGAGTTTTAGTGAAATCTACAATGGGGTCAACCGATTTCAAACTTTCATAAATTAATTTATATAGATATCTATACTTATAGATAAATACTCTGCCTTCCTCGTCCTCCAGAATCTCATGAACAGGGAATTTGGACCTGTTAGAGGGACAACTTGTTTCTCTTTGACATCATCATCGGTCAGAGCTGATAAGGCCTACATTGCTATTTGTTGTTCTGAAAATAAGAATTGCAATCCGTAAACGAAGTAGGCAATAAACTAAATAATTAACTTGTCTATGTTAAAGGTACATATGAGGCACAACGGCACATTTTTATTTATCGCTTTCCACACGGAGAAACTCACAAACATTGTAGACATTTTTTAATAGGTAGATATGTAGGTAGATACTAAAGAGACTAGGTAAGTTTTTATTTAATTTAGCACACCATTTAAAAAATGGGAGCAGACTACGTTATGAGAACTCAAACCCTAACGCTAGATGTAGGTACTTAGGTTGAAAACAGGTTAACGTTTCCAATGGAACTTGCATCATGTAAGCTAGTAATATGTACCTAAGTTTTTACTACCTACCTATCTACTATTTTGGTCTCAGTCATCTAGTGAATAGACTCTTACTCCCATAACTGCATCAAAGGGGTTCCGCGCCCACGCTTATCTTTATGGTCTACAACACAAAACAAACGATAAAGATACTTACTGTTAAATACTGGTATCAAGTATTACAATTCCCAGGTCTTCAGTAATTCGCCAACGTCGTCCATTTGTACTCGTATAAAGAAAGGACTCACCATGCTCAACTTTCAGAATAACCTATAAAAGAAATTTGTGAGCACAACCGCAAAAACACAACCAAACCAAAAAACAAACGAGCGTGACTGCGCGAATAAACCGGTTTTATCTTGCATACTGCCGCCGCGCGCGCCGCCCTCACCCCGCTCACAGGCCGCGGCAAGAGGGATGCGGGCGGCGCGGTCTTTTCTCTTGATTGAATCGACTAATTGAGTATTTGTTTCGACTAGTAAGATAATCGATTTAAACAATATAATCTTAGTAGAACGTACCATTCAATTTATAGTTCATTCAATAATGTCAAGTAATAAAATTAATAACCTAACATTATTGATTTGAATTAAAAAAAATGTTGTTTTAAAGATTAGAATTTTAGTTGATTTAATAATAGGTCTTAGACAAATTAACGATGACGATCTTATTAATCTAACAATGAAAATCATTGAAACTGTTAATATACATTGTTATTTTGATACTTTATGATTAATTGGTTCAAAATACTATTTTGTTTAAACTTACTATTAGAAATGACCGAATCACGTAAGAAAAGACTGTTTAGTTCAATCACAGATTAACTTATTAATATAACTAACCGGCTTTGATTGAGTTACATATTATCATAATTGTTTCATCTAATTTAAGGTCAACTAAGAGAAAATCGCTCTTAGTTGGCCTTCATTTTTTAGAGTGTAGAGATAAGATAGCTAGTGCCTCACTAGGAGGATCCCGGGTGAAGTGCGCTTCCATCATTGGCCTTATCATCACTTACCATCAGGTGAGATAGGCACTGTGCTTACCTTGTTTAAAAAAAAACCACTCTCACAGTCGAAAGAACATTTTTATAAGTATTTAAGACGACACTTGGAAAAAATACATCAACTTTCATCGAAAATTGTAGGAGTATGACAAGACCAACGAATCTGAAATTTGGATATAGATAACTTAATGTCTTTGTCTTTAAAACCCTTGCTCAAAAACACGATTGTGCAATTTTGGCTCGATCGTAATTCTCTACGAAAAATCCTCTAAAAAATCATTAATGCTAAAATTACAATTAAATTACTTAATTCAAAAATAATAAAAATAATTATACAGAACTAGCTGTGCCCCACGGTTTCACCTGCGTTAATTAGCGATTAGTCATAGCGTGATGTAATATAGCCTATAGCCTTCCTCAATAAATGGACTATTCAACACAAAAATATTTTTTCAATTCGAACCAGTAGTTCATGAGATTAGCGCGTTCAACCAAACAAACAAACTACTCAGCTAGGTATATAATATTAGTATAGAAAGCTGTGCCCCAAGGTTTCACCCGCGTTCTACTAGTCATAGTGTGATGTAATGTAGCCTATAGCCTTCCTCAATAAATGGACTATTCAACACAAAAATATTTTTTCGATTCGAACCAGTAGGTTCTGAGAATAGCGCGTTCAACCAAACAAACAAACTCTTCAGCTTTATAATATTATTAGTATAGATTTCATTGAAATTTTACGTGAAGACAGCTAAGAAGCGTCTGTATTCAATTGCTGCTAGCCCCTAAATATTTTAATGATTAATGGAAAAAAGATAAGGGATTGGCGTAACATGGAGGAGGCCTATGCCCAGCAGTGGGTAGATACGAGCTGAAAATGATGATGATGATTGGAAAAAATGACTATCGTTGGTTCTTGTGCCAACTACTTTATGTAGAAGAGCCAGCAAGACGTTTGAAACTAAAGCAATTATGAACAAGAACAATTAAGGTTTCCATATTAGTTTAATAATAATAATATAATAATAAGGATATTTATTTGCGAAAAAAACATAGAAAAAAAGGTATATGGCTCAGTGTTTGCAGAAGACTCACAAACCCTGTTATTCTGCCATAGCCATAAATTTAAACATGGATTAAAACATAAATTGTAACTATATCTAAACTTACAATAATCTACTTACAGTATTCTATGTATTATTTACCTAGGTATATTTGTAACTAGCTGTGCTCGCGACTTCGTCCGCGTGGAATAGTGACTTTCGGCAGCATTTTTAATTTTTTAGGCTCTTTTCCCGTTTTTGCAACATTTTTCACTGATGCTTCGCTCCTATTGGTCGCAGCGTGATGTTATATAGCCTAAAGCCTTCCTCGATAAATGGACTATCCATCACAAAAATAATTATTCAATTCGAACCAGTAGTTCCTGAGATTAGCGCGTTCAAACAAACAAACAAACAAACAAACAAACTCTTCAGCTTTATAATATTAGTATAGATTATCTAGTGCCAGCGACTGCTCATGAAGTTGCCAGTTGCGACAACTCCCGCGAAACGTTGGTAGCGAGAGATTAATCCCTGAACGAACTGGCGGAGGGAGGTCATTCCAAATTTTGGCTGCACTGTGCTTGAACAGCCTCTGGCTTTAACCAATTTCAGTTTGTGGATCAGTAACTGATACTTATCCCCTATCTCTTAAAGAATAAAACGATTTGTGTTTCGGGGAAAGCTTATTCAAATAAGTTGGCTTTTTTGTGTGATGAAGCGTAAACAACAGTACACCAATATATTTGAAAAAACAGCAGAACCACATTGTTTTTGTAACTGTTACCAGCAGAAAAGGTACATTGAAAACTTTGCCATTTTAAACTTCATAAGCCAAGAAGCATTTTATGATTCCAGCAATTTTAATGAGTGGGCAGCGCGGCGCAACGCGGAATGTCACTCAGGCGCTTGTAATTTTATTGTGCGTTTATACCGCATGATCTCCGAGTCGCCGCAATATCGACGAGACATTATAATTTGTTATTTATTACGAAGCCTACAACTGATACAATTAAACATATAGAATTCTGAAATGACTATTGTTACAAATAAGAAAACGAAACAGGTTTATCTAGCAGCTACCAACAACAAGGTGAGTAAATTAATATGAATAACGCGAGTCAAAGACATGCTGGATTGTATACTGTTTGCTAAATGACCTACGAGTGTAAACATTCAAATAACAAACGTACCTCAAAGTACTGAAATAAAGTGCTAATTATTTGTGTTTTCACATTGGTGCGACGCTAAGTTGACGGCTCCTGTCGCGATACCGGTCACCTGCTCATTAAAGAATTTCAGCGCATGCGCATGCGCAGGCCCCGCGCACGCATCGCGCGTTCCGAGCTAAAATTTTAAACGCATTTCCTCGCTATCTGTCATCGGGTGCAGACGCGCGTTGGCCCAACGACGATTAAATCTCCAATGTGCCCATTAAAATAAGTAGCCCTTAATAGTCACAGATAAAGCGAAATTAAAGAATTTTTATATGGCCAACAGGTGTACCAACTCAAGAATTATGTCGACGTTCAATTTAGTTTTCAATGAGAGATAGTATTTATATAATGCTTGTTATGTTTATTGACAGATAAACGTTTATTAGCGGGCTTCTTTTTGATATTATCATTTAATTACATCATCAACTCACTTTAGATGTCCTACTGCTTTACGCAGATCTTCCCAAATGTTGCAGTGTTGCACGTTCTGTTGTTATAATCATAAATTTAATGAAAACTTTACATCAGCAAATGTTTTGATAAAAAAAAATAATGTCGCATGTTTAATTATCTCCTCTTGTCGTAACTAGAAAGGTCGCTTTCAGTCAGTTGTATTACGAAGATATATGGAAACAGATAATATCCACTCATCCATTTTATCGCAAAACAAATCAATCAAACCTATATCGATGCACTTGTCCTTGGCACTGAGGTGTCACGGCTAATTCCAGCAAACCACACTTACTAGATTGATCGCCATTGTTGTCGGAAATGTCCAAACATGTCCAAGAATTTAATGCCACTATTATTTTGAGGGGTTGGATAACACGAGTCGAATAAGGGGCATTGCTTACAAAGAATTGCGCTTTAGAGAAGAAAGCAAAAATCTTATAAAATATATATATTTTTTTTTATAATATTATATAGAAAAAAATATATAATAAGATAATAAGCACCTTGTGAATCAAACTGCAGTGTTAATATATACATATCCATATACCCCCGTAGTAATAAACAGTGAATAAACTTCGCATAGTTATTTCGTGTTTCGCCTCATAAAGTTTACATGACGGGAACAAAACAAAACGGAATATCTTTTTCAAGCATATACTTAGTTTATTAGTCAAGCTTATAGTGTATATTATAGTCAATTACCTACTTAATAAAAGAATGTTTTTTGTCTAAAGCCAAAACAATTAATTTCCAAGTAGACGAGCCACCAAACTTATCAAAAAACGTTGGTAACCAAAATGTACGAAACAAAAACATCATTTCGGGCAATTCATTTAAACTTTTTCCTTGATGACCTCTGAAGATCGGACTATTTATACGGAGATGGTAGATTCTCCCGACACTGGCAACACTCAGTGCGCCCCAACGAGCCAAAGTTAGATTGCAGGGGTATAATAGGGCCCAATCTCGCTCCAGATGAGAGCTAGCAAGGTGACGATATTTTTTCGGGTAATGTAATTTTGGAGGTAAATGTTAATAAATAAGATGTAGAGATGTTAGCGTGCAGGGAATACTAACGCAGGTGGTTTTGCTAAGCATTTATTTTGGCACCCTGCTTCGGGTGCTTTTATAGTTAAATTATGAGATCTACAAAAATTATACTTGAATCTTATGTATAAAAAATATGATTTCACATCAGAATAATGATATCTACCTATTTTTATAAATATTTAAAGATAATAGATAATTTGACGACTTTAAATTGACGACCTCCTTGGTCGAGTGGCTTGAACACCGGTTTTCATGGTGTCACCATCTCTGATGTCCCGGGTTCGATCCCCGGTCGGATCAATTTAGAAATACCTGTTTTTCTAAATGGTTTCGGGTCTGGGTGTTTCATAGGTATGTATAATAAGTATGTATTTAAGTATATTAAGTATGTTTATCCGTTGTCTAGTTAACCATTTATCGAGTTTCTTAAGGAAGCTTTTCTTGGGGCTAGATAATTGGTGTGAGTGTGGGAAACATTTATTATTATTATTATTATAGTAGTGGCTAAATACCTCTCGCCTATGGCGGTTAAGTCCGGCAATAGCACAATCGGCCGGAGTCAGGGCACGAGGGAGAGAAATCGGCGGACAATGCGCGCGGTATCAAGTACCACCGCTTATTATTATTATTATTATAGGCGTTTGGGCTATGGCTCCATCAGACTTTGGGCTATGGCTCCATCAGACTTTGGGCTATGGCTCCATCAGACTTTGGGCTATGGCTCCATCAGACTTTGGGCTATGGCTCCATCAGACTTTGGGCTATGGCTCCATCAGACTTTGGGCTATGGCTCCATCAGACTTTGGGCTATGGCTCCATCAGACTTTGGGCTATGGCTCCATCAGACTTTGCATACGTGTTCCTCTTTACCGAGTTCCCTATTTTTTACTAGATTCTATTTTAGCACATGACCAATTCGACTCCACTTACTTCATCGTACGATACCGAACTTGGTTTGAATACTACTCTTTTTACACATTGTACTATGTATAATTCTTTGCATTCACATGCATGCTCCTGTAAGAACATTACAAGAAATCTCTCATGTAGAGTTTATTATAAGAAAGACGATTTGTGCAAATCACACAATTTATGAATAACGTTTACTTGTGTGCACGAGGTAATGTTGTTAGAATGTTTTTTTATATACCTAATTAACTTGTTATTTTCAACACGTAAAAGAGGATAATTAATACCCCTTGATAAGTCACTTACGGTTTTTTTTGGTAAAGATCTTCACAGAAGAATCAACATTACTTTGTAATTTTAAAAAAATATGTAAAGTTCAATTTGTTAATGTTTAATTTTATTTATATTTTTATCATAATCGTTAAGATTCGTCATATGTACCCCATATGTTCGTTAATCTTAAAAAACAATACCTTAGAAGTATTTTTAGAATAAATTATTATAGATTTTTATTGCAGCTACTGTGTACATTTTTGCTGGTGACAATACAAGAATATTATACTTATTACAATAACGATACTACATTGATTTATAATCTAAAGGTTGATATGTTATTCTATATCGCTTTTTCGCCGTAACTTGCAATACAACACATATTTTTGGATAAATATTGTTTCTAATTAGGTGTCTAATAAACTTATTAACTAATTCACTTACATTCTCGTACTTACAAATAAAGTTAAGTAGGTAAATTCGTAAAACTATTCGTAGTTCAATAAATTCTATTCTACATTTAATGTGTTGAAAATTTTTTATGGTATATAAAATATCAATGAAGCAACAATACGAAAATAAAAAAATAATACGACCATATTAAAAGTTTTCAACGCAGATATCACGAAACTTTTGACTACTAGCGCCATCTGTTGTCGAGTGGAAAAAGCGCTTCACGTATGTTTGAAGAAAAGTTACAAAATCTTTTTTATTTGCATTTTTTTTGTTACTGTTTAGTCTTACACATTAGTGGAGAAGTGTACAAGTTATTAATACAAATGCAACTATTTTGGTAGTAAAGGACACAATAACAAAAGCAAAACAACATCTTTCAACTCGCAGAAATATCAGCGAAGTAGTCGCGAGCCTGTTGCTGCTTTGTTTTATTTGTAATGTTTAATTAAACGTATCGTGGCTCGATGGCCATTGTCCGACTTACCTGCTCGCCGATTTAAATCCGCTCCCGACCGGTTATACCGCCCGTCATCCACCTTTTATTTTCAATAAGTTATTTACTTCTCAAAATATACCACAAACACGCATCGCATCATTCAATGCACAAAATTTTATATCAAAATAATAATTAACTTTACCACCTTGCACTTTATTTTATTTATTTGCAAATTGACGCCAAAAAAGTTTAAATAGTTTGTAGGGCACATTTTGCTTAATAGTTTTTATTATTGTTACCTCATGACATCACGCTCGTGTAGCATACCCACATTCAGCCTTACTGACGTCAAGTTTATAAAATGTTCATTCGAAATTAGAATCGTGTCGCTTACATTCCGAGCGTTTGTAATTCGCGCCGCGCGTACAAAACATCCGGCGCGTTTCGCGCGTCTGCCGCGAACCACGATGTCAGTGCTGTCCGTCAAACTCGGGGGCGGGCCGAGGGCTGGGCCTCGAGCGCGCTCGGCTAACTTCGGAACGCTTCTCTCGGTCTGTAGTGCAAAGTGAACTGAGTCACAACCTTGTAGTGTCCCTGATTTTAATCATTTTCATCAAAAGTAAGGCCAGGTAAGTGATTTCATAGTTCCTATATAATGTTGTTTTTTTAAATGTACATCTATGCACGTTTTCTTTGTAAGGCGTTCTTTAGTTGGACCAAACGGTTTAATGTTATTGTCCACAATGAGTCTGTACTTTTACTTGTTGTTTGTTAATTAGTCGGCAGTTTAGAAGAAATATACTGTGATAATTAGCTTTATTTTGAATGAATATTGCAAACCAAGTAAGAAGATGCCGCATTAAATGAGCAAAAATAACTTTCTAGCCAATACAACACTACATAACCTAAAACGGTTTCGGCCGTGTTGACAGTTGTATTTGCAGGCCTCGCGTCAAGAGATGGCGCTAGTAGCGTGGGCGGAGTTAACCATAAGTGCAGTTTAGTAGACATCTAAGGCATTTTAGATAATAATTAAACAATTGTTTGAAATTCTTAAAAATTTAGATCAGCGTTTATGATATATTCTTTATTTTTGGCCCGGCGCTGGGCCAAGTCACCGGGCCAGATGGGATACAGTCATTTTATGACTTTTAAAATCCCATTGCTACGGAGCGATCGTAACGAAGGGGATCCGTTACATTTAGAAAATATTTCATTTAATGTTTTTGCATTCAATTGAACTTTGAAAGTAATATTTCTAGTCTTTAATCTAGCACTGTTATTGGCACTTTTTAATCGAAACATATATTTACAAATAAAATCTTGGGAATGGAAAAAAAACTACAGCGTTACCTACATCCGTATCTCGTATTTATTGGGAACACGCGGCTCTAGCCAGCGTGAAGTTGATCAAAGGGAGCGGAGTCGTGTATTTCTTTTGGTAGTGTTAACTCCGGCGAAGCACTTCTTCATCGTCAGCTCCGAACGTCGCGAGTGCGTACAGCGTTGATCCACTGCGACCTTCTTGCGGGAGCGTCAGCAGAATAACTCTTCTCAAGTTTTTTATAAATAATATCATAATAAAATACAATATTTTTTTTACAATAATGTAGGTACTTTAGAAATATGAATAAAAAGTATAAGTGTATAGGTTTTAGGGTTGAAATAATTTATTATTGCGTAGTACTCAAATACTAAGGGCCCAAAAATTTTGCTTTTCTTCTGATTCAAAAAGATCTTGCAGTATTTTTTGATGTGTAAAATCTTCCGCTCGCTTACTATAGTAATTTGTGGGAGGATTCTGTAAATTCATTTTGTAAATTAAAGACATTTTGTAATTCAGTAATTGATATTATGAACATGACATATTATTATTATATGTGACATATTGTGTCATTTGACTATCAAAGGTCATTTTGATATGTCAGATGTTTTCTAATGAGTATTTACTACATTCTCTTTATGAATTGTAAAAAAATATACGTCATTGTTAATTCTATATTCTATTTTCTATTGTAATATTGATTCCAAAAGGTGAGATGTCAAATGTTACACATCATATGCGACTATTGTAAGGCTTGCTTGTTTTTTTTAAACTAATTTACCTTCTTCATTCGTTTTGTGGCTCACCTACTTTTTTTTAAACTTCTTTAAGTGTAACAAATAAGTTTATCTATGTCTCGATGCTTGCGACTCTTATTTATTCTCAACGACTAAGCGGTGTGATCACACCGCGGCAATATTCGGTCAACACCCAACCGGTGTGATCACACCGCACCCGACCACGCGACTATAATCTTAAAAATCGATAGGTTAGAGCCTACTTTTGTATGAAGAAGTTTGGCTATAGACAAACTAGAGTAAATTTGCTACACTAAAACCCGACCCAATTGTATGCTCTGTGCGTTAAACTTTTTAAAAAGTCAATATCAAATTTTGACAATTGAGCGATCGAATTCTATGGACTCTATGTCGTCTAATTAGAGCTTACTTTTGTATGAAGAAGTTTATCTATAAAAAATCTAGAATAATAGTTTGATCATGTAGAACTAATAAACTATTTCGGTAATCACATTTATTTTGATAACTGCCAGAGAAAATATATCAATTAGTAAATTGTCGTTTACAAAATGATAAAATATGATCTAATTGCAACATCTTTATTATTTTAGTGGACATCGACTTTAGGTATTCGCCATTTTGCAAATTACGTCATACTTCGGGTGCTTTCATTAGTATTGTTCCGGGGTAAGGCTAAAGCATTTTTACTGTCTTGCAACACACTACACAAAAAAGTTATTTAGCAAGGTACTTATGCTGCGTTAAGTCCTGTGTGCTGGAATAGTCACGTCTTTTCAATTTAGGTTATTTAAATTGCACGGAATGTAATAAAAATCTCAGTTACCTATAGGTATTCTGTCAAATCAATCAAACACTCTGATTCATACACCAATCAAACATCTGGAGAAAATAGTTGTAACTTTACGTCTTTTGCCAATTTTTATTTCAGTGAGTTATTTTTATTTCTTGTACTCAAGTGTAGTGACCAACACAAAGCTTTAAAATTTGTACTAAGTTGCAATAAAATAGATATTTAGAAGACAAAAAAATTGTTTGATGCCGTGCGGACGGTCCAAGGCGTCGCTGGGGGCCGACTCCTGACAGATTTATGGCGTGCGTGGCTGTTACTCGTACGCACGACCCGCGCTCCGCGCCCCGCGCTCCATCCCCGTCTCACGAAAATTAAAACGTTCCATTTTTGAAATTCTTTTAAATCCCTTCCGATTGAATTTATTATAATTATTTATTGTGTGCGTCACCGTTTTTTTCTGCCAGTACTTTTATTGACTTACGTTAGATTGTTAACTATATAATTGTCAAAAATTATGTAACTTTTCAAACTATTAACACTATTAGATTCTCTCTGACATTAGAGTAATTATTAACGGGATTGCAGCCGTATAAAGGAGAATGTACTCAATCATAATAATAGTCTTGGGTGTCTTAATAAAACAACACCATTCAAAGTTTCACTTTAAAGCACACAAATTTCACCGCAATATTGTAAAGGCAAAATTTATCGTCCATAACCGATCCCGAAACAATGTAACACTCAGCAACGGTATATTTTAAAGAAGAAAAAAAACGGAGAATTCAAAATGAGCAGTCACAAACAATGAGG
Source organism: Eudonia lacustrata (assembly GCA_947562085.1). NCBI lineage: Eukaryota > Metazoa > Arthropoda > Insecta > Lepidoptera > Crambidae > Eudonia > Eudonia lacustrata. The sequence goes on from OX387314.1 coordinate 25,162,640, forward strand.
GCAATGCATCACTCGTCATAAAGGACAGATTACGTCTGTCCGTGGAGACAGATTTACGAGCGATTGCATAATAGATGCAACTGCTAGGTTTTAGGGTGTATGCATGGAGCCGCGACAAAACATCCCGGAATCCCGGCCCGTCTAGGCTCACTGGAAAAAAACTTTCACTTGAATAGGCCGCTGTCGTCCCAATAGAGAGTCGTGCGAAAAATACGTTGCCTCTAACAGGGTATGAGGCAAAACATTTTACGTGTCATACGCGAGTTCAACATTAAAAATAGGTAAAAAGTGTACGCGCAGACTTTAAAATCAAGTGTATATTTTACATATTACATCTTTATTGTTGACTTATACAAAATACAAAAACGCTCTTTAGGTAATAGTATTACCTTAGATGAATGATAGGTCTAGACCTAACATTCATCTAAGAGTATTACAATGTTTATTTAGCTTACTTTTTATCTTAGCTGATGGCCGGGGGTGGAAGTGCACTTTACCTGGAATTCTCGACTCCTGAGGAACTGGCTTTTGTTGTCGGAATACAACAACGACTTACTTACATTGTTATAATGGCGACAGACTTAAGTAAGATGGTGGTAGCCACGACTTCTGCGTCTGAGGCCAGTGATCAACGCTAAACCACTGAGGCTGTTTAGTAAAAAATAAAAACAACTCTCATTGAGAACCTATCTATATATTAATACGTGTACGAAATTTTCGCGGACGGAGGAGTATGAAATTTCGCACATTTATAGTTTATATAGAGAAGGTTATCCGAATGTTAATATTTTTTTTAAATTATGCATAAAATACATTAAATCAATCAAACAAACATTACACACACTACCATGTATTTCAAAAACACGTTTATATGCTCTTTTCAAAAATTTCAAAAATGGAAGAGGAGCGACCGAAATCTGTCAATGCCAATCCAAACTCACATTCTATCTTTTTAAATTTTTCATTGCTTAGGTACAATCCGTGCGTCCAATTACGGTCGAATTTCGACCACTGGGCGACCACAGTATAGATAATAATGTAAACATACAACTCGACCCGCGGTGACATTGCCTGAAACGCATGCAACAATGGCAAGCACTATTTTTTACGTTGTGTTTGATATGAACAAATAGGTTATTTCGCAAAGATGTTAAAAATACAGGAAAACAAAAAGAATAATCGCAAAAAGACCTACTAGATTATTTGAATAAAAAAATGTGACAGCCAAATTGAAGGGTTGAAAAGAATGTGACCTGCAATTTGCAATGAGCAATGCGGCCCTTTTATATACAGGTGGATTATAAAATTCGTTTAGAATAAATGCGGACTAATTAATAATAAATCAAATGTGCCCGGATTATCCGTGACGCGGCGGGACAAATGTTTCCGGTGGTGCGCGGGAACGGCTTTTTATTTATTTTTATTTACAGAACAAAAATTATAGCCTCGGAACACCGCCTTCCAGAGATTTAGCGAGTGTGTCATAGACTCGGGAGCTGAAACTCGATCTCCGTTGAATTATGAACGTTTTTATTGGCTCCGCGGTTTGCATGGCCGAAAAGGTTTCGGATAATTTATCGATGTATTTATATTATTGTGACATAAATCTGGGTTATTGAAGGAGACAAGGGGCTGTTTGCTTGCGACTTAAAAGATATTATTTAAGTGCCAATTCACGTTTCGGTGATCTCCATACAAATTAATCCTATTTTAATTAATCTTTCTATATTTAAGTGAAATATAGACACGTATTCCCATAGAGTGTTGTAAATTTTTATTCACGAGGGGGTTTAAATCTGCACCTTATGACATACCGGGTAAAGTGCACTACCAAGTACCTACCAACTTGTCAACATTGTCCACTCTTACTTTGTAAGCTAAATCAGCTTTTCCATAATGAACTCTTAATGGCATAAATTGTGATAAATATATTAACCGTATTGTCCTTATGCAAATAAAATTTCATTAAAATGATTGTAAGTTTTAGAACTTTGAAGTTCGTATGGAATACCAAAAATGCAAAATGGCTTTTAGGATTATTTTTTCACTCAACTTCTAAATAAATTTTGCTAACCGTTATGCAGTAATGAGAAATATAAACTACTAAATTTGTTTTGATAATAATATTTATTATGTGCAACTTCCATTGTATACCCCAGCTAATTGGATTGGCTGCAAGAGATATCTTCAAGAGATAGAGATACCTTTATGTATTATTATTGCTTGTAAACGTATGTTTTGAAGGATTTATTTGTGGATAACATGATTTATACGAGTAATAAACTGAGCTTCTTAGATAATATTTCATAGACAATTCATATTTTCAATAACTCTTAGAGAACAACACAATTTGTAAAAGTTTCGATGCAATATTTTTAAACAAAGTTATTTCTTAATCCTACTTTGATTTTAAATTTGGCAACTCTCTGGGTAGTGTAGAACCCTACATACTTGCCAAAAAGTTACCAGGTTTTATTCCCGATTCTGTTGAAATGGTGTTTAAGTGACAAACCTGAGCTTATAGGAGTAAACCTGATTTTCCGCATCCGTCTGCCGGTTCCGGTCCACTGTCACTGTAACAAACATACCTATATTTTACATTGAACCATTGAACCTAAAACAATGTCATTGTATAAAAAATAGGCAAAAAAAGTACTTAAGTATCCATCAAAATTATTTTTTTTTTAACTATCACTAACACCAAAATTATTAATAACTTTATTATCATCATTTCCTTGTTGTCTTTTATAATAATAATAATTGTAAATAATAGTAAATAAATCGAAGACAACAATAAACATGGTTACTTAACAAATTACTACCTAGTCTAGATAGATAAAGCTGTAAGAACGTTAGATGATCGTGGAACCACAAGTTTTCAGTAGGACACACACAGTCAATGATTGTTTTCGTTCGAAGAGTAGGATTTCTACAGGTAGCTATATATTTGTAAACCGTGCAAAAGGGTTTCCATCTTTAAAGTTTACTATTTATTTATAAATTCTTTAACCCTGGTACATAAATATAAAATATATATTTTGAGTCATCTCTAATAACGGAAGTATTTATTATAATCCATTCCATTGTCCTCTTTAGAGAATCAATGGAGATTTCCATATTAAAATAAATACCTAGTCCGTCTACCGTACGAAATATCTTAATTTAAATACTTTTGCTGCAAATTTCTATAATCAAAGTTACCAACCGATCATTAAAACGCATTGCCCGGCGCACGTACGTCGTAGGGACAACGATCCAGTGGTTGCGCAAACCCACAATCGGCTTATTAACCAGAGAAAGAAACACTATCTGCCTCAATTTATCTGCAGCCGTCTAGCGCCGACGGACACACTCAATAAGTCGTAATACTTGTATCACAAGGATGAGTACAAATTTAGTTATCCTCCCACTTGGCTTCGCTCGATTATTTATAATAAAAACCTTTTTATACATTTTGTTTCCGATTCAACATAAATAAGATATGTTATTTAAAGCCAATATATCACTTGACAGGTGGTAGGCAGGCCCGCTCGCCGGCGCACCGTAATTAGCGTCCAACCGTGATGAGGTTAGAGTTGTGATTCCCTTAAACGCTCTGTTGGGTCGTCGGGTCGCAACGGACGTTTCATAAGATTTACACATATATCAAAGTAAGGCTTTGTGTGAATGTACTGAGAGATTTTAATCAACGTCCGAGCCGGCAATATGTCGGCCGCGATGCAACGGCGACGGGCCCGTATCACGAACGGTTCCAAGGAGTAATTAACTTTAAAACGATTAATTAGCGAGATCTGTTTGGTACCAGTTTGCGGCGTCGATCGCGGAACTCGATACTGGATCCAATTGGACAAATGCGACGATCAATTCGAGTTACTGGTTTGGATCAGCGGAGTAACCTTAGTAGAGGCTGCGATACGCACATTTATTTTTAGGATTTTTTTTTTAAATTACCCGATGAAAATTATATACGGAATAGATAAATAATTCTACAAAAATATACCAAAATGATCATGACGTAGATTGAAAAATCTAAAATTTTATATATATTTTTTTTATTTATGGACATCCAACAAAGCACACACCGAATACATTCTTACATTTAAAAAAAATCCTATGACTATTACACTGGTGCTGCATAAGACACGTAAAGTTAAGAAAAGTAATTCACTACAAGTAATCGTTAATTTGATATTCCCTGAAATAACAAAAAATAAAAATAAAATAATAACAATAATACTTTAACAATTGGAAGGGGACGAAGAGATTTAGATTTGCTACTTTTTCTCAACTTTGAAGCCTAGACAAACGTGCATCAATCATCAAATGTTTTATAGTTTCCTTCCCTTTAAAACCTATTTTTCATAATTTATTTAATCGTAATCTGAATACGTAATACCAAAAAAAACTTTAATTTCAAAATGTGTTCGCTCGCAGCGCACTAAATGCAACTGCAACTAGCGCCATCTGTTGGCGTGTAGCAGCGACTCCCACACCAAATCGTAGCCGTAACTTTTGAACATAGGAGTATTTCGTAGTCCTCGAACACACTGCTGCGAGTGTCGATTCTGGAAAGAACCCACTGTTAGTTCAGATATTTGGAGAGGTTCATCTTGTATTCCATTATTTTTGTAATGAACAATAACTGTGGTATAGTTAGAGTTAAATATTTGAATAGGCAAAGGTCGCGCGTGCCGCGTGGTCGCGGTGCAGGCGTTGCGTCGGCGGCTGGCGCGGCTAATCGATGCGCGCCACTGCGCTGTCTTCCGACGTCGGCCATTACGCACCTTTATGGCCAGCGGCCCCCCCTCCCCGCCCTCAAGGCGGCACATGACGAATCAATATGCCGCCAACCGACTCAACACTTATTTATTTGACACGATTTATTAGCCGAATGCCTCTAAACTTTTATGCGTCCCCCCGCCCGACCCCCGTGCTTTATGATGGACACCGCGGTAAAATTCTATGTTTCGCCTCCTATCCACTTTTATTGGGAATCGGAACAGATGTCTGGAAACATTTGAGGTACCTACGCGCGAACTTATTCCCCTGCCAACTTATAGGTGTCCCGTGAACCAAGTGACAAAAGTTGCGCGAGGTGGCTTGGCTACCTCCGGCAATAACAGTTTCTTTTTACAATTTCACTTCATTAATTACCGTTTTATTTTGCAAGTGGTGCAATTAACATTTGTTACTTTTTGCCGGTTGCGGCGCTTCGCCGGCGTTGGAGACAAAATGTCGGCAGGAAATGTGTAATTTTTTTTCGCAAATATTGCGGAAGGAAGGCTGTGGCTTCCTCTGGTCTGTTTAGATGGTTTTTATGTTAATCGGCGAGATTTTCTGGGTTTTCTTTTAGAGCGACAATTATTCACGGTGCGCGGTTGCGGGGCGCCCTTTAAGGCGTTGTTGCGACCACGCGTCCGTGGTGCTTGGGATGAGCGTGGACACTTGCTGAGTTTCTTGCCGGTTCTTCTCACTACAAGATCTCCCGCACAGAGTAGACTTACGAACCGATGGCATAGTGACATTCACAAGAGCTACTTGTATACAGCCAAAATTAAAAAAAATATTTTAAATTTTTAATTTTGAATTTTTCACCAATTTGTTATTTATTAATATAATTTGTTATGCATAAATAGTCTGAACTATTTCTTGTTAATTCGAGTCTTCTTGATACAATACTTTATGTAATAAAAGTTTCAGTGAAATTAGCTCTCGTAAGAAGATTGGAGTAGGTTGTCGGTGTCACGCAAGCTTGGGAACGCAAAGGAGATTACAACATACGTAAATATTTCTTGATTTGTATCGAATTTATTTTCTAAGTTATGTGTCTAAGTAAGTATCTGAATCATCAGAAGTTTGTGTCAATTTCATTCGATTTGCCCTGAATATCTATTTAGATAGTAGTAACTAGGTTAATGCATGATTAGTTATCAATATAAAGTTATTATGATCGTAATGAGTAATTATAACACTCAGAATTCTGAAAAATTTTACTTTTGGATTTTCACACTTACTCCCATTTAAGCTTTGTCGGTTTATGTCACCTTGTCTGTTACAGATAATGCAATTATTTATAATTAATATGTTTTTTTAATGTTTTACTTATTATCTCATTTCATATTAAAAGCCTGGATACCATGGAATACTCGTAAAATTTAATGTTAATGACAATAACGTTAGTGTTCATAAATCCACATAGTTGTAGGTACTGTTGAGTTCCAAGCAGCCGTTAAGGTATAATTATTTCATGTTTTTAAATAAATATAGCTGACGACTGAATGAGGTGTGACAGGATTTTCCCTGAGCTAAGGTAACGTTACCCTCGCGTCGCGCCCGAGCCTAAGTTATCTAAGCAAATGAGGAAAGCCCAAGCGGCCCAAAAACTCGACACCTTCGGAATTGGCGCCGAAACATACCGATCGCCGTATCGCGACGCGTGCATATAAATGCGAGCCAATTTCATCTTCGCGCGTCTACTGGCGGCAGCGTTCCGTTTCGCACGACATTGTAACTTCCCGCTCCGTTCCACACTCGAATGCATAACAGACAAACAGGCTAATCCTGGCGTTATCGTAAATTGTCAGTTTATGACGTGCGGAACGGGCGCGGGGGCGGGCGGGCGCGCGGGGCGAAGAGTTTTCTAATTTCGCCCCCTGCGCCCATTTTGATGCGCTAATTCGTGTAAGCAGTTTCTGAACGTGCTTGTTTCGAGTTCACTTCAATTTGCCAACTACAAGTTTGCGAGCGTACGACTCTTACCGCTCGCGACATTGAGTCGAGTATACGCGGATCGGCGCGGCGCGTAACCTGGCGAGGTTATCGTCGGCTTTTACATAGAGTTGCGCAATTTACATACATTTGTTTGTTCGGTTTTTAAATTGGGAATTAACTGTGTTAATCGCGAAGTGTTGCTAAGCACCCTGCCAAATTAAAAATATCTATTATGTTAAGTAACTAATGAGGAGAAGTTATGTTCAAACGCTTGGTACTATTTCAGGGTTTTATGTAACTAACTATTATATATATGTTTGACACTGGTGTATTGATCGCACATTGAATGTCAGTAAAATCATGAAAGTGCCAATAGATGATGTGTCATCCTGGGTCTCCAGGACGACACACCAGGCTGCTACGAAACCCTCCCTCATAAATCTTTATGAGGGAGAATTTCGTAGCAGCCTTCATTTAAGTTATACGGATCATTGATTAGTTACTTCTTGCAGTAAATTTTTCAGTTAAAAGAATTGCTATACCTATCTTATTTTTTTTTAAATTAAGTATTTGTAGTTCGAACGTTTTTCTCATTTTTAGAGTTATTTTTAAACGTTAAAAAAATCTTTTTTAATGTTTCTTAGACCTGAAGGTTTAGTTGATACTTGTACATTTGGGAAATAGTTTCTTGTTGGCGACTGTTACTACGAGTAGTAGCGGCTCACGGATAGCCATCTCTAAGTGCCCTTGACCGTCATCAGCGTAACAATCAAAACCCAAGACAAAATTAAAATTTCTTTTAAATCGTCTGAACATTGTTTTACCTAATAACCTAACTACTTCATCGTTACATCTACTGTTGATTCTTATCAATTCTATATTGTATAGAAGTAGTTGTATATTAATTGCGCGATGTTCTATACGTCTATATAGTGCATGCACCTCCACTTGGAAATCGGACTTGGGATGGGACCTCCTAATCTGAGACCGGTATTATCACCGCCAGACCACAGGTTAATAAAACACGAAGAGCCACAAAGATACTTATTAATCGAGTTTATCGAGTTTATTTTTACAAAAATTATAAAATGTTTAATTTTATAATTTTTGTTCTGCGTGTTATCAAAACAGATAAATATGGATATAAATAAAGTATAACACCACTATCGGTGATGGGAGCTGAAAACGATAATGATAAGCAATATATCAAACATTAGATACAGTTGATAAGCAAACAGATGAAATTGAATCGTGTGTTTTATATACACGGACGCAGCTTCATGCAAACGGACGGACGCCGGACGGACGGACACAGCACGTGAGAGCGGTGGGAGCGCGGCCCGGCGCGGCGCGGGCGCATCACCAATTAATACTCTTCATTAATCGATTCCTTCAATTATTCCACCTTGATATATGTTAATCCTTTTCGGAGCTCCCCGGGATATTGTTGGCTATAATTACGTGGGAGGCGACCTCTATTGACAAGTATTGATGTTTTTAATCTGATGTTAGGATAAGACATTAGTATGCGCTCGTCCGTCCGTCCGTTGATTTGTGGCCGAGCGGCTCATTGCCTCGTAATTATTGGATTTCGGCGCGATATTTATTGGCATTTCTTCTCAATCTTGATTTATCATTGGGCCGTCATCCGTGAGAGAATTATGGCATACCGCGTTCAATAATCGAGCCGTGTTTTTTTTTGTTTATTAGCGCCGAATCCCCGAGCTGTGTAATACGTCATATTTCAATACGTTAGGCGATAGGACACATGATCACCGCCATTAAGGCGCGTCGACTCCCGATGGATTAGCGCCGTCAAGACGCCGAGTAATGAGATGGCGAAAAATATTGGAAATAACACAACAATAATAAAGGTACGAATGGGGACGCCAGCTGCGGCCGCCTGCCGCCGCCGCCAGGGGCGCTGCCGGCGCCCGGCCACAGGTGAATGATTAAAATCTATCGACTCACACACATGTGAAAAAAGGTTTTTTCTCCGTGTTGTGATTCTCCACAGTTTTCAGTATTTTCAACTGATGTAGGAAATAAGTAAGTAGGTATCTAGAAAGCTTAAACACTTACTTCTAAACAACCACATTGGTTAGTGGTAGTTAAGTCTATTCATATGTGCTTTAGCTCTCAGAACCTTCAATCTATGCTGTCTTTATATTCCTATCGGCTTTATTTCACCCGAATAAAGTTGCTCTATACAAGTATAGTCTATTATTTATTTGCTAAGATACACCATCGACAATATCATTTTACACAGTAAGTAACAAATGTATGAATTTAAGGACTATTTTTAATGATATACCTTTACAGGCGTATACAGCATTCAAAAATTAAGTTGCAACCAATAATAAAATGAGGTTATATACTAAAACTAATAAAGGTATATTAATTAACAATATAAAAATTAAGCGGTTAATCTCTCCAAGAAAAAAGGGGAAAAAAGGACTTCTGTTTTAGTTAGTACTATCACAGTACTATACCTAATACTATATACTCGGTTACTGCATTGAATCAAACGCAAAAATTAAAAAAATACTTTGCCAATAACAAAATAAACACTATTAATAATTGATTGACATGAGTCCCTTACCGAATTAAAACTATAAAAAGGCGCGCGTTCCCGCTTCCCGCGCATTGATGGATTACGTCACACGGTCGTTCGGTGCGCAGCGTTTTCTTTAAAAACGCAAACAGCGAGGCAAAATTGCATCGAGCTAATATTCCCTTGCCAATCATGTTGCTCAGTCAATTTTCAATTTTCCCCGTTAATAAGCACGTCAGCACCGCCCCGCCTCAGAACAATATCGCTTGTGTATTTTTTGTGCGACGCGAGCGTTTAGCATATCCTGCTCTTATAAGGTATTTTGTTTACCGAAGTAAGTCTAACATTTTATTGTTACTACGTAAAGATTTCTTCTGTAAAGTTCTGTTGCTGGTGTGAGTGTCAACAATGTCAACTATATAGGTATTACTAGTTTAGTGTAGTAACTATTAAGTACCTAATCTGTGGTTTATTTAGTTCAATCTTGTATTTTTGTTTTTTTTTTATACTTAGTAAATTGTTCTACTGAGAGGCTCCAACCCTCTCTCCAAACCTGTATTGCTTTCTGTTTTTTTTTTAATTAAAATATAATTCATCTACATTCCGTAGCGACTAAAGGTATTTAGCTTGGTAAAGGAATGAAACGTTAATTTCGCCACTGCCAACAAGAGCAGAGTGGCGCAGTGGAAGCGTGCTGGGCCCATAACCCAGAGGTCCGTGGATCGAAACCACGCTCTGCTAGAAACCTTTTTGTATTTTATTTTAATTTTTTTATGTGGTTTTTATAAATATATTGTCAAATAAAGTAAAACTTATTAATAATAACGCATTTTTAGTAAGATTGTCGGAAAATATTGGTGATTTTCTAAATTACCAATATTTTCCGACAATGTTAGTGTTCTGTAGCGCCATCTAGCGTCCACATGTGTAAGCTTATAGATATAAATAACTCTGCACGTTGTATTATTTTATCTTCACCTATAACACCATGATATGTAGGTAGACATGTAGAATAATTTGCATAAAATTTTGTTCCATTATTATATTAATACATGAAGGAAAAACTTCGTGTCCCCTTCTAAGCACATTGCGCGCACGGGTGGAGTGTGAGATGTGGTAAAAATTAAAGTTAGTAAGTTAATTGGGAAGGTTAGATTATTAGAGTTTATTGTGCCGAAAGATAAATATTTAAGTAAATTTTTTTTCGTGAAAGTTGGCTAACAGCCTCAGACGGCATTTTCAGCTTCACCAGGCTTTTTAGGGGGGGCCGCGAGGAACTTAAAGGGTTCCTCAAGCCATGTAAAACGTAGCACCTTCTTTAGTTTTCTAGAGGGAACGGCATCAGGCACTAGTGCGTGTCCCCGTGCCCTACTAGATTCTCCGAGGGGTTTGGATCGGATCGGGGAGCGGAACAACCCGAGGGCGCCTCTAAAGGCTCGGACATCGGCTCGGATTGGCCGGGTCGTGGTGGTGGGGAGGAGCGCCCAGGCACATGTCTGTACCTGGTATGTCGCGCGTGTGAACCGGCTCGTCGTACCCTTGTCCTACGAGTACGGTGTCTTGGACCTAAACTAGTGTGCATATTTAGTGAATTCTGTAGTTAATGTGTAGTGGCATTTAGAGGATCGGGTGGGAATATTTAAGTGTTACAAATATTTATTATGAAAGAAACGGTTGTCGTATATTTATTTACCACTGGTCGGCCACCAAACTTTATTAATACGTAGTACATACATTCATACAACAGACAGTTTTCATACAAAATATAATAATTACGTTACGTTACGACTTCAACAGGATCAGAAACACTTTGAAATTTTGTAGTACCTATAAGTTACTAATTAATTTTGGCTGCAAGTTTTCTCTTGGTAAGTACCTCTCTTCTATGATACCTCATCCATCAGGTAGAACTTTTGGAAAAAATCTCAAATCGCCCAAGATTGTAAACAAACAGAGCGGTCGGCAGCAATAATTGCACACTGCCTCCATTAAGCGCGCGTCAGCGAGATTTATGTTTAATTGAAATCTTGGAGTCGCGCCGATGTTGATTTATGCCGCGACGCCGACGCCCGCGGGCGGCGCGGCGTGCCGACAATGCGCATTGTTGCTGCGCCTGCGCCGCCCGCCTAGGCTGCGGACGACTCACTCACTGCAGCGCAATTGATATGTGCAACCTTTAACATAGGTAAGCTTTAACCTCTTAGTGATAAGACCGCCCTTTGTATAAGTGTATTTTTTATGTAGTTTTTTGTCAAATGTTTTATTTTTAGGTACAATAACGTTTATTTATCTCTAACTTATCAATGACCGGAACAAAAACGCCAGAAATAAAGGTGTTTTCATCCACTATTAGAGTCTTTGAAGATATTAAAAATATGAATCACCACCAAACACTACCGGTGAGAGACAGTTTAAAAAGTTCGACATAGCAAGTACAAAAAAATGTATGTATATGTATACAATCCCCGTGATAATTACTCTCATGATTATGAAATGGGTTTTCTAGAATTTTCTTGTATTAGATCTTAGAAATTATACTTAAAATTGCTCCTGATTATTCTAAGAAAGACTAAGAGAGTTATAGGTACGACGACGCAGTAAAGCTTGTTTCCACAATACTTGTGAAAAAGTAATGAATGGTTTAATTTTCATTACCATACTCTTCCTAACTATAATTTAAATTAATATCATAATTAAATAATAATATATCATTCTAATAGTGTGTCACTTTCATATTTTGAATTTCCAACTACACGTGCATATTTATTACAATCATTATGTTACCAATTGCATACACTTCCCTATTATTTGTATTCATAAATAAAACTACAGGCTAAAACACATCTATACTAATATTATAAAGCTGAAGAGTTTGTTTGTTTGTTTGTTTGAACGCGCTAATCTCAGGAACTACTGGTTCGAATTGAATAATTCTTTTTGTGTTGGATAGTCCATTTATCGAGGAAGGCTTTAGGCTATATAACATTACGCTGCGACCAATAGGAGCGAAGCATCAGTGAAAAATGTTGCAAAAACGGGAAAAGAGCCTAAAAAATTAAAAATGCTGCCGAAAGTCACTATTCCACGCGGACGAAGTCGCGAGCACAGCTAGTTCAGGATAAAAATATATCAGGGGATGTCTTCTTTTCATTAAGTCGTACCTGTATGAATAATATTACTATGAAACGTCAGAGTCGAGACACGCATTTTTTCCGAGAGCAATAAATTAAACAGGGCCGTCTTCACTCACGTGAATTCCACTTTATAACGTGAGAAACAGAGCCCGAAGTTGCGTAGTCGGGATATCGGTCATCTGAGAAATGAAGGAATGCATCCATTTCCACAAATCCATGTCAAGTATCGACTTTAAGAAAAGAGGATTGGACACCACTGACGCTCAAACTGCGGGTGTTAATAAATAACTCGATCGCGTTGTATTTATTGGGTACGTGGTATAACGATGACGAATACGAGATACGTTTGTAAAAAACCCTTTTGAGTCTTGACGCATGATATATCGGCGCGCATGCTGGGTATAAAGCACGCGGCGGGGCGCGCGCCGCTGATTGGCCACCATAATAGCTGCGCGGGCGCACGCCGACTGCTGCGGGACGGTGACGCTGTGGAATGACTGCCAGCCCTGAGCCAATGACTGATGGCCACCTTTGAACCCATTGTCCGTGATGTATAGGGGATGAGGCTGGGCGCACGATTCGTGCAACTCAACCGAACTTAATCAATCAAGACTCCACACAAATGTAAACTTGTACATAAATACACGGTGTTAATAGATCAGCTGTCAGGCGGCTGTGGTATATAGATGGTACTAAGGCAGGCGCTTGAAGTATTTCAGAGCAGTGAAGGTATGTTTATTTCGTAGGATAGATTAGAATAGATTCACTCTTGAAAAGCCAGAAAATGTTCTTTTAAGAAATGGGTGACATATATTCTTCTTGAAAGTCATTAGGGTAGAAAAATTCTCGAGTAGGTACACAGTGTACACACGCAACACAAACGTCCTACCGATGGCCGATAGAAGGTTCAAAGTTCTTGCTTGATATAGGCAGAACACCAGCCAGTCGTAATAATTATTTGGTCATTTATATTTGGCTGAGGCGATCATGATGCATAGTCTTTATACAGGGTTGTTTGAAAAAACATCAACACCTCGCACGACTAGCTAACATCATAGACAGCAACATTTGTTCTACGAGTTTTATCATAACTCAACACATTAATTAAAAATGATCCAAGCTTTTATTGTACTGTCGTGACATTTGTAAGTATGTTCCATTCACATACGAAAAGGCGACGCGCGCAACGCTCGCGATGCTATGCGCATAGAGATAAGAACATTCAGACGTAAAATTAAATTGATATTTATTTTCGTATGAAAGTAAAAAGGTGTCAAATTATCAAAAGTCGTAGAACAAAATGTTGTTGTTTATGATGTTAGCTACCTAGTCTTGCGAGATTGTTGAAGTTTTACAAATAACCCTGTATAGTATTTCATCATCATCATCATCATCTCAGCCAAAAGACGTCCACTGCTGGACAAAGGCCTCCCCCAAGGATCTCCACCCGCGACCTTCACCAGATCGTCGGTCCACCTTGTTGGAGGCCTGCCCACACTGCGCTTTCCGGTACGCGGTCGCCACTCAAGGTCTATTCCGCCCCAGCGGCCATCAGTCCTGCGAGCAATGTGCCCTGCCCACTGCCACTTGAGCTTAGCAACTCTTCGGGCTATGTCGGTTACCTTAGTTCTTCTGCGGATCTCCTCATTTCTGATTCGATCATGCAGAGAAACCCCGAGCATAGCCCTCTCTATTGCTCTTTGAGTGACCTTGAGCCTTTTTATGAGGCCCATAGTGCGCGACCACGTCTCAGTCCCGTACGTCATCACTGGCAACACACACTGGTCAAAGACTTTCGTCTTGAGACACTGCGGTATATTGGATGCAATAAAAGAATGTGGGTCACTAAATTAGTATAATACTCTCGTAGTGACGAATTAAAGAGTAACAAATTGAGAACTTGAAGTAAAGTACCTAGCTATGTGTTTAATTTATTCTTATCCGTTTCGGAACTCTATGGAATCAAAAGATCTAATAAAAAAATAAGGAAAGATTCTAGTTGCCATAAAAAATAAGGAAATAAATTATATGTTTTCCTTAAAATCCAGACAAATTACAAAGTTGCTTTGACCGACGAATTAATCCATTCCTCGTGGATATTAAGGGTCCCAATGACCGTCCTCATAGTCAGGTTAACAAGTGATAATGGATCAGCCTGTCCCCGGGGAGGCGCGCGTCCGGCTGCGCGCAAGACTGATGGCGAGGATGTGCACATTTTAATTGATGAAGCACGGAACTTGGGGTTTGGGACACCACAAGTCCACAACTTTTACGCTGAAGTCACGTCAAAGTTTAACCACAACATAAGGAGAGTGCAGAAGGATAGCTTCATACAGACGCGCTTGATTGACCCACACATAGACTACCTCTCACGGTCATGGAGTCTCGCAACAGATGCGCTCGCACTGTTCCGAGATCAGTGTCCGTGAGAGCGTCTGCGTTGCTAGAGCGCGGTTTTTTTTTTTCAAGAAAAATATAAATTTTTTGCTTAAAAATTATTATCAGCCAAACTGCATAGCAGTTTGTCTGTGGTAGTTCTCATCTAGGTTTTTAAACTAATTTACATTTATACTTTTACTTAACTTCAAATTATATCTATCTATGTTATATTATATTACGATATCTTTATCTATACTACTATATATATATATATATATATATATATATATATATATATATATATATATATATATATATATCTGTAGGCTCTTTGTGTACTTGCAATTTTTTTGTCAGTTTTTGGGATAAATATTCATTTTATGATTCACTGACACCAATTCTACGATTTTTAAAATTTTTGTCTGTCTGTCTGTATGTATGTCCACTTTTAACTCAAGAACGGCTTGACCGATCTCGATGAAAATTTGTATGTAGTAAGAACATGCGATTGTGCAAATGATAAGCTATAAAAAAGAAAGAAAAAAAAGTTTACGCTTAGAATTTGTATGTAGTAGATTGTGCAAATGATAGGCTATAAAAAAAAGAAAAAAAAAGTTTAGCCTTTAAATTTGTATGTAGTAAGAACATGAGATTGTGCAAATGATAGGCTATTATGATGTTGGTAAACCTTTCAGTAATCATATTTTTTTGAATTGCGTAAGTAGAATAGCCATTTGTTTCATTCCATACGTTCGTATATATGGCCGGTTTGTGAAAAATGTGGACAAAACTTGCCCATGCGCGATCTATACTAGTATATAAATTTGTAAGCTCTGTCTGTACATGCAATTTTTCTGACAATCTATCTTTCTATCTGAATCTATCTATACTACTACCTATATAAATCTGTAGGCTCTGTCTGTACATGCGATTTTTCTGACAAATTTTGGGATAAATATTCGTTTTATGAAACACTGACACCAATACGATTTTTTTAGATTTTTGTCTGTCAGTCTGTATGTCCTCTTATAACTTGATGAAAATTTGTATGTAGTAAGAACATGCGATTGTGCAAATGATAGGCTATATATAACTATTTGGATTAGCATTCATTGATCCATTATTCGCACAGCGAAGCGGGCGGGTGACGGCTAATTATGACATAAAAAGAAACAAAGAAAATTACTAAACCTACAATACTACAACGTAAAGGGGTTGTATAAAATTATTATTTAAAAATACTATACTCAATACTAATATATAATAATATATACACACTACACTACTTTACGAGAGTACACATTTATGCAGCTTTACAATGTCATAGGCACAGTGACAAATAATATTTTTTCAAAATACACTTAGATGGTTTTTGGAGATGACAACTCTAAGTAGTTCCAATGATAGCTCATTATGTATTGTCGGTATGTATTTATTTAGCTTATCTTCTGGGTCTCTTTACTTTGTGGTTTAACTTAGAAACGGATGTATGTCGGGTATCGGGTATGGCTCTGTTTCTTCCAGCAGATCCGCCTTTGAAAAACAATAGGAAATATTGAGTTTATATTTCCCTAAAGTTCGTAACACGACACGAGGTACCTATAATTATTTTATAAAATTAATTATTAATGGATTTGGTTACTGTTGTAAATGATTGTCATTGTCAGATTAGTTTGGTTAGTTTGTTTCCATGTCGGAAACCTCCTCTAAAGATTATTATTTTATTTTTCTCAGTCAAGAGTAACTGGACTCCATAGTAAGTACAACCAACAACTGTGTTTATGTCATCTCTTCGACTCTTCGTCTCCTTTGCGCCCTTCCTTCTTTCCTTTTGTAGTCAATGGGGTACCAGTTTATTACTTTCTTTGTCTATCTTTCGTTTTCAACTACAAAGAGAAAAGCAATACGGCAACAAAAATTATGCGACTCAGCCATAACGTTGACATGTCCTGATGTCCAGGAATAAAACACCCCTTTATTTATAAACAAAAAATTAAACTTTGAGAATGACAAAACCTGTAAACTACCTTTTAAGTAAAAAAAAACACAAATGTTGAAAAAATTTCCACGAACGGGATTTGAACCCGCACCCTTCTGACATACCGGGTCAGGTGCTCTCCCAATTGAGCTATCCTGCTCGTGGAAATTTTTTCAACATTTATGTTTTTGTAATTTGTTCGCAACAAAATTTGCGTTAAAAATTATAAACATTTTACCTTTTAAATATTATAATATTATGTACTTAGTTTTTTATGTTAGTTTACTGTAGAGTACAGCGTGGTACATACAGCCTTATTCAAAAACCAGAATTCTTTTTTATAACTTTATCAAGCCTAAACGACTCCAATATCGTCCCAAATTTAAATTAAGTGCCTAATAAATTCGTTAAATTCACTAATCATCTATTAATTTCGTATTTAATACCATTATATTGGAATAAACAAATCCACGCTACCCAAGAATTATCGCTTTCATCAACTAAACATTAAACAACAATTTAAATCGGACATTACTATCACAAAAACGACTTATGCTGGGAGGGAATCAATTATAATTCCTATTAGACGAAGGCGGGACCGGCTGATTTATGCGGCCCGGTAAAAATCCATCGGACGCAGTGCACCTTGCATTCCAGCACTCATTACTGATACCGACTGTACACAGGTAATTTGCTCCGATAATGAAGTTGCAACACTGAAACTCACTCATTAGCATGACTATTGGAAATTTCAATGCGATGTATAAATGCGGATGTGATTATGTTGTCTGGGTACATATTTCTGTAACGGACTTTATGTAAATAATAAGGTGACAGCTATGACCTCCTGCAAGGAAGATGAACGTGGAGCTAAAGACCAGGTAATTTTAATGTCAAACAGCCACGCGGGCCCTTGCGGATTGGTGGTCGCTAACGACGGACCAACGGCTTTACGTGCCTTCCGAAGCACGGAGAAGCCAGAGATGGGAAAAATTTTTGGTCACCAATCCAATTGTGAAAGTTGCTTAACCTCCGCAATCGCAGACCGGGCGAGTCAACCACTGCGCCATCGAACTCCTAAACAATAACACGAGTAAATCCGTTTGGAGTATAGATCTGGATAAAGTAGCCCGATGGTAGGATTATTCCTGTAATGGGACTGGATGATGATTCCAAGAACGGAATTCGAACCCGCACCCCATGACATGCCGGGTCAGGTGCACTACCAACTATGCTATCGTGGCTCCCACCAAGTTTGTATGGCATTGCTGTGTGGTCCTAAGGGTACTAAGTCCAGGTCCGAGGTATTCCACGAAGCACACCCAAACGAAGCACACCCAGACGAAGCACACCTAAAGTATTCCACGAAGCACACCCACAGGTGTGCTTCACGAGGTATTAATGTCAAACTTGTATTAATGTGTTGCCAGCGTTCATGGGCTACGATGACCGCTGTCCATCAGGCGGGCCGTAGGCACGTTCGCCATTTCAGTTTCATCAAAAAGTATATCAGTTCAATATTTAATTTTAACCCAAAAAATAATTATATATTTGTAATATTTTTTTGTTTTTAGCAATTTGCTTCGGTTTTTAGTTGTGTGTTAGCTATTTGCATTCTACTCGTCCATATTTTATTTTTTTTGAAACAACGAAGGTAGTTAATTAACCCGATTGAGTCTCTCTGTTTACATTTTCATATATGCGAGATTTTAAATTGAAAAGTTTCACTAGTTTGGCTGTACAACTCAATCTCCATCGCAACTTATCCCATAAAACGAGACAAAAAAATTAACTTTTTAAATGATATTTGTTTAAACGTTCAAATTTGGAACGAACGTGCGAGGTGACGGCGGGCAGTCGGGGCGCGCGGATCGATGCCGACGTCGTTATTCGGGCGACAGCCTTTGACGACGTCGCGGCCGCGTGCCGGTGCCGCTCGCGCTTGACGCCTTGACGCGCGGTGAGCACTCCGCTGCTGGAGCGCGAGGGAGGGAGACAAAAGAAAACAAATGAAAACTAACACGAATCTATGTTTCAATTTATTTTATTCGTACCGACTACATATAAGAGAAATAACATTTTGAATCGCCTCTGTAGTTAAGCCCACCGGACTCGAACGAGAGGTGTCGGGTTCATTACCGGCGTGGAGTATGTTATTGTACTCGGTTTGGGCGGCTTGTTGTAAGTCCGCCTGGATAATAATAAAATTTCGTTGGTTCGAATCCGTGAAGTCAAAAATACACTTGGGTGGTTTGCACCGTGGTGCGAATCGCTGAAGTACGATAAAGACATTCGCCGATTTACACCATGGTTCGAAACAGGCAATTCAAAAAGCGTCCTTCTGCGATTCACACCGTGGTGCGAACCAGTCGTGGTGTGATTCGATGAAGTACCCGGCTAGCTACCACCATATTATCGAAGTCTGTCGCTGTGACAATTATGTTAGTAGAACTGTTGTGTTCCGACAGAGATATGATAGCCAGCTCGTCAGTGGTCGAGGATATCAGATGAAGTACGCCTTCGGCCTTATCGTCACTTAAGTTTTATAAAAAAATGTTTAAGCATTTTCATAACCTTATTCTTTTAATAAATGTGAAAACTTCAGGGCAAACCTTGAACATTAAAACATTATTTCTTTTGTGGCTAAACTCTGTTTCAGAAAGAGTCTAAACGGTACAAGGCTTGAGTAGGCTAATGCTCTCCCTTGCTTCTAGCATTGTCTGCTACTTCATAGAAGAAGAAGAAAAACATGTATTGACACACATACGATTTACAGTACATTTATAGACATTTATTGGTTTTATCAGGTAAAAGAAATCTTTTCATTTAAATATGGTACAAATCACAAAGCGCAGTGTGGGCAGGCCTTCAACAAGGTGGACCGCCGCCGATCTGGTGAGGGCCGCGGGAAGCCGCTGGATGCGAGCACCACAAAACTGGTCGTTGTGGAGATCTTTGGGGGAGCCCTTTGTCCAGCAGTGAACGTCATTTGGCCGAGATGGTGTTGATGACAAATTTAAACCACTGTTTAGGCGTATTAGGTTAGGCGCGCCTTGTACTCAACGTCGGTCGTTGTAAGTAACTCTATGTCGTGTTAATAATGTTATCTGTATGTCAACTTCAATGTGATGTCGACGATTTAGGTCGATCAGTTGACCCTAGGCACACCTCTGTTGTTGACGTACCTTCTTAGTAAAACAGCTTTATTATAATCGAAGTCATTAACGTCCACTAGTCCATTTTCTAATTTCTTACAGGCATCCTAACACCCAATGCGTTGTCCAATTTTAATCGTGTTTCTATTAATACTAATATCGACATGTCATCCGCAACCGCAACGGAGTGCGAGAGCACAACGCCTGCGACGAGCCGCAGAAAGACATCGGAATAATTAAAAAGTTCCCAGAACCGGTGTAATGGCAATAATGACATTAACGACACGCCGCCGCCGCCGACTGACAAATGACAGCGGTCGTTTGTCAGCTGTCATTTGTCGGCTGTCAGACAATGGTGTCAGGCGGCGCGCGGCCGATTGACGAGTGTCACCGCGGCCGCAACCTCGGTTGTCGACGGGGCGGCGCGGCGGCTCGACTGCGAACCGCGACTGCTGACGCTGACGTACTACACTCTAAAACTTTTTAACCCTTCAACGGTGTTTTTCGATTATCTCGTTCGTCTTCATTTGATAGACAGCCCTGTCTTTTGGAGCTTAACAATTCAATTATATATCATTGTCGCAACAATGTACCTATGTTAGAAAAGAAAAAGGAAGATTTTTAACTTTATCTTTAACGGTGTAATTTACAATTTACAGCTACGTAGGAAATTTTAAAAAATATCGAAAAAAGGTTAATTTATCACAAATTCGAACCTTATTTAGATCTATTATAAGTAACAGATACTTACAGCAATGAAATTGATGTGTGCTTTCATTTATTTTTTATTAAAGCGTATTGATATGTTCCTCTACACTACAGAGATGTAAGAAGCGTCATTGTTATCAAACACTCGTACGTTCTCAAAGCGACTTAATTTATTGCGCATTGATAAAGAAACAAATATTCAGTCAGCGCGAAGGTAGGTCATGGTCGTGACGCTGAAGCTTTTTGATCGCATCTCGCGTTTATTTTAACTCAAATTTATCGAGGCGATATCACACGAATGTTTAATAAAGGTTTTACTACGAGTACCCATCGTGAACACCGTGGTAAATCAGTAGCTGTGCGATCGGACAGGTGAGCAGCGCATTATTAATGACACCTGGATCGCGAGCCGCCGCCGCCGCTCTGACAACCGCCGCGTCATCCTGCGCCAACGATGGCTGTCTTCAACTTTAATCACACAGCGCCCCACAAAAGACCATCACTTATTCACTTTGTCATTACTTTATTGTTGTCGGAGCTAGCGCAAAACAAAGAAGTAACTATCTACAATTTAAACGAGCGTTAATAAAGTGATAGATAGCCTCATGCAAATATCCAACGGTTGCAATCGGAACCAAGTTCCGCCATAATGAGCCCCCACAGTAACTTGCATACATTATCGATCATCACGAAACAACTGGGTGGTTGTGTACCGCAGTTAAATAATTCGCATTCAAAAGGTATTTATTGCCCCAGTTCGCTGACTGGCCCGAGACGTCACGGCCTAATATCCATGCACCACGCTATTAACGAGCTATTTCCACCCCGCGCCGATGTCACCGGCGGTTCGGGCGCGCCATCCGTCTTATCCGCGATCTGCTGATTAATGTGTTGAACTTTGCAGATGCTGTCGCCGCGCGATGATGACGACGATGACAGCCACCTCTGCATCAAGTGCAACGCCACCGTCGTCGGGCTCGACAACTACATCAAGCACCGTAAGCAAAGATGCGGCAAGATCGCCAAGCCCGACACTTCTAAGGCGGACATCTCGAGCATTGACACCTTAGACCCGACCTACAGCCTTGGCGCTGATGTCTTCTTCCAGTCTCTGGAACTGCAGAGCAGCGTGAAAAAAACTTCTTTGTCGAGACTGACACCACCCATACCGATATCGAAAGCAGTTTTAGATACAAAAAACACATTGGTTGAAGCTTCCACGTCTAGAGATCTGCCACGAATGAGCCCTTTAGAAACTAATTTAAGAGAAGAAGACTGGATCGGGGGCCACTCGCTAAGAATCGGAGGAAATGAAGACAATCAGACAAAACTCATTAATGCGGTCGCTAGCATCAGTGGAACCGTAAAAAAAGAAATTCCCTCTTCATCTTACAGCATAGCTGCATTTAACGATTACAAAGGTGATGAGGATTTTGACGAATCTGAAGAGTCTGACGAAGATGAAGAAGAGGAAGCTCATTCAGGAAAATGGAAACCTCCTCCAAACTACACTGGGGGAAAATGGCGTCCAGCTTCGCCCGATCACGAGGACTGGGATGAGCAAGAGCATACAGGAGGAAAATGGAAACCGATCATAACTGATTCAACCGAAAGAGATGACAACTACGACGCACCACCGCCTGGACACACAAAAGGAAAATGGGTTCCTGGCCATGATAAAACACAAATTATGCAAACAACCATTCAGAGGAAGGGGTCCGTACAGTATTGGTGCGGTCCTTGCAATCGCCGTTTAGGGTCACGAGCTATTTACGAAAAACATTTGATGTCTAGTTTACACATGAGAAAAGTCCTACCGGAACATGAATTGGAATTCTCCGGACATTTAGAACCAATGCGTTCAGAAAAAAGGCCGTCTCGCCCCTCGAGGTTCACCGACGACAGCATCTATGCTAAATCTCAGAAGAAAGTGGAAAAGCCCAAAGCCAAAATTGCAATTAAAATAGAGAAAAAAAAAAGAAAGAGAAAACCTACGTTTGTTCACTGCTCTGGCTGTAAGTCGAGGGTGAGATTGCATTTAATGGGGAAGCATTTAATATCCCATTATCACTTTCGGAAAGCTACTGATATCAAAAGTGAGGCTTACCAGCAGTTGATTCTGGACAATATAGACGCGATCGTACACCAATCTCCTTTTCAATGCAGCCCATGCAAGTTTTACACGAATTGGTTGTCCACCTTCATGCAGCATTGGTTTTCTGAAGAGCACCAAAACAAAATGGCTCTATTAGAAGGCCGGTATTGGTGTTCTTTTTGTAAATTCGAATGTGAATCATCGCAAGAAATGTTACAGCATATGTCGGGGTCTGACCATAGCGAAGTAGTCGCAGTTATTAATAGATCCATGCCTATAATAATAAGAAAAAAGACAATATTTACATGTGCCACTTGTGGAGAAGAATTCAAATACAATATGGAGATTAAACGGCATTGTAATAGAACTGGACACAAGTTGGCGTCCACAGCCACAGATGACTATCAAGAGCTGCACAAGTGCCAAAACTGCAAAGCCAAATTCAAATCATCGCTTACCCTGGCAGCTCATTTGAAATCTAAGCACAAGCAGAAGCTATTCTTTTGCTTGGTATGCTCATTATCATTCAACACCTCGAAAGAGGCGAAGCACCACCGCTACACCTCTGAACATCGAATAAGAAAGAAAGAAATCTTACAAGACAAAGGAATGCCTGTTAAAAATTTGAGCAAGAAATGTTCATATTGCACTGGGGAAGTGATCTTAAAGAGCATTATAGAGTTAAAAGAACATATGCGAACAGTGCATCCTGAAATTAAAAAAAGGTAATTTGATCCGTTGTAATTAGGAGCTCGTGAACGAGATGATGCCTCTAGCTTGTTCATAATCAGATCAGTAAATTAGATAGCTCTTTGAATTCCGAGCGATGTCGAACATTTATGCGCGCGCGACCAACTCTTAACGACTCTGCTGAAAGCTGTTTGGCCGTGAGTTCGTGACTCTCTCGCGTTTTACTCATTCGTCAAAGATAGAAAGCTATCGGTCGCCCAAATCACAGATTTAATGATATAGTACTTTAAAAATCTACTTAAATCTCTAAGTTTCCTTTAAACATTATAGTAGATTAAAATGTAATGCACGCAATATTACAAAATACTTATGATTGAGGGAAGATATTTGTGACTTCTGCATATTAACTAGGTACATAGTTTACTTTAGATTCTTATGTTGCGTCACTCGGATGACAAAAATAGTCAATTTTTAGGTTAACTTAACGTTTGTTTTGGTGCTTTGATAATTATAATTATTTATGTTTTCTTCGTCCAGATGTCCCAAATGCGGAATGTCATTCACTCTGTTCCAAGAAGTTAGCTATCACGTGAAAAGCAACGCTTGTCAATTCAGAAGCACGCATCCAGGGGACTCCGCTATTGTCTGGAACTGCAGCAAATGTCTCTTCAACACAGATTCACAGGCCGAATGCTACTTCCACGAAGTCTTGCACACCAACGCCTCGAAAGAATATAGGAAATTTGGTGACAAAGACACCTTAATAGAGAAGTATCGATGCCCTCTTTGCCCCAAGAGTTTCATAAAGAGATCTCTTCGTCAGCATTTGAGGCTGCATACCTTCGAAAGGCCGTTTGTGTGCTCTACATGCGGCGCTAATTTCACAACGCAATCCAGCCTTGCAAATCACTTCAAAAACTGCCACAGCCCACGTATATTGAATGCGAGTCCACCGAAAAAGATGGTAGTTCCTGTCCAGCATACATTCAACGAAGCTTGGAAATGCACTAAGTGCTCGAAGTCCTTCTCCAACCGGTACGTAAATCTGTTTACTGCATGCTTGTAGGGATCACACGCAGCTATTAAAAGTAACGGCCGCGTCGTCGGTGCGGCGCGTCGCGTCGCGCGGCGGATGCGGCCGTGTCACCCGTCGCACAACTCCTTCACAAATATCGGGAAACATTCATAATTTGACACGAGCTCTTTGATAGCGCGCCGCGACGTATCCCAAGCGGCGTCGACGATGACGTTTTTATACACGCTGCAATAAATTCTTCCCCGGATGCTCGGTATTTCGAGAGTGGTCGGATCAACATATTAGTACCGCAGTCCACAGCACCTCAATTTTATTGTAGGCACGTGTTTGCGCGCAATGCATCGGGGATTTGCGTCGCAGGTCAGTTGACGCGTTTGATTTGATGTTGCTAAATCGTTGCCGCTTTATTTTGTCGCATAATTTATTTGTCGATGTCGGTTCATAAATACGCATCGGGATTAGCCGAGCCGCGAGACAGTCTTGAAGGGGAAAGATTACGCCGACGAATTTATGTGCGAAGGGATCTTAGATACAATGCACGTTGAAATATTTTGTTTTCGGCTCTGCATTTAGAATTTTTAGTGTTAGTGAGCGTTACGGTGACCTAGTCACTGTGTGAAGGTGGTTTCTGAATCCTAATAGCTTATTAAAGTTCTACTTTTGGGTATTGAATTTTTCTCATTCGATGTTTATCTTATCTTATACCTTTAATTAAACGAGCAATTCTTATATATATGTATATACAGGATGTTTGGTAATATGTGTATATATTTCCGAAACGTACCCATGTTAACATGCATGTCTATATAAATACTATGCCAAGGTCAGAAAATGGAAATTGTAAAAAATAATTTTCAACTCTCCACACAAAATGACCCATCAGCTGATCGAGTTAGTATGCTGTCGTTTTTTTTAAATTTCTATTTTCTGACGTTGGCATAGTATTTAAATAGACATGTTAACATGGGTATGTTTCGGGAATATACACATATTACCAAACATCCTGTATATAATCTGATTCTCGGAAACGGCTGCGGCTCCAACGATTTTCATGAATTTTAGTTTTAGTTTAGAAAATTACCAAAAAAAAACCGAACAAAGCACGGTCATCCAGGCACTGTACTTAAATCGTTCAAAATCATAGCTCACCTCATTACGCTCTGTTAGTTTTAATTTCAATAATAAATTAAAAACGACTTCAGTTAGGGTGAGCAACTTAACGTATCTTCGGAAGCACGGAAGAGTTCCATTTATTTGACGTTAAAATCCAGGGCCAAGGCACCATGATGTTCTTTCCTATAATAGATTTTAGGTAGGTGACACTATTTTGATTTCATCTCAATCAAAGCGTCTAAATGAACTAAAAAGTAGATATACAGACAGAATAGTAATGAGTTTAAAGAGAGGCTTTATAGAGCCGAGACTTGCGCGTAGGCAGGATATGTAGATGGTTCAAGATTCAGTTCCCACCGCATGCATCAAGCAGGCACTTACACCGCGAACTTACCGCATATGCGCGCGGGTGGTGGCAGCGATCGGGGTTGGGGGCGCTGATGATCCAACTTGCGCGGTATCTTACGTTTATTGCGCTGCATTAATGCAGTCGCGGGATGATAGTTAGGAAGTCGTCTTCGGATTCCGTGGTGTACTAATGTGTTTTATTCGCAGTTTCAATGGGCTTTTGAGCTGGCTGTTCTAACTCTGCCGCTACTGTTATGGTGATGGAAACGGAGCTGCGAATGACTTTGTCCCTTAAAAAATACATTACCTATATCAATTATTTTTTATTTAAACATTTAGCTCTTTATACTAACACAAACTGCCAACTTTCCTCAATAGACTTTGAGCTTTGTGTCTATATTGCATACTAGCTGTTGCCCGCGACTTCGTCCGCGTGAGCTAAAGGCTGTAGTCTGTACAGTTTAATTTTTAAGTAGGTATCTATTTAAGCTTATTAGGGTATAATAAAATTATATGCATCGGAAATTTAGAAAATTGACATTGTATTTACCGACATACGTACATCTACTCACTCTTAATATCCTTTCAGCTGGGAATGCTGAGATAGACAAAGACAATCGATCTCCATTTAGTTTGGTTCTGGCATACTTCCTGTGTCTCCTTTACGTCCATCATTATTTTTCATACATTATCTCTTATTCTTTCGACTATCATCTCTGCCATGTACATACATATATTCAGTTTGAAGCACAGAATCGTCCTGTTCATACAGATTCTCACTCAGTTTCCCGTTTCAATTATCCCTCCACATACATTCAGTATACAACACCGTTTCTCGGTGGGTTGCGCGTATTTGCTACGTCATACAAACCTGAAATGGGTTTACTGACGCTCAATTATATGTAATAAAATTGGTATTTTACAGCTCAGGTACTCGTCCGGAGTCGTCCTAGGCACTGGTGTATCTTAGCTAAGATGTGTCTACTGTTATACTGTCCAACCACGGACTTCAAATTTTTTTTTGCCTTGTCCACCGAAGCTGCATATCGAGTACCTAGCAGGTAGCGGTCCAGGATTATTGGTTGTCGGCCATAAGGCACAAAAAACTATTTACCAACTATGTTCTTATTCGTAGATACAAAATATCAATAAATTGAGAACTGTAATGAATTATATTATTGTCTAATAAGTAATACAGTATAGTATTTTATGTTACAAACTTGCGATAAATTTGAACTTCTTCGTGGCATCTTGTTAGGTAGGTAGCTTTTTAGAGGTAGATCACAGGACACAGAAAATTCAAAATTCAAAATTCAAAATTCAAAATCATTTATTCAGTTTAGGCTACAAATAGCTCTTATGAACGTCATTTTAAGCCATCGGTTCGTAAGTCTATCTAATCTGGGCGGGAGATCTTGTACTGAGAAGAACCGGCAAGAAACTCAGCAAGTGTCCAGCTCTTTTCTCCCTTACAGCGTCATAAATATTGGAAAAAGCCCTATCATAAAGGACACTTTCCATCACAAATAAAAACACAAAATGTAAAGGACAATCACAACATGTAAAATAACACAAAAAATAAAAAATAACTAAATAAAATATTTAAGTCAGCAAAAACATAATTTACCAGTTTAATTTTTTACAATATCATACAGTACTAGTAAAAGTCAAAAAAAAACTATAGTTAATAATAATAAAAATAAAACTAATTGTAATGTTCAATGCAACGCTATTTTGTTATCTGCAGGACACTATTTATAAGTAGTATTATGTATATGTTTTTTATTATAGCCAGGCTGTTTTATCTTCTAAATATTCTTTGACTGTATAATAACCTTTTTTTAATAAAGAAGACTTTACATGTTTTTTAAACTTATCTAAAGGTAAATCTAGTACAGTATTTGGTATTTTATTGTAATAGTGTATACCTTGCCCCAAGAAAGAACCAAGCACCTTCTGTAACCTGAACAGTGGCATTGCAAGTTTTGACTTATTTCTAGTATTAAAATTGTGTACATCACTGTGTTTAGCAAATGAATTGATATTACAACGTGTACGTTGTTGTTTATTATGTAAAAGGTTGTTTATGTTAAAATACGACATCAACTGTTCCAAAATAACTTTTTCATAAATTTTGCTTAGAGTTGGTAGTATTGAAATGGGTAGAAAGAAGTTACCTCTAATAAAAAAAAAATCTGAAGTCCGTGCCTCTAATACAGTTGTACCCTGCAAACTTAAACATTTTTGCAACTCTGATAACAGAGGTAGCCATCGTCTTATGCGATAGAAGAATGGAAAAACCATTTTTCTGTAATCTACAAGTATGTACAAAATTCATTCTTTATAGGTTTTATGATATTAAAATTGTTATGATACTTACTTACTTATATTGTATCATTGAACACAGATTTATCCTATAAACATGTTAAGAAACCAAAGTAAGAAACCGCTTACATGTAAAATAAGTACTGAAATATGTGTTTAACTTACCTGCATCAAATGTTTCATAAAACTTTTACACATTGAATAAATCATATTTGAAAATTAATAAGAACTGAATAAGTACTGAAATATTTAACGTACCTGCATAAAATGTTTTAAAAAACTTTTACACAATGAATAATTAATATAATTTGAAAATTATTAACAAAATAAAAATAGGTAGGAAGGAAATTTTGATATTTTGCAATGCATTAAGCATTGCAAAATATCAAAATTTCCTTCTGTTCGTTTCAAAATTTGAGCGCCAATTTTTTTTTAAATTTTCCTGTTCTCGCGTTTTTTCACCAAATAGATTTAAAAAAATAATATTAAGTATTTTGGGCAACGACCCCAAGGTTTATACAGCCAAGCTATGTAATTCAAGATATCTTCTATGTGCAATATTTAAAAAAATAGAGACATGATTTTGGGCAATGATACAAAGTTTTATACAGCCAAATTTAATGAGTACCTAGGTAACATTTCTATGCTTAACTAAAAAAGAGACATTATTTTGGGCAACGACACAGAGGTTTATACCGCCAAATATAGGTAATGTTTTAACTTTTAACATTTCTGTGTATTAGAAAACTGCAATAAGCGCCGCGCGCAGGCGCGACTAAATAGCCATATTATTATTGGTTATTTCGGAAAATGAAACAAAAGGTGTACCTATGTACAGCCAAGTTTAATGATGTGCGTGATTTCGAGCTTGTTTTTATTTTCCGTCGCTTTACTATTGCGGTGCTAATGTTCGCTTAGGTGCCTCACAGATTTATAAAGGGTAGGTAACCTTAGAGAGTAACAAAACTTTTCTGAAATAATAACTCAACGAACGTATCTAACAGTTAGTCGCGTAAATAGGTATATCAAAATTTGTTTAACATTTTTCGATTTGTATGTTATTCTCCGAAATTTTCTAAGCATTTTGGTGATAACCGCATCAAAATCGGTATTCTCATGGCAACAACTATCAATGACAGGCTAAAAAGGGCAAAGAACCCAGAGCCGTAAAACACGATAGCAATAGAGAGCCAGAGCCTCAAATGCCAGAGCCGTAAAACTCATTAAAAAAAAATCCCCTATGTTACATAATAAACAGTGTGGACTAATATAGGCTGATGATGATGATGATGATGATGATGACATAATAAACAACAGTTGCCAAGCAACCAAGGATTAAATCCCGGTTTAGACCAAATCAAAATTTAACAATTTTCGAGTATTTATGTAGCCTATGTTATTCTCCGGAATTTTCTTAGCATTTCGGTAAAACCGGATCAAAATCCGTTCAGTAGTTCTCGAGTTTATCGTGTTCAAACAAACAAATAAATAAACAAACAAACAAACAATTTCTTTTTAAACTATTCTATCGTGTTCCGTAAGTGATTTTAAAGTATTTTTTTTTATATCTTGCAATTACAGATTTTTTTATTCCTACGTTCTTATTATACAGGGTGTCTCATTTAAATCGGTCAGTATGGAAAAGTCTGAAACTATAAGACATACGAAGATCTGTTCTTAGGAACCATGTCATCGATTTTAATAATAAGAAAAACTGCATTCATACATTTAAAAAAAACCTGTACTCAGCTCGGGAATCGAACCCGGTTGTTTTGAAAAAAATAAACTTACACTATTTCTATTTAGATATCGATTGTGTAGGTCTTAAGCAGTAAATTGCTATTTGAAACATAATGTCTAAAATGAATTAAATGCACTGTTTTCACATACTTTTATTTATTTTAGAAGGTGTTTGAAGTGACCACCGTTTTTTTCAATACAATATTCAACACGTTTAGGTAACGATTTTACAATTACAAAACCAGCAAAGAGGTACAAACAACCATAGAGACAATTTTACATGCCTGAACTTGTTGAATGTAACGGTGGTCAATTCGAACACCTACTAAAATAAACTAAAGTACGTGAAAACAATGCATTTTATTCATTTTAGACATCATGTTTCAAAGAGCTATTTACTGCTTAAGACCTACACAATCGATATCTAAATAGAAATAGTATAATTTTATTTTTTTCAAAACAACCGGGTTCGATTCCCGAGCTGAGTACAGGTTTTCTTTAAATGTATGAATGCAGTTTTTCTTCTTATTAAAATCGATGACATGGTTTCTAAGGACAGATCTTCGTATGTCTTATAGTTTCAGACTTTCCCATACTGACCGATTTAAATGAGACAACCTGTATTTTCGAGTATTTATGTAGCCTATATGTTTCTCCGGATTTTTCTTAGCATTTTGGTGAAAACCGGATCAAAATCCGTTCAGTAGTTCTCGAGTTTATCGACTTCAAACAAACAAACAAACAAACAAACAATTTTTTTTAAACTATTCTATCATGTTCCGTAAGTGATTTTAAGGCAACCTGTGTAATTTTTTTTTTATATATTGCATTTACAGATTTTTTTATCCCTACGTTCTTATTATATGTATAGATATAGATGGTGGAAGATTTATTGAAGTTTGACATTTTTTTTTAAATATTTTACGGGTAAGCACAGTGCCTTGATCTTACCTGATGTAAAGTGTTGATAATGCCAATGATGGAAGCGCACTTCACCTAGGAACCTCACTAGTGAGGCACTGGCTATCTTATTAGCTGCCGGAACACAACAATGCTACAAACATTGATGTTATGGCGATATATTATGATAAGATGGTGGTAGCTAGCCAGGCGGACTAACAAGCCCTACCCACCAACCAAACCGAGTACACAAACATGTACCCCCCGCTGGGAAACGAACCCGGGACCTTTGGGTCTAAACCGGTAGTCTTGGCCAGACCACAGAGGCGGTTAAAATACAGTTTGGATAGATAGATGTGCAGG
Source organism: Eudonia lacustrata (assembly GCA_947562085.1). Taxonomy (NCBI): domain Eukaryota; kingdom Metazoa; phylum Arthropoda; class Insecta; order Lepidoptera; family Crambidae; genus Eudonia; species Eudonia lacustrata. Next base: position 25,193,869 of record OX387314.1, read on the forward strand.
CGTCTGTACCCATCAGCAGCCCATTTGATGTCCCCACTGCTGGGGCACGAGCCTTCCCTATGGATGAATAGGGAGTACGGGCCGTAATCCCCCACGCGGGCCCAGTGCGGTGCGGTGGTTGTTAACGACTGCTAATGCAGCCGGAACCAACACTTTACGTGCCTGCCGTAAGCAAGGAGGAGCTTGAGATGATAACTTTTTGGTCACCCATCCGATGACCGGCCTTTGAAAAAATTGCTTAACCTCAGCACTCGCAGACCGGGCGCGTTAACCACTGCGCCATCGAGCTCCTCAGTATGTACCCAAACTAGGTCTAATCTGATATTTTAGACGAAATGCTCTTCTCTGCGATAAACTGTTTTGCACGTATAAAGTTTTTATACTATAGGTATCTATCTGACCCGGCGGACTTCGTATCGCTTTGACATTTTCTATGTCAACAATACAAACAAATCGTTTCTATAACAACAAAACAAGCAAATCGTATGTTTCACGGCTAGGAACATTTTGTATTGGAAAATTAAACAAAAGATTGGGGTGGACCACTCTTATCACTTTAGGGGTATGAAAAATAGATTACAACCGATTGTCAGACCTACCGAATATACATACAAAATTTCATAAAAATCGATCGATAGATAGATGTAGTATGTATCTAGGTTTTTAATTATTAAGTCCAATGTTCTATAGATGATATGAGAGTAGTATCCATCAAGACAAACGTTCTGTGCGGAAACCATCGCATTTTAAGTGTAGGGCAGATAAAATAGTTTTTAATTAGTTGGAGAACTGCGGAGCCGCCTAAAAGTTAGCAGCAGTGGATACGCGTCCGAGTGGACTGCAATCTGTCGTGGTGCCGTATATCGCGCGACAGAAAGAAGCAGGCGTCGCGTCGGTCGTGTGCGCCGACAGATGCACGCACACTGCGCTAGGGAGGCCGAGTGGCGCATTGCTCGACAACTAGCAAATAGCAATACATTCGAGTGATACCCTTAAGGGATAGTAAGGGTGCTGGGTAGTTTGAGTATTTTTTTTTTCAAAAGGAGGCAAACGAGCAGGCCGGTCACCTGATGGAAAGCAATCACCGCCGCCCATGGACACCCGCAAAACCAAAGTTATCGCAGATGCGTTGCCAACCCTGAGGAAGGAGTTGGATCTTGAGGAGGTAGTAGGAATTGGGAGGGGGGAGGGATGAGAGATGGGCCTCTGGTACTTTCACTCACCGGACGAAACACAACAGCAACGAGTGCCGTTGTTTCACGCCGATATTCTGTGAGAGGGTGGTGTTACGCCGGGCGAGCCGGCCCATTTCGTGCTGCAACGTAGCGTGGCTCTACCACTCAGACAGTGTTACTCATTTAGCACCACCCAGGGGTCACGTGTAGGGTCTCAAGGGTAAACCTACGGACGCGTGTAACTTTAACCCCCAAAAAATACAGAAAAAATACAGAATCCTTTCCGCTAATAATTAGATATCTAACCCGTAAGGGTGCTGAAGTCATTGAGGAACTTTACGTTGAGCATGCGTTTCACTTTTGAGCAAATATCCTCTGCTGTTTGGAATGCATTGAGGATATTTTCTTTCTGTTTTCTCTTTATTAGTTCATATTGATGATTTATTATAACCAGTGTGGTCCATTTTACACACGAATTCGAATTGTGTCATTCATGAATATAATAGTGTCATTAAAATATTAAATTCAAGTACCTATCATTATTTTATTTCACTGTTTTTTTCTGGTTTTAATGAAGAATATATATTTTATTTCTCTCTGTCTGTTGGTAAGTAAACTATCTGAATTCGTAGCTATAAATGTGTGGAAATATTTTGTTGTACCTTTGTATATCCGGAGCAGAGCTGCCGCTCTACCAAGTCCGGTGTAAGGCAGTCTGAACGACGCGCTAACGGCATGCGAGGGAATTTCTTGGGCGCAGTGTCCAGCCAACTTATGTAATTACTTGTTGGCCGCTGAAACGACTATTTATTGCGCTTAAATATTAGCCACTCCCGACCGTTTGCGCCTCGTACGGTGCACGGATGTATTGGAGTTGGTGCTCCATGGGCTTGACTACATTAAAGCTTTTTTTCGACTTCACTAGACACTTTTATACTATATATATATTTTAAATGTTCCTTTTTTGTTAGTTTTATATAACCGTCGCAGAGACCGAGTTTCTTTTTTTTTTGTTTTGTTAAAATGGTTTACGTTCTTTGAGCTAAATAAAAATGGCTATTTCCTAAATAGTGACCAAATATTTTTTTACCACTTGACTAAATACGAATCTCTAGGACCTCTACTCTTTTAATGGCTTAGTACCGTTAGCCTCAAAAATTGTATCCCATCAACTCCTAATTTATTTTGATCTAGTACTGTCAACTCCAAAAACGTACATACTTAGAGCTTAAAATCCATTATTTTCAATAATTTTGAATTTCATAAATTATGGCCCATCAGCTCCAAAAATATAATAAGGATAATAAAGATACAGTTTGCATAAAAATTGTGACCGTCGGCCTATACTCAAGCGACCGAGACATAATTTTGGTGTTTAGATTATAAATTAAACGTAATATTGAGAAATCGTATGTTTATTAAAATTAGTCTTTGTTTTAGTTAATTTCGAATCACAGTTGGGCTGGACCTGCCACACTTCTACCCCGCGTAATGTTGCTAGCACGAGAGCGGTTTCCCACTTCTAAGGGGTAACGTCGTAACACCAGAGACAAAATATTTATCGGAAAATATTTACAGATACAATATTTACAAAATACACTGAAAAAATTAAACGCTTACCCGACCCAGCCAGGAATCGAACCTGGGTCTTTCGCAATCCGCTGCGGTGGCTGCACTGACCGCTATGCTAATGCTAATTTAGATGCTTAAATCGGTCTGGTTTGCCTGTAAAATGCAAATCTATGTTTTAAAAGAGGTTACTTTGATATTTTTTTCTCTGTTATAAAAGTTGAAAAATCGTGTTTCTGCCAGTAGCAAAATGAAGTCAATTAAATGAAGGTGCTAAGCCTAAATGCGTAGGTAATAATAAATAAGTTAAGTTATAAAAAATAGTGACTACTTATTTTGAATACATATAATTAAAGAAAAAGTGGGTAAAATTTTTGATTATTCTTGCAACACATACAAAATGAATATAATTTTCTAAGTCAATTACAGTGTTATTAATATGAATAATAATAATAATAAAAGTTTACAAATTCAGAAACTAAGCAGATCCTTTTTTGAATCCGAAAATTACAGATGAAATGTGATCCCATCCTGTTTCTATATAAGCCCAGCAGCATTTTTGCATGTATTCCTACATGACGACACACGATGGCATTTTAAATTAAAGTTGACACTCGTACATGACGTATTGACGCGCTATATGCAAAGGAGTGACTGATCGCAACCACTCTAAAGGCCTGTTTTCACTTTGATTAGTGATTAGTGCAGGTGACTAGTGCAGGTGCTTAGTGATTAGGAGTAAACTCGTGTGGACAGCGATTGATTAGGGCGAGTGATTAGTAACCTGCGTAGTAAAGTGATTAGACGCGGGTTCTATTTTTTTGCGAGTGGACTGCGAGTAGCCACGTCCCGCGCGCCCTCCCTTTCCCCTCACTCGCAGCCTGCCTGCACTGTGCTGCACTACACACGTCTGGACAGCAGTGTTTAGTGTTTAGCGTTTGGCGTCGGACGCTAACAACTGAATTTACTAAACACAGCTACTTGACAAAATTGGACACTTCTTGCACTACACACCTGCACTAAACACTCGCAATTACTAATCACCTGCACTCGCACTAATCAAAGTGAAAACAGGCCTTATCTTAGAGTAGTTTTGGTTTCTTCAGTTTTAATTTAAGCACGCGGGCACGGTTTCTGGTTTGCTCTGTATTCTGAGACATATAAATATCATTTTATAACTATTTAAAAATTGCTCCGTAGAGTCCGTCAAGTAATTTATTAATTACGTTTTCATTGGTTTTGTTGCTAGCTGTACTGTACGTTGTCCGTAGTTACTGACACAACGTCGGTCGTGTTTATTACACAATGTAAAATCTGTTGGAGTTGGTAGGACAAGAAAAAACAGATTTTGGAGTTGGTGGGACATATTGTATGGAGTTTTAAAATTACGAGAACAATGCCACAGTATTCGACAATACATTTGGAGCTAGCGGTACTAAGCCCTTTTAATAAGGCTTACACTATGTGGCCTGTCGCTAGATAGTTAATTAATAATACTGACACCTACCTAAAAGTGCCGCAGTACCCATCCAGTACCCATGCTGGGACAGGGTCCTTGTTGGCCTCACACAACTTTTTTTATTTTGTTTGTGTTATTTTTCTTATGTTTTGTTTTTATTTTGTTTTGTTTTTACTTTGTTTCATGTAATGTCTATAACTGCACTGTACCTATATCGTGTGTGTGTGTATAATAAATGTTTTCCTTCTTTTTTTCTTTCATCAGCTTGCTTAACCAAAAGCAGTTGGTGTACACTCAATTCTGCTTTTTATTAAAAGTCAAACAATTTATTTACTACTCATCTACCTTTATAAATACACTTGGATAGAATTAGCGTAAATAGCTAAACCTTACAATGCGAATGTGTAGTAAGAGTAACTAATAAATGTCACACGTTAATTTAATCAAAAAAATGTTTTCTTTTGTTTATTTAATATTGGACGGTGATATGTTCTAGGAGCGCGCTGAGCCGGCACGGCTGCGAGGGGCGCAGCTGCCCGCACGCCGACTGCGCGTACGTCGGCGCCACTCCCGCGCACCTCGCCAGGTCAGCACATTACCTTCCACCTTTTAAGTGAATTAAAAAAAATATCTATGGGTAGTCTATATTACGGATACCCAGCAGGACTGGGGAGTCCCACTAGTTAAATAATAGCGACTCGAATCACAGCCCTCGCCTCTCTGACAAGTCCGAAGGCTTCTACAGGCATACGAGCAGAGGACATCATACACACTTAAACCACTTCAACTCTTATACCATCTTATCTAACACATGTCTTTTTGTTGTTGTTTGTATGACATGTGTTTTTTGACATGTATTATTTCGTTAAATTTGTATAACATGGTTTGATTTAGCTTGCTACATATTTAATCTGGTACAAAATAGTGTAGTTTTGACATTAAAATTTTTATATTTTATTATTTTTTCTGTAAGGATGATGATTTATCTTGCTGGTGTGTTGGACGTTTAAAACGCTGTAAACTTGCATGTTAGTAATTGAATAAATAAATGTCGCGAGGGTGGTTCGGGACCACGGGCAGCAGATTCCAAATTCCTCCCTGCGACGGCCCGCCAGAGGAGGACGCCCGGGATAGTTTAGGCGCCCTCTAGATATTGTGAAGTCGGAGTTTTATTTACGACTAGCGGCCCGCCCCGGCTTTGCACGGGTGTACTTTTCTTTTTTATTTTTATTTTAATATAGCCTATGTTACTCAGCGCTAATGTAGCATTCTAATGGTGAAAGAATTTTTTAAATCGGTCCAGTAGTTTTTGAGTTTATTCGTTGCAATGCAAACATACATACATAAATACATACTTACATACATACCTACATACAAAGCTTTCCTCTTTATAATATTAGTATAGATTCGAATGCATCACGTTATCTGAGAAGAAAATTTTTATGACATTAAGCAGCGCTCCTGGTGAAAAACGAAATGAGTTAAAATTTTGCCATACAAAATCTCGTTTTCGTTAACGTGATCGAATTGCAAATAAAACTCGCACTAGACCCCTGAATACATACATTTACTCCATAAGCCAATTAGTGTAGTAGAATTCAGGAGGTAGCTTTCAAAAATGGTCAATTTCAATTCGTATTGCTTCGTATAGTCGACCATGAAATTGCTTTATCACTTTTGACAAAAACTTCCATTATAATAAAATTTCGCTAAGGCTCATTGTCAATGATGACAACGTATCTGTCACTTGGTCTTTTAAACAAAAATAGAACTTGTCGTTTTATTATATGCAAACAAAATTCACTTCTAAGGTGGTAAAGCAATTTCATTGTCGACTATACAAATCCTACCAGATGTCTCTACTAAAAATCAAATCATTGTTTCTCGACTTGTAAAAAAGTGGACTTGGCTAGAATTAAGTACTTCCTGAATTGTGATTTTCTCTTTACTTTTTTACTATTACACGTAACTGTAAGCTAATTAAATGCAAGCTACTTGGGTTTTTTTAGTTTTGAAAGCTTCTGTAATTCTGAATTTCGGTTGTAAGTTATTATTTTTAAAACATTTAGATACTTTGCGTAAAGCGCCATCTACTTATCTTTTCGGTAATCTAAACACCACTACCACTTGTTGTCATGTGACTTGACTTTGTTAAAGCAGTAGCTGCTATATCTAGTATACTTTACCAATAGATGGCGCTGACTGCTACAAAATATTTTTCCTGTCGGTTTTCATAGGTGTCGCTAGCAGTATTAAAAATACGGTTTTATTTCTAATTTCAGACACAGGAATACTCACGGTGAAAAAATAAAGAACCACGAATGTACTTTGTGTTCGTTCAAGACAAACCAGGCGAGTCACATGAAGCGACACATGCGTTGTCACATTGGAGCGAAGCCCTATTGTTGTCCACATTGTGACTTTACTTGTAGTAGCCTGGTAAGTTTATCCCCTTAGTCAGTGGCTTTGTGCGGTTAGCTATCAATTGTCCAATATTTTCTCATTAAAGTCGATTGATAATGAGTGATTACTGATGACTGATTTTAGAAATAATATTTGACCAGTCTCAGATAGATAGTCAATCAATCTGATGAGTCTCAGTTACTTATCAGATGAGTCTTAAATAACGTAGCTAAAGTGTCTTAGATAACCTAGCTGATGAGGCACAGACAACTTATCTGAAGTCTCAGATACCGCATCTGTCCCAGAAAACCCATCTGATGAATCCTGAAAGAAAGCGTATCTGATGAGCTTCGGATAGCTTATCTGTTGAGTCTCATTATAGTCTATCGTTCTGATGAATCTCTAGTAGTATCATGATATAGATCTGATGAGATACGTTTATTTATTCATTATTATTATTTTTATTTTTTATTTTTTATATACATGTAGATAATACTCGGACAACTGACTTAATGTTTGTTTCGTGTCCAGGAGAACCTGCGTAAGCACGTGCTCAGAAGCGGCAGACACCCCGGCAGGCACCTGTACCACTGCAAGTTGTGTGCCTACCCCACCAACACGGCAACGGACTTACGAGCCCACCTCACCAGCGCACACGCCGACCAATACGACTCGAAGGCCGCTATACAAGCCGTCAAAGTTATTTTGATGAAAGATAATAAGTGAATAACGCACAACGCCAATTATTAAAGACTGAAAAAAAGACCTTAATAATAAAAAGTTTATATAGGTATTACTAGTTATACTTAAACCTTACTATCACACTAATATTATAATATTATTAGTCTATAGACTAGCGGCCGCTCGCGGTTTCACCCGGGTGGTTCCCGTTCCCGTGGGAATATCGGGATAAATAGTATCTTATGTTTTAATCCAGTTAAATCTGTATGTTGAATTTCATCAAAATCCAAACCCATTCATCCGTTGCAGCGTGAAGAAGCAACAAATATACTTTCGCATTTTTATTATTAGTGTGATGCGAAAGTTTGTGTGTATTCACAGTATTCACAGTTTCACGCTGCAACGGATCAATGGATTTGGATGAAATTCGGTATACAGATAGTCTATAATCTGGATTAAAACATAGGATACTTTTTATGCCGATATCCCACGGGAACGGGAACCACGAGTGAAACCACGAGCGTATTCCACGAGCTTGCAATAAACAAAATTGGTCAATAAAAAAAACAAAACACAGATGGTTATTTTAGTTTCATTTCTCAATAAGAGAAGTCTAGCCAAAACTAGTTTGATATTACTTCTACTCCCATGACTTCTGGAGAGTATTTATTTTGAGCCATTGAGCAGTTTAACGTGAGTTTAACTCATCATTTAAATTTCGCGCCATTAACTTTTTAATATATTTTGCTTTACCTTTTTAGAGAAGGCATAGAGGTTAATAGCTCATACAACCTTATTTAAACAATAACTATTGGTCTAGGTTTGCATTATTGTGTATACTCTATTAGATGACTTTATTAAGCTATCCCGCTAACATCTCCAATGTTGTAAATAACAAAAAGCTGAATAGTTAACTTCAAAAACTATGAGATATGTATGTGTGTTTAAGTAAACGCGCCTGCACATCATAACACCACAAACTGGCCTCCATAATAAACTTTGAACTTTGATTTGTTAGATGAATTTTGCGAACGCATTATTCAGTTGCAGCGAATTTTAGAATGGCATTTTTTAGCAAATAAATCATGTTAGATATATTTTGCGAACGCCTTATTTAGTTGCAGCGGATTTCAGTATCGCATTTTTTATCGAATCAATATTTCATGTTGGATATATTTTGCGAACGCCTTATTTAGTTGCAGTGCTCCCCCCTTTCGTGACTTCCGTGACTGGCCCTCGCTACGCTGCGCTTCGCTCGGGAAAAAAAAATTACTTACCGATTGAAGTGAAGTAAAATGGCGTTACTCTGAAATTTACTACAACTAAAAAATGAGATCACGAAATTCATCTAATAATAAATTATAGGAACATAAATAAAGCTTTCGCTAAAAATGCTACTCTGAAATTTACTGCAACTAAAAAAGGAGATCGCGAAATTCATCTAATAATAAATTATAGGAACATAAATAAAGCTTTCGCTAAAAAATGCGACCCTAAAATTCGCTGCTACTGAATAATGCGTTCGCGAAATTCATCTAACAAAACGTCTGTACCGTACTTCAGCAGAAAGTTGCACTGCACACCTTTAAGAAGTTGCTTTGATTAATGTATATAATCGAAGAATTTTGCATTATTGGTTGAGAACGTAGAAAGAGAGAATCTGTACCACCTATACGTTGTGAAACTACATTTTATAGTAAGAAGTTACTTTGTTGTACTAGCAACACCGAAGTCTGCCGGCTGTCACATTCACCCAATGCGAGCGAGCGAGGGAAAATTAATCGAGCCGTCGCGCTTGTATCGGAAATATGTGTTGTGCGTAATGATATTTGTCGGCGATAAAAATATTATTATGTTGACGTATGTATATTAAACATCTGTTAAATTTAACATAACAAAAACAAATACTTACCGGTTCAATATAATTACGTAATGACAGATTCAGTGTTCAATTATTTATGAAATAGTTTTTGATTCGGATCGAACAATATTTTGATGATTGTTGTGCAGTGCAATTTTTTTTTATTATTCTTCAAAGAATGACTATTTGTTGTTGCGTATTCTGGTGATCGATTATTAGTCAAAATGTCGCTGAAGGTGAGTTGGTTTGTTGCTTTACATTTTGTAGAACTATAATTATTAAGATTTTAAATAATTTAGCAGTAGGTAACTACAATAGAATTTATAAAACTTAATTTTATTACAAGTTTTGTGCCCATTTTCACCATTGACCCCTAAGTTTTAGTTTTAGGTGCCCCATAAGCTATTTTAGGTGACGGTTTTGCTCCAACAACTCACCTAACATGGCTTAGGGGTCACCTAAAAAGAGTCAATAGTGAAATCAGGCATTAGTGATTTATTTATCTTTTTTTGTTACCTACATAAGCGGTTAAAAAAACTATCTACTTAATTAAACATTTTCATTAATAATTTCAAACTTTTTTCAAAATGTTGTCTGCATAACTAGTTAAATATAAATTTTTGTGATTATTTACATACTTAAATTTTAGGCAAATATTGTTGTGAACAAATTACAAATTGAAAAAACCACAATGGCATAGTTGGTAGTTCACCTGACCTGGCATGTCATGGGGTGCAGGTTCGAATCCCGCTTGTGGAATTTTTTCAACGCTTTATCTTTTTTCAATATGTTATACATTTTTGTTATTTATAAACTACTAATAAATTATCTACTTACCTACTTATGTTACCTAAGAAATAAATTACAGATTATAATATTACCTATGTGTGGTGATTAGAAAAGGTATACTTTTTTCTTGCTTTGAACTTATTATCACAGTAGCTTAATAACATAAAAAGACACACCCCTCAAAATTTAATTTGTTAAATAAATTCTACTCTGTTAGACAAAGGTGTAAACTTTTTGGTTCATAATATTAGCTATAAGTATGTGCTGAAACTTAACTTTTTATTTAAATAAATTCCAATCTTTTAGAGTATGGTACACTCAAAAAACTAATTCAAAATTCAAAATCATTTATTCAGTTTAGGCTACAAGTAGCTCTTGTGAATGTCACTTTATACTAAAACTATTAGTTGTCTGTGCTGAAACTATTTTCTGAAATCTAATCTATTCTATTCTACCTATTTCTGTTCTTGAATTATGTTGAAATTACCTTTTCTTTTTTTTAGCCAAAACCTTATTACTTACTAATTTGAATAATTTACATTTTGTAATAGAATATTCAGTAATGCAAACTTTCTTAGCCACTTTTAAAGAAACCTTAGGTACCTACCTACTCAGTATTTTCTGTTTCTGGCCCTAGTTTGGGCTTTTGGACAGTGCATTGATTGATAAAAGATGCAGCATATCTAAGCAGCTGATCAATCAACATATAAAATCATCAAAATCAAATAATATCAAATAATCAAATTCAATAATACCTACATAAGATTAATAATTAATTTACTGTATTGGTGAACTATAATTTTTTTATAGCTAAACTTATAATATACCCAATATTAAAAGTTTTATCTAAATTTATTTTAATGGCTTAAGTAACAGATTAATATTATTGAGATTAATGGCAGTAAAACAGGTAATAATAGGTTAACTTATCATTTAGGTAGATATATCTAGATACCCAGTTAACAAGTGGTTTGAAATTTAACTAAAATGAGGTACTTTTACCTCAATCTTCTTCAATATCGCTCATTTGTTATACAAACAAGTAGGTAGATGACGTAGGAGATGACAACTAAACAAATGTTCCCTAGGTGCCATTGAATTTGATTGCCCCACTAAGTAGGTACATACCTACTAAACACAATACCTACCTAACTAACTATAGTAAATATAGATGTGAGGTACCTAGGATGTGCGTCTAGAGTCTAGACTAGTGCGGCGTTATTTATATTGAATGCAGGTATATTCCCAAGTAAGGTCGCCACTTTACGTTTGTAATATTAATTGTAGTCATCATCATCATCATCATCTCAGCCAAAAGACGTCCACTGGTGGACAAAGGCCTCCCCCAAGGATCTCCACAACGACCGGTTTTGTGCTGCTCGCATCCAGCGGCTTCCCGGGAAGGCGGGAAGCCGCTGGATTAATTGTAGGCTGTTTAATAATTATTCACTGTAAGATCGATCGGCCGGCGGCCCAAGCAGACTGAGAACATCCACTTCTCAAAATGTCTGGACACAAAAATAATTCTCGGAATGTCTATTTCGCAAAACGTTAATTTCGCATTACGACATTCATTAACACAATAAGTAGGATTAATGTTTTAAACATTTACATTTTATTTATGTTCTTATATGCTAATGAATCAATAGTTCAAATAAAATAAAAAGTCTATATAAATTACTTAAGTACCCTCATTGATTTTATTATTAGACGATATTTGTAAAAATATAAAAGTCATGCCTTTCGATTCATAAAAATAGGCAAGAGATTGTCTGCGATAAACCCGATGATGGAAGCGCACTTCACCCAGAATCCTCAGTAAATGAGGAACTGGATATTTTATCTCTATACTTAGAATAATAATCTAAGTCTCTATAACTGCCAGAACACAACAATGTTACAACAATTGATGTTATGGCGACATAAATCCCAATCCTGCTTACTTACTTAAAGATCAAAAAGAACTATCACGAAAAACTAGTGCACTAACTATGCCCAATTACTTAGGTACTTTAATCTCAAAGAAAATCTTCTGGTTTCTAAACCGTTTACTAATGATGCACTAATGATGCTAATTTTATGGCAGACTAACAAATTAAAGACGAAAATATATCTGTCAACCCTGTCTCCGAGCAGCGGGCCGGTTGCCGTGGGAGACGGGGGTGGCTTCCATATATAGCGCAGACCAGTCCGCAAACCCGTCCGTGAACCAGTTTGCAACCTTCCGAGTCGCTGAACTGCGAAAGCGTCTTGGCCACATTTAATACCGTGTGACATTTTCCTTAAACGGAAAAAAGCTGCTAAAACACTGTAAGAAGATAAATCTAGAAGAATGATGTGCGAATATACCGATGAAAGTCGGTAACGCTCTATTGGGAAAGTCTGAGAATGAATTTAAAAACTGCGTCGGCTGGTAGTTTGGAATTCAATCGATTTGATCGTTACTGAGGAATGAAACGCTTTAGGAATAGCTTGTTCGAAGGCTTCTCAAAGTGAAGAAGAAAGCAGCAACCTGGAGAAATTAACGTCTCGAGCGAGACATGTCTAATAATAAGACGACGATAAAGCGACAGTTTTTGATTAATTTAATACCCAGTCATGTTACATGCTTTTAACTACAGTTTGAATTACTTTTAACAAGCATTTGATTTATTTATTTGAAACAAAAGTACCTATAGGTATTTATTGAAAAATAATTTTGGTAGCCATTAAGTAACAGCATTAAAAGTATTTCTAAAAATATTTTCATTGACTGATGCCATAGATTGAATAGCCTCTACACAGTACCACATATGCCGAGAATAAGCTGGCTTTAGGTCGTCTATAAATACTGGTACCATTCTACCGTCCCACGCCGCCGGCCGTCTGTCTGGATTTAGGTCTAGACTTGGCCATTTTAGAGATTCATTTTAAACTTTGCAGACTTAGCCATCTGAGCGTAAACGATCAATCGAATTGTATGTTGCTTTCAATTCATTCATTCAGTTCATATTAATAAAACACTTTTCACACAGCATTTTATTTTAAATAAAATATTTAACGAGGATAGCGCCAACTTCTTAGTATAACGGGACAGTTCTAATGTTAAATTATTATGTTATACGAGTATATCTCAATATTTAAAATATGCTAGACCTTTATCACAGAATAAAGCACCTGTTAGACATTATCAATGATTTTCTAGGGCCTAATTGAATGAATAAGGGCTTGTAATGAATACTTTATTATGCCATTCACAAAGTCCATCACGCTATGCATGGAGTTGTAAGAGCGCCATTTAAGTTGTACGCTTGCGGAATTTGTAATTTGCTGGTCCTGCAGAAGAACACACACTCGCGTCCTGTCGGTCGTGTTGTTCCATTTACGAGCTTAACCTTTAGAAATATAGTTTTATTTGGTCTGATCGCCTACCTAGAAATGCTGTTATTCTAATCAGTCAAGAATATTTATTTAAGGAAGTGGATTGAACAAACCTAGTCTGTATATAATTGCTGTTTCATATCCGGCTCGAAGGACCATGAACAAACCCTTGTTCACTCGAGTAGGTTACAGTCGATAGTACCACAGTTTAGCAAGCATAACTGTGATAGTACTCTGTATTTCATGTTCTTCAAACATGAAGCAAAATAAAAGCCGTTCATTAGAAACTACATAAACTTTCTAATGTCTAAATAAACGCTAATGCAATCCGTTTATATTTGTTCCAATTAACCGTCAACATATGCGCCTAGCACAGGTTCGCCCCACATGTACAGCTAAGCACATGGATCGAGATTAGGTACCTACCGAATGATGATGAATGATGAAGCAATACATGTTCTGTGCCTTAAAGCACGAGATTAGTATTGAGATGATCGCTTATTTTGGTAACCGAGGTAGGTACCCAGGACATAATCATATTTATTTATAAATCAATCATCAATCAATCATTCATAATCGTTTATAAATTATTTTCGCAATTAAAGTAAAACCAAAACTTTACAAAAACTTAATTGCATTTTACCTATATTATTTTGATAAAATGAAAATACTTACCGATATGGTTGTTGGATAGATTTTTTATTTATTAACCATTCAGGGCGTATCATCTATGATTCATTATGATCAGGGTATACGTAGGTCTACTTGGGTTCGTCCACCAGGATCCCCTAGCCTGATCCCCCAGGGGACCTTCGTGAACTTATTAGTTCATCAGGATCCTTTACTTTTTTATTCAAGAGTCAAGACTTCAAAGATGGAATCAACTTCGCCGAAAATGAAACTATTGCAAAAAAGCCAATACATAACAATACATCTAACGTCATAAGTAAATACGTAACTATTCCAGTAATTCTCATTTCTTTTTCCAATTAATGAATAATTTTGCATAGGTATGTTGGGCATCAACTTCTTCTACATATATTTATGCAAGCATGTGTGTTTCATTGCAGTCACATCGGCCGTATAAAGAGAGAAATCAAATTCTAGACATTTTACCGCCTTCCCATTTCTAAGTACGGCGTGTTTTTTAGGTTCCTTTACAGAAACGCATCAAAGGCTTGAGCAGTATAAGGAATGACATGAGCATTTGCTGCCTAATTAAAAAGCCCAATCTAGGTTAATGGTTGTGAAATCTGTTATTAGCAATTTTCTTTTAAAGGAACTCTTGTTCAGTTAAAAAGTAATCTGATTATCTATCATCATCATCATCAGCTCTTTTTATGTCCCCACTGCTGGGGCATGAGTCTTCCCTATGGATGGATAGGGAGGACGGGCCATTAACCACCACGCGGGCCCAGTGCAAATTGGTAGTTGGTGGAACTGCTAATGCAGCCGGGACCAACGGCTTTACGTGCTTTCCGAAGCACGGAGGAGCTCGAGATGATACATTTTTGGTCACCCATCCGATGACCAGCTTTTGCGAAAGTTGCACTTGCAGACCGGGCGCATTAACCACTGCGCCATCGAGCTCCTCGATTATTTGTTACTATGATATTTAAACGTAATATTAGAAATGTATTTTGTTACCTAGCCTTTATGAAAAGTTAAATAACCATTGTTTGATACCTAATTTAATATCATTGGATTATGATTCCGTTGCAAACTTTAGTAGGTAATTGTGCAACAAAATCAATAGAGTATACCTTCTTAGTCAGTATTAGGTTTTAAACTTAAAACATTTTATTTATATTTGATAATTATACCTACTTATTTATTATGTAAACTCATAAATGTATGTACATATTATATTCTACTGGTACCTATAGTCTCTTAGCTTGAAGTACAGGTATCTATTCTGTCTGTGGCACACAGCAGCCTACCTACACATTCGTGCAGGCTTGAAGTATATTTTGTAATGTTTAGTTGACGATGTCTGTAGTGTCGTTTGAAAGCCTCTGCACGTTAACCAACGTTATTCTATTCAATTACGTTCGTCATTGTCGTTTATAATAAAGCGATAAAGTTCTAATGAATCCACAATACGGAACAATAACGCCGCTGGCCACTTTATGGGCTATAACTGAACCGCCTTCGGGAAATAATGAATACATTTCCTTTGTCTCAGGTTTATTATAGTCTTATAAATATACTCAACGCTAGTTACCGAAGGTAATCATTAACCAGAGACGTGGTAGGTATGTAGAGGATTACCAGACCAGTTCACGTGTCATGTTGCCCAGGATCCACCTCAACGTAAAGTGTTATTTTATATCTTGAATCTCAACTAAAGGTATCTTTTTATGTCAATTCTTTATCTTCTAAAATCGAGGAACTGTTTGGATTCGGAGAACTGTGCAGCTTATGTTTTGTGATGTCATCTTGTGGCTGTGATGTCATTCGAATCCGATATTAATCAGCTTTAAACGAAATGTGTATGTAATAAAAGTCTCGTTAGCATTATGTAGGTACTGAATTCTAATATCAGCAGATTTTGTTTGTAGAATTTTGCAATCTTTTTACCAAGATTTTGTGCTAAATCTACTGCTATCCTAAGGCAACAACTCAAAATCTTAGCCTGAAAACAAACTTATGGCAATAATACTTAGGATGCTATAAAGTTGACGGAAATCCGTGGCTGCGTTGCAACGTTGCAAGTCTATAATCAACGCATCAAATGAGTATTTGAAACTACTGGTTACAGTCACACAGGCCTACTGTAACAGCAGTATTCTAGGAAGTCAGCAAGCGCTGTCTAATTGTTTGAAGCAGTCCGACAATTAGTTCTAATTAAAACTGTCCTTAATTATACAGACTTAACGGCAGTGGGTAATACGGCATCGCTGTAACACATAGGAGCTGAAGAAAGGTTATGTTGTTTTAAAGAGGTCTAGTTGTCGTTATTTTCATCAGATTTATCTATAGACTGCGTATAAATATTACTTGATACTGTTTTTTAAAAATAAATTCCATGCTTATAGTGTCTCGGCCGGAGATCTCAAATGCCATAAACAAGCGGTCGTTTGCCATGAAGCAAGCGAGTTATCTTTAGATGTGACACTGCTGTGAAGTCATGCCCGTGATTGATGCAGCGCTCTGTCCCGTTGAGTTGATCGACGGCGGAGTCAAGCCGGCTGCAATCGCATTGAGGTCGCAACATGCCATTATGGTTAAACGTTTTCAATTATTCCCGATTGATTGCTAATACGACGTCGAGCTGTAATATAGGAACCACCAAGTTTTTAGACAGCAGAGCTAAAAGATTCTTAGCAGCACAATTGAGTGCTGGATATTAAAGTACCTATTCCTTATTTCGCAACTCTTCGTTTTACCTGTAGTTACCACATACTGTATCTCCAACTGGTCTTGCGGTGCACTTAACTTTTCATTCCGGTAAGGATAACTAGGTATGTTATCTCAGCACCACCCTATGGTTGACTGGTAGAGAATGCCTCAGGCATTAAGTCCGCCATGTAATATTTATGTTGCAAAAGTTTAAATAAATAAATAACTTGTTTTGAAAAAGTTTACAACAAAATTGCTCTATTCAACAATAAGAACATGCATATACAATAGCATATAGTAATATAATATCATGTTATAGCATAGCATATTCATTAAATAAACAATTAACATTACAGATAAGAGTTACCTATGTTAAATATAAAAATATGAAATATACCGCAATGGAGGCATTAACGTAGCAGATAACGTTTACTGGCGGTTGTGGTTGACCCCTGCAATGTCACGACACGTCACGACTTTTGTCCTGTCACATAATGTGATTGTGCTCAAAATGTTTTTTTACAAATAAACAAAAGACTACGATGCGATGCTGCTGTAAGTAAACGAATATTTATTTTTGTCAATTAGTACTTTTACTATAGCTGTGCTAAAGGCTTCGCCAAACAGAACGCGCTATAGCGTCGAATTGTAATGTACTATGACGGTAGATGCTGTCAAACAGAGCACCGGCGCTAGCAGTACGCAACGCTCTGACGCGGCGCTAGGACGCTCTGACGCCAGGCGTTGTATTTTTTTACAGAATTTATTTTAGCGTCCGACTGAAATAATGCTTTATGACTAAAAATATGTTTGAAAAACTGTTCGAAATGGTTCGAAAACACCCCTGCTTATTAATATAAATCATACTTTTTATAAAAACATAGTAATAAAGAAATCTTATAAAAACGATCTTCATGTGATGAAAGCTCGCGACACAAACGATGACATTCTCCTTATTCGTTTCTCTTTTTATTGATGTCGTGAACCCATACTCTTATTCTCTGTGATCGTGATAAAGCGTATAAAAGTAACAATTCTTCCACATCTGAATCACTCGACATCTCAATAGCGAATAAACTTTCCAAAGACAACGCGACGCTCTGACGCCGAGCTATAGCGCGTTCTGTTTGGCGTAGTGTGACTTCCAAGAACGCGACGTTAAAACGCGACACTCTGACGCCGCGCTATAGCGCGTTCTGTTTGGCGAAGCCTTAAATCTTTATGTGTCACAAAACTTACCCAGGCTATGTGCTTAGGTAGTTACACTGTTGACGATTTGTTATTTTCAAGTCTTGAATGAACACTTTAATAGAAGAGACTTAAAAGTTGTTTTTAAAATCATTTTGCTCTTTGTTATAATTGAACTCAAATTAGTGTTAAATCTCTTCTATTCGAAAATGTTAGGATTCTCCGACAAATCAACACAACATGTTCTAGCGATCAGTTAGCATGGCCCCTCGTTGTTTGCCCAGCATGACGTTACAAAGCGGTTATGTAACAGTAACAAAGTTGACCCCGTGCCATTTAATCATCGTGTTTATTTATGTCTTGATCTTTATATCTTGTTTGTAAAGAAAACTACGATTAAGGTGATGTGGCGTATTGAGCGGTATATAAATAAAACACTTTATATAAAGATCTCTAGCGGTCCATAAATTATTGATTGCTTGATTAGTTTCAGAGTTTCAGAGTTGTATCACATGTTTTACTTTACCCATAATATTATTATAACTGGGTTTACCCGCGATTACTTCATATTGACGATCCACTGTCTGTCGTATCTATCTCTATATTTTGCTTTTAGTTAAACTATTTGCTACTATTTGGCTGGCTCATTCGTCTGGTCAGATTACTTGTTATTATTTCGGTAATAGCTCGGTGTTTACTATGTTAATTTAAGAGGCTATTATGACAAGGCCTCAGTCAACACAGTATATGCAGCCTTGAGTAAAGCAATCCAACGTTAGCAGCAGTACGCATAATTTATTTTTATTTTTCCTGAAAATATGTACAAAGAACTGACCTTGCAAAAGAACTACTAAAACTCTTCATTTACAACATTATTGTCATTTTCATAAATTTTATTACTTTATAATACCGATACATGGTACAAAACACTTTAAAAACTGACTTCTCTGCCAAGTTACCAATAGAATCCAAAAAATACGGTCAAAGGTGCTTATTCCTCTGTCGCTTTCTAGCTCGAGTCCCCCATTTTCCCCTTCAAACTTAAGAGCCATTCAAGACTGCATCGCCTTGTGCAAACCGAACTGAAAAGCCGTCGTATCGACCGACGGATTACGGAAACCTTATCCGCGGTTTAAAATTCCACAGAGACCGTCCAGCGGTGATGCTTGGGGAATTACTTAAAAACTTAAAAACTTACTTTTTATTTAAAAGTACATATAAATATTTCTATTTGTCTACTCTATAAGTAAAAGTCTTTATTTATTTAATTGTGAATAATGCCTTAGCAAATTACTTGTGTGTGTGTTTGGTGTTTGGTTCTGTAGTTTGTTATGCTACACGTATTTAGTTAGTAGCTCTGTTTTTTTGTGGTAAGCTCGCTAATGGCGGACGTCTAATAACATGAATCAAGTGAAACGTTTTATGTTTGACGCAAGGAAGCGTTTGGGCAATTTCCTCATTAGCTTCTTGTACTATTTCTAAATATCCTGTTTGCTCTTGTTCTATTTTTTAATTTTCGGCATCCAACATAAGAGGGCCGCGGCTACACCTGATATAGTCCTATGGCCATCGATATATATGTTATGGCCTGTTCAAATACTTTCCTTTATCTTTTTAAAAGAAAACTAGCTGACCCGGCGGACTTCATACCGCGCTTTGACAGTTTCCATGACAACAATACAAACAAATTATTTTGTATTGGAAAAATTTCCAAATACTAAAAAATTTTTGGGGTGGACCACCCTTATCACTTAGGGGTATAAAAAATAGATTACGACTGATTGTCAGATCTACCGAATATACATATTTTCATAAAAATCGATCGAGCCGTTACGGAGGAATATGTCAACCCACATGTGACACGAGAATTTTATATACATATATAGATGTCTTGTCTACATTGGATTCCCAGGAAATAATATATAGGTTTATAGTCTTATTTTGTACGTTACTTGTCTTTAATTTGTAAGCATTTGGCAAACTGCCACTGTAATTTGCAAGTGATAAACAAGTTTTCGCCTTCAAATGTCACCTTGGATGAAATGTCCTTTAGAATAGGATTTACGAAGAGATTACATTTGTTTTCAAGGAGTTTGATTTATAAGTTTAAAGAAATGTTTTTAATAGCCTTTGAAATTGGAACATAATCATTACGTAAATCCAATTGTATGGCATATGAGTCATAGATTCAAAAAATTATGAAACACATAGTGCAGATAAAAAAAATATTACAAAACTGCTCAATAAATTATGTTTGGTATCGGTATGGACTATACTCGTATATTATTAGTCCATGGTATCAGTATCTGACTCTAACATCGTGTTGCTGACAGACCTATATGTTGCTAAATAGCTAAATGTTAGTAATATGACCTTGTTTTATGTTTTATTCTATTTCTGGCGGCAGTGCCAAGAACTAAACTATTTATTCGCTTCCGTCCATACGAATGTCAAGGTCTGCATCAACTAAAATTCTACTAAGTGTGACCGGTCCATTAATTTTACTGCACGGACTGAAGAACTGAGGTTGTTACTTAACTATCTTGCACTCTGTTTGATCATCACGCGACGTAATAGTTTAATGAAGCGCCAAAAGCAACTGACGAACTATGCAATAGTCTTAACAACTTCTGTTTGTATGAAACCATGACAGTAAACTACCATAAATCGCTGATGACTAACCAGAGACGACAACAAAAGTCTGTTGAAATATCCAGACACAAATGAGTTAATTTCTACGGTTCAATATTGTCTTTTAACTCGTTTCGACATAATCGTTTCACAAAAACAAAGAAGGAAGTGATTTGCTAACTTTTACTTGATTGTTTAATCTGTTGCTAGTTGTCTGTCAGGATATTTTAAATTTCTGTTGGCTTATTTGGTTACTTGGTGTGTTCAATGGACTCTCGAACAGGTCGTGCGTGAATATATTTCGACTTACCCGTATACCTTGCCTTGTTTAGACAAGAGTGGTTACCTGTAAATGCATTATGCATTTGGAAGTAACTCCAAGGCCGGTCCATTCGTTACGTTCAACGTCTATCGTTTTTAGTTCAAATCGCTTGAAGCAATGCGGTCCTGTTATCCTAAACTCATTTCAGCACAATTGAATACCTATTTGACAAGTATAATATTGCTTGTACCATGCGAAGCAGGTAAATATGGCTAACATATTTGTAATTAATATCTTCGCAGCTGGTGTTTGTCTTTTCCTTCGTTACTTTTGTTATCTGAACAATTATTTACAGTTTAGGTTTAAGCATTTGATGCGACAGAAGATAGTTGTTCTAAAATGGGAATGTCCTTTAAATTATTATGGGATAGTGTAATTGTATGAAGTTGAATTAAGAATTGGTTTCTTCTAAAGATTAGGTAAACTCTACGGGCCTAACAAATAAACAAAGAATAAGGTCCGAATAGTAATTCCGTGTTTTGTCTCTTTTACTCTAATTTGAAATGACGTTTACATGACAGGAACAAAACACGGAATAACTAACCCCGTATTAGTACACATCGAATGGAAATACTTTTTACTAATATCTTCACGTTCAATTTTATCACAGATAAAAATTAAATTATGTGTTTATTACGCGTATAACTTAGAGAGTAGATTTATAAAAAGTGTTTAATTTTAAAAAAAGTAGTAAAATCTCATATCAGTTGATCGGTGCCGTGCCATCATTGCGCCACACTGCCACGGCTCGCGATTCACATCCATTGTGCAATGCGGCGCGAGCACCGAGCAGCTGTCGGTGCATTGTCGAAGTCTGCTCCGGCGCAGGCGCAGCGCAAGGGCTGGGTTGGGCGCGTTGACCCTACTAGCCCTTTGTGATCCACGCTACACCGCAGCCGCTGCTGTTGTATGTTGCAATTTTTTAATGTTGAAATTAACGGGACCAGCAACAACTTTTCACAAATAAGAACTGCTGTCTAGAGATTATACTTGAAATTTTTGGACGGTTTTTGGTTTCGATAGAGTCAAAAAGCTACCATAGTCAGTCAGTCTGATGACAATCGGTGTTTAATTAAGTACAACATGCTTACAGCATTTTGAATTAACTCTTTTTTTTGAGAGAGAGATTGCTGATTGCCTCTAACGGCATTTCCAGCGTCACCGGGGTTTTGGGGGCGGCGAGGTACGTAAAGGGTACCTCAAACCGTGTTGAAACAAACCTTCGGAGGATTTCTAGAGGGAACGGCATCGCACACTTAAAAGTGCGCGTCCCCGTGCCCTACCAGAGTCTCCGAAGGGTTCGGATCGGATCGGGTTGAATTAACTCGTGCGTTGCCAACCCTTAAGCACTCCTAATGACTTATGTATGACTGATGAGAAAATTATTGCTTGAATAATAATAAATTCAAATTATTTTAGGTAGTACCTACTTACCAAGGTATATCAGTGTTGAATTTGAGAATCACTAAACTCAAAACTAACTTTTGTATAAGTTTCAGCAAGTCTCAATGAGACGGGACTTTCGCCGGTGAGTCCGATGAGTCATCCCGCGGGCGACCCCGACCTCAAACACGCTCCTCAATCTCATCCTCCGCCATTTGAATTTTAAACGATTACAAATATGTATACGCCTTCCTTTATCGATGTTGCTGATTTCACATGAAATTAATTATTTTAGTTTACTAGATTATTATTGCTTTGGTGTAAGTTAGTTAGTTTGATGAAAACATTTTTTGGTTTCGAAAACTGCATAAGTGTACCATCCTGAAAAATAAAAGTACCTACTTTTATATTAATGACAAACATATAGGACACATCTTAGTAATTTTATTTTTTTCCGACCACTCCGTCCGCTATAACATCCTAATAAAAATGTCCAAACTTTCTCCCAACATTAGTGGCAACAAGTTCCTGCGGTGGCTTCTTAAATTATCAGCCAAATGTCAGGATGTCGTTCGCTGCTGAATTTTAAAATAGAAAGTCTAAGTCGAGACCATAAACTTGTTACGCCAGATATTTTAGAAGCCGCCAGCTCCGAACATGCACTTGTCTTCACCGATGACAAGCAACTACCCATGATTGATGGTTGTGTCCAAACACTTTCTCGTGTGCGGTTTACAACTTAATTTTAGACGATGGTCTGTTGGAATTATTATCTTGATATAAAGAGTTAATTTGTCCAAACCAATCAAATCTGGTTCTTCCATGCATGCATAATGAGTGCGTGCTAGTTTATCGTTCGTAAGTGTGATTTGTATGTTATTGATTGTAATTATTTACTTGAGAATTGCATAGCCAATGTTTATTAATTATTGATTTTCTGGTATAACTTGCTTCTTTGTGATATGATTTCAAATAAACTTATTTTCTATTATAAAAATTGCATTTCTGTGTTCCAAAAGTTGCGTATCTACATGTCGCAAATAAATGTTTGTTGTGCCTTTGACTGCGCAAGCTCATATTCGCTTTCCACCGGCAGCGACACAATCATCAAGCGACACATCTGATGTCACCGTCTACGTGCAGCAGTGAAAGTCAGCCGATAAGGCTCCTTGTAGGTCGAGACGTGTTTGCACACTGACTAGATTAAACTAGTATAAGAGTCGACCACACATGTGCTGTGTTGTCTCTATCCACACTGTGTACCAAATTCCTGAGATTGCGTACATTTTTATATGCACTAAGTAGGTTGCTACTGAGATGCTTTGTTTCAAACGCAAATAAAAGTATTTAAATATAAAATCCGATCATTTATTAACATATGAAGTGATTTACTGTATTGTGCGGCCCATTAAACTATGTGCATAAAACACAGATTAGAATGTCATTAACGCTCGAAATAATTCGATGGCGTAGGAGAATTTGATTTTGAAATTGATTACAAAAGTTTTTAGAAGGCCATTATAAATAGATACTAAAGTTATAATTCTTAAACTCTTTTTAAATTCTTAAACTTAAAAATAACTGCGTTTACAAAGAGCTCATGCGCTTAAGTACAGTAAAGATTACCAGAGCAGATAGAACTTTTGCACCTAATCCCCGAGCACGTACATGAAATACGCATTATACTGAGTGCGAAGGAGGTTGTTAGAAAGCGTCATAAAAGTGCATTATTTTTGCGGTACTTGTAATTTGTGTACCTACTGAGGAGCTGCGAACGCGAATATTCAGTGTAACCGCGCCTAATCACCGCACCACGGCCAACTGCGTGTGAAATAGCAGTTATGCTTGTTATCTGGCTTATCTTGTCCATCTCGTTTGTGAGTTTTTCATTTGTTTACTTTTGTTTTAGAATGCATTGCGTCTTTATTATAATTCAAAACTCATTAACTTCAATTTTATCATGTAGAACTTCTACTATTTCTAAGGCGAATGTCAGCGTTTCATCGTTATTTATCTTATTCACATCTACGACCGTATAGAGCTCATACAGAATTGTTTGCCTCCTTTTTAAAATGGAGGAATAATGTTTCACCAGGTTAATTCTTAGTTTACAAGGGTGCCCATCTGTAATATCTGCCGCCCTACGCTGTTAACAGAGGTAATATTTGCCGCCCTTCATGATTTGCCGCCCTACGGCGCCGTCAGTCTGCCCTTTGCTTTAGGTATTCGCCCATTCTGTGCACATGGTAGAGAGAGATGACTTTCTGCTTACCCCCTTGTAATAAGATCGCAGTAATGATGTCGACGCGACGTTATTGATTTTGAAGTATGAGGAGCAATTGAAGAAATCGCAGTTGAGTTTTATACTGCACTGGCCTGCAAAAATAAGTACTACACTTTTAATATATTTTTTTTCTAAACTATAGAAGTTAGAGATTTAAAATAAAAAACGTTTTGCAGCAATTTTTATCAGCTTTCTTTGAAACTAAAGTAAATTATTCATTAGTAACATTTTTAAGTCTAAAAAAAGATAAAACAATAAAAATAGCCATTTTTAGCTTAGTGTCATAAAACTCAATTAACATTGACAAGTATGTTTTACATGTTATTAATTTTTTAATAAAAGGTATTGCCTCCTCGGGCTCTGATTACAGCTTCGAGTCGATTTGGCATACTGAACACGAGGTTTTGGAGCCGATGTTGGGGAATATTCTCCCATTCTTCTATCAGGGCCTGTTTTAGTGCCCTGAGGGTGGTAGGTTATGGTCTGCGGCTTCTGACTAGCCTCCCTAGCTCATCCCAGGCGTGCTCAATCGGGTTGAGATCAGGACTTCTTGATGGCCAAGCCATCACGCTGATACCAACCTCCTGAATATACTCTTGCACGACCCGAGCCGTGTGTGGCCGGGCATTATCATGCATCAGCATCGATCCATCACCCATATTTACTAAACACGGCCCTGCATACTCATTGAGAATCTCCTGGGCATATCTATCCCCAGTCAGAGTGCCATTTTCTATGGCCACTAACTCTGTGCGACCTTCCGAAGATATGCCAGCCCATACATGTACACTGCCTCCACCATACTGGACTCTTTCTGAGAAGCAGGCTTGAAGGTATCGCTCACCAGGTCGCCTGTAGACACTTCGCCTTCCATCAGAAGTGAGAATCGAGACTCATCTGTAAACAAAATTCTTGACCATTCTTCTTCATCCCACTGTATGTGTTCACGGGCGTATCGCAGTCTCGCTACTCGATGCTCTCTCTCGAGTTTGGGGCTACTCGCTGGTCTTCGGGGTTTCAGGTTTGCTTCAGCCAGTCTTCTTCTCACTGTACTGTCACTAATGTAGTCCCTTCGGGTCTGAAGAAGCTGTTGCTGGACTTCAACTGCATTTAGGTGGCGATTTCTCAACACAGTGGAAACAATATAACGGTCTTCTCGGGCACTAGTACACCTGGGTCTGCCATTACCAGGTCTCCTCAAATGGTTTCCAGTCTCTTCGTACCTTCGCTTCACCTTCTGGACCGTTCGTAACGTCACACCCGCCATTCTTGCAGTACGACGCATACTGATGCCTAGTTCCAGAAAAGTCATGATCCTAGCACATTCTTCAGGTGAAAGAGGCATGATAAATAAGTATATGTGCTGTTACCTAACTTAGCTTTTGTAACATAAGACTCATCGATCAAGAAAAAATTTGGCAACAAAAATAGAAACAAAAAATCAATGCCAAAATTGTAATTCGAAAAGGGTTATCTTTGATTTTAAAGTTTATCTCAGCCATTTCTTAAAATAATGTTACCGACTATGAAGTTTTTATGTATAAAATTAAACTCTTTTTCGATTCCTTTTGGTTTCGAAAGCATATCTTGTGTACTTAAAAAGTTATTGCAATTTTAAAAGTGTGATACTTAATTTTGCAGGCCAGTGTATATTGCACGGTGCACCTTGATGTATACCGGAACCTTACTATTTTTTTAAAGCCGGGTGGTAGTAATATGTGGAGCCCTACCGGCACAGCTTTTTAACAGTTAACAGTCTACCTGTACACAATATTGTTATAAATTTATTACTTTTAAAGATAAAATGCGCATTCCTTCACTTCTCTCGCTCTCGGATCTGGCAGCTGCGAATAACACGATTTCCATTCATACGCGATCCTCCTAGTAATTTATTATTTTACTATTAACGCACTCTGCTTAGTATGGTTTCAGATCTTGAATTACTTACCTAATCTTTAATTAACTTAACGACATTAAACAAATACTATCTTGTATTGCTCCACATAATACACCGTATTATTTTTCCTGAATGGTAAAAACAATAATGCTTACATCAAATTTTCGAAGAGATCCTGCTCGCGATCTTTATCTTAGTATAAAAGAAAGCGAAAATGTTAAAGGATCTTCAATCCCTAGTAGCCAAACAAACTCAAAGGCTTTCTAGGTCATGCATAAATAAAACAAATAATATAAAAAATCGGTACACAAACACCGTGTCCTATCCAAGCATGCAGGTAAACATTATCCGCCGAATCACGTTACGGAACTTTTTTTGCGAGGTCATCGATTTGATAGAAACATAACATCGAAATAGAGAGTTGTTTGCATCCGGGCTTGGCTTTTTGTGCACGCACCGCAAAAAATGTCTGTCGGTCAGTAACTCCGCCGCGTCATTGTGGATTGGCCCTGTTGCTCAACTGTAAGTGACGCAATGGTCGCGGGTAACGAGAGGTTCATGAACGGCCCTACGAGGTTGATTGTGCGGTGCGCTGGTGATGGGAAAGTTATGAGCGAACGCTGACCAGCTTTTATGGCGCCGAGGGCTTTGTAGCCCTCGTAAAATATGCAAGATGTGTGTGTGAGATTTAGTGTTTTCTGACGCCTGTAACAATATATCACTACAAAACAGTATTGAGGATGTAAGATGGTGTAAGTCTCATCTGTCGATCTTTTATCCTACTATAAGTATGTTATGTATATTTGACAGGAAATTTAACTCGGTTTTCTTTTAAAAATTCTTTTATATAATAAGTAACCCTCAATTGCGCAAAGACGATTCTTCTTCGGCGAAATTCTTTTCTGTAATAAGTAAATAAACTACACAATAATTAAAAATTTTGCTAACAATAGCCTGCAACTACCATAAATACCTAGATATAACTTTAATGAAATATATACTCGTATAACCACTTACTACATGTTGTTGCTATTGAAAACAAATATCTTATATTAAAATTATTGTTTATGTGAGTTCGCTTTAAACATTGAAATTGCTTATTTTAATTACACCTCTTGCATTCTTGGCAATTAAAACAATGGCGTGACCAGGCATACTCCTCGGCGAGCGTCACAGTCGCTGCACTCCACAATTTATAGCATTATCAAGGCATTTTAATTTACATCCCTATCCCACTTAATGAGATATTGCTTTATTCCACGAAGGCTGTTACTCATAATAAGATCTGCTCTGATAGTTTTATTTGCCAGTTTGGTTAACCTTTACATACAGGATGTTAGTCAAATACCAATACCAATACCATTGACCAAAACTTGAAACATTTTGTTAATGACCTGCCCAATCTCTGAAACTCGTCATTATATGTCCCCACTGCTGGGGCACGAGCCTTCCGGCCATAAACCACCACGCGGGCCCAGTGCGGATTGGTGGTTGTTCACGACTGCTAATGCAGCCGGGACCAACGGCTTTACGTGCCTTCCGAAGCACGGAAGAGCTCGAGATGATAAACTTTTGGTCACCCATCCGATGACCGGCTTTTGCGAAAGTTGCTTAACGTCAGCACTCGCAGACAGGGCGCGTTAACCACTGCGCCATCGAGCTCCTCAAACTCGTACCATACCTCAAAATATAAAAATAACTCTAAGCCTATTATTGTTTCACATCACCTATGTATGTGGTGGTAACATATGTATTGGTTGTATGGAACTACCTACGCACTACCTAATTTTGTAGACATGTGTATGCCTCGGCCTCGTAGATACAACGAAATATTCTGGTCATGACGAGAAAATTCTTCTATTCTGTCTAGTGCGTTATATCTTTTAACAGCACCAGAATCAGTTAAAAACTGATGCTTATAAAATGTAATTGGAACGAACGAACTCTATTTTAAGATTGGTACACTCGTCTCTGTTGACTAGCACAGCTAGCCTGCCGCTAGTTCTGAACATTTATTACAGTAGGATAACGATTTGTGGCTGGTGAGTGGTGATTGATGGTTTGTTGATGGCAGAAGTACTACTGTTACTTTCTACGGTGTTGATAGCGGGTAGTTGTAAGCTAATAGTCAGCCGGCAGCCGCTACTGCCGATGGCTGCGAATAGTGAGATGTGTATGTACCCGCAGTTTATCTTCGGACGATCTTAAGTGTGACGTGACTTCATGCGCATGCCGCAAAATCAATTTTGTACATACATTTCATAGTGTGTGAATGATATATATTATTCGAAAGGCTTTAATCAGTAATAATCAGGTAGGTATATGTATACCAAGCTTTTACTATCAGCAACTACATAAAAAATAAGGACATCGTACAAATATGTTAAATGTAGCACAAACAAGTAAAATGGTAAGGGCACAATTGAAACCAACACACTCAAATTAAAGTATTAACAAAAGTACTCGCCGCTCGCCGCCTACGGACTTCAATTCAAACACTCCTCAAGTCAATACACCCAGATTAAATCAATATCGTTCGAAGGAAATCGAACATGACGCGTCGGCTGCTGTAACTATTGCCACAACTCTAGCATATGTGATGTCGTGAATCTTAACGAGTAAACAGACACTAAACAGTTGACAGTAACGAGGTCGTCGGCGTTGAACTCTGCCCGGTGATGACAACATCTGATCCCTTCCGCGAGAAACCACAGTGAAAAATCAGCACGTGTCATTAAAATTAATCCAACTTCCAATCAACTTGAAAAATTTCTGTCAGCATCATTGACATACTGAGTTATTTTACGTGTTTTAGTAGAGTTTCACTTGTTGCTGCTTTTCCAGATAATTTTCTCATTTTAATAACTACATCTAAACTGAATTGTCGTTTTCTCAACTTTAATATGATAATGCAACTATACAACTACATAATATAATGGTTCCAATAAGAAAATGTACATTGCTATACTTATGCAAAAGTGAAAGTAACTATTCATCGTAAAAGTCTTCAGATTTGAAATAACTGACGAAATACTAATGCTCGTATATTTGCAGAACTTTTAAAGAACTTTTAAATAATTCTTTTACTTATTTGTATTTTGACAGATCGTTCTACGATCTCTCAAATATCATTCCACATCCACATATATTTAAAGGACCGGACGCTCTAATCCATAAGTAATCCCAGATAATGTTGAAAAAATTGCAACATCTTCTGATCATAAGAATTCTCTTTTCGTTCAGGCTTGAAAAATTCAAATTTCGCCAACCAATCTCCATGGTTTGCGTGGCATTGATGGCTGTAATGACGGGGTATTAGGCGCACGCGGCTCAGATTGATTGCTATAATAAGTAGATAGGTTTAATATACGTATGCAGGCCTTTGCATCTCATGGTAGATGAAAGCGATAGCTTGCAGAAATATATGATCATTATCACTTCAAGCGTTGCAATTCACGATGCGAACTGGGCACCTCTAAAATTACTTGGCGCCACGGCGTAAAGCTTAATTACGATGGTCGTGGCGGGCTGGGCACAAACCACTCGTGACTCTTCACTTAATTGAAGTGATCACATTCAGATTTCTTGTGATAAGTATGGGTATTACCAATATTTACCAACTTAAGAAATATTCTGCGGAGATAATTTAGTAAACTGAAAAATTCTGAACTCAAAGAGAAACATGATTCATTTGGCGTACCACTTTATCCGGGTTGTTTAATATTTATACAGCTGAAGCAAACCTTAAACAACAAATACTAAATTGTGTCAACCATTGTTGTAGAACTGCGCAGATTCCAAAAAAATATATATAAGTAGTTGTTTACATACAATGGACAATAGCGTAAAGACAATACTGAACTCCAACATTTTAAATTCAGATACTTACGTACTCGCATTTATTATCTTGTAAGCTATCTGACAATACACACGAACACGACATGACAAATTAATGTCTGGCACGATTTCAACGAATTTCCATAAAAGTAAGTATATCACCTGAATGGGTGCGAACAGGAAAGACCCAATGTGGCCATTTATCCATTCAATATCTGGTGAAGAATCGACTAATACGGTACCGTTTATGGCTTCCCTACACCGGATAACATTCTGCAAGAGGCTTTTGGAAAGTTGTTTATATTATATATATTAATAATAGTTTCATTGATATTGCAAACGTGTTTAGTTACATTACATAACCACTACATTTATAAAACCTTTATAGTCAAGTCGAGTCAGAATTAAGTTCAATTTTATTTATATTGTGGTTCACAACAGTTTCAGATTTAATAAAATAAAATGGTATGAGGATAAATCATCACGGTCAAACCCACCAGTTAGAAACTTGGAACAGAAATTCGATATTGGATTGTGATAATGATAGATAAGTAATGTAAAAGTATTATTTTTTCTAGAGTGAAGAAAATCGTTTTAATGACTTTTAACAAAAACAACTAGCGTTCTTCACCATTGGAGCAATAAATTTCAATATATCACGCGCAGTGGGCCGATGTGAGCGATACCGTAATCTCAGCCGCAGCCCGCAAGAAATCCAATATGCCAGAGAACTGTTACTATCGGCAATGGATCGCGTTCGTTCGATACATTCAGAGCGGGTTATGCACTAGCAAATGTGGGAAAATCTGCTTTCATAGAAAACAACAGGGTATCCCCGATTAATGTCAGTATCTCTTTACTGGGTCTCCTTGAAGATATCGAATGACATTGACAATATATAGAATAGAACGTCTATAGTCAATGGAAGGCTGCGCTTACAACATAATGGAGACTTCGAGACTGTCGTTCGGGTCCAGATGTTAGTTTAAAATAGAGTATGTAGGTATTACATTTAAAACACGATTGTCATTACTTCCTAGAATTGTATCATTAAATTCAACATTCAAAATCATATATTCAGTTTAGGCTACACAAGTAGCTCTTACAAGTGTCACTATGCCATCGCGATGGCATATGAACCGATGCATAGGTTCATATGTCTACACAGGGCAGGAGACCTTGAACTGAGAAGAACCGGTAAGAAACTCAGCAAGTGCGTTTTTTCTCCCTATCCAAATGCCCTATCATATTATCATTATTATTGGATGGTCGGTACTGCCTGGTATTTTTTTGGTTAAAGTAAATATTTTTTCAAATATTTTTCTGGGAACACGGCAGTGCCCCCGCCAAGTCGAGCAAAAAAGCGGCACGACCGTAGGTACCTACCATCCTTTTCTCGAAACAGTTCAGGGGCCCGACCGCCTAACTAACCGATCGCTTTGACTTCGTGTGTGGTTTATGACGTCATCTTGCCACCTCGCACCGCCTATGAAAGCAATATCGAAAGCTATAGCCTTTACTTTTAGCTTTTTCTGGATACCCCAACTGCATAAATAACTTTGTAATCCCATATAAATATATAGGATTACCAAGTTACATTTGCAGTTAAAATGGAATAATAATATAATGGAATAATAGGTGTAGTTAGGTACTTACCTAGATGGTACGGGAAAGGGAAAAAAAGTAGGACTGTCAACAAAAATGTTTTAAATAAATAGATTGACTTGCAATCGCACTAAACAATCTAATTTAATATAATATATGTACCTATTACTTGTGAGATACATTGTGTTTTCATGCTTGATGATGGTTAAGTCAAAGATGATAAAAGATTTTTAATATTGATATGATCACTATGTGATGTTGTTAGGTTAGCTCATTACGTGATAAATAACTTAAGACAGAAAGTCCCTTAAGTAGGGATTGAATAAATTAACCGACTTGGTCTCACAACTTTTTACGGTAGAAGACCTGAGTTGCGAGACTTGGTTTTTTTTACAAGTTTGTTTTTGATGGTTTTCTGTTTAGTTCTAATTTTCGACCAAAATTATCTCCAAGTCTTCTTCGGGCATTTCTAGCAACATGCAGAAGTTTTGGATTTGACTACCTATCTACCTACACCCATTTGACATATTCTAAAACTGTAGGTATATCTTAAAGTAGGTATTTATGAAAAAAGAAGATAAAATAGGTAGTTAATTTAAATTTTACACCTCTGTAAAACAGCCACAGTATGAATGGCGATGGCGTGACTGAAAGAACAACGCTCGTGTGGAAGTAGGCGAGGAATTCAATTAAAGGCTGAATTAACGGCGCGAGAGCAATAACATCATAACGACTCTTGTCAATGTCACTTTTTGTGGGCCGCTAAAGTGATAGGTAATTCAATTTGTTTTCAACTGTTTAGCTGGAAAACATAATGCTTAATGAGCTTCCTTAATTTTCATGCACGAATAAGTTTCTAGACAATTTAATTATTACGCAGTTTGCAAACACTTACTATGAGTACATAAGTACCTTCCGTTAGGAACTTGTGATGATGGAGTTGGATTTTTCAAATTACCATTCATAATACATTATTTTTCAATTACTACATATTTAAGATACGTCCTTATAATTTTAGTTTTGTCATGAGACTAAAATCAGTGCAATATCCATGATTTGAAAAACTCTGTAAAATTAAAAAAAAACTCAGAAAAGTCTACCTTTTAATAACGTCATTGTTTCCTTTACCTTCCAGAAAGAGTCTCGGACTGACGTGCAGTTCCACCTGGCGGCGCTGCGGGGCGACTGCGACCGGCTGCGGCAACTCCTGGACACCGGGAAGGTGCACATCGACTCCAGAGACCGGGTAAGGTGGACTTTCTATCATCCTGTCATCTGGGAGACCCGGAATATTTGACGTAAATAGCGTTATCAGGGTGTTTCTAGTAGGGACAATGATGGCTCCTCAAACTTAGATGGGAAACGACTCTGGGTCGATTTTAAGAAATACTTTCGCTTACTAAGGTGCGTGTCTAGTGCTCAATCAAAGCTAACTGGAGCACCGAGTCTTGGTTTAAGTTCGCTAGACATTACCCTCTTTGATAATGTAAATATAGTAAAATACAGGTATAATTTTTAAGGACAATTATTGTCCTAATACACACTAATTAGTAGTGCATGTCGAGAATGCCAAATTCTCTGCTTCAGTTTTTCAAGAATCCAATAGTCCTTTATATTCTGACAAAAACTTTGTTCGCAACCGACCCTCTCAATCTGGCTCAGCCTCCGAGACTCAATGCCGCTGGCCAGTCTGTTATCACGCTAAGTGGATTCTCTAGTAAACCTTTATTCATTGTTCTTAAGTAAAGTTGATTTTAAATGCGCATACGATCAGTAGAATGTTAACTATACTTTGTATAGTAAAATAGAAAATATAATAGAATTCAGAATCCAATATAGAAATTCACCATAATATTAACGCTGCATAAACTTCTTAATTCAATATTAAATGAACAACTAAGATGGAATAAATACTTTTCCACTAAAATCTTACTCTTGAGTCCGATGGTTCAACATGCGGTAATTTTATAAACACAGAATAGGAAAGGTACATATCAGTCGTATGCTCCAGAACTTCTTACTATGTTCCAAAGAAATTCTCACCGCGCACGCACTAGCATCTATTTTAACACATTTTTGTTTACCTTGACCTGCGCTTACTCGACCAACGAACGATCGAGCTTTCGTCGTACGAAACGCGCCGCCCGCCGCACATTTTGGAACCCGCATGCTATTATTTTCTATTGACTACCTCATATTGTATCGGCGTAAGGCACAAGGGGCAGCGGGCAGCGGATAATTAAAAAAAACACGAGCGAGGCTTACAGTACTCGCATATGATGTGTAACATTTGACATCTCACCTTAGTAATAAGCAATTTTAACATTATATTCTGAAAAAAATTTGTCAGGTATTACATAACTAATTTTATAACTATAAAATAAATAATGATAAAGTCTATTACACACGAAAGGGTTGAAATCAATATTACAATAAAAATTAGAATATAGAATTAACAATGACGTATATTTTTTTACAAATCATAAAGAGAATGCAGTAAATACTCATTAGAAGACATTGGACATATCAGAATGAACTTTGATAGTCAAATGACACAATGTCACATATAATAATAATATGTCATGTTCTTAATATCGATTACAGAATTTACAAAATGACTTTCTGTTACACTGTTTGACACTTCCGTCCCATTTCAAAATCACTCCCACAAATTGCTAGAAAGCGAGAGGAAAGATGTTACACATCAATAAAAGTAGAAATAGTAAAAGTAATGTTAGACTCTTGGTTGAGCGTCATACAAAAAAAATCACGTCAAAACGGCTAAACGGATTTATTTGCAATTTGGTATACAGGTTAGCATATCTTGAATCAACACTTTAGTAGACTTATTTAATTGGAAATAGAAGATGTAGGATCCTCAGTAGTTGGAGATTTCCGAATTTTGAATTTTAACATCAGAAGCTACAAGCAAAATCTAGTAGTTAAAAGTCATGCCTGATCAATTTCAAGCCATAAAGAATATTTCCCACTTCGAAGTTTTTCAATTAAAGCACAACTGCAAAATGAACTCGCTCGCTAGTAACTTGATCCAAGAAACACAAGTTACATTTCATACCGTAATGATTTATTGTTCGCGCTGATCCCGGCCACAATAATGACTGTTACATAACGCCACATAATGAGGTTAGCCAACAAAATATTTCGGCTGCATGTTGCATAACCAAAAGCTAACTAAGTCCAACTATTGTTATACCTACTGAAATAGGTATGTGCGAAGGTAGGTTAAAAGTAATGAAAGGTGGCCTCGCTGGTGTTTTTAAACAAGTTATCATTGCTATTACTATTTAAAACCATGCTATAAATAACGAAATGTGCTTTATTACAAAAGCTGAAAGTCTCAGGTTTTGTGGTTAGGTTACAAACATGGCGGTTAATTTTTGTAACTTTTAATTTTAAGAAACAAAGTTTATATCATAAAAGCATTGTGCTATTGTGCAGTATTTGCAATTCCAAAGTACCTACCTAGTTTCTGGTGCTTACTTGTTTACGAGATTTTAAAAACAAACAAGTCTCTTAGTTTTTTTTATCAAAAATTGTTTACAAAGGTACTTTATGCAATACTTAGATAATAAACTAATTATATTGGGTCTACATCTACGGGGGTAGATCAGAAAGCCGACAGGAGCTTTAAAAGTACGAGTGATACTAAAATGTAAACGAAATGCACTATTTTAATTCTTATAAATACATAAGTATTACACCAATGTTATAAATGCGAAAGTTTGTGTGTATGTATGTTCGTATATTTGTGGCTTCTTCACGCTGCAAACGGATGGATGGATTTGGATGAAATTCGGCATACAGATAGTTTATAACCTGGATTAACACAAAGGATTTACAACTTTTTATCCCGATATTCAAATTCAAATTCAAAAATCATTTATTCAGTTTAGGCTGCAAGTAGCTCTTGTGAATGTCGCTATGCCATCGGTTCGTAAGTCTACTCTGGGCGGGAGATCTTGTACTGAGAAGAACCGGCAAGAAACTCAGCAAGTGTCCAGCTCTTTTCTCCCTTACAGCGTCAAAAAAAAAATTGGATAATGCCCTATCACTTTCCATTCCCACGGGAACGGGAACCACGCGGGTGAAACCGCCAGCGGCCGCTAGGAAGTATAATGTGGAGAATGGAGTATTTTTTGTTGAAATTCCCAATTTCTTACCTGAAATAGCATTTGAAAGTGTTATTATTGCGTAAAGCTTATTTATGAATTGTCCAAGTTGTGCACGCACAGTGCGCACGTAATGCAGGATCGCAGGCGGACCAGTTAAGTGTAGGGAGTGTTTCTCGGTAAGTAGGTGTTATTAATCCCCCGTTAATAATCTCCGGTTAAGTGGAGCGTGGCAGACCGGTTTCAGCGGCTACCGTACGTTTATTACTGGCGAGCCGATCTAGCGTCTACTATTTAATGCAACTAGTAAATAGATGCTGCAACGTACTTGTGAAATAAAATATTCATATTTTCTGTAGATAGGTACAGTCACAAAATAAGAAGACTGTAGAAGTTAAGCTTCATACAAACCAAAGAGTAAAGTAAATACAAACGCTCTCGTCGAACAACCGAATTTAATTTACAGAATTTAAACTATTAGGAAGGTACCTTATACTCTTATGCTGGGGTGTTTGCGTTGTAACTAGCGAGATTAATTTAAATACATACTTATTTTGCCGTGTGGCAACACTTTTTCTCTTTGGTTGCGTTCCTTGTGCTGAATACACGGTTTGGCGATACCTCGTCTTATTTATTTTCACCTGAAGAATCACTGGCCCCTACAACAACAAGATACACAGTCCGCTGCCCTACAGTTTGTGAACTTTACTCATTTAGATTTATTTATGTTATAGCATTTATTTTATTACTTATATTTTTTTCTTGCTAACATATAAAAGATTTTTACGTGGGAAGTTAAGCGTTATGCGGCTTTATTTAGGTACCATTCGATCACGTTTACAAAAACGAAAATCTAGGTATATGGCATTAAAGCAGCGCCACCTTTTGACAAACGGGAAATTCCATTAGCAGTTGTTAACAACCACCGCGCCGCACTGGCACAAAGTACACGGTCCGCGTGGCGGTATGGCCCGTGCTCCCCGTGGTATTTCCAACCGTGGGAAGGCTGCCCATAGTGGGGACATGCACTGTTTTTTTTTGGGGAGAGATCGCTGATTTCCACTGCATTTTCGCCACTGTCACATCAGTGTAGGGTTGCTAACTATTTTTCAGGAAATTAAAGTAAATCTATCACTAACTATTATAAAAAAAGGATTTGAAGAAAAAATAAAGTACTTTCCAAATTTATTTATTTAAATGTTTTAAAAATATATTTCTTTGTATCCTTGGCACTATCTAAAATTTTTTTTATTGTTTTATAGCGCATTCAGAAATTAGCGTTGCGTTTCTTTTCACTTCACCTGAGTCTGAGTATCATTCAGTAGTTTAGAGATTAAGTCAACAGGAATATTCCGTTCAAACGCACGCATTAGTCCGAAATAAAGTATTTCCCATACTTTATTTTTATTAAAAAGAATAAAGTATGGAGATGGAAAATAACGTAGGATACGTTATTTTAAAGTATGGTTGGCAACCCTACATCAGCGTCACTGGACTTTTTTGGGGGCGGCGAGACACGTACCTAAAGGGTTCCATAAGCCGAGTGAAACGAAGCACCGTCAGAGGTTTTCAGAATCTAGTAGGGAACGGCATCAAGCACTAATATCTACGTGATGCGGTTCCCTCTAGATTCTCCGAAGGGTTCGGATCGGAACGGAGAGCGGAACAATCCGAGGGCGCTTCTAGGCCACGACCTTGGCTCGGGTTGACCAGGTCGTGGGGGTGGACATGCACTCAGCTGGTGGTTGGTAATTCATGTTCCTTGGTCCTCAGGACGGCACGACGCCTCTTATCCTGTCGGCCGCGATGGGCCACGCGGACTGCGTGCGCGAGCTGCTGTCACAGGGCGCCGACCCCGCCTGCTGCAGGACGGTGAGTGCCCATTACCCACTAGATATGCGCTATACATGTTGTTAATATTGTGATTTATTTGAGGCAAAGCTCTTATTAGTAACAAACGTCACTTACGCTAAAACAAATTTGACTATATTCAAGCAGCAGAGCTGACGATTTGAGTTTCTGCGAATATATTGAAAGTGCAGCATCGCCATGGGAGCCCCGATTGCTGTTGAGCGTGACAAGGCATTGTTATATTGGATTATTAATGAATATAATTTAAAAATTAAGTACCTACCTAATACAGTTTAGTGGGTGTTTTAAGAAGTTTTTTAAGATCTAGATTCCAGCAGTAATTTCTATTCTTTTCTATCAGAAGCAGAAACAAGACGTAAACGTAATTTGAATACCTGTAATAAAACCGTGATGGATTTGACGCAATGCGATTTTTTACTCTGCAAGTAGAAATATACGTTTATTTAAATGTACATTTTACTTGCAGGATGCAGGTAGGTACCTACATAAAGCAATACGCAATGTGTCGAGCTGTTGCTCATTTATTCTATTTATTGTAAATGGTTCACAATCCTACAAACTGATTATCTTGACAAAGCATAGGTACTGGACACAGTATTGCAGATATTTTATAATAGCAGAATGTAGCCGTGTATCTATAATGAGTGTTAACCCTTGTCCCGTCAGACAGGGACGAGCGCGCTGTTCTTCGCGGCGCAGGGCGGCTTCCTGGACGTGGCGCGGCTGCTGCTCGACGCCGGCGCCGCCATCGACGCGCCCAGCACGGTGAGACCGCAGGCGCCGCCAGCTGTTACTCTATACTGAATCGGAACTATTCTCATACGCACACATTCGCTCGTACAAATAAGCACGCGCACGTACGCAATAACGCAACCACGCACGCGTAAGATAGAGCGAGACCTTCTGATACAGGTGAATTTTAAAACATTTGCCTACTAGGATATGTCATGCTCATGCACCGTACACACGCCTGCGCACAGGCTATATAGCCGGTCTGTGCGCTTGCACATCAGCTACCTACTACAATGCTCAAATATCAAAACAAAAAAAACTTGAACTTATAAATAGCGCATATAGTTAAAGATTTATTGAAGAAATTCGTCAGTTTTTGATACGTTTATGTGCAAGGCTTCTGTACTATTACCCAATTGGTATATTTTTATTTTTGAATCTATTAATAAATATGGTCGCTCGGCGATGCATTCACTTTGCCAAAGTTTTGTTTTCTACCCGACACGTTATTGTTATTTCTTTATAATTTGCGTTCTTAACTTTTACCATTCCTTTACTTAAATACTTAGTACGCTCATGATAATTTCTGTTATAGTTGAAAATGTTTTTCTCGGTAAGTGAATTATTTATAATTCTTTTTGAGAAAATAAAGATCTTAAACCACTAAATATATACCTATAAAATACAGTGAAAAAATTAAATGCCTACCGGACTCAACCAGGAATCGAACCTGGGTCTTCCGCCATCCGGGCGGCTGCACTGACCGTTATGCTACCGGGAACGCTGTCGTAGGCACTGAATTTTTATTGCTTTTTAATTTTTGAGAGCTCTTAGCGGCACAGTGTCATCTATCCAACGGTTATTGCAACCGATGGCTATGCAGATTCATCTCTACAGATGAAATACCAAAAATTTGATAACGCAACGCTATAGTAAATTTTACTTTTTATTTTTATTTTAGCTGAATTAAATATTTATAAAATACAGTAATAATACTAAAAATAATGGTTTGTATGATGGTAGAATCTGCCCGCTTAGTCGCCACATTTTTTTTAATATAGCTAAAATATAGATAAAGATAAGATCGCCAGAATCCCAGTAATTGGAACTTTGGAGTTTTCATGTTCGATCTTATCATTTGGTATAGTTGACTGTTCGTGTAAGTGATGTGTATTGTATGTGTTCAGGACGGCGGCACGCCCCTGTTCGTAGCGTGCCAGGGCGGCCACCTGCCCGTGGTGGAGGAGTTGCTGCGGCGCGGCGCCGACGTCAACGCCTGCATGAAGGTGAGCTCATGCCAAATCACGGCGAAGTGGCAGTGGCAGAAATGGCAGTGATGTTACAACATTTTGGGACAGCTCAACTTTTTTGATGTGTAACATGATGTTACACAAAACAAAGACAAATTGCAAGAAAGCGGGAGGAAAGATGTTACTAAAATCTTTCCTCTTGCTCTTGCAATTTATGGGAGTGATTTCGGGAAATGGGACGGAAGTGTGTGATGTGTAACACTTTCCTCTGGGACAGAAGTGTGCAACAGAAAGTCGGAGAAGCGCGCAAGCGCGCGCCATTTGATTTGACGAATGAGCGCGCGGTATTGCATTATCCTCAGTGTCAATTAAATAAAATACAATTTTCATTAAAAATAATTTTCCCTGTTATGAAAAATCATTTCAAATAATACCTGACCCATTTTTTTTAAATATAAAGATAAAATTGCGTATCACTAAAGTGAGAGATAGAATATGCCTCGCTCGTTTTTTTAATTTTATTTTACACATTTCTAAATTTTTTATGAAACAAACTAATTGTATTCGTATTATTAAAACTTTTGCATTCACAATGCTATATGCAGTTAAAATAGATAAAATTTCCTAGAAAAAATTAATCAATTTCAAGAAGATTTAGTGAGAATCGAATTTAGGGTCCGTCGACCTTCGGATTGCATTTTTTCAAGTAAAATTTTGAACTGACTTCAAAAAAGGAGGAAATTTTATGTTTCACCGTTCGTATTTTTTTTTTATATCTATTAAAATTTTATTTCTCTCATAGGTATGTGACATAGTTTGAAATATATTTGTAATTTTACAACGATTCACTTTTTGCAAGCCAGTCCGAAATTCAATTGTTTCTCTATGAGGTCGTCAAACGCGTGACCCGATCCGTCGGTCGTTCCAGGACGGCGCCACGCCGCTGTTCATCGCGGCGCAGAACGGGCATGACGACGCCTGCGCACTGCTGCTGCGGCGCGGGGCCTCGCCCGCCGCCGCACGCGCCGACGGCGCCGCCCCGCTGTGGATCAGCGCGCAGTGCGGCCACGACCACGTGGCGAGGCGGCTGCTGGCCGGGGGCGCGCCGCCCGACCAGCCCAGGCAGGTGGGTGCGGTGTATACCGTGCGGCCCGGCGCAGGACCAAGGGTGGTACTGCGTTCTAAGGTTCGCCCCTCCTGCGCCCCGTCCGATTTCTAGGAGAAGGGCGGGCAGCGAAGAGTTCCACATGACTTGCGGGTTATACCAGATCCGCGAGTATGCAGCGGAAACCATTTTTGCCGCAGTTAAAAAAGGTAACACATTAATCACGTAGCACGAGGATACCTATGGATCTATCGCCAGACCGGTAGGAGAACAATGCTTCAGACCCACGAACGAATCGCCAGGAAAAAATCGATTGTATTGATTAAGATACAGGTGTTGAGGCTTTCTTCAGAAAAAATACTACTTGTCCGTAGATAAAAATGTGACGAAAAAATCCCTATTTTCTTTAAGGTAATTCAATGAATGACGATGATAACTACCGATCCATGCAATGTTGTTTTAGGCGTTGCCATAAAACTCAAATGAATTTAGTCTAAATGTGTACGGGGTGTTGCACGCCGCTGTCGCCCACAGGACGGCGCCACGCCGCTGTTCAAGGCGGCGCACAAGGGGCACGCGCACGTGGTGGCCGAGCTGCTCAAGTACAACCCCTGCCTCGGCCTGCTGCCGGTTAGTTGTCATTTTGTTTAATGTCAACGTTTATTTATACAACCATATTTTTAGTTAATACGAAAACCGCATGGGTCAAATATTTTCATTTAAAGAATCAGTACAAAAAAAATTAAAATAATATCTTGAAAACTCACGAAGTTACAAGCTTTTTGTGCTGCCCCGTTGTGTTTTTTGTAGGGTATAATTTATTTGAGATTTTGCAAATATTATTTGGTCAAAATGTAACATGGTATAAAAAATATTGAAATCGATTCTATTACTGATTCTGAACAAACAGTTTTCAGGTTTCGTATAAACTAAAAATAACATTATATAATCATTTGGAAAACCAACAGCTAAAGTATTAATAAATAAAGTCAGTGTTGGGTTATAGAGGTTTATCTAAACAGCGTTTTATTTTATTATTATGAAAACTAAACAAAATATAGTGAGAAATCAACAGGATTTTTTGATGTTTATGTAACACATCAAAAATACCTATTGAATTTTTTAAAGCGGCTCAAAACCGGTCGTTGTGGAAATCCTTGGGGGAGTTCTTTGTCCAGCAGTAGACGTCTTTTAGCTGAAATGATAATGATATGCATTTTTATTGCGTGCCAGTTTAGGTCGCTTATTCACTTATTAGGAATTTTGATAACAACAATAATTAATTCTGGAACATTAAACGTATAAATGAAATCGCTTTACAATTTTTAAAACATCAACCTATTTTTTATTTGACCTTTAAATGCATGAATTTCTGTAATTTAAAAAGTTGTAAAAAAAAACATTCAATTGACAGAAAAAAATATGACGTCATAGTTCCTTTTAATAAAACCAATAGTTTGGATAAATGCTAAAAACTTCTCTGTTGACTACACCTAAATACTTATTTTATTGAAGGTTACAACTTTACCAATGAAATATAAAGCTGAATGTAATCTTCTTTTTGTTATGTCATTTGTATGTGTTCTTTTATTTTTTTTAGTTATATAGTTTTTTTATAAATTTTGTGAATTTGTTTGTTATTATTAAAATATGTAGTTGGTATGTGGTAGCAGCATTTAGTGGTTGCAAAAAAATATTTTTTATGTAACTTGTAGATAGCGGTGTGGGCTGTATTATTAAAAAGGTTTTTTTAGTACTGTTTATTT
Organism: Eudonia lacustrata; assembly: GCA_947562085.1. Classification (NCBI taxonomy): domain Eukaryota; kingdom Metazoa; phylum Arthropoda; class Insecta; order Lepidoptera; family Crambidae; genus Eudonia; species Eudonia lacustrata. The sequence goes on from OX387314.1 coordinate 25,236,510, forward strand.
ATGATTATTTACATATAATTTTACAAATAACAATTTTAAAAAAGACAGTGTTGTACTGTTTATTTGTTTTTTTATGTTGTTGTTCGTTGTGCTTAATAAGTAATAAAAAATGAGTTCATTTCAATGAACGAGTTCGGCAACGTCGTCGATGGTAAAAGACTAGAGCCTTCACTGCTATCACCGTCTACCGTCGCCCCGGTTTTAAACGACCCGTCCCGTTACAGAACGGGCAGACGGCGTTGCACGGCGCCGCCATGTTCGGCCAGCTGGAGTGCGTGAAGCTGCTGTCCCGGCACTGCGACCCGCGCGTGCGCAACGCCCGCGGACACTCGCCCGCACGCGCCGCCGCCGCCGCCGGCCATCGCGCCGTGGCAGACTACCTGCGTGCGCGCGCGCACCCACGCGCCGCCGTATGATCACCGCGCCGTGGCCGACTACCTGCGTGCGCGCGCGCACCCACGCGCCGCCGTATGATCACCCCGACGCTTATACTTCATTGACGGTAACCGATCTGTACAGAGCCCAAGTGATACTCTATAGCCCGCTCTCCCTATCTAACCGTAGGAAGAGCTCGTGCCCCAGCAGTGAGGACATAATGTACCGCAAGCTTATTACTGATCTTCGAGTGACAGTCACAATCGAGACAATTTACAGTTATCGCTCCCGAAACACATACAGGATTTTTTTTACCGGTGCACAAATTTTCTGGAGCGACTAAGAATCGGTAAGTGAACGACTTTCTCATAGTGACATGGGTTGAAATATGTCATATATTTTGAAACTCTTCATACGAATCGGGCCAATCGAGTTTTTGCTGAAGTATGGGAAGTCCAAATTTTTTTGTTTTATTTCGACCCATGTTATTATGAGAAATTTGTTCACTTACCTATTCTGAGTCGCCCCAGAAAACTTGTGCAACACACTTGTGTTTAACAAAAATGCATTTGCATCTCATGTCTAATATTCGATTGGTCATCTTGCGCAGGCCACACTGAGAACAAAGGAAAATAAAGATTAGATCGTTTCGCTTCTCTCGTGTCACTAACAGTGTCTTTTCATGCTTGGGTGCACCGCGAACAAACTAAACTATGATGAATATAAAAAAACACGGTAGCAAGATGAGTGAAACGAAACAAAATTATCTTCGTTTCGCTTTACAGTGTGGCCTACGCTAAACAATGCATAGTTTGAGAAAACTTGCCGAAAAAATCAAACTATTAAAAAAAAGAATGTACCCAAAACTGAAACTACATTTAAAAAAATAGTTTTCCCGTAACGTCAACATTTTGAATAATGTCAATTATTATAAAGAAAGCATCCAATTAAATTATTACTTGGATGTGAAATGTACAGGAAAAAAAACAATATGTTATTCGATTTTTATCTATTTTAATTAAAGTATTTTCTTAATTTATTGCATGTCAAATGTAACTTCCTATTTATTTTAACGGAACTTAAATCTCGAGTCATATATTTATGGTCGAACTTTGTGGCACAAAGTGTCAATCTTATTTATATCTATTACATTCAATTAACAATATTATAGGATCACTTAACGACCCAATCTCATGTCATAATCTCTAACTGGAAACATAATATTTTGTATATTATATACATAAAACATGTATGCCATTTCACAAAGCTTTACCCACTCGCCTTATGCATAAATACCTCACATGAAACTATACATTTTAAGATTATATTGAGCCCGAGCGGTAGTCTATAATCTTCATTAATTTTATTATATATTTCAGCATGTAAAAAGTCAATTATAATTGTAACTATTCTAAATTGTTTGACAATTATTTTAAATAACTGTTTATATAATATAAACTTATCGCCCGGGTCAATAACGTAAACTGTCCAAAAAACTCTTATGAAAATAATAATATACACTGGAGTTTGTAATTGGTGCTGATAATAATATATAAACGATCACTTAGAGACTTTAATTTCACACTAGTCATACATTGTGGTTACTTACATGGTTTTAATAATTTCGCCTTCATTTTTTAGCATGTTTTAATTAAATAATAATTACTCGCAAATGATTCACTTAACATCAGGTGAGTTGAAAGCAAAGTGTATTGAGGTGAGTTGATTTCAATGTTAAAGGCTTTTGCGCAGCAGTGGGACAGTTATAGGCTATTTACGTCATCATCATCAGCCCATACTAGTCCACTGCTGGACATAGGCCTCTCCAAATGCAAGTGGCTAACTAATAATTTTTAAAATATTTAAAAATTTATTTTCATGCAAGATTTTGGAACAAAACTTAAATTTTTGTTAATCGCATTTTCAATTTAAATGAAAGCACCAGGGGTGAAATTATTAAAACTTTCAAAACAATGCATAATATCACTAACATTATTATAATATTAAGCAGAATGTGTATTTTTCCTACCACCACACAATCTGTTATTAGTGTTAAGGTCATAATAATCTGTTGTATTGATATTAGACGTACGGTATTGTTTGAAGTTAAGTTAGAAACGTAACATTTTAGGAATAATAATATTGTATTTAATGTGTTTCAAAACAGTTTGTACACTCGTGAGCGCTCAATTTAGTGTGTAAAATTGTTGTCTGGTTGTATGTATTGAAGACTTAAAATGTAGTTTTGATGCAGTTGGTTCAGAGTACAGGAGATTTAAATATTTTTAAGCATAATAATGATACATAGTACACTGTTTTTACTTTTGAATCTCTGTAAGTAATGAATTTCGTGTGAAAATGCAATCTCATTTTAAGGTTTTAAAGTTATCTAGATTCATATGGTTTTTTTTAACTATGATCAGTTTGGTATGTAAATCAATATTTGACAAAAGATTTGAAATATGTCTTACAGCTTAAGTACAGTCTTGTAAATCCAAAGCGCATATTTTAATACAAATATAACTGTATGAATGTGGAGATGGACTTTGCGAGTTGTATGGTGTATGTTGAGGTTTTTATTTATGTTACGAAAATATAGTTGTTTTAATTAAAATGTTCTTTTTTAAATTTTGCTTTCCTTTCGATATTTGTAACTCGTCTATAGGTATCAAACTATCAATGCAAATTTTCTAAAAGGCTTTTAAGTTTTTTTAGAATATTAATTCACACAATGAGCAGCTAGCGTTCAGAATTGAAACTAAAATTGAACTAGCATAAACAAAAGGGTTTTTTTTTATTATGAAACTAAACACTTTATGGGGTATCCATGTACAATTTTATGTACCTAGCTTCTTTTGAGTTCAAGATCTACATCAGAAATGTACACACGCCTGCCTGCCTGTTTGTTTTTAGTGTAATTGTTGTTTTTTTTACGATTGCATATTGAGTGTCTATAGTGTCCAAATAAAGATGTTATCTATCTATTACATCAGACCACCACAAACTGTCAAATGTCCCAATAAATTTTGAACTTTATGTGTCAGTCATATGGTTGAACAGTTATTGAAAAAAAATGATAGTTTTGGATAAGTTGATGCGCAGGCGTCCGTACGGAAACTCTAGCATAATTCAAGTTTTTTTCTATTCCATCATTTCAAAAACAGTTTTGTCAGGACATCACAGCTGCATACTTAAGTAAGAATATTGGTTATCTCCAATCAAAGGTAGGTGTGTAGTTCAGTATTGCAGTGCTGCAGCATCCCCCGCGCGGCCGCCGCCAGCGCCGCGGCGTGCGGGCGCGCGTGCGCATGCGCAGTTGTGCACGCCCAGAACAACGCCAGCGGCTGCGCGTACTCCACCTCGTCGATGGCCGCCGGCACGTCTGGACGCGTGCCTGCGGAAATGTTGGGAAACATGTTACATACTCACAACAAACTATATTATTATTCTCTCTCGAGAAGATGCTTGGAAATAGAATTATTTCGCCGACCTTCTTTGAGATAAATCGAAATGTCTGTATTGTTCAAATACACGCGAGCGGCGGCCGGCGAGGTAAATATGAAAACTCATATCTGCCATTATAATTATGTGTTATTATAATAACGGAACGAACTTTTCTGAAACGTGGCAACCGGGGAAGAAACCTAGGTATATTAAATAAAATCAAATAAGTTTTGAACTGACTCGCTAATAGTAAAAAAGAAACAAACGATCATAAACATTGGTGCATACGACTTGCTCCATTCCTGTGGAAAAACCATGTTTAGGTATCAACACCGTGACCCCAGCGGGATAACCATATTAGCGTTATATCTCAGAATGTACTGTAGCTAGAGTTCTCGGTTTTGTCTAACAAATTTTCTCTCAGAGTCAACAAAATCTTCCCTGGATTTCATGAATGTAGCCTTTTGTCTTACACCTCAACTAGAACTTACTTTTCGGAGGAATTTTGACGAAAAGTAGGTATTTGATTACTCGGTAACTACAGAAGGTAGAATCCTGGAATTTTCACTGATGGATTCATAATTGAATCAACAAAATCTTAGCACAAAAACTATATCAGTAGCGTGTCTCGTTCCTGCTCGTTTTAGGTCAAATAGTTTTGACGAGCGTGACCCCAGCGGGATACCCTTTAATATGGGATATCTCGATAACTATTGGTCAACAAATTTTGATATTTGCTAACAAATTTAAACATAATATCAACTAAATCATGGCGAAATTTGAACCCGATCTGAAGGGGTTATCCCGCTGGGGTCACGGACATTACAAAACTTGGCCGCAACTAAGCATTCTCACTCACGAGACTGACATATGTTCGCCTTCTGTCTTCATTGTCACGCTCGCCAATCAATACCTAATTTACCAGTAACTGCAGTTATAACAAAATAAATGTACCATATTTATCAAAGAAGTAGTTCTCGCTGTCGCCGCTGCCGTCGAGCGCGCCGACGCTGTCGTCGCTGGCGCCAGCGTGCGGTGGCGCCAGCGCCAGCATCTCCCACAGCGTGAGGCCGAGTGCCCACACGTCCGTCTTGGTGCAGATCTCGCCGCCGTGGATCACCTCGGGCGCGCTCCACGCATCCGTACCTGTCGACATTCACCCCACAAATCGAAAAGCTTGAAAAATCACAAGAATCACACTCACTTTATCTTTTACCTCATTATGAACACAGATTTGTATATACTTAGTGCCTTACAAATGAACAAAGAATAAGGTCCGAATAGTTATTCCGTGTTGTGTTCCTGTCGTGTAAACGTCATTTCAAATTAGAGGGAAAGAGACGAAACCCAGAATAACTATTCAGACCTTATTCTTTGTTTATTTGTAAGACCCGTAATAGTTTACAAACTATTACGGGTCCGAATGTATGAATGAGTTACAACTCATTCATAATGCAATGACTCATGTCGAGTAGGTAATTGATACTGTATTTTATTTTCCACTGTTTGATTGTACTTCTTATATTTTGAGAATATAATCGAGATCGAATTGAATCGAGAGAATAGAGAATATCATTTGCTAATGTAATATTATGAGAACAAAGGGTATCAACTGTATTAAAACAAGAGTTTTATTTTTCAATTTGGCACAACTTTGTGAACATAATTAATGCCTTTGATAGAACTTGTTTAAATACCAACTAGCTATAACTGTCCAATCTAAGTCTGTTGCCTTAACAACAAAGTTAATAACATCATTGCTGTGTTCCAGCAGTAGCCAGTACTTTAATAATTGAGGATACCCGGTCATTCCACTTTCTATGGTATCATCACCTACCGATTGGTGTAGTGTGTGAGCAAAGTAGCTGCCTCATAAGGATAAAGAAAGAAATAAAAGCATTTAACAATTAATGTGAAGTTCAAAAGAGAATTGTGACAAAAAACATACCTATCTAATTAATAAAAATTTACAATTTGCCACAATATTAATAAATGAAATATTACATAACAAGTACCTTTTTAGTAGAATTATTTGATTTTAATATCAAGTAGGTGCTTTTAAAACAATAACTGGTATGTTGGTTATAATATTATGTGAATTAGAATACAAAAACAAATGCATACCATAATAAACTACTTTCCCAGCATTCTTCTTGTCGAACACGCCGTTTTCATCTAATGGAACTGTGACCCCAAAGTCACACAGTTTGCATATAACAAAGTCCCCATTTACCAAGACGTTGTAGGACTTCATGTCCCCATGTAAGATTTGCATCTTTGTATGGAGGTAGTCCAATGCACTGGATATGTCTAAGGCCACCTGAAACAACATAATTAATGATAACTTTATTGTATAGAATAATGTTACACAATATTATCAGACTATTACCCAAAGATTTATGCATTTTTGTAATTTTTGTCATTTTTAAGGATATGTAGGTTCATAATGTTCCGTCCCATAAAAAAATTTCATTCGTATATTTTTTGGTGTTTAAGGAATAGGTTTTATTAAAGCGGGTCAGGTTGCAGTGCAAAAATCCGCTCTTATCACTTGTATGTATTTTATATGAACTATCGCATACTATGCCAGGGCACAGCGGGCAGCATATTCCGCCGTGGATTTTGGTTGCGTGCGATGCGGCCTGCCCCGCCCCGCTGCGCCCCGACACAGTGTGCTATAGCAACATAGAGAAATATATATATATATAGGGTAAAGAGCCCTCTCGTGGTGCTAAAAACAAAGTTCTTTGTCAGAGCTATCCCTAATGTACAGTTGCACGCGACGACTGGCAGTAAACTTTATTCAAAATTCGTCAATGCGCCGCAACTCGGTCTGTCACATTAGTAGTGCTATATAAGCATTTTGCGCTGTGCTGCGGCCCGACATAATGTGCGCGAACCTTAACAGTTCACTTTGTGGGTTTAAAAGAATTACACATTTTTTATGATTAGACCTTTAGGTTATCAGTAGATTTATTTGGTTTGTGATGTGTTATTTATTTTTTGTACCAATGAATTAGTAGATTATTAACCTTTTTACCACCAACAACTTCTATAGAAGTTCGAGATTTTCGTGCCGCCCATGCCAGCACTTCTATAGAAGTTCTTCTTTGTACCTACTTTGTTAAAATACATTTATACGTTGGCGTACAGCGGGACATCGCGTGCAGTAAACTTGGGCGGTGAAAAGGTTAAACACCAACTTAAACTATATTCATATTAAATTAGATCCAAAATAATTATGTTGTTCAATATACCTTCAATATTTGTTTTGGAGCAAATGGCTCTGTTTCATCCTCTACTCTCTTCTCAATCATGTCTCCCAATGACAAGTCACAAGCTTCCATCCCCAAATAAAGAATCTTTGTTTTACTAAATGCTCTGAAGCCAACAATGTTTGGATGTGACATGCGTTGCAGAAGCTCTGCCTCGGCCTTTATGCGTTCGGAGTAGACATTACAGGGCTTCACTCGCTTGTTTAGCATCTTTAAGGCCCATGGTGAGCGAATCTGTCCAGCACGTGGTGATCGTATGAGTTGCATTACATTTACACCTATAACATGTAAGAATGTGGTAAAAAAGTGACCAAAACTAAACACTATCACATAATAATATATCCATCCATAGTCATTGTTTAGAAGTTGTAGATACTTCGACGTCCAATGTAACCACAGTGCCACAGAACAATTGAATTTCTATTGTGGCTGGTTTAAGAACAACTAAGTCGATAAGTAATTGAATATTTAAATGTTATCTATATATTCAATTACATACTTACTTAAAACTTTGTTTTAACAAACTTTGTTTCACTAAATATTCAATTACAGGTACCTGTTCCATAGCCGAGTCTGTTCAAGAATGGTGACGGTGGTATGGTGATAGTTTCATTTGTATCCGGCAAGTTGTTTTTCTTGATCGGAGTCTTAAATTGATCCATTGTTTTGTATTTATAAGACAGTAGGTAGGTTATTCAAAATCAAAACTTTAGCAAGTTACGGTGAATAAATCCGTTAAATAATTTGTTTGATTTGAGTTTGACACTTTGACAGTGTCTGACAGTTCTGTTTCGAGTTGATTGATACTTTTTATTCTGTAGTAAAAGGGATCTAGCCCATACAGCCTTGCCATTAAACATTATAATTTTTTAATGATAATAAGTTGATTATGTAATAATGAAGAGCTGATATAATAATGATGATGATTTAATAATGGTATTTGATGAATAATAAGATGATAAGTGATACTAAACCCTACTTACTGACCTTTGAGTTTTAGTATTTTTTTTAACGCAAATTTTGTTGCAAACAAATTACAAAAACGCGATAGCTCAATAATTGGGAGAGCACCTGACCCGGTATGTCAGAAGGGTGCGGGTTCGAATCCTGCTCCTGGAAATTTTTTCAACATTTGTGTTTTTGTAATTTGTTCGCAACAACCGGTTTGGCTGATGACGTCTAATTCCCTGTCTAAATCCGCGAATCCACAAATTTCGTTTGTACGTCAATGAGCTAAATGGCCGAGCGGCTGCGACGGCGACGACGCAGTTTACAATAGTAGGGTAATAGAAAGCCTTGGTTCGATTCTTCGGAGAGTACTCTTGAGTTTTGAACATGTTATATCAATCTTTCAATTTGCATTATACACAACAAGAACATCTCAAAGAACATACAATATTTTTACTAGTTTTTTAATTTCAGCGCCATCTATCGGAAAGAAGCGTAAACCCGCATATAAACCGTCTATTACCGCTATCTTTTATTAGGGGAATCTAGTTTTCAATATTTTTTTCTATGAGAGGCACATCTATATCCAAGCGGTCCCGGCAGACCTTGTTCTGCCCTATTTCTCTAAAACAAAGTTACATTAGCTGCCCCGACAGATTTCGTTCTGTCAAAAGTTATTGCCTGTCTCAGTCTAATAGACATAAAATAACATTGAAAGACTTTAGTATTATCTAATGTAATGATATTTTTATTGTAATGCCTTATGGTGTGTACGTACACGATATTTTTTGTTTGATTTACTTGGTGCGTAAATAAATAAATTTGACCAACTCAGCTTGAATTCATACCAAAGATAATCTTATCGCGCCTTTGTTTTGATTGACGTCAAATGTTTGACAGCTGGGGACAGAGTGGTTTGTATGGGAAAAAAAATTGTTGTTTTTACTATTTTCCTCGTATTTTTTACGTTTTTTCTCTCCTTATAAACCTTCCTCAGACTTCATCAAACACAACAAAAAAGAAATCAGCCAAATCGGTTCAGCCATTCTCATTTTTATTTACCTATATAGATAGATTACAGGTATATACCTAGTCAATGCTCATAAGTTTTCTTTAAGTTAGACAAATAAATGGATCATTATAAAAAAAACTATAAAAAATTTATTTAAAAAAATCCACGAGCTCGATTTGATTATTTATTTCAATCATGAGTACAATACTATTGAGCAGCTCTGCTGGTGTGTTAAAATATGTAACGCCCTAGCACTAAGTACCACATACTTAGACGGATATTCCGGAAACCCCTGCTTTTGAGAGATGTCGCCATAGTGAAAAAATTCATCGTCTTACTAAAATGTTTCGACAGCATGAGATACATTTCAAATCTGTTGGTTTGGGGAGACGTTTAGACGCATCATCATCAGCTCATTTTATGTCCCCACCGCCAGCAGTGGGGATATAAAATGAGCCTTCCCTATGGATGGATAGGGAGAAAGTGCCATAAACCATCACGCCGCCCGCCGGCCCATTGCGTATTGGTGGTTGTTAACTGCTGATGCAGCCGAGACCAACGGCATTTCGAGCTCGAGATACATTTTTGGGCACTCATCCGATGGCAATCGCAGACCTGGGCGGGCGCGTTTACCACTGCTTTATTCCTCAGCACCCGTCCGTTAAACGCATCGTCCTTAAGTCTACTTTACCCCATTGATGGGACAAATCAATGGAGTAAAATGGAATAACCCATAAACATGTGCACGAATGCGGCTAAACTGATCTGCCTTGACGACCTTCTATCTTTAGTCATTAACATCACCACATTAATCAAATGTAAAATAGTTTATATTTAAAAAGTAAACACTCACCGATTGTCATAATTATTGAATATGAATATTATAACATACCTCTCCAGTTACTTGACATAATTTTAAAAGAGAAAACTATAACATGCATCGCCTTTCAGCAAAGCTTAAGTATAAATATGTTACACATAAGTATGTGTGTGTGTGTGTCACAGAAAAAAACATGAAAATAAAATAAAAAATATAAAAATGAATTTGATGTTGATCGGTGGTAGCCGGTAAATATCTATTATCGTGTCCAAGTGTAACTTGCTTTGTGCATGATTATTAACACTTAATTTTATTTTATTTTTGATTTATTACAATGTATACATATTTGCCTGTTTATCTTCTTCTCTCCATCCATTATCCAAGACCCTGTACCTACTAGAACAAATTTTCGTTTTTTTTTTATATTTACTAGGTACATACTTGCACTGCTTACTTGTTAAAGATTTGTCTATTACAAGTCTATTGTACGTTTATTTAAAATTTCTTACTTTACTTAAACAAAACCATTCATCCAAAACACAACAAATCAATACCACCACAACAACTGCATTTGTTACTGAACAGATAGTAATCAATGGCATTGCACAAGACATATTCGTGATAATAAGTATGACTTTAACATTTCGGCGATTCTACCAACAAGGTACAAGGTACAATGTTGATGCGCATTAACGTTTTAATTATGTGTGAAAATGGAAAACGAAGGCTGAGGGAAGAGGGATGCGATAATCATAATAGGCGCGCTGCCCTCCGCGTCCGTTGCTCAATGGGAGGAAGGTGCGCTCGCGCAGTGCCGGAGTGACCATCGCGCGCGCCGGTCGAGCGCACCATGCCCCACTGACGCTGGTGAAGATGACACTGCGCAACACTTTCAGGTGAGTGACGATCGAATAGTTATAGGGAGTACATTTTAGGGATTAGGGTAATCTCAGGTGAACTTAGATAACTAATTCGAAAACCATTTTTTTAAAGTTTGCCTAGTCGGTCTTTACTGTGTCACCGCATTTTAAATAGGTAGGCTTTGAGACGATATAGTTAACTATTATGAAAGATATTGAGGGATTACGGTAAAGTATTTAACACTCTCAGGTGAGATTAGATAAAATAGTTAACTTAGAAGGAGAGTATTTCGGGATTAGGATGAAATATGGATAATTGCCCAATCTCCCCATGTTTATTTGGAAAGCAGCCCAGCTGTGGGACGTTTATAGGATATCAATGCTACGTCGTAGACCCACGATTTGGTGTAGCTTTTGGCAATTATAAAGCTTTAACTGTGCAGAGCTTTTTAAATCATGAATTTAAAATTTAGTTGTTTCAAAATTACCTTTAAATGTTTCACTATTACCAAAAGTTTCAGCTACACAAAGCTTTTCAGTTATAGACATGACTCAGTTATTATGTCTCATAATCAGATAGGTAATTAATTACAGATATCAAAAATCAGGTTGATCAATGATTCATCATAGTCATAATCAATGATTCATACCCATAGCTGAAGATTAGGGGTGATCAATCACCCACGTGTAAAAAAAAACTAAATTAATTTTATCATTGACTAATACTCAAATAGGTATCCTAAATTTAATCAAAAATATTTAAAACATCATACTTATATAATGATTGATATCACATAAGATTATGAATATTTAAATACTTTTTATCATTTCTTTCGGTTTCTCCTATGGATGAAACCTTTGCTTACTGTATAAGCTTTGCCTGTTATGCTGTTAACTGTTTGTATGCTGCATAAAAATTAGCAATCCGTTTATGTATTGTTTAGCGCATACACAGATAACATACACGAGAGTCGTAGTTAACGAACCACGACGTTCATTGACACAAAACTGTCTATTTCATTTGTGTATTGGCTTTTTGCGTGGGTAATAAAGAATTCGGATGGTTACCGCAGGACTAGTTCGATTTGTTACGTGCGACTGTTACGCGCGGGCGGCACGCGATCGAAGCGACTAACGTATGCAACTCGGTTGTGCGACAGCTAGCGGCCGCGCGCGGCACAGAATAGTAACTATCAGTATTACGTCTACGTTCAAAACGACGCGCTTCGAAATCTCGGTAAACTTCGGTATACAACCGTCGCGATTGCGCAGCTACGTGTAGGCGCAGACAGTGTGGGACGCTCATGAAATAACAAATAATGAAACGAAAACGAAATTATAATCTGTCTTGTTGAGTGTATGGATTTGTGCATTTATTAATATCGAAACCAAAGATACCTTTTTTAATTGACAACTAAATTGGCAAGGTATGGCTGTGACTTGCATTATACTGACTTGTAGTAACCCTAGAGGGGCAGCCCTACTACGTGTATACCCAGCGGTCGTAGGCAGTTAATAAGTTATTTCAAGAACACTGCCGAGATAAATAACTGCAGTATTTATTTCTACTGTGACCACGGTGCTCCGAGTGCTGACTCCACTCGCGATGTTATGAGACAATAGACACGAGCGTCTGCGCATCGTGTCCATTGAGTGCCGGTAATATAAAAGAGCAGCGATTTACAATAGCAATAGAACTAATAACAGAGCTATAAATGAATTTTCTAATCCAAACATCATCGCAAACAATGGCGGCAATACGTGTTTGCATGCCAGGGAACAGTACACTACATTGCTGTACCTCAGCGTCATTGTTAGTTTTATATACAAGTAGCATAAATAAAATAATGGCACCATCAGTGCTCAACACTTGAAGCACAGTTTTCGTCGCCAAAAAATAAAATTGATTTCACTGTATTTTATAAATATTTAATTCAGCTTCAGTGCATAAAAATAAAAAGTAAAATTTACTATAGCGTTGTGTTATCAAATTTGTGGTACCTATTTCATCTGTAAAGATCAATCTGCATAGCCATCGGTTGCAATAACCGTTGGATAGAAAAGCACTCAAAAATTAAAAAGGCAGTGGAAAAAATCAGTGCTTACGTCAGTTTTCCCGGTAGCATAATGGTCAGTGCGGAAGTGGGTCTCCGCAATACGGGCGGCTGCACTTTCGGGTTCGACTCCTGGCTGGGTCGAGTAGGCATTTAATTTTTTCATTGTATTTTTAAAATATTTAATTCATCTTCAGTGCAGCAATTAGCACTTAAAAATAAAAAGTAAAAAATGGATTGTCATTTACATTTTAATAGCAGGTTGGTGATTCAATTGTTTCTAAAAACAAATCAGTTGTTGACTCGTATTTTTAATGATTAAAGAAAAAACAATGTCGATTAATCGTTCCTGTCACCACTGATGCCCTAGTAGGTTATGAATATGAATAAGTAAACAGTAAAATAAAAAAACCTACCTTATCAATACAATACAGCGTCAAAACCTGCCCCAACGAATCTCCCATCAAATTAGAAAGAGACATGTGGCATTATCTAACAAGATAGCATATAATATTTGGTGATATAGCAGCGTAAAGTGGTCCGAGGACGGAATTGGAATGTCAACGGTGTGTTCTCGCAATTAAAAGTGACATGAAATACATATATCGTACTTTTTGCATTAGGTATTTACCATTTGTTCATTAAGATACATACTGTTCTAGAATTTTAAGACTCGTAATTGATATCATAGCGTGAGAATAGTCACCGGTTCAAACATCATCATTGTGTCTTGCTTCAAAGCGATATCTACCAGACAACCACACGGATGGACAGAAGACACTTATGTAGACTTACTTAGATATTATGGAAGAATTGAACAAGCTTGTAAACGTTGCAAGTATGTGGAAATTAGTAGTGGAAATCCCTGAAGAGGAGTTACAATCACCCGCAGTCTGTTTGAGTTTTGGTAACCTATTGAAACTATATAGGTCCACCATGCCTGGCTATACGGCCATAGTACATAAAGAAGATATGATAGTACTGTTAAATCTTCTGTGGCCACTACTGTGTGGTGTGTGTGTGTGTTATTACTATAAATCATTTATTTTTTTATTTATGGACCATCAACAGAGTAACATTAAAAAAATGCAAAGTAATAATATACAGTTATTAGATGAGTCTAATAACTGTAAGTTTTAATATGAGTATTAAAACTCTAATTAAAGACGGCCTCACCGTGCACCTAATACTAATTTATTAACACATCAATACACATGTAAATTCATACCGAATCCACAATGTCACACGATGCCATCGTGTCAGTGATATATTGTGGATTCGGTATGAATTTAAATGTGTATACGATGCTACAATACAACTAGTCCAAATCGTCACCATGTTACACAATTTCGATCTTATTGCGTGCATCGAGTGCGACAAAAGAAAACTAGCACCTCTTACAGCAACAGCGGCCATGGGGCTTCCTCCGAAGTGTCCACCACACTCGGTAATCAGAATGGTGTGCCAACTGCGCGGTTGCCGTAACTGCCTTGTGATTGTGAGCGGCAATTCTTAAGAGGCCTATCACAAATTGAAAATTGCCGTCAGCGTATTCAATTGAAAACTAGCTTCGGAATTTTGGCTTTATATAAATAGATAAAGAAAAATTGCAAAAAGCGAGGCCGCTACGAATTATACTAATAACTATTCTCCACTATATAATAAGTCAAAATTGTCTATGGAGAATAGTTATACTAATAGATAGATAGACTAGATAAATGAATGTTATACTAATAACTATTCTCCACTATATAATAAGTCAAAATTGTCTATGGGTTTCAGTTTCACTAAACAAGGACGCCAACATTGGGTATTTTATGCGAAAATCACTGTCAAAATGTAATAGGGCCCTTAGGCCCCCCATTCACGAGCACTCCATTCACACCACACCATCACTCCAAATTATGGAATGTTAAGAAATCCAACGCTCGGAGCGAGATGCCACGCTGTCCGGTGCGTCTCACTTTATATAACAACATTTGATATAATTGAACATTAATAACGTTCATTTTACATAATAATCATTTGTTATACCAACACCTAAAATAATTTTATTTATCATAACGTTTACTTTACCTAATGTTCATTTTATATAATACCATTCAGTATAATGTTCATAACGAATAATGTCATTTGAAATAAAACTTATTTAATATATCGTTCATTTCATATAATTTTGTTTGATATACGCGTCATTTTATATAACTATCATTTAAGATAATAACGTTTCAAATAATGATTGATTGATATAATCTTCACTTGGTATTGTTAATATAATTGACATAACAATCTGTTGGTACAGTTGGTACAATACAGTGTCAGTGACAGAAACGAATCGCTGCAAAACCGACTCCACGTAGTCTTGTCTGCCCTACCTTAGAGTGTAATTTAAGCCCGCGTAGGCGCGGAGGGGCGAGGCGGCCCGCGAGCTGAGGAGCAGGTGGTTTCAAAAGCGCGCCGCCGCGGCTGAGGCTGGCCGGCAAAGCCGGCTAGCAAGCTCGCGTGGGACCGCCAGAACCCCGCAGCGCCGAAGCCGTGACAGAAACTATGTTTGCTGCATGCTTGCTTGCTTGCTTGCATTATGCATGCTTGCTTCCATGCTGCATGCTTGCTTGCATGCTGCATGCTTGCTTGCATGCTGCATGCTTGCTTGCATGTTGCATGCTTGTTTGCATGCTTGCTTGCATGCTGCATGCTTGCGTGCATGCTGCATGCTTGCTTGCTGAATGTCTGCTTGCATAATGCATATCTACAAATGATATTATATGAATTGGATTTTATATTAAGTAATCATTATGTTTTAAGTATTATACAAAAATAGTGTTATCGTAAATGAATGTTATACTAAATGTTCTTATACTAGTTAAATGATATGTGTTTAAATTATTATATCATGTAAATGTTATATTAAACGGCTGTTATATTAAATGAGTTTAGCTCAATCGTTTACGTATACGTTTCAAAATTATGTATTTTAAAATTATATCAATCCATAATTATATTAAATAAGTGTTATATTAAACAAAACTATATCATTTGATTGTATATGTTTTGATCTTTGACTATATACATGTCTAGACGGAGCGTCGCGGTACAAACGCTTCGCTCAAAGCGGCTGGTTTTTGTATCGAAGTGTGCGTGATAGCCGCGTATGACACTAGCGCTGAACGGGCGTGAGTGTGCGCGAAAGGTTGCCAGTGAATACGTAATTCCCGATAAAGTAGGGAAAAAATATTTATGCACAATCACAGAACAACAAATGGCACAATACAATTTTAAAATGAAAATAGAAGTTTTAAAATGGCTTCGTTGATAGATTTTATTTGTGTTTACTGTGTTTGGATTTGGTAATTGTTACCGACAACTACTAGGAAAGTATGTACCAACTCAACTCAGCAAATTATTCATCATAATTCATAACATAACATAACTTTTAAATCAGGTATTTGTAGGTATAACGCATCAAAGTAGCTGGTGTGTTTAGAATTGATGGATGATTGAAAGCGACAGCGAGTACAATAAAATTATGCGTTAATAGAAGCCTGCGTGCGTGTGATATGTTTGTATAGTATATATTATAATAGGGATGACAGAGGAACGACAGGCAGGATAATTTACATTTAAAAATCAAAATCGTTTTTTAAAATTAGTTTTTTTTTAATTATAAGCAAAACAATTAATGACCTTCTCTTTGTATTTGTTTTTTAAATAACTTTCGTTTTATCATTTTCCATGTTCTCTAATTTCATAATATTTTATAAATATCTTTCCACCTCCAGCCTTATTAGGTGCACTTGATGTAGAAGACCGCATTCATGATAAGCTGGTACCTGGGATTGGAAGTAGGTCACCCTACAGCCAATAAAATTGCATTACATTACAATAGTAAATTCATCATAAAATAGTCAAAAAGCACTTTTCCGCTTAAATGCACAAAAAATCAAAATTAATTTTACACGATTTCAACTGTCTTAAATTTTTGACAAGTTTTTGAACGAAGAATTGTCTCATCTATGTAATCTATAAATGTCAATACGTCCAAATCGTATGTATTCTGATTATTCAAAAAGATTTTTTTTACAAGACTAGAAAACTGTATGTTTACTCACAAAATTAATATTTCTATATTAATTTTGTGAGTGTCTCTGATTTTTTTACAATAACGTAGCCACCTCGTTTTATACACATTCGCCCATAAATACTCTAAATCCAAGCCCACATATATACCTTCTTACATAAATACTTACGTACATTAAATTCAAACAAAATTATTATTTTACTCACTTCGAATATCGATACCATACCACAATAACAGTTAATATTAAGTGTACAATATTATAAAATATAACAGTATTATATTTTTATATTCTGCCGCCATTGTTAGGATTGGGAATTCTACATTGCGATACTAGCAACATGGCCGCCTTGCTTACGTAATGAAATCGATTATTGTTAAAATTATAATTATCATTAAAATGTATCTATATGTAGAGATGGAACGTGACTTTCCTTTTCGAAAAGATCTTTTCTTTGTAGTTTCGACAAAATTTCATTGAGCAAACGGTCATTTTGCAAACAAATTCACCAAAAAGCGAGACTTTATCACTGCTTGACAGCACAAATGACACTGACCGCCGGAGGAGCGCGTCAAGCCAATACTGGCCCGTTAATTTTTGGACGTTTTCTAACGGCCAGGGTCTATCTAGACAGGTATGTATAATCAAAGGTTTTGATCATTATACGATATGTTGTTATATTATACATTACACACCCCACGCTATCCACGTAGTTGTATGGGCCTCATTCACGGGCACTCTTTCGCGCCACTCCATCACTCCAAATTAATGGTTTCTATACTGGCCTGCAAAAATAAGTACTACACTTTTAATATTTATTTATTTTCTAAACTATAGAAGTTAGAGATTTTTAAATAAAAAACGTTTTGCAGCAATTTTTATCAGCTTTCTTTGAAACTAAAGTAAATTATACATTAGTAACATTTTTCCTTTTTGTTTCGAAAGTATATCTTGTGTACTTAAAAAGTTATTGCAATTTTAAAAGTGTGATACTTAACTTTGCAGGCCAGTGTAGAATGTTTGGAAATCCAACGCTTGGATCGCTGTCACGCAATCCAAGAGGTATCCATATGATACATTCGGAATGCAGAGCTCTTGAATATTTATTTATTTATTTATTGGGAAACAAACAGCATTTTATAGTACAGAGGTAATAACTCAATCTATGTTTCACATTTGCCAATGCATATCAAGCATAAAAACAAGCATAGGCGCGAAAATAAGTCTGCAGTATGCGAACATTCCCTAGAGGGGCCCAACCATTACATCAGATTTGATAAACCACAAATACTTGCTAGAGAACAACGATTCATCCCTAGGATGATACGAGAGGCTATTGAAATTAAAAAACATCCTAATTTTAATAGAGAAGATGGTTGGAATCTACCACCAGCCTGGGATCCCATCATACAAAATATTAAATCCCAGCCCCAACACCATACTGGCAGACCAAAAGATACTGTAAGCTCTTTCTGCGTAAAATGGAACGCACCTGATTAAATTTAAATGAGGGTAAACAAGCTACCAACTAATTATGAGACGACCAACACCTCATTCTCCCTGTGACCACGGACCCTGCAAAGGGTTCGAAACGTCAGGATAAACATTAAATAAGTAATGTGTAAAATAAACGCGAGTAGATCCGTAAAAGTTGTTTCATTTGTTGTTTGTTGTTTCTTTTAGTATAGTAACTAGTTTGTAAATAACTAACTGCACCATCGCATTGGGTTTAGCCTGTAAGGATTGTGTATGTTCTTTTAAATAAATAAAAATTTCAAAGCATAAAAAGCAAAAATAAGGGCCAATATTACTAAATTCTATCACGATGGAGTGAAGTGCCAGTGAATGGGGGCCATAATATATTGCTATCTAACTATTCGTCAACCTTCGCAAGTCTTCCATGAGACACCGAGTTAATTGTGGAACCAATTGTTTCTCTATTATCTTACCCGAATACCACAGCAATCAAAATTGTCTATTGAATCAATTAGACATAGGGCACAGTATGCGACATATTATCTACTCTGTGGTATGCGTATTAAATAGGTAACTTTCGCTTGAAATTGTGTAAAATAAATATTTTGAAAACTTTATGAGGTATTTTGTTTAATTGCATTAGTTGGAAGCTTTACATTATTTATACATTTCGATATGGTACACAAACTTTTTTTTTCAAACGATAAAGCCTATTCTAATGAAATTCAGAGACAACAATTGAAGAAAACCTTTTAAACTTGTTAGCCACTAAATTCACATGTCCAATGTTGCGTCACATTCGGTTTGCAAAGTGCTAACAAATTGGTGCGCTATGGTAATGCGTGGAGCTTCACGCTCGGCGCGTCGCGTCGTCGTCGTCGGCGCGGCGCGCGGCGGCACGGGCCCCGACCAGGCTCTAGGCCTAATCAGCCGCGACAAATGATGCTACAACCGATAATTTGATTAGATTGTGAAAAAAACGACCGCCTTAGACTCGAACCCATGACCTTTCCGATCCGGGCCCAGCTCCATTCTAGCAGCAGCTACCTACACTCTACATCTGATTTGATGCATGCAGATGATGATGATGATGATGATGATGTCGCACATGCAGTATGATATAGTAAACTTTTAAGATACCTTTTTGAAGATTTTTTTTTTTTATACTTAGCTCGGTAAATGACTCCATCCCACCTGATGTTAAGTGGAAATGAAGTCCAGACGCGAAGACAACTGGTGCAGCGTGGAAACAAACGTAGCATCAGTCAACTTCACTCTGCCGGCCCACAAGGTGCTTCTTCACGCCTCTCTTGAAGGACCCCATATCATAGGAAGGAGGGAAAACGTGTGCTGGTAGACTATTCCATCTTTTGGAGGTGCGACAAAGAAACGAGTCACCAAATTTCTTTGTGCGCGATGGGATATTTGAGACAATGAATCGGTGACTCCGAAGAGCAGCACGTGTACTTCTATGAAGAAAGGGAGAAGGTGGGATGAGGTCAAAGAGCTCTTCAGAGCACTCGCCATGGTATAAGCGGTAAAACACGCTGAGTGACGCAACATCTCTACGCAATTGCAGAGATTCGAGATTATTTACCACTTCTGCATTGCCGATAATGCGTTCAGCGCGACGCTGCAATCTGTCCAAGGCATCGAGAAGGTACTTAGCGGAACCATCCCAGATGTGCGAGCAATACTCCACGCAAGACCGTACCTGTGTCTTGTACAAAAGGCACAACTGGATACTATAAGATAAGAGAAATATAACGCAGTAGCTGTTATATCAAAAAATTTCGCTGAAAATTGACAGATCAACCTTTGCCTGCGATACGTCGTCGGTGCCTCAGCCCAATTTGCATTATTAATTGGTCCTGAGAGTCGGATCGTGCGCGGAACTGTCTGTATCCTGAAACCGGGCTGTAATTAATAGTGTGGAAGTAATCCATTAGCCCTAATGTGTGAAAATGTGCTAGTGTTCCGATGCGCATGCGCCCGCTACGCCGTAGCAGCACGCTACGATTTAGAAATCTTGTGTTGACTAAACTTGGAGGACATATTTTTGCGTGTTTTTAATTAAAGTTTTGGTGTGTTAGTTAAGTGTAACTGTTTTGTAGTTGTTCGGGATACCTACAAACGATAGCATGGCAAAGCATAATGTCCGAACAACTTGTTTTTAGATTGTTGCTTCTGTAAACAAAACCAGAGTGAACGAGAGTGCGGCAACTTCACACAAGCGCTCCGAAACGCACGCACACAAGCTCGTAGTTCACCTACATTAGCACACGGAAAAAAGCATGGGAAAGGAGTACCCGATGACGCGGCTGTCATCGCAAACGCGGATCGGGCAGCGTATGTTGCTGTAGTAACGGAGAATAACAAGTATGTCACTGAGCGCTGCCAATCTTATTTAAACCTTGTTTCTTTATTGGAAATAGAAAAAATATTACATATTCAAAACTAGCCAAAACTATTTTTGATAATATGTCCGACCTTAAATATCTAAATGCTTTCCAATAATATATTTAAAATAATTATACATTCGCATGCGGATATATTACGTTATTAAATTTAATAACGCAGCTTTCAAAACTGGCCGAGCGAGGCGTAAATATTTTGCTGTGTTCAATTTGTAAATTAATATTTGATTACGATTGTACTTTATAATGATATAAGTATTTTATAGTGTACACCTAAATTGTGTGTTTCATTTATAATATATAAGACACCCAAATTCACACAATAATAAATTAACTATGTGTGGCTCACTCAACCCTAGCCGGTAGCTACAGCTCGTACGTCAATTCAAGATCACGGCACTGTTGCCGCACTCTCGTTCACTCTGACAAAACTCTCTGATCTTCTCCGAGTGCGTCAGCTTTACATCACAAATGTAGCTGTCACAAGTCATAAAACAGTAATAAATTCTCCTGAATTCTCAAGTCTGGTTGCACGACGAATCTTCAAAATTCATTTAGCTATTGTCTATACGAGTTTTGCGAGACATTTTCCTCCGTATTCCCATATTTTCATGTTTAACAAAATAGTAAGAAAGGTAAAAGGCGTGAAACGACTAACCGCAAGTCAATATAAGCGTTCCATCCACGCGTAGGTAAAGAGTCTCAACTATGAAGAAATAGAAAATTTACTAATAGCCTGCCAATCATACATTAATACGATAAACACCCACTACACACACCCACATACACAAACACACACACAGTACAGTCGCATACTAAACACGGCCCCCGTATAAAGACATGTATTCAGTAATTATAGTTTTTTTTTTTTTTTTTTTTTTTAATAGTTTTATATGAAAAAAAAAATGATAAAGTGGGTACAATTAAGTCTTGTTTCGAACCAGCCGGTAACTGTAGTTTTAATTTATAATTGTAATGGTTCCTGCGGTTCATACCCAGAGTCTTGTGCAATGGCCGCTGTAAAATTCTATAACGGTTCCCTATGCACCTGTATCAAAACATAAAATTAGTTCTATCTAATTAGCACTATTTAGTTTTAAATTTCCTTCGTATATAGGACGTTTGTGTCTGTATCGTAATAATAAAAAAATAAAAAAACACATGTAGTAAAGACATGGAGGTTTTAGTCGTTTGTTCTCAAAGTCATTTTCACAAAGTTGATTTTAATAAATAAATAAATTTATTAAATAAAAAATAAAATACATTTATTTCGACCACTTTGGATCATACAGGCAATCCATTATACAAAAATATTAAAATACAGAATAAAATTTAAATAAAATAATTAAATCACAATTATAATCAAATTAAAAAAATAAAAAATAAAATAAATAAATAAAAATCAAATTTAAATAAATTAACTTAAATCACAATAAAAATAAAAATTTAATTAAAACCAAAATTAAGAATATCGTTATGATGTCACCACATGAACCATAGCAGCATGGTTCATGTACTGGCAGTCAAATCGATGTAAGGAGGTCATTATTATAAAGATAAATCGCGATACGATATAATGACAAAAAAGGTCTAAAGGCCGTAATAATCTAAAAAAATATATGTTTCGTGTAAGAATTTTGAAAGTTAATTCTTCGTGGAACACCTAAGTATTGGTGGTTCCGGCGGGGGCATCCTTAACCGCATCGTAAGAAGTTTTAAACCAAATAATAAGTTATGTTAATTACGCCGATTCTGATAGTTAAACCGACCACAATAATGTTCAGCATTCTTGATAACAACGACCGACGGTTATTTTAACTGTTTCAACATACTTCGCTCCTTTGCTACACTCTTGGGAGGCCAAAAATATCCAAGATAATAGGTATAGATAGGTAGGTACTGAAAAACCAGTCCCTTTGTAGGCATTAGACTAATGTAAGTAATGACTTTTTTATAACACCTCAAATTGTATAAACTAATGTAAACAACTATTTTCTTTTATAATGTACTTATTATTTAATTTACTTTTAAAGGGACTATTCGTTTGAATAAAATTTTGTATCAGATTATAAATTTAGGTCCGTCACATTAGCCATTATAAATAAAAAAAAATGCTTATAATTATAATTTATCCGTTCGCTGCGTCACAAGTAGCTCGTGTTCGTGGCAGAGGTCGTAAGCCGTAACGTACCTCCCGCCCCGCGTCGCGTACCTACCACAGGCGAGGACTCAGTTAAGCGGTCTTGCTAAGGCCATTTTATAATTGCTTATCTTCAGATGAATCTTGTTAAAATTATCACGTGTGTACCGCCTTACCGCTCGACCACGACTACTGACGTCTTGAGACGCGACGTGGCAAAGGGTTTCTAGTTCATTGCGTTTATTCTATCACTGCTGGCTGACTATGACTGCCGTAGTATAACGCGCAATGAACTAGAAATCCGTTCGCCGCGTCGCAAAACGCTCGTACTCGTGGCAGAGGCCCTACGTACCTCCCGCCCCGCGTACCTACCGCAGGCGAGAACTCAGTTAAGCGGTCTAGCTTATTGTTTTATAATATACGAGTAGCTTTATTAGGTTACTAGCTGACCCGGCGGACTTCGTACCGCTTTGACAGTTTCCATGACAACAAAAGAAACATTTTTTATTGGAAATTATTTTTTTTTTACTAATTTCCGTTACTTATTATTTATGTTTCTCACCGTTTAAACCTTCCCTAAACTTCCACAAATATTTCAAAATCAAAAATTAGCCAAATCGGTCCAGCCATTCTATGATATGCATCGGAAATTTAGAAAATTGACATTGTATTTACCGACATACGTACATCTACTCACTCTTAATATCCTTTCAGCTGGGAATGCTGAGATAGACAAAGACAATCGATCTCCATTTAGTGTGGTTCTGGCATACTTCCTGTGCCTCCTTTACGTCCATCATTATTTTCATACATTATCTCTTATTCTTTCGACTATCATCTCTGCCATGTACATACATATATTCAGTTTGAAGCACAGAATCGTCCCGTTCATACAGATTCTCACTCAGTTTCCCGTTTCAATTATCCCTCCACATACATTCAGTATACAACACCGTTTCTAGGTGGGTTGCGCGTATTTGCTACGTCATACAAACCTGAAATGGGTATACTGACGCTCAATTATATGTAATAAAATTGGTATTTTACAGCTCAGGTACTCGTCCGGAGTCGTCCTAGGCACTGGTGTATCTTAGCTAAAATGTGTCTACTGTTATACTATCCAACCACGAACTTCAAAATATTTTTTGCCTTGTCCACCGAAGCTGGATATCGAGTAGCAGGTAGCGGTCCAGGATTATTGGTTGTCGGCCATAAGGCACAAAAAACTATTTACCAACTATGTTCTTATTCGTAGATACAAAATATCAATAAATTGAGAACAGTAATAAATTATATTATTGTATATTAGGTAATACAGTATAGTATTTTATGTTACATACTTGCGATAAATTTGAACTTCTTCGTGGCATCTTGTTAGGTAGGTAGCTTTTGTAGAGGTAGATCACAGGACACAGAAAGAAGTTACCTCTAATAAAAAAAAATCTATCTTTTAATAAATCTTATTTGAAAATTAATAGGATCTGAATAAGTACTGAAATATTTAACGTACCTGCATAAAATGTTTTAAAAAACTTTTACACAATGAATAATTAATAAAATTTAAAAATTATTAACAAAATAAAAATAGATAGGTACTTGTTGCATTGCAAAACATCAAAATTTCCTTCTGTTCGTTTCAAAATTTGAGCGCCAGATTTATAAAGGGTAGGTTTTACCTTAGAAAGTAACAAAACTTTTCTAAAATAATAACTCAACGAACGTATCTAACAGTTGGTCGCGTAAATACGTATATCATAATTTGTTTAACATTTTTCGATTTGTATGTTATTCTCCGAAATTTTCTAAGCATTTTGGTGATAACCGCATCAAAATCGGTATTCTAAGGGCAAAGAACCCAGAGCCGTAAAACACGATAGCAATAGAGAGCCAGAGCCTCAAATGCCAGAGCCGTAAAACTCATTAAAAAAAATCCCCTATGTTACATAATAAACAACAGTTGCCAAGCAATCAAGGATTAAATCCCGGTTTAGACCAAATCAAAATTTAACAATTTTCGAGTATTTATGTAGCCTATGTTATTCTCCGGAATTTTCTTAGCATTTCGGTAAAACCGGATCAAAATCCGTTCAGTAGTTCTCGAGTTTATCGTGTTCAAACAAATAAACAAACAAACAATTTCTTTTTAAACTATTCTATCGTGTTCCGTAAGTGATTTTAAAGTATTTTTTTATATCTTGCAATTACAGATTTTTTATCCTTACGTTCTTATTATACAGGGTGTCTCATTTAAATCGGTCAGTATGGGAAAGTCTGAAACTATAAGACATACGAAGATCTGTTCTTAGGAACCATGTCATTGATTTTAATAAGAAGAAAAACTGCATTCATACATTTAAAAAAAACCTGTACTCAGCTCGGGATCGGAACCCGGTTGTTTTGAAAAAATAAATTTACACTATTTCTATTTAGATATCGATTGTGTAGGTCTTAAGCAGTAAATTGCTCTTTGAAACATGATGTCTAAAATGAATAAAATGCATTGTTTTCACATACTTTTATTTATTTTAGAAGGTGTTCGAAGTGACCACCGTTTTTTTCAATACAATATTCAACACGTTTAGGTAACGATCTTACAATTACAAAACCAGCAAAGAGGTACAAACAACCATAGAGACAATTTTACATGCCTGAACTTGTTGAATGTAACGGTGGTCACTTCGAACACCTACTAAAATAAATTAAAGTACGTGAAAACAATGCATTTTATTCATTTCAATCAATAAATAAATAAATAAATTTTAGACATCATGTTTCAAAGAGCCATTTACTGCTTAAGACCTACACAATCGATATCTAAATAGAAATAGTATAAGTTTATTTTTTTCAAAACAACCGGGTTCGATTTCCGAGCTGAGTACAGGTTTTTTTAAAATGTATGAATGCAGTTTTTCTTCTTATTAAAATCGATGACATGGTTCCTAAGGACAGATCTTCGTATGTCTTATAGTTTCAGACTTTCCCATACTGACAGATTTAAATGAGACACCCTGTTTTTTCGAGTATTTATGTAGCTATATTATTCTCCGGATTTTTCTTAGCATTTTGGTAAAAACCGGATCAAAATCCGTTCAGTAGTTCTCGAGTTTATCGACTTCAAACAAACAAACAAACAAACAAACAAACAATTTTTTTTAAAACTATTCTATCGTGTTCCGTAAGTGATTTTAAGGCAACCTGTGTAATTTTTTTTTTATATCTTGCAATTACAGATTTTTTTAACCCTACGTTCTTATTATATGTATAGATTACAGTGAGATAAAAAGCTACTAAGATACTAAAAAGTTTATGCTTTGGTGGATTCCAAAGCTCCTTCAAAAGTATCTTTTTAAAAACAGGTAACTAAAAAAATAATAAAAACAGCTTTAAAAAGCAAGAAATAATATTGAATTCATATATCTATTATTAATTACCTAGATACGCATATATTAGTTTTAAAGAAGGTCTATTGAAGTCGAGTGGTTAATGGTCGGCTGGGGGACAATTTTATAGCATTTAAACTTTTATAGTTGTCACTTTTTTATTGTAAAAGCCCCACCCGACCTCAATAGACCTTCTTTAAACTGATATGCATATCTAGGTAATTAATAATAAGAGTTCAAAATTGTTTCTTGCTTTTAAAAGCTGTTTTTTTTTTTTTTTTTGTTTCCTGTTTTTTAAAGTCGGTTTTTTTTTGTTAAAAATTAATTTATTTTACGATTTTTAGTGATGGGTAGACCTAACAAGCAAGGATGCTTCTCGGATGAGGAAACGACGGCCTAGTAGGTAGTGGTATTCCTATGTAAAACATCAATCTTAATTAGGTATTATTTTTGTACGAACTGAACATTTTGGCATATTGAATCGTATGAAGTAAGCCCAAAAAATGGTAACTGCTGTAAATCGTTGAGGAATTCCCTCGACTGTCTATGGTCTCCATCATCAGACCTGTAATGGCACTTAATATGGGTGCAAAGTTCTCATAAATAGAAATGAATTAAGTCCAAACACAAGGTAGCTACTGTAAAACATTGAAGAGTTCACTTGACTGTTCTTCGTCTTAATCATCAGACCCCTAATGACAGTCACAACCCATCTAGGTGTAAAGTTCTCATCAATACAAATTATTCAAGCCCAAACACCAGGTAATTGGTGTAAATCGTTGAGGAATTCCCTCGACTGTCTTTCGGTTCCATCATCAGATCGACTCCAGACCTTCATTAAATAGTAGTGCTTTAAAATATTTAATGAAAACATTTACAAACGCACTAGTCGCCACTACGATTTTCAAAGGTTCCCCTCGATTTCTCTGGTATGCCATCATCAGATCCTGGTTTCCTTATCATGGTACCACCCTTGGGATATCTCCTTTCTAACAAAAAAAGAATCATCAAAATCGGTTCATAAACGACGAAGTTATCCGCGAACACACATAAAAAAATATGGGAAACCGTCACTTTATCGCAATTAATTAGATCGAATTTCATTTCCCATAACACTATTCACCGATGTTTTTATTCATTAATGAACAATTCCGCGAATCTCATTACATCGCATATTTATTTTCTCGAATAGTCTTTATCACTTAACTCACTTCATCGTATTTTTTTTTATTTTTTTTATTTCATCGATATATTGTTAGATCGATGTTTCGTTTCTTATAATTTTGTTTCCACGTAAGTTTCAGTTCGCAAAATAGTCGGTTACATCAAATTTCACTTCACTTAAGTCATTGTACATCGAAAACACAAAATACTAACAAAGTTCACATATTTAAACAGGATTTAATGCTAAACTACTTAGTAAAGGCATTTCTTTCATTCAGGCATACCTTTTAAACCCGACGTTTTTCATTTTCCTTGTCCTTTACTTTACGGGATACAGTACTTATCATCATCAATGTGAGTAATTAATTTTAAATTATTAATATTATTTAAAAAAGTTAACACGTAGTGATTTTTGTAATATTGCGCTACTAAACTCAAATCATTGACAGAAACGAATCGCTGCAAAACCGACTCCACGTAGTCTTGTCTGCCCTACGCTAGAGTGCAATATAAAAGCGCGTAGGCGCGGAGGGGCGAGGCAGCTCGCGAGCTGAGGCTGGCCGGCGCCGGCCAGCAAGCCGAAGCGGCGCGGCGGTGAGCGTTACATCCATCTGCGACGATAAGCTCGCGTGGGACCGCCGGAGCCCCGCAGCGCCGGAGCCGTGACAGAAACAATGCCTGCTTGCATGCTGCATGTTTGCTTGCATGCTGTATGTTTGCTTGCGTGCTGCATGCCTGCTGCATGCTGCATGTTTCTTGCATGCTGTATGCTTGCTTGCATTGCAAAAAATATTAATATAGAACTGACCGCAACACAATTTATCGTCAATAGGCGAATGCATCGTTCGATGAAACGTTACTGCGATAAAAAGCTATTAAGTGAAAAAGTATTATGGGTTCCGATACATGTTGTAATATGTTTTTACGAATAGTTTCATCGATAACTTAATACTTTTATGAAATGTAAGTTCGATATACCGTTTTTCTGGTAATCAAAACAACTTTAAAAGATTATTTTAAGAAACGTTTTTCGATGATATAAAACAGCGATAATTAACAATTTGATGAATTAAAAAAAATATATATTAAAAATCGTGGAATAGTTTTCGGTAAAATGTATGTATTCTAATAGACACCCTATTCTATATATATATATATATATATATATATACGAGTCGAATTGAGAAACCTCCTCCTTATCCAGGCCTATGTCCAGCAGTGGACGTGTGTAGGCTGATGAGGATGTTGATGATGATGATGAAGCAGCGCCGCCTGGCGACGTACGAGAAGAGTTAAAATTTGGCCATACAAATTTTCGTTTTCGTAAACGTAATCGAATGGATACGGATAGTAAACAAACCTCACACTAAGGCACTCTGAGTATATTTCTTAGGTTTTTGTTACCCACTGACCAACGCGACGGGCGATTGTTGCATATTTCGAAGTTAAGAAGACCACTCTTATTGTAGTGTCTAAAACATAATAGATGTAAAATTGTAACAATGGCACCGATCATAGTTTATAAACAAATGACAGATTATGACAAAATTTATATAATAACATAATTATATTGGCGTCGGCTGCCCAGGCGCAGCTGGGGTTTGTTTGATAACAAGCGCATTGTCTGTGCATATATTACGGCAGGCAAAGTCGTGCGAGGTGGCGCATTTGTTGAAAGGCAAGGATAGAAAACTACAATTACTTCGTACTACAGGTGCGAGCAGTCAAATCTCTGGCGTTATTAAAAAAATGTTGGCATAAAATATATTTTTTTTGCATACTTAAACATATAAAGTTTCAGACACAAAAAAGTGCTAATATATTATTACTTTGTTTCAGGTCATTCGCGATTTACTTAGCGGCTACCCTAATAATTTACGAATCGCCGGTCAGTGCGTTCACAATTCAGCGGACTAAGACAACAACCTTGAAATCATCATACGATCTTATTGACGACGCTAGTGTTTTACTTGAAGTCAAACATGATTTGCCAAAGGTCAACAATGCAAAAGGAAACACCACCATAAAAGATTCAATCAGAACACAAATCGGAACGGCGCCTCCTACGCGAACCATTCCTCATACTGTAGCGATGTCTACAAACAAACTGCCAAATGACGAAAAAACCTCAAGGCAACACGAACTCGAAAACAAATACAGAGAAACGACATTTGATTTTACAAAGTTAGACACAATTCAAAGTACAACCAACGACGAAAAAGGTGTGGAAGTGACTACAAAAATTAGCAATTCGGCTCCGAAAAAAGTCATTACTTTACCGCCAGAAGAAAACATAAATCAAACATCAATCGATGATATTATAACGGATGCAAATTACACCTCTTCAACCACAACATTTGAAGAGAAAAAAAACGATGAACGTTTATTAGTAACAGAAAGATTATCTCAAGCAAATACAACTCATAATTTACAGACTCATGACTTTTCTCAAAGTACAACAATTTATAATGAATCATCCACATCACTACCAGAAACTAGTCTTACGGAGACAATGATTGGTGAAGCTTCCAGTTCACTTACAAAAGATACATCATGGAAAAGATACACTACCATCGACAGGAAACGATTAATAGAAACAATAGAATTTGAAACTGCAAGCACGTTTGAAAACGAAGAACTTGCGACATCTGAGATGGTGACTTCAAAAGTTACAGTAGACGATGATGCGGATGACACTCCGATACTGTCACTAGAGGAACTTCGTCAAGAACTCTTATATAATCCTAAAACCCCAACACCTCTTCCTGAGACCACAAGGTTTTCTCCTACTCTTCCTACAGACCAAACAACCAGTAGCAATTATGTAACTGAAATAGAAACATCATCGTTTATTTCTATCACTAATACAGAACCAAGTACAGTAGCTAACAATCTTGACTTCGTGTCGTCAAAACGCGCAGGATTTTTAGATTTGAACGACAAAAAGAACGACTCAGAGGTCTTTCCTACGGTAGAAAGCCTAAACTCCAATGACACAGAATTAATTGATGCGTTGTTTGAAATTGACGCAGCAGAATTGGAAGCATCGTCGAAAAAGCCCTCCACGCCATCTGAGTCGCTGAGGCATTTGGTAAGCTCAGCTCCTTGGTACCTATATTATTTCAAAATAACGGTAGTGTTGTTATAATATAGGATAAATATTGTCACATTTTTTTAAACTGCTATCTTTAAAATGTCTGTGCCATATTTGATTTATAATATAATCATTTAAAAAAGATTTGGATTATTAGATTAAATAAAAATACACCACCGCACTCAGCGATGTCAAATAACATTAATAAACTTCCCTATAATTCGTTTATTAGTTCACTGTAAAAAAGGTCAGCCGATGCTGTTTTTGGCTATTTTCTGAAAGACAATAATAGGTACTTTTAGTAAGCCGTAAAACAGTATTATGTAATTTAATTATAACCAAAAACATATAAATAGCATTGACATTGGCGTTTGATTCTTCTTTGTTTATTAGGGAATTCAAAACTGATTTAATAGCAAGGTGACTAGAGCTCATTCGTGCTTAATAAAGTAGTCTTACTTTAAAAAGCTGATTGACCATACATATAATATCGTAAATATTAATATCTAGTTATGTCTCAGATAATAATTGATTTTAATTATAACTATTTACTGTCTTTCAGGCAAACGACGCGATAAATGAGGAGTTACTGGAAGAGCAAGTATTAAACGACAACCTGATGAAACCATATGGCGAAGGTGTAAGATCAGGAAAATCCAATGGTAGTAACGATGAGCTCGTCACCGAGGACGTTCTCATCGTCAAACCTATCACCACCAAAGAGACTCTGTACACAGTGAGCCCGAATTATAAACCAATGAAAAAAATTGAAGTGCAACCGTTAAAGCCGTTCGTGCGAGACCCCGACGACAACAGTTGGAGAAACGAGAGTCTAAGCTTGTTAGGAATAGTATTTAACGCCAACAATGCATCCAAACCTTTCACACAGGTATTGAAAAATAAGACAGAGGCAGAACTAAATAACATATCCGACAAAACCGACAAAAATGAAGTAACTGATTTAAGGAAAAGGCTTAATAAAATCACAGAAGTTAGAAAATCGCAAAAAAAGAAAATTAATAAATTTGGTGACACTGTTTACGGTGATTATGAAGAAGGCACTTCTAGTGATACTACGAGTATGCCCAAAGTAACTTACGCAGTACGACTGTTTGATGAGAACGGGAAACTAGCCTTCGTTGATCGCACTCCAGCTCCTGCAACCTCCGCTAGACCCAATGTAACCACTACACCAGGAGTGTACATGTACAAGGAAGAAACAGTAACGACTAAAAAACCCAAGAAATTGAATAAATTCTCTGAATATTATGACACCACCGACGAGTACGACGCAGATTACATCAGTCTTACGAAAATAGACTTGAAGAAGTTCACAACCCGCCTCTCCGGCCAGGAGCCGGCGGCCACGCCTCCCACGGTCCTAACTACGCAAACTAAACCGTCGAATATTTACTTGCCGGACAGAAAACCTACCGTCCAGTATTTCCCACCGAAACCGAAAGAGCCGAAAGAGCCGAAAGTCAGCATGGACGAATATGACAACAACTTTCAGAAAAAACTTGATCTGTATACGTTTACCGAGCCGCCTCAACGCTTATCGCAAATATCTCGAGGCACAACGCTGACCACCCCGCCACGCTACGCCACGCCGTCGCCCGACCTCGAACCCCCCAAGTTAGACAAGACTATTTACGCCACATTTCCGTCACGCATCGACGAGTCCAGTAATAGGTATACGAATGGAAATGACGAAAGCTTCAACCGCGCCTCCTATGTCATCAAACACTACAAAGACTTGATAAACGCAGCCGCCAAAGACGATTATGAAAAGAACGGTGATTACATGTCGACGTACACGGAAACGCCGCTCTCGGGGGTGACC
The DNA here is from genome assembly GCA_947562085.1 of Eudonia lacustrata. Lineage (NCBI taxonomy): Eukaryota > Metazoa > Arthropoda > Insecta > Lepidoptera > Crambidae > Eudonia > Eudonia lacustrata. The sequence continues at coordinate 25,268,888 of OX387314.1, forward strand.
ATCAACGAAATGGGTAAAGATAAGGTGCGGTCGAGCATGGACGACGACTACGATTACATGTCGCATAAGGACATACTGAACAAGTTCGTCGACAACTTCAATCAGAACAGCGAGCGGTTCAAGGTGGACTTTCCGATTCTGTACAACAATAGCGTGGTGCACTCGCAGGGAGGCAAGGCGGCAGCGTCGTCCACGGCGTTCCTGAAGCGGGCCGACGGCCGTGCCTGCCCGAGCTGCGACCTCAAGGTAGAGCTGTCGCCCGCCTACGAGCTGCACTACTACGTTCCCGAGCAGGAGGAGCGCGAGCAGGCGGAGCCCAAACCCGCCACGCTCTCCTACGCCTACCGGCTGTGAGGGAACTCGTTGCATGCTCGATGCTGGGACAGTCGATATATGGGTTGCAAACTTATACGCGATGTATACCTTTACCGATAGGTAATTAATAAAGTAGTGGAGTGAAAAATGGTGGATGAGACGAGGCACAATCTGTATCTGCTTTATTATAGCCATGTGGGACGACATCTGCTACAAGAATGAATGAAGTACTTCGTGGGAGAATATTTTTAAGGGGAAACAAAATATAATTATTTATATTCGTTACTAAGGCATTCAAGCTAGATCTCATTTTTACTTTGGGCTTTTATTTCGTATTCAACGTAAGGTCGCTTACTTTACTGGGATAACAATATTTAGAACTTGACCTTTGGGACCAATGTATGATCTTACATAAACAACAGGGGAATTAATATAGCTGTATTAATAAATTATTGTACATAGGTATAGACAATTATTATTATGTAAGAAGAGAGTTTAGTAAATATTTATTTCAAGAAAGACAAAGCTACGGTAAAACCCGATCCGACACTACATCTAGGTACAATTGGATTTTAGGTATAAGTACTTATTCCGTTTAACCAAAGAAAACAATATTGGTAAATGACACTGTTAAGTTTTTTTACATTGTTTGTATGCAATTGATTACGATGCCTTAGTGTAATCGATTTACTACTTACATAGCTGTTATTGAAAAAGCAGCAAGTCAGTAGTGTCAGTCAGTACCCATCTTCTATGGTACGTTTTTTAAATAAATGTACCTGCCAAATGTACTCTAAGAATAACATGGGTGTGATCCAGTAATAGTTAGTACCTATTATATTTGTAATATTGTACATAAGCACCAAATGGACATGCATTTTTATTTTGACCCTTCCTATGACGCGATATTAACGCACATAAGGATAACCTTTACTTGCTTAACCACCATATAATATGTGGGAGCTACCGACGACGACGACGACGACGACGTGCCCTACGAAGCTCTCTCTCACATGTTTCACACGCCTTTCGATCACGTTAACGAAGACGAGTTTGTATGGTAACATTTATAACGCTTCTGGTATTCCGCTAGGAGGCTACTATACGGATGTCGTATGAAACTCGCACTAGGCACTGAGAAATATGATATTTCATATCACTTTAATTTCGTGATCATCAGTGAGATTCAAAAGTCGCCCACTTTTGAATCTCACTGATGATCACGAAATTAAAGTGATATGAAATATCATATTTTTTGTGACAATTTGATTGGTAAGAAAGCTACCGTTCGAGAATTTTCGGTGTCAAATATAACTTACCAGAGATTTTGTACGAGAAAATAGTACACTTGTAATTGATATTATAGCGTGAGAATTAGTCACCGGTTCAAAAAACCTGGATGCCAGCCAAGTGAATTTTATTCACCATTCGATCATAGGTACAGTGGCCCAAGAAAGTGGTGTACCAGTGTTTACAACAACGTTCATACTAGATATCACTGAAAGAGATGCATAATATTGACGTAAACCTAATTGATAAGTATCCATACGTCGTAGGTCACTTATAAGTGCATGACATTTTAACCTTTATTACAAATTAATAAGACATTAATTACTGTAAAGAAAATTGTAAATTTTCTAAACAAAAGTAATAAAAACTATTTCTATAGACCACCAAATTCATTTGATAAAAAGACAACTGACAATTGACATTTGTCAAATATATTTTAGTAATTTAATTTCTATTATTTTCCTCAGAAAATCGATTTATTTTTCGTATTATTTTTTTACTCAATTGAATATAAATAACATCTTCAATGCCTGCTAACTACACTATTGCTGAAAGGGCGCAAATAATTGCTCAATTTAAATATATCGAGACGTCAAATAAAGATGGCAATAGAAGTTGTCAGATCGATCTGCAAGCGAAACTAATCTTTATCGCCTACGAATCTGCCATGCGACATTCAACCTTAGGGTGGTAAACCAATTTTTTGGGCGACCGTACTAACGGAAACGAAAATTTCCATGGTATTGATGCTTCACTCGTTCTCCTGGGTGCCTATAGTGTGAGATTTGTTTACTATCCGTATTGATTCGATTACGTTTACGAAAACGAAAATTAGTATGGCATTGAAGCAGCGCCTCCTGGCGGCATACGAGACGAGTTAACATTTTGCCATACAAATTCTTGTTTCCGTTAACGTAATCGAATGGTGAAACTCGCACTATAGGCACCCTGGTGACAAACGGGTTTATTTAAAATGTTCCTATACTTTTCGTTTTTGCTAACGTGGTCGGATGCGAACGAAGCTTACATTATCTCACACACGAGTCATGACGTCTCGCGTTATTTGGGGCGGCCAGGTAAGTATGAGTTTCTCAGCTATTCGATCGATCGGGTTCGATTGTCACTCGAGCTTCCCGATTGATTGACTGGTTAATTTTTGCTAGTAAATTTTTATCATGTAGGTAACTATTAAGTATAGCATTGTGAAAGCAAAATTCAAAATAATAAAAATATATGATCAAGTTCAGTGAAGTTAACTACAATTTGTATAAAATCAGAATAGTGCCACCTGTAACGAACTTGTGGAACCAACTTGTTACTGTCACTAGTCAGGCATCATGATACCCCGCCTTCATTACCCCGCGCTTGAAATGTTTATTCGCTTAGGTTTTAATAACCGCCAGTAGTTACGGCGAAGAGATACGAGCATTTTATTCAGGTTTTTGCTCTTTAAGTAAAACACTATTATTTCTTGTGCCATTTCTGTGGTAAAACGCCCAACATGCAATATGTAGTATCTACCTATGCACTAATAATTTTGATATGCCGAAGACTAAGGTGGGCTTGCACCAAAACTCACTAAATACGTTTAGCGCTAAACATATTTAGAGTATCATTCTGTCTCTTTCAACTTCTAACAAATGACAGAGTAATGGATTGACATTTGAAACATGTTTAGCGCTAAACGTAGGTATTTAGTGAGTTTTGGTGCAAGCCCGCCTGAGTTAGCATAAATATTATCTTTTTTAAAATCAGAGTGCAAAAAATTCATTAGTACTAATCATTAGTATTGTGGTTATATTTCCACGCAAATTTCGTTGCGAACATATTACAATTTGGAAGTGTTGTAAAAAAATCTATGCGCGGGATTCGAACCAAGCACGCTATGACCATTGGCTTGCCAACTAAAAGTAGCATAGTGTGTGCACACATTATTGCAGTATGTCTCAAGGTAAGATTCGATTGAATACCTACAGGACAAAACATCATTATTAGGGTATAAACAAAAACAAAAGTTCGTTTTTAAAATACAATTTTATTGACATTTTCATTTCAGAATAGTATGCAAACATCACTCGATCGTTTGATCAATTGTAATGGGTTATACGTCATTTTGAGCATAATCATAATAAGTTACTAACAATATTAGTTACAAGTAAACCATACAAATGAATGACGCGGCGGGCAGCCGCGGCGGGTACCGGCCGGGAAATGCAAGTCTGGATCCAATCAATAATCATTTTATTACATCAATGCATAAAAATTCAAAATAAAACAAAATAAGACAATTTTAAAATGAACACATGTTTTCTTTGGACATAATAAAATACATCAGAACACAATATAATATATACAACGAATCGTTCGAAATGGAAATTAAAATCTCGTTAATGTGTCCATTTTTTATTGTAAAATAAAAACATTCTGACAAAATATGAAACATAAATAACGTAAACAAGACATAGGAACAAAGACATCGAGATGTCTCGTTGTATTGCAAAAGCAAATCGAATAAGGTAACATCGTATTTGGGTAAGTCAACTATTCAGTTTCCGATTAAACAAGTTCAAAGTAATTAAAGCAGTAAAATTATCAATTAGTCGACGTTTTGCGTATTGTTCAATATCGATTAAATTGTTATTACAAAATATGCAATCAAGTTTCTAGTAAAAAAAATATAATTTTGCCGATTTCATAGAACAATTTAAATTTATTGAAGTTTATTTAATATATTTTTTAGATTTTCAATATTATAATTGACAACACACAAAACGCAAAAGAAAACTACCTTAAAAACAAAAAGTATACTTTTATTTAAAATAAAATAATAAATAACGCGGCATATGACGTAGGTGACGCGCAGGTTAAGTGACGTTACAATACAGAAGGTACATTTACTTCAGTTACGATAATAATATTCATTTATAATTAATAATTAAACTAGAAGCGATTATTTACAAGGATACACCACTTTACTAGCTAGATACCTGCCTCCCGACGTTGCTCTCTCGGCCCCTCTATTTCAAATTATATTTCTGACTCTTTTTACAAAGTCGCATTTGGATCTTCACCAAAGCGTTCGCTCATCAGAATCACGCGTATATGCAGCGTCTGTTTGCTTTTATCATGACTATTCGAAATAAACGTGATATAAAATTTAATCTCTGCTGTAAATGACATGCTGCAACAATTTAACAATAATGACAGACAGAGACAGCACTAGTTTAATAAGAATAATGGCAGAGTTGAAGTTGCATCGCACACCAACCAATCCGTTATACAAGTGTCTGGTTCCAAAGTACGTTTAAGATTCCGTTGCATGGTGCGGGGGTGGCCGAGGAGCGTCCCGCTACTCTACTCGTAACATTAGCCAGTCTTTCGTTTGACTACACTAACGCCGCCGCCGACGTCCGCCCGGGCGCGTCCGCCGCGACGGCCCGACTATGCGCATAAGCCCACCTATTCAATATGACGATTGCATTTCTGCGTGATGGAAGTATGCAATTGAATAGCTGTTACCGCTCCATCGTTGGAATCGCGAGACGTGAGCTTTATCAATTAAATTTCATAAAAAATAGCTGAACAGTGTAAAATATTTTTGTCTTTTTTATAAAAGTTATAATAAAATCTACAAAAAAAAAAAACGCGCATAGACAGGCATAAAATTTCGTAACCAAAGAAGATCGTGCTATGTTATATCGGCAATAGTAGTAATAATAGTATAAGTGTACAGAATACATCGTAAGCTACTGTTGTCAGACGACAGGGTGCAAGATGGCGGCCGGGCCTCGGCCGCCGCGCATTCGACAAACTTCTACAATATACTCATCATTTGTCTTATCATTTATCTTGATATTATAGGGCCAATTTTTCTGTAAGTACAAAAACTACCCCCACAAAAATATAGTATAAAGTGAACTTTGTGGAACAGCCGATGTTTTGTTAATTATGAGGAAGAAGTGCAGAAGTTTATCGAATAGTATGTAATGGTAGCTGGCCGAGGCACAGCCGCACCCGCATTACCCGGCTGTCCTGTTTGTTTGTTGGGAGTGGGTAATACTGCAATTGGACGTACGTTGAGAATTAGTAAAATAGAAAAGCGCCAATTTCTAGCTGATTTTAATTTTCTGTTATGAAATATCATTTTGTATTCGGACAGGGTACCATTCCAGACTATAGATTGATTAATCCGATTCGAAATAGTAACTGAGAGCAATAAATACCTAAAGGGAATCCGGAGTTTGGAAGTGGCCCTATTAAAACCGACGCCAGTAAGAACTAAAACGAACACTATATTATTGGCACCTCGTATATTTGGCACCACTAGCATTGATCGAACGCAAAATTTGAAATAAATCCTACAAGTAACAAAAATAAATAATAAAATTCAAATAAATTCGGAATTCAGCACCAGTCCCGCTTATTCACAGACATTTCTAACTCTTTTCGATCAGCTAGTAGCTTCATCTCTTTCCGACGCCACACAAGTGACACCGATAGATAAATAAAACTGATCAATAGAAAAATGGCCGTGAATGAGGGAGCAGAATGCAAAACGAAAACTAGGAACGCGGGGCTCCTAACGATCCATTGTGTACAGTTACATAGCAATTCATACAATGGTGTACATACATACTAGCACCACTATAGCGTTACGTATAGAAAAATTAAACGTTTCCAACAAAAGTATGCGCATAAATGCAAGTGTTTCTCCACTACATTTACATTGTAAACATCACCCGAATTGACAATTGACTTCGACCGTCCAGTAGGCTTAGCCAAAGTAACATTAAGAAAACGACAGCGAAGTTAGAAAATAATAAAATGTATGGGATTGACATAAGCCGCGCTAAATCACGCGGTCAATCTTATGTCAATCCCATACATTTTATTCTTTTCGAACTTCGTAATCGTTTTCTTAATGTTACTTTGGCTACCACAACTGAAGTGCGCTCGAGACCTCGCTGTGCCGTTCATCTGGAGTAACACTGCCTCTGTTCATACATTAGGCACGCCTCGACTGCAGCAGTCCTAAACAATCCAACCATGCACTTCAGCGATGCTGAAACACATCGGAGCAGAAACGGTGGCGGTAGCCAAAGTAACATTAAGAAAACGATAGCGAAGTTCGAAAAGTATAAAATGTATGGGATTGACAAGTGATTTAACGCGGCATATGTCAATCCCATACATTTTATTATTTTCGAACTCCCGCTATCGTTTTCTTAATGTTACTTTGGCTAAGCCTACTGAATCCAAAGCGGGTACACAAATCAATTTGTAAACTTATCATTGTAGTGAGTATGTTTAATTTTCCGTATACTTACAACCACATTCATAAAGCTCTAGGAGGAAGCCTCACTATACATATTACGATTAAAGGAGTCCTTCGATTAAATATATTTTAAAATATCATTTGTAACATTTACACGATCATACGAATCCTAATCACTAAAGCATTCTCGATGTCCGGACCGACCGCTTCGAACCTTTCCCGAATAATTTTCTTTACAATTTACAATTTGCCTAGAGTGACGAAGTTTTTACAATTTAACAAATATTCACAAAACGGATAAAAACGATTCGGTAGCACGGATAGATTCACGAACGACTAGTAGTTACCTGCCAAGTACACGGTTTGGAACCAAACTCATTCACAGACTAATTTCGCATCTACTAGAAAACATAAATAATTTTGAAGAGGATTTTGAAGGTTTACAAAATGCAAAACGACATTTTAATATTAAAAATCATAATAATAATAAATCATATGATTAAAAAAAAGAATTTCACATGCGTGCATGAAAAACCACTCACTGATTCGATCGCACTCAGTGACTCAACTATATCAACTTGCTAGTTTTTTCAGTAACGATTGACGAAGAACCGCATGACTATACATATAGATGTTGAATGTTGATCAGGGAGTTAGTTTTTTGCAGCTTCAAAACTAAAGTGAAAGTTTGTATTAGTCCATGTGTGACTCTGTTACTGGAAACAACACAATTGGCCCCAGCCGCAGTTTGCTCCCAGCACCGGTACTGACAATGCCCCCGCGTGTCCGCCGGTCCCCCGCGACACGCATAACAATCAATTTCAACAGGACATGGTATTAAACATGTTTAACAATTACACAACTAAACAATTTAATACACATTCTCAAAACCGTCAAGTCTTAAGAAACCGTAAATACAATTAAATCTACGAATAGCGGTCTGTCACCTTTTCGTATGCAAAAATAAGTATTCGGCGATACAAAATCTCTTCTTATGACCTTTTTCTAAGTATAAATATGCATTAACCCTATCCTATCCTAAGAGAGGGTGGTTTCGAACCTCACTTTAGATGTCTTCGTTATGAATAAAATGCAAGAGGTTTCGAGTGAGGTTCAGAACCGCGCCCGCGTCTAGTTGACTAAGATAAAACCTTGTTAATTATCTATAAAAGCTAAGTGCTCCGGAAGTATAAGATAACGTTAATGTCGAAGGCCGGCCGCCGCCAAGCCTGAGCCGGCCGCGGGTGGAGACGCGGTTTGCTCAATTATAGGATAGCCTAGAAAAGACTGAAGCTAGCCGGACTGTAGTATCGATATGATGAAAACCAGCCCCCCAGTTAGATATAATAATTATTGTACGGGATTGACATAAGTTAACGATACGTATTAATGACGTTTATGTTAATCCCATACAATAATCATTCTATTTCATTTCTATTCTATTAGCGTTATGCCATTTGTCTAGAGGAGCTGATGTAAATCATTAATACAGTTTAAGTCTTGTAATGATGTCGTTTGTTAATTTAATCCCGCCTCAGTAACTTAGCTAACCGCATCTTCACAACGCCGCGAGCCGAACGCGCCTCCATAAGCGAGACCTAAGCTCGGTCTTCTGGAAAGCTTTCGATAAGGTTGTTCTTACGTTGTTGTAACACAACGGTTATACTACAATTGCGTCTAGAGGGCGGACCATCGAACGACTATAGATTCTAATGTGCAGGATATAAGCGCTACGTTTCTTGCTGCTTCGCTTCGTCGGATCGCGCTCCGGGGTGCCGCAGGGTGGCATTCTAGGACCGTCGCTTTATAAATAAACCGCTCCGAGTACGGCTAGGGGTTAAGATTACAGTAATATGCGACTCATACTAATAACGAGACGTTATCGTCGAAAACAATCATCTTTTAAAGTATGATTCATCGACCGCATCGTTCTTAAGTTTCTTCTTCGGACTTCACACTGCGGATTATCGTCGGTACAATCTCTCGGCGATCCGTCGCGAGGAGCGATCGCAGCTCTCGTACGATTTCGACCCGGTCAGGTTCCGTTCGGGTTCGAGTATTCCGAAGGGGGTGCCGATTTATATTCGTTCGTAGCTTAGAGAGCATCAGACAGCAAGCGACCGGACACGCAGGCTCGGCTACCTCGGGCGGCGCCGGCCCCCCGCGATGACGTCACGGGTCGGGCACTAGCTGTGGCTGGCCCCCCGCGATGACGTCACGGGCCGGGCACTAGCTGTGGCCGGCTCCCCGCGATGACGTCACGGGCCAGGCACTAGCTGTGGCCGGCCGCGCCGTACGTGCCGTACGTGCCGCGCAGCGTGTCCTCCATGAGGCGGCACAGCGCCGCGCGGTCCGCCTGACGACGGTCATACGTACATTTTACATACGGATACGAAGAGAATAAGAAATTCGATCATGGGTAATTTTCAATATACGCTATCTTTGACATATTAATAGGCGGTCTGTACTTATACGATACATAAATATTGTATTATCGCTTCTAGTTTTCGTCGTTACAGATATCTTTTATTTACAAAGATGTGAAACTATGTACGTATTAATAAGAAATAATGAGTTTAGAAAAATAGTGTAATATGATATCGATCAATATGACCTATGAAGTGTTTGTAAACGCGCATGATGCGTTGGGAACTGAAATGAATCGACGAATGTTAAATCGAGGTGAAAACATAGAAGTATTGTTTTTATCGATTATCATTTCTCATTATCGATCATCATTAAAAGAAAATAATTTATTGGAAACCTGACTATTCCGAACTGAACCACATAAAATTATCTAAATTCACAGAAATTAATTGGAATTGCAATAACATAAAGACAGCACGCCCTCACCTCGTGCACGAAGCCGAGCTGCACGAGCTCGTGCGCCAGCGCGGGCGCGGAGTCCCGCCGCGACACGGCGCACGTCAGCTGCCGGTTCATCTTGTCGTCCATGCGCAGCAGGATCGTCATCTGCAACCACCGCAGGCCAGTCAACACACGCGCCTACAGACAGGCAGCCTTTCTCAGTATCAAGGACTGTTATGGCAGTCTACAACAAAACTTTGTTTTTTTTTTTGAAATAATTGTTAGCATAGCAAAAGTCCAGGCGCGTAGACAGCTGGTACAGCGCGTAGGTTTGTTTTTATATTTTTAACTTTCATATTATTAATTTGTTACACATACATATTTTATGACAAATCTAAAATAAATGCTGCCTAGATGGAGAGCTAAAAAAAGATGGATGGATTGTGCGAGGGATGATATGAACAAAAAGGGAGTGACTGTGCAGGTTGATACGGCTGATAGAGGAGAGTGAAAAAAAACGGCGCGTCTCGTGGTCGCGCGGCGGGGCGCGGGCGAGGGGGGGCGGGGGGGGCGGGGGCAGTACTCACCAGCAGGTCGGGCGGCGGGTCGTGCGCGTGCGGCTGCGGCGGCGGCTGCAGGCTGCACATCATGTTGACGACGCGCCGCGTCTCGTGGTCGCGCGGCGGCGGTGAGGCGGCGGGTGCGGGGGGGGCGGGGGCAGTACTCACCAGCAGGTCGGGCGGCGGGTCGTGCGCGTGCGGCTGCGGCGGCGGCTGCAGGCTGCACATCATGTTGACGACGCGCCGCGTCTCGTGGTCGCGCGGCGGCGGTGAGGCGGCGGGTGCGGGGGGGGCGGGGGCAGTACTCACCAGCAGGTCGGGCGGCGGGTCGTGCGCGTGCGGCTGCGGCGGCGGCTGCAGGCTGCACATCATGTTGACGACGCGCCGCGTCTCGTGGTCGCGCGGCGGCGGTGAGGCGGCGGGCGCGGCGGGCGCGGGCGCGGGTGAGGCGGCGCGGACGCCCCCCCGCCCGCCGCCGTACGCCGTCAGCGGGTAGATTCCGTACCTGTGCGTAACGAGAGAACGTTCTAAAATCGTTTCTCGATTTGCTCTCCTTTTTACCACCTAAACGAGCATTGCTGGCACGGCAGTGATGGGAATAAATGTTGATGTAATGGAGAGATCCTACATAATTAATTATTTTGTTATATTTTATAATTATTTTTGAAGGGTTATAGGGGTTATAAGGTTTATAGGGTTCCTTTCAGAGGTCGTTTTAAAAAAAAGATATTTTAATGGAACTGAAAAAATATATTTAATTGGAAAAGTAAAAGGACTCTTAGGCAGCCGTACCGGTTGGAAGATCGAATCAAACTGAGGCTCGCGGCTGAGCGAGCCTAAGACGATAAAGAAAAATGCTTATATAGCAATTTCCTTAGCTAAGCTAATAACTGTACAGAGAAAAGATATAACAGCTCGTCTCGATAGTAGACTGCGTTCTGAACTGATCATAAAAAAAAATTAAAAAAAAACCTGACTAAAACAACTATACAAGCGGCCGTGGCTAGCTCAATTAAATCCGCACTCTCTTTGGTTGGTTGGTTATTGTACCCGCCTGCGACAACAATCAATATTCAATGTATTTATAAATACTCATTTATTATAGATTTTATTATTTCAGTATAGGTATTATCGGACAAGAAAATATTTCACGTTGCATTCAACATTGCGCAAATTGAATTCTGAAATAGCACAGCTTGTTTTTTTCTGTTCATTTTTCTCTTTGCAGTTATTTTTTATGTTAGTTATTACAAGTATTGTTTTATTTATTTTTATATAGTTGTTTTAGCAGTCGGGTTTTTTGTTTTATTTTAATAATGTGGTTTATTTCAAACTTTTAACTTTTTTTTTGTTAAGTATATTCCGGATTTTTTTATAGCCTATGTCATTCCCACAGTCAAACAAATCTAACGACAAGTCATATGTTAAAATCTACCATGCGGTTTGGGGCGTGCCAAAGAAATGGACATACATACATACATATACATGCCCTTAATCAATTTAATGAGGATCTTGGTTGTATTGATTGGGATAAGATTATTTGTCATGATGTTAACGAAATGGTCGAAAAGTTGACCTTCCACATAACTCAATTGTACGACAGGCATGCTCCAATCAAAAAGGTATTCATTAAGGAACACTCTTACCCTTGGGTAACTTATAATGTGAGAGAGATGATGAGGTTACAAGATGAAGCATTTTCACGTAGTCGTAAAACGAATTGTGAGCTCCATAAAAAATATTATAAGGAATTAAAAACAGTTGTTAATAAAGCTTTATATACTGAAAAAACTTACTTATAACAACTTATAATAACTTGCTTATTTTCAGAACTACATTAATGCAAACATCAATGAGCCACGTTTATTATGGAAAAATATAAAGCAGAATGTTGTTAATTTTAAGGCTATAGCCGCGGAACTTCCTTCTCACTTGCTGGATCCTAATCTTATTAATAATCACTTTGTTTACTCTGTACCTGGTAGTAATAACGTAAGTTTGTCTGATTTAACATACTATGAATTTCATAGATTTAGTTCTGCAGTCTTTCATATGCAACCTAGCGATGAGAGTGCAGTGCTTAAAATTTTAAAATCAATTAAAACTAATGCAAAAGCCATAGACGGCATTTCCAAAGATATGATGCTACTAACACTTCCACATACACCTAATTTAATCACAGCTATAGTTAATACCTCCATTGTCACGGGAACTTTCCCCGATTCCTGGAAAATCTCTTTGGTACTTCCGTTGCCTAAAGTTAGTAACCCTTCTGGTTGCAAAGATCTACGTCTTTTTAACATTTTGCCATTTATATCTAAAATTATTGAAAAAACAATATGTTCACAATTAATAGATTATTTGAAGCAGAACAACATATTACCAAAAAGGCAATCTGGTTTTAGGAAGGGACCACAGTACGGCTACTGCTTTGATTGATGTTATTGATGATATTTTAGCTGCACAAGATAAAAAGCAAAGTACTTTACTGGCACTGTTGGATCTGTCCCGTGCATTCGATACCATAAATACTTCACTCTTATTGTCTAGGTTGCCGTTTTATGGATTTGACGATATGGCAATCAAATGGTTTTCCTCCTACCTTGATAAGCGGTTTCAGGCTGTAGAAATACTTAATACAAATGGAATAACATCCATATCAGATATTCTACCAGTAAATAGAGGGGTACCGCAAGGTTCTATCCTTGGTCCACTGCTTTTTGTATTGTATATCGCTGACATAGCTTCATGTATTTCTCTTTGCAAGTTTCACCTTTAAGCAGGTGACGTCCAAATATACATTTCTTTTAATCCTAATGAAACGATAGCTGCTTTTGATAACTTAAACAAGGACCTTGATAGCATTGCTGGTTGGTGTAGTGCAAACAGTCTAGTTATAAATTCCCTAAAGTCAAATTATTTAGTATTTGCTTCCAAAGTTCATAGACACAAAATAATGAGTTTCAACCCGCGTGCGGGGAGCTCCTTTAGAACATGTTGCTGAGATGCAGTTTTGATGGATGAGTCACCTCGATTTGAAAACTACGTTTTGCAAACTGCTCGTAATTGCTTCTTTATGCTCTCAGTACTGTACCATACGGTATACTGTACAGACAGGTAATCGCGCATACGCGCGATTACCTGTCTGTTTAATTTTGTATCAAACTTTGCGAGGCGCTAGTCTTATCAAAACTAAATTACGTTGACACTGTATTTGGTGAATGTCTGTTGGGTCGCTCCAAGAAGTTATTGCAGTGAATTCAAAATGCCTGCGTACGTTTTTGCTTTCCAGTGCCACGTAGGGCACATATCACACCCTTTTTGAATGATAACCGTATGTTAAATATGTCAAACAGACGTATGTTACATTTTGCCTCGCTTTTATTTGGTGTTATCAAAAATAAAAAACCACTATATCTATATGAGAAACTAACTTTCTCTAAATCACACATTAGATTTGCAATACGTTTGATTGGCTCCCTACATAGAACGGCGGATTTTCATGGAAGTTTTCGGTATGCTGCAACGAAGTGTTGGAACAATTTACCACCACCACTCCGTAACTCTGTTTCAGTAGGGTCCTTTAAGGTTAACACAAAGAGATACTTTTTGAATTTGCAGACAACTGGTAATGTGTAAGATGTCGGATTAGGTTTTAATTTAATCTTACCTTAGTTGTATTCAACTGAATTTGTTGGGATATCTCCAATAACAGTAACGAGTATTGTAACTAGTAACTATGTGCTCATATTGATGTTATTGTCACTGTACTTTTAATTAATGTTATGTACAGCGCGACGCCGCGCACATTTACACAAAACGGGTCTCCACGGAAGATCAGCGTTGTAGTTTTTGTCCACTACTGCAACAAATGCTGAGTGGAGTCCTTTTATTTATTTTATTTATTTATTTCAGAAACAAACAGTCAATATACAATATTGTACTACATGATTCTATCACGTGTCTAGGCCTTTAGTTTCCTTAATTAACTTATTTATGACTAACACATAAGGCTAAAAAAATATATATATATAATAATATTGCATTAACACTAACATTTACATGGTTACAACAAGGCTTTAAGGTTTGCTTTAAATTTTTCTAATGAATTTTGAAAAATGTCCACATCCAAAAATTTGCTATTATAAGTGTCACATGATCGCCGGATAAAACTATTGTCAACGTAACGTTTGTTAGATTTCTTAATGGAGAAAAGAAATTTCTTAACACAAGACCTTTCACGTTTCCGGGGCACTCTGAAATGTATCTGATTAAGCAAAGGTGTACAGTCTATCTTATTATTAATTATTTTGTACAAATTGACTACATCAATATAATCACGACGATTACAAAGAAATTCGACTTTGTATCTGCTAGCAGACCGTTTATAATCAATATGGTCGTGACCCATCCTATAATCCAGAGCTCTGATGAATTTCCTTTGCACTCTTTCAATTCTATCAACATGAATGTTGAAGAAAGGATGCCAAACACTGCAGGCAAATTCTAATCGGCTACGCACGAAGCTACTAAAAAGAATCTTATATGTAAAAGTACATCTGAATGGCTTGCCCATGCGCAGGATAAATCCAAGTTGTTTAAAAGATTTAGCTAGTAAGTTATCAACATGCGGTACAAAAGTAAGTCTAGAATCCATGGTTACACCTAAATCACGGATTTGAGTGACTCTAGACAGAGGCTCACCACAAAGGGTGTAACCGAATTTTATAGGGGTAAATTTTCTAGAAAAAGATATAACATGACACTTATCCGGATTCAAGAAAAGTTTATTTTCACACCACTTGCTCGACAATGCTTCATTATATATCATGCAAACCTTACTCAAAGTAAATCATTATAGCCCTTGTCTTTTGCCGGGGTGTAATGTTGTACTGAATTTCATTATAACCCGCCGGGCAGTAATGTGATTCTCACTTCTCTTAGTTCTTATTGTTATGCATTTAAAGTCTAATTTCGTCAAAATCGCGCGGCGCGCGGCTGCTGCAGCTGCTGGTGGCCGACGGCGAGGAGGTGGACGGCGGCGCGCGCCGCGCCTCATTTATTTGAAAATCGAACTTATTCGAAAATCGAGCTGGCCACGCCACGGCAAGCCGAACGAAAAAAAATCAATACTTAAAACAAAAGCCGCGAGTCTTTCAATACGGTGCAATCAGTATCAGACAAAACTGCAAAAGAAGATAGAATAAAACATTAAGAAAATGTCGAGTGACGAAAGTGATTTAACTCCGGAGTCTATTAAATTAGACGCCTTAGGTATTGTTAATAACCTACTACCAGAGAAGTCGAAGGAAAAATACTTGAAAGCTTACGACGATTTCCACAAATGGAAAACTGCAAAAGGCGCAAAGTCTGTGTCGGAGTCAGTGCTTCTTGTTTATTTCGAGTATTTATCGTGTACAAAGAAGTCCAGCAGCCTGTGGTGTATCTATTCGATGCTCAGGTTAACAATAAGCATCAAACACGACATTAGATAAATACATATAGCAAGTTATTGGCATTTTTAAAGAGGAAATCAGATGGTCATCGAGCAAAGAAGTCAAAAGTATTGACAGCGCAAGATGTGGAAACTTTTCTGAATGAGGCTCCTGATCACAGCTTTCTGGCCATGAAAGTAAGTATGAGTACTGCCTACTTTTTAGTAACGTTTCTAGTACCTACCTATAATAGCTCTATAAAATAGTTAATGAATAAAAGGGTATTTAAATGGCACACATTTAAAAAATACACATTCTAAGGTTTTGTCGCAAGCTTTTTTTATAATATAAAGGTCAAAAAATGTAGTAGTGTATCTAACTATTTACTCACAATACTATTTTTTGTTACAGGTAGCCTTGATTGTTGGAGTGAATGGCGCATGTCGTGGAAATGAACTCGTAAACATAAAAGTCAATGATATCAAAAAACATGCAGATTTATTGCTGATTAATATACCAGATACCAAAACAAATAGAGAACGTTCGTTCATAGTTCGTGAAGATTATGCAAGAATTATTGAAAAGTACCAAGCTCTGCGCCCCTCTAATATAAACACCAACAGATTTTTTATCGGTTACAGTAATGGCAAATGCACCAGGCAAGTCATTGGCAAGAATAAAATCAGCGCTATGCCAAAAGAAATTGCAAAATACCTCAAATTGCAAAATCCCGAGCTCTATACGGGTCATTGTTTGAGGAGAACATCGGCAAGTCTGTTGGCAGATTCAGGAGCAGATATGGCCCAGATAAAACGTCATGGTGGCTGGAAATCCGATGCAGTAGCGGAGGGCTACATAGAGAATTCCATAGAAAACAAAAACAAGATAAGCTGTCGTATTGGTGACAACATTCATCTGAAAACTACGTCCATTATTGATGATCCTTGGAAACCTTTGCCACCACAGCCATCTAGCTCAAAATATATCCCGTCAAGCCCACTGCCTCAAGCACCACCTTCCCCAACCTTTACTGTGCCAAACGACCCTCACACGCAAGGTTCTGATGTATTGGGTGCTGCTACTCAAATAAATTCCACCTCAACTAACATAAGCGTACCAAAAAATATAACCATATCTTTACATAACTGGACTAATGTATCAAACATCAATTTTAATTTTTAATTTACTTTTTATTGTTATTTACTGTGCCAATTATATATAATTAGTAATGAAAATAGTATTTTAATAAATAAAATACTTTTTCTAGTAGCCTTGGTTTTTATTGTCTTGCAAAAGGTGAGAAAAGTAGAGTATACTCCTCAGGGATAAAACTGATTTTGCCTTGGGCGCGCTTAAATCCTTCACTGCTCTCAGGACTCCATTTTAATTCCCTCGCTTCGCTCGGGAATCAACTCAAAACCCCCTCGCTACGCTCGGGAGTTAAATCTGGAGTCCTTCGTTACGCTCAGGATTCAAATATCGCGCCCGTGATATAATACAGTACTTTATCCCCTTGGTGTACAATCTACTATTAACTTACAGAATTCCTCAAAGTTAGCAAGATCTGATTGAAGTTGAACGCAATCCTGAATATTACGAATGATCTTAAATATTTTCGTATCATCTGCATTTATAAGTAGTTCAGAGTGGCATGTTATCTTAGTGATATCGTTGATATACAAGGTAAACAGCAATGGTCCAAGATGCGATCCTTGTGGAATTCCGGAGGTAATGCTTTTATAAGTAGATATGTAACCACTATGTACTACAGCCTGACTTCTGTTTTGAATATACGATTTGACCCAACGCAGGAGATCACCATGCATACCGAGTCGCCAGAGCTTCTGTAACTGTCTTTTAGAACACACATTTTTATTATAATTTGTTTGTTTTGTTTTAAGTACCTACCTAAGTTTGTACTGTGTTCTAATAAATATATTTCATTTCATTTCATACATACATACATTCATACACTCGAAAAACATAATCCTCCTTCTGCCGCAGTCGGGTAATTACAATTGAGAGTTGAGCTACCTTAAAACTTTTTTATTCTACATTTGATAATAAAACCTTTACCAACCGGGTTTCAAACGAAGCTGTTAAGCATTAGAAGGTCAACCCTTCCGTGTGACATTTTTGAACTGTCTGCGGTGAACTGTCCACTCACTTGACGTCCTCGACGAACTTCTCGAGCTTCTCAGCGTGCGGCGCCTGGTCGCGCGCGCACAGCTGCACGGCCGCGCCGCCGCGCACGCACCACGCCAGCGCGTCGCCGCCCACGCCGCCCACGCCGCCCACGCCGCCCATGCCGCCCACGCCGCCCACGCCGCACACCACCTCGTCCGTGATCGTCTCCGAGATGTTCGCTGCGGGCACACAAGCACAGGGGCGCCTCCGTGTTACTGACTGCACCGCCAAACAACATCGAAAGCTACACAGCGCGGCCACGTTACGTTTCAATCGAACAGATAAAGTCGCGTAAAACACCGCACCGCGCTGCGCTGCTTACGTCGGCAAATGTTAAAACGAGCGTGACGCGATATATTCTGAAAGAATATGAAGTATATTATCACGAGTTAAAAGAGGTTGGAGACAAAAAGAGCTCCGATCACCTACCGGTTGTGTTGACCAACGTGTGCGCCGCCAGCAGCTTCAAGGAGTGCACCTCGAAGAGCAGCGGGTGGAAGAGTAGCTCCCTCGCCGTCGGCCTCTTCGCCGGGTCCGTGTTAATGCACCTGCAAACACAGGTTCGAAGCGATTAGTCTCCGCCTTTGGCGAGGGGCGAAGCGAGGCGCAAGCAGAGACTCACCCACATACACACTTACCGTCTGTGAATAATCTACATACGAGTTACGACACCTGCTGAAATGGGAATGTACCTGTATATGAAATCCTTCTGTCTGGGCTCCTCCAAGGATTCGACCGTACGCATGATGTGCTCCTCCGTGACGTGGCTGCCCGAGTCGCCATTGCCCTGTATCTCAAGAGCGGCAGTCTCCAGAGCGCACATTCCGAACGAGTAGATATCCATCGCTGGCGTCACCATTTGAGATGCTGATTCGAGGGAAACAAAATTGGAATAAATACATAAAATCAAGTTTCTCGTCCTAAGATCCCGGTATGCATCTCTTGTTTTTTCCACACCCGAAATAAAGATAGCAGTTGAACGATACTTTCCGAGAGAGATTATTTTTATAGATTACCCACGGGAATGTTGAAGTGAGGAAGAAACGACAGCTTATGCAAGGATCCAAGGAGAAGAAACCTTTTAGCTTTCCTACTATGAGCTGCGAGTGCACAGAGGCTACTTACATCCGTATTCCGGCGCGATAAGGTGCATGTTGCGCATGTTCTCGCGGCAGGTCTTGACGTGGTGGTGGATGGCGTCGGGCGCCACGGAGCCGATCTTCACGAGCCCGTTGTGCTGGATGAAGATGGTGTCGCAGGTGAGGTTGCCGTGCACGATGGGTGGCACGCACTCGTGCAGATAGCTGGTGGAAATGATGCAACTTGCAGTGAGTAACCAACTTTCTTTATTTAGCACAAGTATTTACGCCTTCCTACTACATGGGGTACTTTAAACGAGGTGTCAAGAAGCAACAAAGAACAAATGTGAAGATGTCTGGTGAGGCACAATCCTTCTCAACTGTCTTCGCATCTTGACTCTGCTCACATGTTAACATCAGGTAAAGCGAAGTCATTTGTCAACTCTACTTTATTTGTATTTAACGGGCGTATAGCTTGTTGGTTGTCCCTAATTAATAGGTCCTCAATATTGGCCATGTTCACTATGAAGAGCGTCCAGCTTACCTGAGCGCCGACAAGATCTGCGTGCACCACCGCTTCCACGCCTGCAGGGGCAGCCGCTTCACGTTGCGCTTGGTGCGCTTCAGGAACTGCTTCAGCGAGCCGCATGACATGTACTCCGTTATGAATATTACCTGCAACAAACGAAACAATGTTATAATTTAGGTTATTTAAAAAAAGGGTATACGATCCCGAACAACAATACAACAGTTGAATAAAGGATACTTAAACTTCGAAATTGGGAAAATAAATAGCTGAATTGAGTGTAGAACGTGTGTATTCATCAAGTGCGTATCTCATTTCGTAGCGAGCATTTACTTTTACTAATGGACTTTACATCCCTTTAAAAATGGTCTACCCTTTTCCTAAACCCGTTAATTTCTAGAATAATATTTTGAGTTACCAAACGAAAAAAAAAGGAAATAATTACCAAATTGCTATTAAGTAGTTTTAACGATACCTAAACAGTTTCCTAACGCCCTCGGTTATTGTCACAAGACAGCAAACGTTAACACCAACATTAGTCAGCGTCGTTTATTATGGTGTAATTCCCCCGGCGCTTCATAGAGGAACGTTTATAGACAATGACAATAATAATGATGATATGACTACATTTAGAAAATAGCTTTGTTAAGGGTCGGTCATCCTACCGTTTAGTTTATCAAAAACCTTTTGTTATTGAAAGGAATTAAGGCAGAAAATTTAAGACCTTCTAACGGAATGGTAGCCTGCCTGTGTGAGAAGTACCTATGCGTCATAAACGGGAAGAAGGCCAGTGTGAACAGGTCCTGCTCCATCGTCGGCCTTATCTGGCTAAGGTTAAGGTTAAACGCGGTTCCTTAAAAAAAAAAGGTGATACATACCCTCGGTTTGTCGTTGTGCGTGTCCGTCCAGTATCTGTGGAACTTGACGATGTTGGGGTGCTCGAGCCGCGTGAGGTTGTCGAACACCGTCTGGATCTTGTCCTCCTGCGCCTTGAAGTTCTTGCGCTCGGAGAACTGCACCTCGTTCCACACCACCTCCACGCCCTCCTCCGTGTCCATGGCGAGGTGTGCGCAGTCGATGCCGGGCACATCGCGCTGTTCCACCTGCAAACGATACCATTTTATTGTCGCATCAACAAGTAGGGTTCTGCTTTTAATACCACTGAAACGATCACATGGACCAATATCAGTTGGGTGTTTGAAAGACGCACGAAGCTCACATCCTGTTTTTAATTGTTTTGGCATTGCTTTATATAAATAGTGCATTCTGTGGGTGTAGTGTAAGCAAGCAGTATATCATTGTTCGTTAATATACCTTATGTATGATACAATTTACAACAGCTTAGTTGGTAACAGTTTTTTATGAATACACGTATAAGTATTCGATTTCAAATAAGCCATACAACGCTGCGTGCTGATAAGATAAGGGGCAATTTTATAATTTGATTACGTTTTCAAGGCAATAAAATCGGCATAACTCTACAGCCAAATGCGGCTGAAGTAAACAAGTGTCATTTTTTTGAGTACCTATGTTATCATAGACATGACGAATAAATTCAAAGGATTTAATCTCTAATGCTTTATAGGTACTAAAACCATTAGCTGTTCTCATAATAGAGATGTTAAGTGCTTACTGATGAGATTCAAACGTCTCCTTAAGGACCTCCCCAGCAGTGCTGACAATAAACGATTAAGTATAAACAGAGTCGCTAGGTGGGATCATAGGCGTGCCTCATTACACATGTATAGACGTTGGATTGGGAGGCAGTCGTTTACCAGCGCGGCTAACAGACAATCTCCATATAAACGGGGCGCTAAGCCGGCC
This sequence comes from Eudonia lacustrata, assembly GCA_947562085.1. Classification (NCBI taxonomy): domain Eukaryota; kingdom Metazoa; phylum Arthropoda; class Insecta; order Lepidoptera; family Crambidae; genus Eudonia; species Eudonia lacustrata. Next base: position 25,290,187 of record OX387314.1, read on the forward strand.
ATTTGCACACAATGACCCGCGACCTCTGCCGCAATTGCCGATCAGCCGCACTGGCTGCTGCGGGACGCAATCATTCAATTGAGCTCTTGGGGTCCGCATAATTAACTTTTGACGATGTTGTGGAGCGAAGATGGACAGGAAACGAACACATTTACCCTTCCTACAATTTTTGGGAGTTTCCCAAAGTGCCGGATGAAATAGTTATTATGTAGTTAGAACTAGTCTTTTGGGTAACGTGGCGTACAATGCCCTCAGATTAGGTGGATCCACAATCTTCGCAAGGTAGCTGGCAAGAGCTGGATGAGAGTAGCCGCGGATCGTGCTCAGTCAGTAGCGTACCCTTGGCGAGGCGTATGCCAGCAGTGGTCTAATATAGGCTGATGATTATGTTTTGAGTAATAGTTATGGTACCATGTAAAAGGCACTGCTTTCATGAATGTCTAGGGAGTGCGAAGTTATTTCTTTACAGCCAAGTTTGATAGTTGATTGTTATTGTACATATGATATATTTATACGGTGGGATCAATGAAAACTCACATCAAAAAGTCGAAATAATGTTTTACTTCTTAATACTAATTACTTATCTCATTTACGAGTATTGCCCTCGTGAAGATGCGGCGGTTCTAGTAATTAAATAAGTCTTATACGACACTATACGATATTCACTTATTGTACTTTGTATAGCATACTATAATATAATTATTGTAAACAAACGCCGATAAGTGCGCTATTATTTGCCGGGTCGTCGTCCGATAGCGGTTAATTATCTATTTATATATTTTGCTACAAGCCGCTGCAGTTGTCACTGCATAACTGATTCAAGGATAAATATTATAACATTGTTATATAACCAGGAAAGAATAGTGCGAAAATACGAAGTTATATAACGGGATTAAACGACGAAAAAAATTATAATAACATTACACTGACCACCCTCTGTGGTAGTTGTTTGAATTGTTAGGTACTTGGATAGAAGTGCCAAATTGTTTTCTATAATCGGTGGTAGCAGAGGGAAGGCATCCACCACCCTCTCGCGCCTATCTCTCCGAAGTGTCACGCATAATGCCATGTTATAAATTAAATAAGTCCCCATAGAGGCATGAAATATTTCCATGGTATTTACGGCGAGGCTTTTGTGTAGCGGGGCGGAAAAGGTGTGTTTATAATATCCTGCATAATATGGCTGCAGAAACGGTAGGTTCAATAGTAAGATATGAATTACCACGTTTTATTAATTATTACTTTGAATGATAAATGCTTGAAATCAACAACCTTCGTCGCGTGATCGTGACACCGAGCGACACGTGCGTTCGTAAACCAACTCATATTTGTTCTCGTCGCCTCGCCTGTACGGCCCAAAACAGATTTGTTCATATAGACGTTCACACATTGTGTGTATGCTTTAAATAACATATAGATGTAAGTATAATGAAGGAAGGTGTGTTACTGTCAATATTTCTGTTAAAATCTGCAGGAATTCGGAGGTTTCAAATCGTTGGTCGGAGTTTTCAGATTCTGAACCGTAATCAATAATCTATTATTAAAATTTATTTGTTGAAGTCGCTGTTTAATTCTATTGCGGTTCCCTTGCACGAATGATATAACATCATAGATTTGAAGGTTTTGTCTAGATATAGAAAAAACCCAGTAGCCCGACTACAATGAAGCTCCTTATGGAATGAGATTAAATGAAATCAATTTTTTATTGCTAACTAAGTGTATAAAACATGTTACATTTTATAACGGTACTTTATGATTGGTCTCCCTTTTCGGACACGACAATTTAAAGAGAGCTCATTATAGATAAGAACGTTCGATGCATAACATATGAGTAACCGTCATTATCACTGTTTACAGATGCGTTTTGTGCCTATTTATTAATAGACCTGCACAGTAATTATTCATAATCTATTTTAATGTATTTAATGCATAGCACTACAGACTGCGTGTTTGAAAACGCTCACGTCCCTAAGCGAATGAAAATTACTTTTATGAAAAAAAAAAATGAATCCTCATGAATTTATTTTCTCGTATTTGCCAGGCTTCGTCAGGCTTTCTATGTGTGCACTTTCCACAGAAAACTTCGCAGTCGGCCTGGCTATCAGCGCGGCCGTTATCGGCGCGCGCGCAGGGTTCGTTCACTTGTTTTACGACTAGAGCAAAGTACTAAATATATATCAATCGGGACCCGTGTAACAGTTAAACGCAAAGAAAGTTCAGAAACATTTCAATAAATCGTTGCCGGTACCTACCTAGGTATTGTCGTGTCACAATTATTTTTATTACGACACACAATTCCGCTAGTACTCGTACGTGTAGCACGTTAAAGATGAACGTAAAAGTAAATTTAGCGCACACCTAGGTCGCGTTTGCGTTACGTGAGCGAAGCCAATTTTACTACCGCTTAGAGAGGCGCTCTGAGGGAAAAACCATTTAACTTTTGCGTAACATCTATATCTATTGACGAAGTAAATAATCCTACCAAAACCATAAATATATAAAGGGGCAAGGTCAACATGCTCGCAGAAGTACCTATAGTCAAAAAAAAGCGATATATCCATTAATTAAAGATGAAACTGAGTATTGGTTTCACGATACAACTAATAGTGTAAAATAAAATGCCTGTTTCTTTCTAATAAAGTTAAACATCTAGCAGATTCTAGCAAACAACTACCTACTTCACAGATATGCACTCCATCATAACACAACATTCATAACTCTGAAGCATGTTGTGTCGCGAAAACCCTGCCGCTTCGCGAATTAATTGAATTGTTCTGCCAAGTTGCAGGACACGATCGTCGTCAGTCATATAGGTATTCCCCTTGAAAAAAAGGCCATTGGATAAATGCTTTCCATTTGGTACCTAGTGTAACAAATAGTCAAGTTTTCTAAGGTTAGTTCCTAAAGGGCTATTCTTGGCTTTGATGAGATATTACGAGAGAGAGATTACAAGATTAACCTACGTCTTTAATGGCTCTGCGCATTAGTTAGTGGGTGTAAACGACTGCCATGTTTCATTTAAACCTCGCAATTTCCAGCTCAAGTGTCCCGTTTCCAGGAAAGAATTAACGCAGCACTTCTTAACTTATTAAATATAACTTAGTGCTAATGAGCCTTTTCACAAACACTTCGCGTGTATATTTCTATTTTATTACAACGGTAAAGGGAAGCAAAAACGTAGTAAGTAAACTGAACTTTCAACTCCTATTAGATTAATTAAAGAGCGTTGATAAAACTTTTCCCCACGGTCGTTAACTCGTTACCTAGTTTTATGGTGACTAGTAATCACTATTTAAGTGCATATTATGCAAATAGGCTACACCAAAACCATGTACCTACTCGTTTCTAGAGATACTTTTTACGAGTTTGATGACCTTACTAGCAACAAATTGTTGGAACTCTTTAGAAATAAAGAAGGTAAAACCGACAGTGACGTTAAAAGTCATGTCATTTGAAAATAAGGAGTAACCTTTACGAGGCCATGCAATCTAAGCTCAACTTATTAAATCAACAAATGTAAAATAGTCTATATTTATTTCCAAGTTTAATAGCGGAGCACGAAATGTTTTAAGCTCGCCAAGTAAGCGCGGGTAAGGTCACGGGCAAGCATTTGCGCGGATCCTCCGATCATCGCCGGCGGCGGCACGCGACGGCCCAATGTCAAGTGCGTCCTATTTCAGGCATTGCGTATACCGCGTCACGATCGCAAACAGTCTCGCGAAGACGTACATGTTTCTTAGAGGGACGATAGAAAGTTATGTAGCTGTTTCAGTTTTCCGACGAATTATAAGCACAAAGTGCTTTCAAAAGAACTTTGATCAGAAATAGACTAGCTTTTTAATTTACTTACAATGTTTTTCTTTTCATCATTGTTCAGAAGTACAGACTAACCCACCGCCGACTTTTGTTTACCTTTACTTTGAAAGCCTTTGGGGAGGTCGGGCGGTTTGATGAATGCTCAAGTGTGCGATTGCGAAGTTGAGCTATATGCGTCTACCGTCAAGTTATATGACGCACGTCCTCGTCGCCGCTTGTCCTGTCGACCACCTGTACAGGCAGGCGGCGACCCTACCCTGCGGTGGGTCGTCCGCCCCGGGCAATGCTGTGGTCCAGAGGATGCCCGCAAGGAGGAGTTCCCTCGCCTCTTCTGTAGAGCCTTGTGGTTGATTCAATCGTAGTAAGGCTCTTTATTCAGCCTCTGGCTAGGAAAAGAATGGGACTCCAGGGGTCGGCCTATCGGTAGAAACCGGAGGACTTCAGGCTCTACGCTCTTAAGGACGTGTTGTCAAGCTTATAGCATCTATCTTTACAGAGGAAGAAGAGTGAAAGGATGGAGTTGCACAAAAGATCCCGATGGGTCGAATTGTTACTGCGAGAGGGAAACCTCTGCAGGCCCCACTTATATAAGATAAAATAGTTACTTTGAAAGTCTGTACTGTACTGAACCATTTCAATATGTAATTCTTTATGAAATCTAATAACAGTTATGGGCCACCTAAAAGCTTTGCAGGCAGCTTTTGCTTTCGCGCATGCAAAGTCTTTCTTCCGTCATCACCATCCCCATGCCCCATTACGCTTTGCTGTAGTGTACGCCCACTGCTGCAGACGCCAGGGTATCAATTTAACTCGTTTAATTATACGCGGTGACGTCCGGACTACGATGCGAGTACGCGCGTGTCGTCACAGCAACTTGATTTGATTAACGATCGATTGTACGTGCTGAAAACTTGGCATGTGAGGAACTATCTAAATCGGACTGTGATGAAAATCATCACGAGTTACGTGTATGTTTACATAAACGCGAAACAAGTCCGCGTGAGGATCTATCTATACCGTACCGTAAACGTTTATACATCAGCTTTATTCAATTGGTGGAGCCAAATAATTTGAGGAATATGCATTGCGTTATTACTCCAGACTTTTTGAGTTCCTTATGGCGACAATGGCGTCAGGTCTATTGACCTGACGCCGGATAGAAAATCTCCTAATTGGTGTAGAAGTGTGAAGGCGCGCTCGTGTCGTCGACCTGTCGTCCCTGTGTAGGTACTATTAGTGACAATGCCTGGCACTGCTCCAAGAGCCGGGTAACATGGGTGCATTCACTGCACATGCACTTACAGCAGAGGAATAAGAGATCCTACCGTTTCTTGTTAAAAAAACATCTTTACCAGCTAAATCACACGGTGCACCGACCTAACTCAAACGAAAATTATAGTATAGTTGGCAAGGCTACCAATTAGCGAAATTGCCTGGACTGTACGACCGCGACCGCCCTTTGATGTTCCACATATGAAGGAAGTCATTTCAAAGGATGTTGTAATGTTACCGAAATGCAATTTGAAGTGCGCGCGTGTAAACTTGGCGTAACACGAGATGCCGCAATTTAGTGGGACGGCGGCAATATCACTTTAATAAAAAAATAAATCTCTCGAGAAAATTTGTAGATAGAATTCCCTAGGGCTTCAAGAGATACATGAAACTGATAAATCTTTTATTGGCAACTGTTGGGAAATTTGCGAAACCCGCGAACGCCGGCGGAGTCGTGGAAAACTGATATGTGACGCGAGATGACATTTGCGGTATATTTGCATAGCGCTGTGATATCATGGCGAAACTCCAACGCTATAAAACCATGCATGGAGCTGATTAATATGACGCTGCTAATATTAGATAGTCGCAGTATAACAATTTGACAAGAGGTGCTTATTAGTTGCACGTTTGAAGTATCCATAAGAAGGAACGACGATCCATCAAATAAGCAGATGGCGTTAACGATATTCCGTGATATGAAACATATCAATAATATAACTTCGGCTAACGTAACGCATCTTGCTTAAAACTACTTAGCAACGCCAGAATAAATAACGAAGCTTGCTAAACATAAGGAGCCTGACAAATAAACAAAGAATATGGTTCGAATAGTTATTCCGTGTTTTGTCTCTTTTACTCTAATTTGAAATGACGTTTACATGACAGGAACAAAACACGGAATAACTATTCGGACCCTATTCTTTGTTTATTTGTAAGGCACTAGTAGGTACTTTGTCGAATCAATTGAGCAAATTAACTCAACTCTCCAGTCGACAACTAGTAAAGTTATTATGCCATGGTGAATTGGTGTGATAAAGTATTCAGCGGCTTTCGTTGGTGACCGTACATGTAGCATCTCTTGAGTAAATGAAACATTCAGTCCCACTTACTCCAAGTGGCGGAGATCACTGAGGGACATTACGCCACTGAAGCTTTTCCAGGCTGCCCCATTCCCGGGGTCAAGGTGGCAGCCGCTGCCAAGTGTGTCGTGCGCGCAGCCGAACTACACGTGACGTCACGCGATAACTCTTCAAGTTTACATTTATTTGGCAGCGATATTTACACAAACATGCCCAGCGAAATATAGTTTTCTTATCTCTAAGTAGCCAATAGCCATTGAAATTAAAACACTTTTGTCTCTATGTATGTGTATTGAAAAAAAAAACAAAAAAAACTATTTTAATGCACTGCGCATTAAAATAGTTTTTTAATGCACTGCACAATACACAATCGACAGTATTTAAATTTACTGCAATTTGTATAATAAAAGAAATGAAACTTGAAAGCTACTTAAAAATACGATACGCTTGTAGATAATACAAATCTACACTCCGATGAAGTAATTTAGATTCCATCCAATGTTAACCGAAAACGTTTCAAAGTGGTGAACTTATTTATAATCCACAATTGAGTAAGTATTCTATTTATTCTCAGAGAAACAATCAATAAGCATGCAGATGGAATCGACTCAGCTGAAATAAGACAACATAAACGGCGGCGGAGCTCGCGTTTATAGTTCACGCGACTTCTGCTTGATACACTGCTTGTTGCTGCGACAGAGAGCTCACATTGGCTTTCACGTTGCGTTCGCGAAGTGCATACCAAGCAAGAAGTGCAAGAATCGACATATTAGAAGTGTCGTTTTGCCGCGGTCTAGCGCACACGGTGATATATGTCGGGTGAACCAGCCGCATTCTCCTCGAATAGTTTAGAGAGATGTTTGCTACGTTTTATTAGCGTCGGACGTAGCACCAAAGAGAGCCCGCATAAATAAAAGATAGAGGCGTTATGAACAGACACCAAACAATATTCCGAGAAAGATATTAAATGTATATTCTCGGAGGAACAAAGCAATTTTGCTTTGACATTTTCTACATTTGACATATCACATAACACAGCAATAGGTTTGAATGGGTTGACTCATTTGTAATTCAATCTGGTGGAGTACAGTGAACATCCCCAGTTTGCTTACTACAATGACGGGGCTGTTCTAGACTTTGAGCTAGTTGGAGTATGAGGCATTGCGAGGAACTATCTATGTCGACTTACATGTCGGTTAAATGTGATAAAATATTTGTAAAGTGTATAATATTTAATTGTATTCAGCATCTATTAAAATTGCATTCAACGATATAACGCTACTTAGTTTACCTAATATAACTTCGCTGAGCATTCAGACTTCTGCAAAAGTATTGTAGATATTGAATTAGTAATATTTTTTAATTAATTAAGTTCTGTCCATAAAAGTTATCAAAACGTTGTTTATTTGAATCAATCACATAGAGTTTTAGTCTAGGTAGTGTAGGTTTTATTTTAGTTTAAATGTGATCGTCTGGTTAAACTATCTGCACGAGAGAAGTATAGTGCAATGCAATAAATATGTGTTCGGTCGTAAATAGGAAAATAAACAGACATTGTGTCATTGGCCATCCTCCAGTTGAAAAAAAAAACTGTGAAAATAAACACCGCATCGCCGGCTCCGCGCTCGCCGCTAAATAACTAAGACGGAATTCAAATATTTTCGCGTGCAGTTTCGCATAGTTTCTAATAGCGGTATCATATAACAACTTCTTTAAATTTCACAAGAAAAGGTTTTTATCTTACTTTTAGATGATTAACAATAAGGCAAAATATCTTACCACCACCACTTCACTTAATAAAAAATGTCTAACAGATACACAGTATTATCCGCCTCTGTGGTCTAGTGGCTAAGACCACCGGTTTAGACCCAGAGGTCCCGGGTTCGATTCCCAGAAGGGGGTAACTGTTTGTGTACTCGGTTTGGTTGGTAGTAGGGCTTGTTTGCCCGCCTGGCTAGCTACCACCATCTTATCTAAACATGTCGCCATAACATCAATGTTTGCGTAGCATTGTTGTGTTCCGGCAGCTAGAGATAAGATAGCCAGTGCCTCACTAGTTGAGGATCCCGGGTGAAGTGCGCTTCCATCATTGGCCTTATCATCACTTAACATCAGGTGAGATCAAGGCACTGTGTTTACCCGATAATATAAAAAAACAAAAACAACATATATATAATTACACAAATAAGATAAGATAAGATACACCAATACTTGTCAACTCTAAAAACCGTAACAACCCATTTTAAAGAAACGATTGAATCCAATTTAGGTTAATATGTCAATCAATCAATAAGTCAATCAAATGCGCAGTGGTGAACGCGCTCGGTCTGCGAGGGCTGAGGTTAAGCAACTTTCGCAAAGGCCGGTTATTGGATGGGTGACCAAAAATGTATCATCTCGAGCTCCTCCGTGCTTCGGAAGGCACGTAAAGCCATTGGTCCTGGCTGCATCAGCTGTCGTTAACAACCACCAATCCGCACCGGGCCCGCGTGGTGGTTTATGGCCAGTTCTCTCTATCCATCCATAGGGAAAGCTCGTGCCCCAGCAGTGGGGACATAAAATGGGCTGATGATGATGATGATGATTTCAATCATTTACGTATAATCGTCAAGTACCTAGATAAATATGGATTTACCAAAACGTAATAATGTAAACTGGATAAGATAATTGTGTTACATGACGTCACAACATCGTGTAACGCAATTTATCTTATCCAGATGAGCCAGTTCCAACTCACCCATTACTTTGCTCTCAGCTCTCAGACACAACACAACACGAAATATAGTTCCGAAAACAAACATTCCAGAACATAGTCAATCATTCATATATGTGTCAGCAAGTCTTTCGGGTTAGAATATTTTATGTGGTAAAACATATTAATACTTAAGAGGCAGTTCTTAAACTGATGTCACATAGTGCATGTTAGTCTGGCGACCGACGACGACCGACGTGTCTGTTGACAATGAACGAATTGCGCAATTCGAACGTTAGCGTTGATGATGGCATAACGCTCATTAAATATACTGGTGCGATGGTACCTGGTACATTCAAGAAATACATCATGATTAGAAGAAATATTATCGAATAGTAGCATTTACAATAACAACATATTTTTTTTTGTATAACAGACTGATAAGACTGTTCCCATACATGACGATCAATGCGAAAAACAAGTGTTAATAAAGCTATCATAGATAAGTCTAAGTATGATAGCGGATAGCGACAACAATTTGAATTTAATTGTTAAATCTATTTTGATAACAAGCTTCAGAAAAATTCCGGATCCCCTCTTAACAATGGAGGATTGCTTTCAGAATGGCTTCCTTATCAAACCTCAGCCTCATTGTTATTGATTTCTGTCCGAGATTAGAACCAGGATTATAACAGGCAGTCTCCTGAAGCTCTTTTTCAATTTGGTTACATAAATAAAAATAAAGTAGCCAAAAGAAAAATAAAGAGCTTAGAAAATGATTAGGAACGTTAAACAGTAACTTTGGCAGTTAGCAAAGCCCAAAAACGCTGAAATTATAATCAGTCTAAAAGTGGGAGTCAATAAAACCTAAATTAATAGGTATTAGGCACGCACTTTTCTAATTGGATTGTATTATCCAGGTAATTTCTGTAGACGTTCTTGTGGCTAGTACGTCCCAGTTGGTGCTTACTTGATTGGGAATACATTAATTCTATTTTGGGAAATAGTTAATGTTCTATTTACTATATTATGTGTCTTTTTCAACATGGATGATTCATAATATCGTCTATCCAAGATACATTATTGATAGTACCTAAGAGTAAGTCACATGGGAGAGTCTCATAGTCGTAAGTCGTCAGTAATATGGTCCAAGAAGCACCAAAATTAAAATGTTGTTTTAGCTTGACATTTTTGTAAATGATTTTGTCTAATTTTGTCTTTTCTATTTGTTATCGTCTATTATGATTATGAGAAAGCGTGACTGCGAGTCGTAAGTTCGGTCCGCAGACTCTCCGTGATATATCGACCAGTAAAATCAAAGAAACTGCTTCAGGAGGAGAAAGCAGCTTCGACACAATCGTAAATCACGTGTAATGGCCGATAGGCATCGCCTATGACGGGGGCTGGCTAGACCCGAGTGCCTGTGTGTATTGTTTACTATCCGTATTCATGCGATTACGTTAACGAAAACGAAAATTAGTATGGCATTGAAGCAGCGCCTCCTAGCGGCATACGAGAAGAGTTAACATTTTGCCATACAAATTGTCGTTTTCGTTAACGTGATCGAATTGCGAATGAGACTCGCACTGGCACCCGGACGATAACTACAGCCGGCTCTAACGATCTCGACAGCATTTTAATATCTATAGTAATGGCTTTCGGCAACTATGAATTCTTTGCGATCAATTCTCTTGTTTCAAAATCGTCAATCGTCGTTTTCTATTTACATAGCTTTAATTATAAAATGTTTTTGTTTAAATATAATTTTTAACGCAAATTTTGTTGCGAACCAATTACAAAAACACAAATTTGGAAATATTTCCAAAAGCAAGATTTGAACCTGCACCCTTCTGACATACCGGGTCAGGTGCTCTAAATTGAGCTATCGTGATTCTAACCAGCCCGCCGAAATTATTCAACACTATTTACTTTTTACTTTGAAAGCCAAAGGCGCCCATTCAATGTCAACAACTACCGTCATTAACATCCGATCATAATATTTTTACAAATACGTTCAGTTAAAAGCACATTTTTTTTATAGCTTTAATTAGCGAACTTAATTACTGTGACCATAATTGATAATGAGGATATTAGCGATACGTATACAAGCGCTATCTAATAAATGGCGAAATGAATTAGGAAATCGTCTAAATTAGCTTTATACAACTTCTGAGGCTCGCCAATAAAAAATACCTATAATACAGATATTACAAATACAACACCACGCTAACCAGTACAAAATAAATAAGATCTTTTAGCCACCTCGGGGAATAAATTTCCCGCTCCGTAAAAAACTTATTGTATCGACACTAAAGACGATGTTTGAAAAAGATTAAAGTGAAATAGAGACAACAATAAATAATTTAATTAGTCAAAACTCTCACAATAAACTTTAAATTTTATACTAGCAAAAAGTTTGATGTGCGACGGCAAACGGAGCGGACACGCCGCGACCCGCCCGCCCGCCGCCGCGGGGAGGCTTCGGCGGCATCGCCGCGAGCGCGCGCAATAGCCTGCTAATTAACCTGAAACGTTTGTGGTTACTAAGTGGCTGTAAGGTAAGGTAAGTAACAGGCAATGTAGAAAATTGTAAAGTAAAATAGACACAGAGTTTAACAGTCTGCTACTTCTAGCTTCTATATTAAGACAGCAAAATTACATTTTTGGCTTTCTATTTCTATCCTAGGTATCAGTATTTAAAAGGATTTTAGCATACCTAGTTATTTTATAACCAGTGTTCTAAAAATGCTTTTGACTACTACTTTGGGTCGGTAGTAAGAAGTTAAGAGCCGTGCACTGACATTTCCAATAATGTCCACGATATTAGGATAACTAATTCAGGTCGTATTTTTTACCAGACAATATTTTGTTCTATTCTGTTGTAACAATGCCATTTCGTCAGAAGTGGAGAGCCGCCCAACATTTAACGCAGTAGTACAAACATTGTCTATTGAATTATACTAATTGCTTAATTAATTAATCGGGACTTTGAACACGGACGAACTGCCGAACGAACAAAGATTAGCGCGTGTTATTTCTTTTGACCTCTGGCTTTTTAGCATCGACATTTGACGAGCCTAAACTTCTTTCTCACGCTATTTTTGTAGTTCCAATATCATTGTGTAGTTACCAAAAGGTTGACATAAATTTTATCGATTTCACCGCAAAAATATTAACGAAACTATTATCACAAACCACATTGGCATGACCATTAAATAGGGACGGAGACATGGAAAATTAAAACAAAAAAAGTAATTAAAATAATAAATAAATAAGTATTTCCGCAAAATAACGCCCGATTCCATTAATTAAAATTAAGACAGTCAAAACCAAAACCACAGGATTTTTAAAAAATATCAAGTGAATCGAGATATGGTTTATCCTAATATATCCCAGTTGTTATTGTTACTACCGATCGTTATAACGATCAAAACATGTAATGTGAGTTTCCATTTTGTTTTCCGAACAACTCAAATGTCCAAAAGATGTGAGATCATAAATAATTCAGATGTGTACGGTTTACTCCGCACATTACGCTTGATCAGCCGTTTGAGTGCATTGCACTTTATAATAGCCTACTTTACGTAATTATGTTTTGTTTATATATTATGACTAACACCAATATTTTTAAGTGTCTCACTAACTCGACTACTGTAAACTACTCAATAAACGGAGAATCTTATACTGTGGGTTTTCTTCTCGACATCTCTGATACTTCATCAAGACTCGTACATCAACGTCATCAGATAAATTTATGGTGAACTGTCGCAGCGTGGTTAACTAAGCGCTGCACCGTACAAGATGGGTTATAGGTTTATAGATGACTGGGTTATAGATTTACAGTGTTATTCGTTAAAAGTCGCCCAAACAAGAAAGTTTAAATATGTAAAATAGAGGATAATAGGGGAAGAATACTTATGGGAAGCTCATTGAGAAGCTCGATGGCGCAGTGGCAACTTTCGCAAAGGCCGGATCGGATGGGTGACCAAAAATGTATCATCTCGAGCTCCTCCGTGCTTCGGAAGGCACGTAAAGCCGTTGGTTGCTGTTGCGCGGATTGGTGGTTGTTAACGACTGCTAATGCAGCCGGAAACAACCACCAATCCGCACTGGTCCCGCGTGGTGGTTTATGGCCCGTTCTCCCTATCCATCCATAGGGAAGGCTCGTGCCCCAGCAGTAGGAACATAGGAGCAGGTGATGATGATGTGATGATGACTTATGCGAAAATATACCAACAGTGCGCAGTTTTCCTTCGGTTGCCAAGTGGCAAAGCTTTTTGTCTGATATCCGAAGATCCTAAGTTCTATTCCCAAGTTACGCATAAGTATGTATGATTTTATGTTTATTATGTGCGTTTTTGGAGGAGGAGCGTAAAGAATATTGGCATGCATGCTCATTAGGCGCACACCCATCAATTGTAGGGATGACTTGATGGAGGTCAGCCTAGCAGACGGTATTGTAGGCTAATTACTTTTATAAGTAGATACACTTAGGTACTTCGTTTAATGAAATTGTTCTGCGAGTATGAACAGCAATTGCGTTAATGCGTGTACAACTGTAACCTGACGGAGTGAGGTAGCAACGCCCAAGAATGGACTAAACCGACCGACAATGATTGATAAATCGGTCATCAACGACGCGGAGCTGCTTCCAATACAAAAGGCAGTTCTGTCTCATCTGTTCTCATTTAGCGCTAACTAGGTACTTATAGTTCGGAAGATGATAATGGTCGATATATTGTTATAACCGTGTCCTACACCCACCTGTAACAAAGAAAAACCTACGTTAGATATCATTATAACATGGAAATTAAAAAGGCAAAATGCACACACAATTTTTAAAGAGAGTTTATTTAGCAGAATCAAGCAATTTGGCGAATCCTTGTTTTACAAAACGTATCAAATCATTTGCAGATGCTTCACATTGATACGTTTCTAATGGATATATATTGAGGATAAAAAATATCGATTTCGAGCTCTCCGGTCTCTTATTTCGCTTACGGAGGAATCTGTCGAGTAAAGTTTTTCTAGCATTAAATAGGAAATTTACTTGTGTAGGTATAAAAGCGGAATGGGAAGTCCCGGATTAAAAGTAGATAAGTCTTTGTTGCTGTTGGATTAGCATACGCGTATAGCACGTGCGCCGCAATCGCAATCACAATTGCTAGCCCTCGTGGAGCCGTGGACCAGCCCCCGTGAGCTGAATGCTGAGAGGTATCGATTCCACTCATTTACCTATAGCTTTGTGTCGCGCTGGGGTACAGGACTACAGGTAGCCAAGACGACAGGTTGAACGAACCTTTGTTGGGAAATGTTAGAAAGTAACCTTATAATTTTGTGAACTATAAGTTTGTGACCCCGCCCCGATCCTAGTTTCTGGAACGTTTGTTGGTATTGTACTAGGAATCAAATATACAATTTCATTAAGTGCTGCAGGGACGGCCGTACCTTTGAAAACTAAGGCCGCTGATTATCTTTTATGCTTTTTTTTATTTATTTTACGGGTAAGCACAGTGCCTTGATCTCACCTGATGTTAAGTGACGATAAGGCCAGTGATGGAAGCGCACTTCACCCGGGATCCTCAACTACTAAGGCACCAATTCTCTGGTTTTTTCCATATTTTTCTTCCGTAAAAGAGTGGGCGTATTAATCTAGCATTGCAAATAATCTTTGCTATAATATTTCTTACTTAGCGGCCCGTCCCGGCTTCGCACGGGTGGACATTTCTTTTTAATAAAGCCTATGTTACTCAGCGCTAATGTAGCATTCTAATGGTGAAAGAATGTTTTACATCGGTCCAGTAGGTTTTGAGTTTATTCGTTGCAAACATACATAAATACAAATCATGCTTTCCTCTTTATGATATTTGTATGATGTAAAAAGCGTGTTTTCAAGCCGTGCACTTGGCGCACCGCTCACTCGTGCGATGGTCACTCGATACGCGCAACCGCAGCCGACAACAGACGCACTATTGTGTTACGGTTTCCACCACTATCTGTGGTTTGCACTATGACGATACTAATACGCAGTTTAGGAATAAGTTGAGTACCACCGCCACCGCAACCCTTGGGCACACTTGCAACAAGAACAGTATCGCAAAATGGAGTTAATTTTGGTCGCCAAGTCGCCATCCAGTCGGTTTTTTAAAATTATCATTAAGCCATTCTTAATATAACTACTTCGAATTAATAACATTTTCTTATTTTCTAGATAGCTCTTTAGCCAGTGAGCCATACAGTCGGATTCTGGGCCACCAGGCAATGTGAAATTATCATGAAAAACCTTTCATTTGACGTCTATCTTGCGGCAAAGTAGGTATTTGTATTCCGTCATGAGTTCATAACAGAAATCTGAAGTCCTCAGAATCGGATTATAGTATTATCATAAAGACGATACGTAAGCAGAACAGTTTAGGGCGCGATGCGTAAAACACAGACAGCTTTTATGAGGTTTCGGCTTCAGTGGGGCAAAGCACCGGCACCGGCAGCGGCTGTCATAACTTACATCAGACAAAATATTCGGGTCGATACAGCGCATCGCGGAGTCAACTCGTGTCGTTCTTCAATTTAAGCATCCAAGGATCACTATAAGCGGTTATAAAAGGGCAGACCCTGAAGTCGTGCGTGACGTCATCGGCAAATCAGTACGTCGTAAGTTAGAACCCTCACGGGAAAAAAGGTGCCAAAAGTTAGTAAAACTTTTATATTTGTGACGCAGGAACCGTTTTCATAATTCTGTAGGCAAGTAAATAAACAGAAATAACTTTTCTTCTTAACTTTTTACGCAACGAAGTTTGTGAAACACTCGTCACGTATTTTTTTGAAGAATTCGTTTTTATTTTGTCTATTATAGTGGCAAGTGGGTCCATGTGAACAACCGTAGCCGTGATCCTAAAGGATATATTATTTTATTATTATTATTCTCTTTACTTATTTTCTCTCTTAAAACTAGATTTTTACAATATTTTAATGTAAAAACAATAAAACATTATAAAAACCTAATCCTAGAGTACCGCCAGCAGCGAGGCAGGACCCAAGCTACCGGTGGTCAGGGCTGCACGATATTATATTATTATTATTATTATCTCTCTTTTTATTTTTTTACATATTAATTTACATTTTTAAATATTTTCTAAAAAACAAAACAAACATTTAAAAATATAAAAAATAGGGGTCCACCGGCATCGGGACCAGGGTCCAAACTACCGGTGATTAGGGCTCCAGAGACAGGAACCTCCTCACAATGCGTGCCGTATCGAGGAGAACTGCCTTCTGAATCAGGCCCTTGATCCAGCCGCCTAACGAGAGCCTTATGAGATGTTGATCGAGGCTCTTGGCCATCAGGCCGTTGGCCGTAACAACAATCGGCACGATGACAGCCGAGTCCACATTCCACATGTCGACAACCTCATGTGCTAAGTCGAGATATTTGATTTGTTTCTCTTTCTCAGCTTTCACGAGGTTCTCGTCATGGGGAATGGTGATATCGACAATCATCGTGCGGCGCGCTAATCGATCTATCACCACAATGTCTGGCTTATTAGCTACAATAGTCCTGTCGGTGATGATAGATCGATCCCAGTACAACGTGACATGATCATTTTCGAGAACTGGGTCGGGCACATACTTGTAGTACGGTACCTCAGAATCCACAAGTTTGTATTTCAAAGCAAGTTGCTGGTGTATAATCCTGGCCACTTGATTATGCCTGTGCAAGTACTCGCCGTTAGCCAGACGAGAACAACCAGAAATAATATGTCTGATAGACTCACCCGGACGGTGACATGCCCGACATATGTCAACCGTCCCGTCCTTCATAATAAATTTCCGGTAGTTATTCGTTAGCATAACTTCGTCCATAATTGCACAGACAAAACCTTCAGTTTCCCCGAAAAGGTCACCGAAACGCAGCCAGGATACGGACGCTAAAAAGTGTACATCGGGTCCGTGGAGGGCCCGATAAAAGCGCCCGTGGAGCTCCTTGCCTTGCCATACCTCCCTGCGGTCATTGGCACTAAGTACTACGGGTTTGTGCCAGTTCTCTTTAGCCAAGGACAGCGGGGTGAGTCCCTTGTCCACTGATACCACATCTCGGTGCATACCCACATCGGCTTTTAGGAAATATTCCCTGAGACTGCACACCTCACGGTTGTGGAGGGTCTTAGCATTTAAAAAACCTCGACCCCCGCACTTCCGCGGGATGTACAGCCTCATTACCGACGATCGTGGGTGATGCATCCGATTTGCGGTCAGCAATGTACGGACTCGCCTATCCAGGGCATCCAGTTCTGTCTGAGTCCACTTGAGTACGCCGAAGGAGTACATCAGGACTGGCATGACCCAACCGTTGAAGGCGCGCACCTTATTGCCGCCTGATAAGGAGCTTATGAGCGCCTTTTTCAGGCGACCAAAGAAACGCTCCAGCAACGATTGCTTCATGTCAGCCACACTTATTCCTAACCCCTCTGACATACCCAGGTATTTATATGTATCATTTGCGGAGAGCGATTTCAGGTTTATAGAATCTGAGAGTTGTAATCCCTCAGATTCTACAATCCTGCCTCGCTTTACATGCATGACTGCACATTTGTCTACACCAAATTCCATCATGATGGAATTACTGAAAGTTTCAGTTACCTTCAGTAACTCCATCAGTCGCAATCTGTTGGGGGCAAACAGTTTCAGGTCATCCATATAAAGCAGGTGGGATATTACCTGACTTCCTCTTCGCAATGAATAGCCAAGTCCCGAATCCTCCAGCAATGTGCTGAGAGGGTTCAGGGCTAAACAAAACCATAGTGGACTCAAACTATCGCCCTGAAATATTCCCCGCTCAATCCTTATAGGATCGTCGTTTCCTTGAATTTGTCGACATCCGGGATAGCGAAGGACTGTCTTCCATTGCCCCATACACGACATCAGGAAGGTACGCAGAGTTGCATTTATTTTGTACAACTCCAGCACCCTCATGAGCCATGTATGTGGTACCGAGTCATAGGCCTTCTTATAATCTATCCAACATGTCGACAGATCCTTTCGGGAACGGCGAACCTGTTGGCTTATGGCCATGTCAATAAGGAGCAGCTTCTTCGTACCGCCTGACCCATTCCTACATCCATTCTGAGAGGTAGACATAATGGAGTTGTTGTCTATGTGGGTAGTAATTTTCGCTCTCAGAATGGATGTAAGAAGTTTATAGACCGTTGACAGACATGTGATCGGCCTATAATTCTTGGGTTCCGCGGGACTGCCTGCCTTATGGAGCAGGTGGGTAACACCTGTTGTTAGAAACTGTGGTAGCGACCCAGACTCTAAAGATGACTGGAACTGGGATGCTAAGCGAGTATGTGAACTACGCAGCTATTTTAACCAAAAGTTGTGCAGTCCGTCCGGTCCCGGTGATTTCCAATTCGGTACCGTGCGGATTGCACTGGCTACGTCTGCAGAAGAGATTATAATTTCCTCCATTTCTGGTATGTTTTCACACACTTGCTTGACATTACGCATCCAGTCAGCCTCAGTATGATAGACGGGCACCGACCAGATGCTTCGCCAGAATGTACACGTGACGTCATCATCCGGTCGCCGCGCGTCAGCCAGTTTTTTTTTTTTTTTTTTTTTATACTTAGCTCGGCAAGTGACTCCATCCCACCTGATGTTAAGTGGAAATGAACTCCAGACGCGAAGACAACTGGTGCAGCGTGGAAACAAACGTAGCATCAGTTAACTTCACTCTGCCGGCCCACAAGGTGCTTCTTCACGCCTCTCTTGAAGGACCCCATATCATAGGAAGGAGGGAAAACGTGTGCTGGTAGACTATTCCATCTTTTGGAGGTGTGACAAAGAAACGAGTCACTAAATTTCTTTGTGCGTGATGGGATACTTGAGACAGTGAATCGGTGACTCCGAAGAGCAGCACGTGTACTCCTATGAAGAAAGGGAGAAGGTGGGATGAGGTCAAAGAGCTCTTCAGAGCACTCGCCATGGTATAAGCGGTAAAACACGCTGAGTGACGCAACGTCTCTACGCAATTGCAGAGATTCGAGAGTATTTACCACTTCTGCATTGCCGATAATGCGTTCAGCGCGACGCTGCAATCTGTCCAAGGCATCGAGAAGGTACTTAGCGGAACCGTCCCAGTTGTGCGAGCAATACTCCACGCAAGACCGTACCTGTGTCTTGTACAAAAGGCACAACTGGTCCGGCGTAAAGAATCGCCGCACTCTGTTCAGAATTCCGAGTTTTCGTGAGGCTGTTTTGATCACGGCTTCGATGTAGTCCCTTTGGTTCAGATCACAGCGTATCGTCATACCGAGCATGTTGATACTGCTCTGCAGGCGTAGAGATGTACCCTGAAGAGATGGAAGGGGAAGGAATGGTGACTTTTTTGCCGTGAACGCGCACACCTGTGTTTTCTTGGCATTGAACTCAACCAGATTATTGGTGCCCCAATTAGATATGAGGTCCAATACCCGATTGAGCTCAATGACAAGATTAACTCGATTCACTTCGGTTTCGACCCGCCCAGCCACTGGGTGACCGTTATATCCTCCATGGACCGTACTATCATCTGCATAGCAATGAATATTTCCAAGTGGAAGCATATCATTGATATGCAGAAGGAATAGCGTGGGGGATAGAACGGACCCCTGAGGGACACCAGCGTTCACTGACATGAGCCGCGAAGCGCATCCATCAGATATAACACGGATTCTGCGCTCATGCAGGAAGCCAGCGACCCAGTTGCAGAACTGAGCAGGCAGACCGTATGCCGGGAGCTTGGAGAGAAGAGCTTTGTGCCAGACCTGATCAAAAGCCTTGGCTATGTCAAGGCTAACAGCCACCGACTCACCACGCTTGTCAATAGCCTCACCCCAAAGATGTGCAACGTACGCTAGAAGATCACCCGTTGACCGTTTCGGCCGAAACCCGTATTGGCGATCGTGAATTATGGAGTGTTCTTCTAGGTAGTGGACAAGTTGTTTTATTTAAAATGCGCTCCATTACTTTGCACAAAACTGAAGTTACGGCTATGTGGCGGTAATTCGATGGATCTGACCGATCTTCTTTTTTGGGGACCGGTTGCACATTAGCTTCTCTCCAAGATTCCGGCACACAACCTGAAGAGAGCGAGAGACGGTAAAGGCGCGTTAACACGGGGGACAACTCCGCTGCACACATTTTTAGGACTATTGGAGGGATGCCATCAGGACCATTAGCTTTCCGGACATCGATTGACTGCAGCTCCGCACGGACGTCACACTGCCTGATTTTAAAATCGGGCATTGTGTGGCCACAGTGAGAAATTGTAGGTGGCTGTGCATTGCAGTCATCGACTCGGGAGTTAGCCGCAAAGAGTTTGGCCAGGAGATCGACTTTCTCCTGCGGCTTGTGAGCAAAAGTTCCATCAGGACATCTTAATGGTGGCAGCGAGGGTTGGCAGAAGTTCGATTGCACGGCTTTGGCCAGACGCCAGTAGCTACGGCTGCCCGTAGGATGCGTCAGTAGTTCTTGGCCGACTCGTGCAACGCGCTGGGCATCCGCTCTAATGTAAGCTCTTTTGCAGGACTTGGTGGCATTATTATAGGCTGCTTTCAGCGAGCGGGTTTCGGGATCCCCAAGAGCTTTACCCCTGATCCAAGCGCGGTATGCCGCCTGCTTGTTATCAGCAGCGTTGGCACACTCGCGGTTGAACCAACGGTTGCGCCTGCCTTTGCTGATGAGATAGGAGTGCGGAATATAGTATTCCATCCCTAAAACTATCTCATCAGCAACTGCAATCGCACTAGCTGTCGGGTCCTTCCCACTGAAGCAGCGCTGCCCCCAAGAAACGGATGCGAAATAGTTCCGCATACCATCCCAATCTGCCGACGAGTAGTGCCAAATCTGGCGTTTCGATACCGCTGAAGGCGGTAGCGGAGCAAGAGGCACTTTACTGGATACCAAGCAGTGATCCGAAGATCCCAAAGGAGCTCGAACCTCCACTCGGTAGCCAGCTGGGCGACTCGTCAGCAGAAGGTCCAACAAAGAGGGCGCGTGACCGACTACGTCTGGGATCCTGTTGGGCTGGTTCACCAGTTGAGTCAGGTCGTGCGTGAGAGCGAAAGCATGGGCAGTTCTACCAGCATGGTCAGTTTTGGAGGAACTTAACCACAACTCGTGGTGAGCATTGAAGTCCCCCAAAAACACCAATTCCGCCGATGGAAACCGCTCCTGCGCATCATCTGCTACCCGACTAAGATGGTCCAAAAGTCGAGTTGTCTCCATGTCGCCATTATGGGATCGGTAGTCAGTTTGTTCAGGTCGCTCCCAAGCTCTATAGAGCTCTATATACCCACCTCTGATCGCTTCGGAACATACGATTCTGAGCATATCGCTCGACCCGACGCTTATACCGGCGAATACGGTTCGCCCATGCACAAACCTTCTGCTTCAGGAAGTCGATGCGCTCTGTTATACAGGACATATATTCTCGAGGACTAACTCCGGTCCCCGAGAACGCCCGCCTTACAAAACGCATTACTCTCGGTCGAGTATTACCCTCCCTGAAACAGGAGAGTTTGCCGATGAGTACCCTGGTCTCCTCGATACGCCGCTCAATCCTGTACTGCCAGGCTGGTACGGCTAGTTTTGGTCGTATAGCTGAGTTGCACTCTGGGAATTTGACAGCAGCTATACGACATGCCGCAACAGCCGCACAATACCAAATTGAGTGCGTATCGGAGAGCTCTTCGCTGCTTTCAAAATAACTCTCAAGCAGCAAATCCAAGGCACACACCAGCGCCCTATTTTTTTTGTGCATGGGTAAGCGTGGTAGTCGCGGTCTAGCTTCGGGTGGAGCGACTCTATACTCCCGAATCGCATCCTCCAATGCGCTCCTAAGTCGATCGTTGCACTGGCTACTTACTGTTGCAACCCTATCATCTCCCTCTTCTTCGACGTGGGACCGCGTTGGCCATATGGCGGTACTTGGTGGTTGTACCGCGGTCTGTGACGGGATGGAGACGATACGGTTGTTTAGCATCTCTGAGCGCAGCCTATCAAGTGCGGCGTCGTCCAATCTGCGATCACGTTGGATGACCCGCACCTGATCCGACAGTCGTTTATTATTATTATTATTATAAATTATCAGGCAGGCAGTTGAAACAACTGATAAGTGCCTGTATTCTGCTATACACCACTAGTTATTATTTATTTTTATTTATAGAGAACATATTTGTCGAGTCCTCAGATCATCTTTCTATGACCTGAGGTCGAGTCTGTTTTTAAATTGGTTCAAGTTTTGGCCTGGACCACTTCCGGGAGCTTGTTCCACGCACTCACTAAACTATTGAATTTTAAAATCCTTTCTATGTCTTCCTAGTGCCTATTGAGAAGTTAGGTAAGGAACATACTAGCTTAACTTTAAGATTTGTAAGTTGTAGTACCTAGTCTAGTCTAAGAACAGTAAAAAAACGATTACGCGCTACATTTTATAAAGAGGCAATTAACCTCAAACTAATTAAACTCGCTAATTATATTATTTGACAACAGTAAACGTCTTAGTAATTGGCAGCATAATTAACTAATGGTTCCCGAACTAATTAAGTCACCATTGGCCAGGAACAATGGGTGTTAGGGAAATATGTTGACAGTCGGTCGTGACTCCTGGCTAGGGTTGCCAACGATACTTTAAAATAACGTATACTACGTTATTTTCCATCCCCATAATTTATTCTTTTTAATAAAAATAAAGTATGGAAAATACTTTATTTCCGACTAATGCGTTTGAATGGAATATTCCTGTTGACTTAATTTCAATGATACTCAGACCCAGGTGAAGTTAAACGAAAGGCAACGCTTAAATAAATAAATTCGAAAAATACTTTATTTTTTCTTCAGATCCTTTTTTATACTAGTTAGTGATAGATTTACTTTAACTTCCTGAAAAATAGTAGGCAACCCTACTCCTGGCACGTCACGTCACGTTTACGTGTCGCTCCACGGGTGTAGCGTACGTAGCAACGTGCGTGCGTGTCTGAGTTTGTTTGTACAGTATTAATGGCCAGGATCTGCTTAGTTTCAATCTTTGTAAGATCTAGGGCAGGACTCTGATTGAATTATAAGAATCACGTTAGCAGTCGGCTAGCTCACTCCGGTTCGAGATTGTCCACCCAGGCCCTGCAGATAAGTGGTGTGTCGATGTATCACTTAATATTAAAAGTTATGACAAATACATAAGTTGCCTCTGGTCTAAAAGAGAAGCGTTTGTGGTCTAGCGGTTTGACTTCCAGCATTGGTAACATCGTATTCGGTTATGTATGTGTTGGTTATAATTCCGCGTTAAAAGTAACAATTTTAAGAGTATTTTGGAGTATTTTGTTTCGACGGTTAAGTTAAAGTTGAGGATAACAGGCAAAGTGTGCTTCCATCTTCAGTTTTTGGTTTTATTACCACTTAAGCCTAAGAAAATGTCTAATATCAAGCTTACCAGATATGAAATAAAACGTAGGTATAATACCTATAAGAAACGGCACACGGTCGTGTCTCGCAGGTTTTACTACGAACACTTACGATTTGATTTACGTTACGAGCTCACGAGTCAAAGTCACGGACGGTTTACAATTGAGTCACACATAGTTCCCTTGGCCTGTGTAATTGTGTGTGCATGGACGACAGAATCAATGTCAATTGTCAACTGTTGTACACACTCATTTAATTAATTAATTATCTTAATTATTGGCTTCGCGTTTAGCATTTAGCTAATTTCAAGTATTTTTATTATTATAAGTAAGGGTATAAATTGTACGGTAGATAGAAATTAAAATAGAGTCTCACAACTTATTGGAAGAACTCGGGTGAAACACCCACACACTCATTTGATTAAATACAGTGGTTTTCAAAGTAAAAATCTGATTCATAAATCATATTATAGGTGTGTACAAGTGTTGTATAACAATTGCTACGTCATTCATTTCAAACACTTCATAGCCGTTATCTGTTTCTACCGAGTAATACAAGAAACAATGCACAGTGCGTTTCTAAAATATCTCTAGCATATTAATCGTACTTTGCATATAGTCATAAATATTATATTATCGCTAAAAAGTATCGCAATGTACCTATAAAGAGGCAATAGTTTAAAACTTAAAAGAACCAGCACACCAAACAGTAATATAGCTGCCTTCTTTTCCAAAACCGTAATGGCCACTGCGCAATGTGTTTTTACACACTAGTAAATTTTAGGGCAATCAAATTAGACGCATCACGCAAGTACATAATAAGGTTTCTTTTTATCAACATGCGATATTGCTATTGCACGCCGACTTAACTTGGTTCCAGATACAGATCGTAAAACTTACATAGGTACCTACTATGTAGTGTACACATTTACTATTAATCAGTTTAATACAGTGTAAAATATTACATTGTAAACAGTAGAAATCAAAAATAAAACGAAGCGCATTAAACATTGGGGATGATGATTGATTCCTGCTGATGTGGTCATTGTTTCTTCCGAAATGACCCATAAAGAAAAAATCTTTTGCGTGTAAAATTATAGTGTCAGACAGATAATCAGAAGGTAGTGAGACCGATCAGCCCAGACAGGCGAAATGTTAATCCGCTCGAGCGCATTAAGGCCGGCCCAAGCGGATTATCCAACCGTTGTGTGAATCGATACCCACGGGCTTCCCATCCGCCCCGGCCGCACTTGTGGCCAGCGGTCCAGCGCTGCGGAATGCGTATACCGACGACGGCTTATTGGTATGAAATTTGTTTTTTTTTTCGAGAAAGTTTGATGTTAGCCGTCTATGGCCTTTACAGCGGCAGCCGTCCCCTATTAGATTCTCCGAAGAGTTTGGATGTATTGGTCAGTACTGCATTGATAGTTTTTCCGACTTGACCGATTATCATGTTACTAAACATACACGTGTTTTACTCAATACGCAGTCAATTATTTTTTATTGATATTACTTACGTAGTTGGCTAATGCGCTGAATAATTATATATGAACAAACGTATCACACCTTTTTTCAAACTAAATGCTAAGTTCTAACTTATTTTCACGGCACGGTGTTAGGTCATAAAGCAACCCTGTTTACTGAGAGACCTTTCCATCACATAAAAATAAATGTACACATGCATGTGATAGCCCACGATTTTCCTAGTTAAGTTTACCCACAAGCTATAATATAACAAAGACAAAGAGAATCTCACAACTCTTAATTGCAAAGTAATGAATGAACAGTGCATTAATTCCAGTAATTGAGAGGAGTGCCTCCTGCCATCTGCCAACAGTCGCGGATTTAGTAATGCAACGTATCATTAAATGTTTAGTGTGCACAGTGTGAATTGGCACCCACGCTGCATTCGCAAAGAAGGAGACCCAGAAGGAACTTAAGGGTGCGCCGTTCGTAAGTGACAAGTGTCATATATTTTACTAGCTGTGAACCGCGGTTTCACCCGCGTTAATTAGCGGCTGCTCCACTCTTATTAGTCATAGCGTGATGTAATATAGCCTCCTCAATAAATGGACTATTCAACACTGAAATAATTTTTCAATTCGAACCAGTAGTTCCTGAGATTTGAAATGTCTTCGTCCACATTTATTTGATGCCGCGCGGTCATCGGTACTCATTTTGTATGGGGAATTTAACGTGTTAAATTGATAACAACTTGATTAATCGAAAATATGAGACGGACGATTTGTAGTTTAGCCATTGGTGATTGTTTAGATAAAATCAGAGGAACAATAATTTTGATTAACTATAAGAAGTCGACTAAACGCCGCCACTCGTTTTTATGATTTTTGCCTAACTTTAAATTATATTGTAGAAAAAACTATAGTGTTATGAATTTATAGATCGGACTAATTGTAAACACGTTCCCTTTGAAACTAAATATATATTTTGTTTACGTAATACAATAGTATTTTCAATTATATCAACATAACCGTGACTGCACTTTTCTTTCTTTCACCCTTCGGAGAATCTAGTAGGGCACGGGGACACGAAGTGTGTGATGCCGTTTCCTCTAGAAAACCTCCGAAGGTGATTCGTTTCACACGGCTTGAGGGTCCCTTTACGTACCTCGCTGCCCCCGAAAAAGGGTTTTCTAAAAGGGTTCCTCAAGCCGCGTGAAACGAAGCACCATCAGAGATTTTCTAGAGGGAACGGTATCACGCACTAGTGCGTGTCCCCGCGCTTTACTATATTCTCCGAGGGGTTCGGTTCGGATCGGATCGGAAGCGGAACAACCCGAGGGCGCCTCTGGTAGGACCTCGGCTCGGGTTGACCAGGTCAAAATTCAAAATTCAAAATAATTTAATCAGTTTAGGCTAAAAGTAGCTCTTGTGAATGTCACTGCCATCGTTCGGTTCGTAAGTCTACTCTGGGCGGGAGATCTTGTACTGAGAAGAACCGGCAAGAAACTCATGCAGCAAGTCAGCTCTTTTCTCCCTTATAGCGTCAAAAATATTGGAAAATGCCCTATCACAGCAGGACACTTTCCATTACAAATAAACACAAAAAATATAGAAGACAACTACAACATGTAAAAAAAAACTACGTTACATCAGGTAAAAGTTTCAATTTCTACAATGTCATACAGTACCACTACAGTAGGTACTCTAGTAAAAGTCAAAAATTGTTTAAGAAAAACAAAGTCAAACTATAGTGAATAATACTAAAAAAAAGATAATTAATTATGCTAGAGCAGACCAGCCTCCACAGGCGGCACGCGTGCGTCACCCGTTTACTAGTATGACATATGAATCAGCCATCGCTTCGCTCAACCATATTTTAGGGAACGACCGACGTAACAAACAAACGGTCGTGGGGGGGGGGGGGGGGGGTGTCAAGCTTACTTTGTGCAGTCTCCTTATGTTGTGCTGCAGTGCAGTGCTCTTGGACTTGCGCCCACTAACCGCACGGACCTTATAATATGCTAATTAGATGATTATTTTACATCAACATTTTTATTTCGGAGCAGACTCAATTTATACATCAAGTTAACAAAAGCTGCGTGAGAACCAGACACAAGTTGAATGACAATGACGACTATACCGCTGCTGCCCTAACTCGAAACTTCAATATCATGCTTAGTCCTTATACTAAACAATTAAGCACAGTTATCATTTATATTTAAAACAAACGAGTTACCAATGCGTTCGTTCATTATTATTTCATCAAACCAGGGACACTGGTACTGGTACTCCCAACTATAATACACGTTCTCTTTATCCATGAACAGAGCCGGCCAGCGTTTCAGTACAACTGAATTAACTTGACTGAAAAACCAAAGGGCCGTCATTATTTTTCGGGAATCACTTGACACAAAATGTTCCCTTCGGAAAAGGATTCGGTCATTATTATGCGGACGGGCCACATTGTTATGGTTAGGTTTTATTATTTTAAAATAAACGTGTTAGGTACACGCATATTTTAGGTATATTTAGGTAAATACGTGCTTATTTTATTCTCATTACTTTTTGTAGTAAATTTTATTGTTTCTATCAATGTTTCTATTTAAACTTTTATGATCACTTGTGTCTTACAGTAAGACACACTAACAACGGGATATAATTACAAATAGGTAGTTCATTAGCAGATTTTTGTTTGGAACTCATAGTCATAAGTAAACAAATGAAATCTTAAATATTCTATTGATTCCATATTAAGATAGACCTACCTTGTAACTAGATATTTTTATATTAAAAAAACCGACTTCAAAAATCAGGAAACTTTTAAAGTAAAAACAGCTCTAAAAATGAATTGGTCTGCGAGTGCTGAGGTTAAGCAACTTTCGCAAAGGCCAGCTATCGGATGGGTGACCAGAATTGTATCATCTCGAGCTCCTCCGTGCTTCGGAAGGCACGTAGAGCCGTTGGTCCTGGCTGCATTAGCAGTCGTTAACAACCACCGCACCGCACTGGGTCTGCGTGGTGGTTTACGGCCCGTCCTCCCTATCTATCCACAGGGAAGGCTCGTGCCCCAGCAGTGGGGACATAAAAATGACCTGATGATGATGACGATGATGCTTGTTTCAACAATTGACTTAACAAATAAAGATTTATTATTATTATTTGTATTTATTATTATTATTATTATTATTATAGAATTATTTGCATGACACAAATCAAAATAAAACAATACACAAGGCAACACAAGTAGAATGAGTTATCTTATCGTCGAGTGACGCAGACCCACTGCCCACAGCCAAAGAGAATTGGAGGCAATTGCATAGTTTACGGTTTCCAATGACGTACGTACGTGACATAAGATACCTACATACAACTAGTATATGCAAGCAATTGTAAAATACTTACAAACAATGAAGCAGTACGAATCTACGTATCTAATCTAATCTAAAAGCGAAATACCTACTACACATTCTACTTGACGGAATAATCACGTAAATTCAGGAACTGAACAGCCTACAAACTGGAAATTCGACATGAAGTTTTTTTAATATCCAAGATGGCCGTACGCAAATAAAAAATTGAAACGATTATTCAGGCAGACAGCTAATTAATGATTATTAGCATCAATTAGGAATAAGACAATGACTTTAGTTTTCCAACGGATTATGGTAGCACGTTTAAGTGATTTTGATTTAGGTAGTATTCGATGAAAGATCATTTAAAAGGATAGTTGGATATCGAAGTCACTTTCAGTCTTATAAATTAATCCTTAATGGTAAGTTTATCATGGTTGGTATAACCAACCCGGGCTCTGCATCGAAAAATCGAAAACACATTTGTCCCGACTTAGGAATGCAACCCAGGACCACCGCACCGAGCACTTCGCCACTTGCCACAGAGGCGTTAAAAACAGCCAAAAGGTTAGCGAATACCAGCCCGTCGTCGGCACGGCTTCCACACGCCGAATCTAATCACCCCGAACGGGTTCCTGAGCCCCAGTTTCAATTATTGGTGGCCGCAGCTTTATCGCAATTTGTAAATCAGTCGCTGCCGCGCGTGCTATCCCGTTCACACAAATCTTTATCTGTCCAGTCCGGTCCAGTCCAATAGCCAGCTTTTCATTGAACAAGTTGAAACATGTGATACTACAAGACTAATTAACCTGCTTATGTGTATGTATGTATAACTGCTCAGTCTTCATAAATAATAATACCCAATTAAAACAAAGCGAATATCGGTGGTGGTATTTTAATCATATTAACCTAGCTACTCTACATATTATATCTTGTAAGCCTTGATGGAGAAAGTAATAAAACACAATACATTATTATGCTCGGGTTCGTAGAGTTAATATAAGCATTACGTTGAGTGGATACAAGATTTATTAGAGAAGCCGGCTTTAAACAAGACTCGACTACATTTGCAGTAAAAATATTATGATAAAGAAATAACTCATTATTATGTGTGTTTCTAAAACACACAGCGTTGGGTGAAGAAAGCTGATGTAAATTCGCCTTTAAATTGGTTATCTATGGTTAAAACTTACCAAATTGTCCATGGTTTTATACCTGCCTCTCTCACTCACCAGCATGCATCCTCTTCCAACATGGAAGGATGCTTGACATCGAAAAATTTTCAAAGTTGTAAAAGTTGAAACTTAATACTTTATTTGTGGATTACTAATACACACAGCGTCAATTTAGCATACGTTCGGGTTTGAATTCCGTTGTGAGTTACTATTCTACGACAAATCCCGACGAAAGTGTGCAGTTAAGTGTCGGAGTTGATCAAAGTTAAAATTAAATGTTGATACTTCGGATGGAAATCAACAGTCGAGCAAGAGATCTGATGATTCGTCATCATCTTCACCATCTTACAGGGATAAGAAGGGCATAGTTTCAACTCCTTCCAATAAAGGCAAAAAATTTCACGTAAGTACTAGCTAGTTCAGACGTGTACGGACCCGCGTAGAAAGAAATAAAAACTTTTACTCTACAAGTGGGGTTTACATCTGATTACTTTACTAACTTGCCGCTATTACCAACTTATTCTAGGCAATTAATGCAATGTCAATTTCTGAGAAATCCGACGTCTTTATAGACTAGGTACGATTAGAATAATGATAACCTTGACACAGAGTGATAAAAAACATTAATATCACAAGCTGACTAATACGATTTATTGAATTAGCTAACTTTCAAAGCTTGTTACTCCTTCTTGAAGGGGCATTAGTTACAAGTGAGCTTTACAATCTTGTATTGCAATGCAAGTCCTAGTTTTGTTGGTTGTAAACCTAATGAAAGGTTGTGCCATTTTTAGAATAAAAGCAAGGTTTATTTAGCAGGCTTGTCTAACAATATTTTAGATCAAAGGCAACTATTAATGTCTGTAGTACAAGACTTGCTTAACTATTGGCAGTAGATACTTGGACGCCCAAGATAACCACAGTGCCATAGAACAATTGAATTTTTATTGTGTCTGGTCTAAGAACAACTGAGTAAACCATAATATTTAAATACTAACTCATTGTTTGAAAAAATTACTAGTACATTTTGGTCCAGTGTCTCCATCATTATAAAGACTGCAATCCAAATTGGTACAAAAGGAGATCTGAAATTTAAATTTACATGCCTAAATTTTGTAGTGTTATCAAGATTTTTCCACTGAATCAAAAGAATTTGAAGTTTTTTATAGCTTCTTTAAGTGGGTTGTAGGTGTGAATTAATACTTTCTGCTTACATTAGACACAAAAAAGTTCACACACCCATATCATGTTCATAACACATGTTCTGTTAATACTCTCATGTTCAAAACAATTGTTCCCAATACCAATAATAAACAAATTTGACAATCAAACCAATCTGTCCAGAGATGGTTTGTCTAGAAGACCATGCCCATTTGCCCATTTATTGCAACAACAAGGAGCAAACAATCCTCAATCCAGGCTTTCTATGTTGAATCTTCTTAGAAAATAAAAATAATAATAATAATAATCAGACAGCGGATGTCTTATTTCTGACCTCTGATGTGTCAGTGAAACATTTCCATTTCAAATACAAATGTAGCTAATTCCTTCCATCCAAAATGATTGGTTAGTGAAAATCTACATTTTTAAAGCCTATTTTAATTTACCAATGGGGAAACTCAAGGACGCTTCCTCTGAGTAATTTACAACAACATAGCTATAATTAAAAGCCTTACCATTCAGTCGACAGACTGATGACAATCAGCTCTAAAGATGTTTGCTGCTGTAGCCAATTGGATTGCGAAAATCCTATGGGCTCAAGGTTTCATATAATAGTATATTTAGACTACCTACTACTTATTGGTCAAAATATTAGTTTCTCAGGTTGCGGAAATACTGAGAACTTTGGAAACTAAATAGCGCATAAATTATCACAAGTCTGTTCTAGAACTCTCTCGAGAAGTAGTTTGGAAAACTTGGCAAAAATGGGTAAAACTTCTTGAAAAAATTCAACATTCCCAAAAAGGGTGAGTGCTGGGAACAGTTTTCTGTGACAAGGTCAGAGTTGATTAGTTTTGCTGAACTTTGCCAATTCCAGAGTACTGGTCGACTACACTGTCGCAGAATGCTTGTGTTTAAAGTTATTCAATTATCTTATGTTTGAAGATTTGTAAAGGGCATTGGTCAAATTATCTTGTAATTGACTGTTAATCTTCTAACAAGCAAGTAAATAAATAAACTAATTAATTACCTGTTAAGTTTAGTCTTTTTATGTATTTGCCTATGCGGCAAGACCCAATATGGTGGTTAAAATCTGACAACAGCTCAACACCAATATTTAAGAAAAGTGTGATTCACTTCTTGGCGATTGAGGCAGTAGACTCAGGGTTATGAGCTCAATTAAACAGCACTTTCCTATCAAAGAAGTGGGCTACATTTCAAAGACCCTGTTATTAAATTTTAAGGAAAATGTATGCCATGTTTGCAGCCAAACAGTCAGCGGATGACTACAAGGTGCTCACATACTAATTCAGTCTGGCATCATGACTCTTGTTGCATACCTCTAAAACGAGGGGGGGAGGACATTCCCTTGCACTAAGCAACAAGGATGACAAGCTGGTTTAAACTTACAGAGCAGTTAAATTTAACTCTCAAAGCCACTTACACACACTCCCAGGGAGTCTAAACGGAATTGCGCATCGCCTATCATGGGATCGCAAAGTACCAGAGTGGCATCTTTTACCCCAAGCCGCGGAGGCGACATTTGAAATGTGGGACGTCCCAGACGTGAACCTATTCTCGCCAAGTGAAACGGCTGTCGTACCGTAAAATTAGATTCCGGAGGGAACCATTTGCAATTTTCTGTAACGTTTTTAGCCGTCAATGGGACTAACAACTGAGCTGGGCATTCCACCCACTCAACTTAATACCCAGAGTAGTAGCTCATTTGACAATATTACTGAGCTGGGCATTCCAGCCACTCAGCTTAATACCCAGAGTACTAGCTCATTTGACAATATTACTGAGCTGGGCATTCCACCCACTCAGCTTAATACCCAGAGTACTAGCTCATTTGACAATATTACTGAGCTGGGCATTCCACCCACTCAGCTTAATACCCAGAGTACTAGTTCTCTTGACAATACAAAGGAGTGTACATTAAAAAAAAAAAAAAAAATGCTGGCTACCCAAGCAAGAGCAATAATAGAAGAGCGTCTTTCACTTCTGATAAAAAACCTGCGGAAGATCTTAATATATCAGACAACAATTAACTGCCCAACATAAGTAGACAGGTTGACTCTTCTTGCTTGAAAAATTGGGGGTGGATCAAGTTTCTTACTGGACTGTAAGAATAAAACCTTTATAAAGATAACAATAAAAAATAAATAAAAAAGTAGCTGGCGGACATCTACTTTAACAATATATAGTACCCCAATTAAAAGATCTTATTCTAGTGTAATATGAATAAAGTTAACCCCGAAGAGCCTGATGTTCTAAAAGATATTTCACTTGCTAAGCCAGCAGTACATATACCACCAGCATGGTACAGTGCAATTTTATTTAACTGTCTAAAGATTATTCATCAAAGCCAGGTTCTTTATTTTAAATGAATGAGGCGAACAGCTTTAATACTCTAGTTGGCCTCAGGTCGTTCATGATCTAACATGATTAGAAAATAGCCATAAAAATCTTATTTCTACAGAAGATAAGTTTAGTCTGTGGCCAAGATTTGATAAAGACTAATTCAAATGCGCACAGAAAATTTGTTGGGTTGTTACGGAAACACCCAGGCTATTGTGTCTGCATTGTCAAACACAGTAACAATGTTATAGAAAATTTGAAAATAGTAAAACAGACAGGACTGTCACAAGTATATTTATTATCTATCAGATAAATTAAAACCTGTTTTGAGAACAATAATTGCAGATTGAATACATAGTATTTTAAATTTGTTTCATTATTCATTCATTGCATGTCACACTACAAAAAGAATAAATGTGACGCCTTGCAAGGGCATAGCAATGACAGGACTAATGTTGATGCCCCACAGGTCAGATCAGCTGTGGCCTCTAAAAATATTAGTTATAAAATACCTGTATAAAAAATATATAACAGAGGAAAGTGGAACATACTGTTGTCCAGTAAATAATTGTGATAATTCTAACTCTAATATTGATTTATTAGATTATTTTTTTATATATATGATTACATTTTTATGTCCTGTAAAGTTGTAAGTTTAAAGTCTTTGGGAAAGATTTTAATAACCTATTCCTATAAAGATATAGGATTGATTTATAATTATTTTCTTTGTTTCTTAAACAACTTAAACAGTTTATAATTAAGTGTAATATTTTCTAATACATTTTGACACAATAGTTATAGAATTGTTATAATAAACTGATTTATATTTCAGAACAATCATCTTCATGAGCCTATATTATTCCACTGTTGGACATATAGGCCTCTCCAAGTTCGTACTTAATATCGTTATTATAATTGATTCATCATAGCATTTGTGTTATCACCAGCAGATACCAAACAGGTCTTCACCCAACGCTGTGTGTTTTAGAAACACACATAATATAACTGTTTTGCATTCCAACAAAACAGGTATTATGTGTTGAATAAAACACACAGCGTTGCAGCAATTCTCTTGCTGGTGTGGTAAGCTGAAGACTCTACGACTTTGACAGCTTCGTGTCAAGCATCCTTCCATGTTGGAAGAGGATGCATGCTGGTGAGTGAGAGAGGCAGGTATAAAACCATGGACAATTTGGTAAGTTTTAACCATAGATAACCAATTTAAAGGCGAATTTACATCAGCTTTCTTCACCCAACGCTGTGTGTTTTATTCAACACATAATACCTGTTTTGTTGGAATGCAAAACAGTTATATTACTAACGTTTAGATTACAATTTCTAATTAACATCACAAGATTTTATGTTAAACCTCCTAGGTACTTCATTATTTTTTGAGCCCAAGAGGGAATTGACGTCGAGTAATAAGATAAATGAATAGGTAAAGTAATTATTTTAACTTATCGCATTCTTTCAAAAAATAAGTAATAATATTTATTATTAGAGAGAGAGAGAGATGAATACAATCAGTATTACACATGTCATTAATTTATCAATGTCACATATTGACGTAAGGCCCCTTCCTTTCAAACACGGTCAGCCGAGTAGAAGTTGTGGGACATCTCGTGGGACTGGATCATTAGGGCACGGGGCGGGTGAGACGGAGCCGCGGCCGGAGTCACGTAGCCCGGGACAGGGCCCATTTGTCACCATCAACGCCCCGCCAGACGCCACGCGGCACAGCTGACGTAAACATGACCGCCCGTCTGCCTAGCTGCCTCCGTGATGGAATAGAACTAAACGTTACATTAATTATCAATTAATCAAAAGGTGCAAAAACTTAGTAAATAGCCTGTTACCTGTTAATTGTTGTTACTAACACTATGTGGACCCTGTCCGAAATAAATGTTTTTTTTTAAGTGAAAACTTCTTTAGCGGCGTTGTACACTTTTTTTGTAATGGGTAAAAAATGTAAAATTCGCGTCAGAACACGTGACCTGATCGAAAATTCGTAAGACGGATGGAGAGTAGACAGCCGGCGCGGCGTAGGAGAGGAATAATCCCCCTCTCTTTCTACGTCGCGGCGAAAATGTATGCCTGCTGTTTCGTTTAGGCGGCGCAGGGCGCTTGCGCGAATAAATTGTCATGTTTGTGTACGATAGCGCAATAAATAAATATTGTATTCTACCACATAAATAATAGTACTTTTATACTGATAATTGAAGCAATTCGTGCAAAATTAGTCCCTAACCATTCCAAAATATCAAAAATGCACAACGTTAATAGGTATTCAAGTTTTCACTTCTGCCGGCACTCCCGGAGTGCAACCCGTCGTTTTTCTTATATACTGTCCCACTGCTGGGCAATGGTCTCCATCATTGAAATCAAGTCATCGCTAAAATTGATGGGTATTAATCACAACGCTAAATGCGGGTTGGTGATCACAAAACCGGACTATGCATCATAAAAACCGAAACACACTGCCCGACATGGGAATTGTACCTAGGGCCTTCGGGGAACGGGCCGAGCGTTTTGCCACTGGGCCACCGAGGCGTTATTAGCACAAACCTAGATAAGATGAATTCAGATAACAACGACTATTAACGAACACCCTTCCTTCAGGTAGAATTCATGAGGTTGACATTGCGCCATTCTCGCAAATGTACCTGCAAAGATTCGTCAGAAATGAAGAACAATAGAAAAGAATTAACAGTCTGCAATGTCGAGTATGAATCAACAATTGCTTGCGTACTGCGTACACTCGTACAGTACGGCGCTTAACGGAAAATCACACAATTGACGTGCTTCAAAACCTCAGTAGAGCCGCAATCGGAGAGTTCCTCGCAATAGCGTCTAGGTATCAAGTGACACGCACTGTTCGGGACTGTTCAATCAATCTCTCTCTTAACAGAAGGTGTGGTCAATGCAACTCCACCTTCTTCGACAAACCTGAGCGCAACAGCTTATAAAAGAACACTTATTCAGAAAGTTTGCTATTAAGTATTGTTTTTTCTTGATATTACAATATAGCTATTTATAAGGATATACTCACGTTTATTATCAAAAGTTGCACGTTTACGAACGAAACGTTGCACGAAATATCATAATGCACCTTAAAAATGCGAAGGACAGTAATAAAGTTTAAGACATAACCTATACATATAGTGATGGGCGTTTAAGTAAAAAAAAAATGGTTAAGAAAGAAGGAAAACTTTCCCTAATGTCTGAGATAATGTAACTCTGCGTGTGGCGACGACCTCGCTAAGTTCGGTGGTATGGTATTTCGCAAGTACTCAGCCAAATATTTGGCATGTTCACCAATACCGCAAACACATGTACTGTTATTGATTTAGACAATAAATATTTACCACAAATCAAGGACGATTGTATACTACATGTTCTTATTAGTCCACGGAAACTGATAGTATACCTACGTTCGCACTAGCAATTAACAACATTAAAAAAAAATTCCGATAGCGAGCGATCTTTTGTAATCTGTCAGTGTATAGTTACTCCACAAATCGGTTGATTATGTAAAATAAAAACACGAGTAGAATACCTAAGCAAAGTGAGGTCGCGACATAACGGTGTGCTGAGAGCGTCTCCCTGTGCGCTCGTCAAACAGCGATTATGATTAATGAATAATGACTCATGTCAATGGCTGGCCTGTACCGAACGCTTCCTCGGCTGGCGCGAAGTGCGCGGGCGCCAGACGCTGACTCGTATCGTACCTAAGTAAAGGTCTACGCAGTAGGTAGACAGTACTGTAACTCAAACTGCAACTCGAACTCGAACTGCTACTTCGCAGTTCATAAGAAAAGCTAACAGCTTTAAAGGTAAATGCAAAATTGCTACACTGTTCAATAGTTTATCTACGCGGCGGGCGCCAGGCGCGGGCGTTCTTACACCGACGCTTCGCATAAATACGTTTTTGCGCAACGATTCGCTTCTGCGCATAAAAAGCGCGCTACCTAGAGAGAAAACAAAAAGCTTAAATACCCCTTCAACACTGATAGCGCTTTCATTCTGGCCATGCGCCAATAAACAATTTATTATTTACACGCACGAACAATGCTCACTAATATGCTCCTTATTTATTTGATAGAGATGTCAATTTTGTTTCTGGACGAATTTTATGTGCAGATATAAATAGACTTATGTTATGTCTCATCATTATCTTTATCAATTAATAAACCTCCACAACTGGCCTCAGGTCATCCGACATGAACAGGCACACGGGGAGATCGCTTGATCTCCTACCTATTGCCCAATAGGTAAGCCACCGCCACGCTGACTTGGCGGATTATGAACGACTGCCATCTTACAACAACCGGGACTAAAGGCTAAGCCAGCCTTTTGAAACACGGAAAAGCTAGAGATATTTTTAACTGGCCACACATATGGTGACCCAGGATTATAGAGGTTGTTTCGCTTGCAAGATCGTAACCCGAATGCGCACGCTGCTGTACAATCTACTCCGAATTTGATACATTAAATCAATAAACCAAACACACGTATGTATAAAGTACACACTACCATGTATTTGACACACACGCATAATGTAGTACTCTTTACAAAAATTTCAAAAACTGAAGAAAAACTGAAACTCACATTCTATCTATTTTAATTTTTCATTACGGTCGAATTTCGACCACTGGGCGACCACTAGTTTAATTAATAATAAATAATAATATAAACTTTATTTTCTCATCACAAACAAGTAGATATACAATTTTATGATTATAAGTAAACAGTTGTACATTATAGTAGTTTGTGTGAGACTGACGCCTTTGATTGATATTAATATATCAGTTGTACAGGTCATCAGGCTCCCACCACCTCGGTAAGAATAAGAATTAAAAAGTAGAGTTAAAAACGAAAATTAACAATACTGGTAAGGGGTACTGAGTGACGAAATCAAGTAAACAACAAAAACAATAATTGTAAAAGAATAGCTGGAAGAGCGAATAAAACGTTTTCTTATATAATTTACTCTTATAGTAATGTTACGTGTAAGCGCGCTCGCGCGGTGTGTGTGTGTGTGTGTGTGTGTGTGTGTGTGTGTGTGTGTGTGTGTGTGTGTGTGTGTGTGCGTGCGTGCGTGCGTGCGTGCGTGCGTGCGTGCGTGCGTGCGTGCGTGCGTGCGTGCGTGCGTGCGTGTGTGTGTGTGTGTGTGTGTGTGTGTTATTATTATTAGCCATCTTCCAATGGCTAATAATAATTTTAAAAACAATTTATTACATTGGCTTAATGAAAGAAATTTTTATTCAGTTAAAGAATACTTAGACTTTAAGGAATCTGGACATTGCAGAATTGAATATTTGTATAGAATATATTGAAAAAAATTCTTTTTTTTTAAATACCTACATCAATAATGAATTAATTCAAATTGACACATTGACATATTTACTGTACCACAATTTTAAAATGATGTTATTAATGTTTCTAGTTTATTGTGCTAATGATTTGATATTGTTAATACTAATTTTATAAAATATAATATTTGCATGCCTACATTTATAAGGTATAATACTATTGATTCCATTTAATTGATTTATTATCCACAATCTATGTACATGGTATTTAAGCAAATAAAAATTATATTCTATTCTATTCTATTCTGTCGGGCAAGCAGACATTAGTCAAGCAATCCGATAGCCTTTACCTTTAATACTGTACCTACTTAAGTTAACAACTTCATCATCATCATCAGCTCATTTTATGTTCCCACCCATTGCTGGGGCACAGTCTTAATAAGGACGGATAGGGAGAACGGGCCATGATAAGTCACCACGCGGCGGGCCCAGTGCGGTTGGTGGTTGTTAACGAGTGATATACCTACCTACCTACCTGTACTATAAGTTAACATAAAAACAGATAATACAATAATAATTCCAATCGATTCCGCTACCCATTCGTCCACCTCCAACGGCCAACTACTTTATTAGGAGTGTGCGTAACTGACAACAGTATAATGTTTAGTGTGTGAGTCATCTCGGATGAATCACTCACCGGGCAACTACACTACCACCGTCGTCGCCTGGTTTGCCCGCACGAGCGCGAGCGGATCAAACAGAGACGACATAAATAAAAAGTATACTAGGTACCTAGTAGGCGTATAATTTAGTTTGTTATCACCTAACAAGGTATTTTTTTTTGGGGAAGAACAGCATACAAGTAAACGAATAAGTAACAGGGTTTGTGGGTCTTCTGCAAACACTGAGCCATAGATCTTTTTGTCTATGTTTTTTTTTGGCATATAATTATACTTATTTATTAATACTAGTGGTCGCCTAGTGGTCGAAATTGACCGTAATTTTATAAAAAGCTGTTCACTATTTCGGCTGAATGATGAAGCTGCAAGGCTGCACGGATTGTATCCTAAGCAATGAAAAATTAAAAAATATAGAATGTGAGTTTCGATTGGCATTGACATACCTAGTACCTATTTCGGCCGCTCCTCTTCCAATTTTGAAATTTTTGAAAAATGTAAGTAACAATGTTTAGTGTTGCCAACAAGCCTAGTGTAAAATATACTAGATCATAGTCGAAATTTTGCCAAAATTATGCTAATTGCATTGTATTTATGCCAAAAATTATGCTAATATTTCAGTGTCAAATAAAAAATAGTTTAATTTTAATTCTTTAATAATCATCCAATTTTTTTATTATTACCTTAATTAATCGTTCATATTTTACAATAAAATGTAAATTAAAATATGTGTTAGCAAGCACTCTGGTGCTGCAACAAGTACGGTCGCCTGCAATAAGATGTATACGCTTGAGCTCATGAGGTGATGCAATAAAGTACATATTTGAATAAGGATGTATACACGTTTATGCTCGTGACCGTACTTACCTAAAAATTAAAAAAGGGTAAAATAAAGTAAATTAATAAAAATAATTAAAAACAAGCTTTTATCAAATCAAATAGCTTGTCGCGCACACGCAAAGTTAGTAATAGATAATCTTAAAATGTTGCGCTTGTTTTTGAATATTTTTATTTATTTATTTTATTAGCATTAATGCTGTCATCGATTTTATCCTTAATTTGGAACGTACCCGGAGTCGTTTGTTTCATGGACAAACTTTTATCTTAATAATTTTTTAATGCTAAAAAATATGCTATATGCTAAACGATAAAAAATATGCTAAGCAATATGAAAATATGCCAAATCTAGCATAAAATACGCTAAATTGGCAACACTGAATGTTTATTTAATTTAATGTATTTAGTATGCATAATTTTAAAAAAAAAATAGCATTCTGCACTTCTTCTCTATATAAACTTGTGTGCGAAATTTCATCGCCGCGCAATTTTCGTAAAAAGTGGTAGGTAGGTACAAAGTTTATGATTCACGTATTAATATAGATTATTATTATTATTATGTGTTTCTTCAACGTTATGCAATAACCGCGTATTATTATTTCTGATCTAAGTATTTTACCTACCTAATAGTTTTTATAGGCTTATAATAAATAATAAATCATTTATTTCAGGCAACACTTATGTGAAGGTTGAATTTTTAGAATAAATTAATGAATGGCCAAACCATTGAGTATTTTAATTCATTGTAGGTAGTATCTACGAAGAAATGTGAAGAATGCTCTGTGGCCATTTTGATGAAAACTATAAATGCCTCGTGTATAAAAAGAAGTGCCTTACCCAAATATCGGCAACGTTAACGTAGCACTCGAAATCAACTAGCCCATAAACGTTTCATAATAGCACAAACTATTCGAAGTTGCCATTGTGGGAGCGATCCATCGATAAATCGCAATAAACGTCGGGCACAGGACCCGAGAGCGGCGAATCGAACAATAGCGGTGGGCGCGCCGCTCCTGATAATACAAACTGGAACTTTGCCTCACCGGCCGCCATAAGTTACGCGGGAAAGCTATCTTTAGCTGTTTAATTGCAAATCGCCGCACGTCACATATATCATTGCAACACAAAACACCCAGCGAGACTTGCTACTCTACGTACAAGTTCGCTCGAGCGAACGTTAATATTTCAGAGCAACATCAACCCTGTGACGTAAAGGACGATTGCTCTTTCATTAACTGTACAAAACTATTGGACGGACGAAAATAATTTGTTAAAGTAAAGAAAACCCGACTTATAATAAAATTGATTATGCTACTTATAGTATGTCAATACTCTCTAGGCAAACTCCATCGTTGAAGTCAAGCCATCGCTACAGATAATGGGAATCGTCTGAATCAACTCGCTCGCCAAATGCGGGTTGGCGATCATAAATCCGGGCTATGCATCAAAAAATTCGAAAAACATTTACCCGATCTTGATCGGGCCTTTGCTACACGGCCGCCGACCGAGGCATTTAGGATTTAAACTAATATTTAATTATCATAAATTAAAGAATTAAGAGGCATATTACACGGCATTATAAAGAGTTTCCAAGAATGCGGCGTCCTAGGCGCGCTCCATTACGTAACTACCTAATAACGTGTTACAAGGAGCGCTTCGTAATTTATGGCGATTTACTGGAATTACTGCAAACTCGCGCCGGCGCGGGGCGCAAGCAGCATTCCAGCTCGAAGATCCGCCGTCAACACTATTATCGGGGTACAGTCGAGTACAAAGACGACTGGCTACAACGAGTGCGTGGAGAGCGCAACAATTCTCATATATGCATGTCCCCGACGAGGAAGGGAAATCTTGTAAACTTGTTTCATCTGAGAAATCGTTGTAAAAATGTTAATTGCACCTTTTTGAATATTGATTAAAAGAAAGGCGATATCTTTCGGCTGGGCACTCTCCAATTACGGCAAGAGATGCCGCGCACCGGCGGCGGCGGCGGCGGCGGTTGCAGGCGGCATCGGCAGCTGCGGCTCAATTTATTGTTGCCTTCAACTTGATCTGCAATATGGCCCGACGCCCGACGCCCGCTGCCTTGCCTTCTCCGAAAGACGAAGATGCGCCGTTTAAATATGACCTTTATTGCTACAAGAGCAAGTCAGTCGGATCGAATTGCATATTTCGACCCATAAAGATAAGCAAATGATTCTCCATTTGCAATAAGATTTCTTAGATCTATAAATGGAAAGTTGCTGCCGCTGCAGATTTCCAGATAAGCCTTATTAAGTATTCAGTGGCATAACGGAGAGCGACAGTGGCGCATGCAACTTTAATTACGTGGAAGCATCTAAAAGAGGAAATCATTATCGGCAACGAGCGAGCAATTCGCACTCCATTATGTTAGATGCAGGTTTCAACGACCTGGCGGATCCGAAGCTGTCACGAGCCATTGGTTGCATTCAATGCCACCGCGCTTCGCTGCAACTTGCGGGCTTGTGGCACTGAGGCCTGAGCTCGCGCACCCCCGCACTGCCTGGCGGGCGCATTGGCATTCCACACGAGGATATTTCACCACGACACGATTTTATTAGCACCATAGTGCGTTTATTCTGACAACGCTT
The DNA here is from genome assembly GCA_947562085.1 of Eudonia lacustrata. Classification (NCBI taxonomy): domain Eukaryota; kingdom Metazoa; phylum Arthropoda; class Insecta; order Lepidoptera; family Crambidae; genus Eudonia; species Eudonia lacustrata. The sequence goes on from OX387314.1 coordinate 25,332,435, forward strand.
TTCCTGGTAATGACCATGTTGTGCCATTCTGTCACGTTTTATAAACCTTTTTACAGCATAAATTATGTTTCTCGATTGTGAGCCTACGTTATTATGGAATTGGAGTTATATTTAATAACATAGTTTTAATTGGAGTTATATTAATACCCCCACTTTGCCTGGATGTATATTTTACTACACGTTGTCTATCGGCTAATACCTAGTATAATTACTTTCGATCTAACGTTTTATTTGTAAAGCAGCGGGCACGTAACGCGGAATCGATCTCAGATCATTGCACTCGGTAGTTAGTCAGTGAGCCACTACCTTTCTCCCGTCTGCCGGCCGTCTGGCCTCGGCGTCACGGCCAACTAAAAACAGATGCGTTAAACGTTTGTGAAATCAGTGGTTTCTACCTACAAGGCCACTGGCTGACATTCGCCAATCATCAATCGACATGGCCGTCAGCTGCAATGTCGAGCACAAAACAACGGGTGACAAACAAATGTAGAACATGTGTAGTTATACCAAATAAAGATTTTTTCTATTCTATTCTATTCTAAATGCCACACTGCCAATAGACACTTATATTATAAGCAATTGAGTCACGTGGAAGGCCCATAAGCGAAAATAATTGATCAGTAGAAAAATCCTAATCAGTTAGCTCTGATGTTAAATGAACATTACATTGATTGATAAAGTAGTCATGGCTTGCGCAACATTGTGGCGTTACTAGAAGCAATAAATAATTGTTAATTTTTATTTTGTCACGGTTATCATCTTTTACTGACATTGAATACTTCTATAATGAACGGTACCTTTCCGATGACACCTAGCCACTCTCAAGGCACAATCAGCATCATTAAATAGCGCGCCATGAAACCGATACATACGGCTAATCTAGATAAAGCAACGCTTCGATTCCAAGAACAATCAGGTTTGCTCACGTAACGAGTGCGAGACTCGTTAATCTGTGCTTAGTTATAATTCGTTTATTTTATTTAAATTAGTTTAAAAAATAATAATAATAATGTGAAAATAATTACTAAGATATTTTTATGGTGTTTAGAACCGCTTTACTAATAAATATTTAGCCACAATTGTATGTATTGTGTGACTGGCGTGTAAATGTCTATTGTTCGTTTCAAACAAGACACCAGCAGCGCATCGCTGCAAGTCTGACAGCAGGGGACAGCTCGAGGCTCGCGGCTTGAAGCTACTGGCATTTGTCACATGCTGTGGTTGCTTGAGCATCAACGTAGATTCATTTAAACATTGGTTTCTTTTGTAATTACTAAGTAATTTTTTGAATACCTAGTCATTTTGTTCAGTTCAGTAGAAAATTAAAAGAGGCAGTGAAAGTTGGTATATTTAAACTACATCACAGAAATTTACTTTTCTTTTACGCACTAACAGTTTTTTAGATAAGTATACGTTTTTACAAAGTTATAACAGTAGTCGTTGTTGGCCTTTACAAAGTACTCAGTTTCAGTATTAAATAGCGGTAATAGGTACATAATGCACCTCTCTACGGTTATCATTGTAATTGAGTCACTGTAAGAGTTTAAGATATTCGAATCAGACGCACAATATGACGCCCACTTATTAATCACGTCATCATAATGAGTAACAGCATATCGAATCATCAAAACGGTTTAAAATGGAAATAGATTAATTGCTATTGCTAATGTACCGTGATTATTGATTAAGGTTAATGTAAGGTTGTAACTTGTAAGGGTTTCGCTTAGCTTAGGCCAGCCTGTGCCAAATTCCATGAACTCTATTGTCAACGGGTCGTCTGGTCGTTGTTTACCCTGCTAATGGCCCATACAGATAACCTTGTTTTTACTATGGTATACCTACCTACGAAGCTATTGCATTGATCCCTTGATTTATTTTCGTGAGTTATTTTAATTCTATGAGGCAATGTTATGCATGGTGCGAATTTAATGATAGTGAAAGTAACAAGTATAGATCAAAATTTTGCACGAAAAGTTTACGGTAGGTAATCAAAAACTCATCCCAATAATAATAGAATTGAAGCATATGATTTTTTGTGTCCAGGGCAAGACCAAGAATCAGTAAAGTTACAGAATACTAAACAGCAACAGATACTGCATACGGTTTTGGCTGTGCTTTCATACGCGAGACAGCCGTCTGCTTGACACACAAACTGCTTTAGGTAGGTACATAAGCTGACCTGCCCCCTACAGACTCCAGTGTGCTGGTAAAAATTACAACGTCAAGGTCGCTCATACGACATGGTTTTATGTAAGAATCAGATAGGCATATCGTTCAAAAACCAGAACAAATAATAAAATCTGATGGCGGCCCAACAAAAAGAGTGTTGGGTGTTCAAACGAGCTTCCAGTTTATCTAATAGGTACCCATATAAAGAAGAGCTTTCACTGCTGCAATACTTGAATGTAGGTACTTCGCAAGTTCGCAATAACTAGGTACAGTCCCTGACTTTCTTTCACCGCACCGCATCTTACACGTGGAGTTACATTTTCACTTTCATATAAAAAACTAACAGAAAAAAAGTCCCATAGAGCTACAAAGTGTGTCAGTGACCGCCAATGAAAGTGTGTTAGTGCTAACAAACCAACTAATGTATTCGAAAGTTCAAAATTGTGGACTCTATGCCTTTACAATAGAAGTGTCAGCATCCAAACTGAACAGTTGCAAATAAAAAAATAGTAAAAAAATTGAGACAGACAATAATATTTATGATGATGAATGGGCTTGCGTTGAGGTGTGGGTTCCTACTACGGAACGGACGCTTGACTCGAAGAAAGCTTAGCCGGCTTAGTAAAGATATGGTAAGTCGAGATAGGTAGGTATTCCTGTACAAATAAAATTTAGGTACATTATCTTAGATTAAGAAGGTACCTACGTAGGTAAAGTTATACAGTTTTCAGTAAAGACTGTGATAAAATACAAAGTACAAAAAAATCAGATAAGGCGTAGATACATTTTATTTATTTAATTATGGACCATCAACAGAGTTACATGTTTAAATTTTATATTTTACTGAAAATTTCATTTACTTATGAAATAAACACTAAATATAATATTAAGCAGGTAATTACTTCCGATCGGTATAGGTTCGAAGTTTGACATAGTTTCCCGAGTGGAGTGGAGATGTGCTCACTCTGAACGGCCTGAAATTGTAAAGTCAAAATTAAAATTTGCCGACGAACACTCCGACAGTCCGACCTTAGCCGACGCGAGGTCAAACGGGAATAGAACTTAGGAATATAGGCGGGCGATCGACTGTGCACTGCAACCCGATACTGTGGCGAAGGCTCACACTCATGTCATGTGTGACATTGTTGTCGACGCACCTATTTAAAACTCACAATAATTAAACGTTCTGTTTTAGATCATTAACTAGAATTCAAAATCAAATTTCATTTTAACGATAACCTATTAGGCATCAATACTAAGAAAATCCCATTAGGAGAAAGACTCCAGTCGGTCATTTAGATATAAGTAGGAAACATTGCTTAAAAACAAATTAATTTTATGTGGATAGGAATACAAACGTTTTGTTTTGAATTGATAAGAAAAGACCATGTGCAGAACGGAATTACGGATCGTAAACTCTTACTAAAATAGGTACCTAATAGTTACATAAAATAAACGTGAGTTCCGCATAATGTTAATAATTTCTACAAAAATGGTTATGTTTATGTTACCGCGGAGTTGGTTAAACTAAACAAGAGTGTGCGCTAAAAACTAAAAAAAAAGAATTGGTAGAATGTGAGGCACGAAATAAATAATTATGGGACGAGTCCATCAATAAAATGTGCGCAACGGAGCACGTTATGTTCACGGGTCTAAATGCCGGGCCCGGCTCGGAACGCCGCCGCCGCGCCGGCCGCCAGACGTGCCCGCAATACCCCAGACTGGGGAAAGTAATCACTTATTATAACCTACTAATATCACATTCATAGGAAAAACATGATTGTTCCAAATTAAGTAAAATTTCAAAAATTCCACGCTAAATGAACTAGCTATTAGTTATTCTGTGCCTAAAGTAAGTTTATCATAACAAGTGATACCTACCTCCATTACCTAAGTTTATAAATGTATCTCTGATACTGTTATACCACGTCAATATAAATGAATATACCTACCTACTTATTACTATGTTCAGAGGTGGTCTTCCTAGTCCTACGGCTGCTATTTGCTAATGATGACGATAATGAGACCTATAACTTATTATTAAACGTACGACTAATTTGTAGCGCTGCACTGGTTTGCTCCGATCACGGCAGGAAGTTCGCCCTCCTAACTAATTGAAGTGTCTGGAATGGAGGGAACAATTAGTAAGTTGTTACAAATTGTAACAGGGTGTCCATTATCTATATCTAATCGACTCGACTGTACGACACACTATCCGGTTATACCTACGACTAAAAACAATTGAATTACCTGCCTACTAAAACATGTTTTTCTCGTCAAGCTCATTTACGAAATAAATTGTCCCGCCGCGTCGTCATTTACCTAATTAAATTCAAGTTTCTAAATATCCATAACAGAAGTTCACAAAAATAACGAAGTAATTTGTGACCAACCTGACGAACGTTATAAAGACTTTTTAAAAAGATTTTGGGAAACTATAATAACGCTGATTCCGATCCGAGAACGTTTTGAACAGTAATTTAATTCGGTAGATGAATTTCGATTCAAGTGTCTTTCAATGAGCTGAATAGCAGCTAACGTACAGAGAAACCTTTAAACGATACTTTTTGATAATACTTTTCAGTTACTTTAATACGTACCTACTTACCAACTCGTATTATGGCATCTTTCGTCGATTGAGTGTTCCCAAAATTACATGACGTTTCATGTTACGCTATCGTCTCTTGACTAAACAATTTTAACGCATCGCCATTAAAATTAGAGAGATATGATATATTTTCTACTTATATTTAATCTGAAAAGGCTCACGGATGCTGAATGACGGCCTTCTTAGATAAATGATCTTGATAGATTATCGAACTTATAAGAAGCTTTTTAATAAACTATACATTTGGTCGGACCATTTGAAAGCCTAGGCCTAGAAAGCGATAGTGATTTAGGTTGCGCAAGAGTCGAATCTCATGCGGTCGTTGACCGGCGGGTGGCGGGGAAAGTCGGGTGCTCCGCGAGACAGCACGGAGGAGGTATCATGCGTAATTAATTAGTTGTGTACACAGCCATTCAACAAAATAAAGAATGCTAATAATACTATATTATTTGCAATAAGTTAATGAAAAAGTTTATAAATATAAAGACTTATCATCAGCATCCGCATCATCCAATACACTGAAAAAAATAAGGGCAAAAAAAAAAGAATTTTTTTGATAGAGCCCATTGAAAATGAAATAAACGGTCTACAGTTCTACATCATGATGACTAATCATTTCAAGGATAATTTAAAAAATAACTAAAATTAAGAATATAGGTAACAGGTAGTTCTGCAAAAAAATTGTTTAATATTTATATATAATGCAGTATTTACATACAAAAAAGCAGTTTAGCTTAGTTAGCTAGTAGGTATGCCAAAAATAGGTCACCTTTTCATAATTCTATAAGTACTATATCTAATACCTTTAAACAAGCAATTCTCATATCATCATCATCATCATCATCTCAGCCAAAGACGTCCACTGCTGGACAAATGCCTCCCCCAAGGATATGAGGGGTATTTGCCGTAATCGCCACGCTTGGCAGGCGGGTTGGCGATCGCAGTAGGTTGAGTTGAGGGTAACCTCAGAGAGATGCTGCTGCCCATCCTCTGGAATGGTATATAATCTGCATCTCGGAAACGGCTCGAACGATTTTCATGAAATTTAGTATGCAGGGGGTTTCGGGGGCGATAAATCAATCTAGCTAGGTTTCATTTTTAGAAAACATTATAAAAAAAACGAGCAAAGCTCATCCAGGTACTACTATACTATTTTACTAAATAGGTACTATACTACTATAACCATGATGTTGTGCCACAACCAATCTGTAATTGGATTGAATGCATGTTAAAGGGTAGAATTAACAACTCTGAACTGCTAGGTGACAGTCTAATTGCACAAACAACCAGAGGATGCCTGCAAGGAGGGGTTCTCTCACCTCTTCTGTGGAGCCTTGTGGTTGATTCAATTGTAGTAAGGCTGAATAAAGGACCATTCTATACGGTTGGTTATGCGGATGATCTGGTTATCTCGTCAGTGGGAAATTTCCCGGGGAAAACGACAGCCATTCCCTTTACAAGAATGAGAAACACTACGGGACTGGGTAACCTAACACTCTATGGCACCCGGCTCTCTTGGTCCATAGAAGTGAAATATCTAGGCTTAACGCTGGATAGGGAACTTACTTGGAAATAGCATAAGGACACAACCGTAGCCAAGGCTTACAGAGTCTTTGGCATGTGTCGGTTTACATTTACCAAAAGATTATTGAGTGGCTACAGATATTTTTGAATTTTTATACATTTTATTTTAAAGCCTGATGTTCCTGTCGATTGTTCCTAACCTTTTATGACTTTGTCTTTAATTTGATAAACAAACAATAAATTAGTCAAAAGGTTTGTTTCTTTTTTGTAAACATAATCCAATTTAATTTTTTTTACATTTAAGTAGGTAAGTAACCATTTGGCCTTTATCTCACCATAATGTAAAGTAATGATAAGGCGGAAAGTGGAAGCGCACTTCACCCGGAAGCATTAACATCTGAGGAACTGGTTATCTTATCTCTTGTAGCCGGAACACAACAATACTAACATTGATGTTATGGCGACGTATTTAGATAACTTTATTTTGTTATTTTAATTTTTGCATTCACAATGCCAAATCAACCAGCCTCAGGAAGCTCTGGCACCGCTGACTTGCAGCGTACATCACAAAATACTAGAAAGAAATCAACGAGTCTTCTGGGGTCTCGGTTGCTCAGTGGTCAAAGCATTAATTGGTAAGTAATCCAAGGGTCGTGGGTTTGTTTCCCACTTGAGCTAGCTTGATTATCCTAGAACAATTGTATCTATATTAATAGATAAGATGGTGGCAGTTAGCCAGGTGACTTTAAAACAAGCCTTACCACCAACTAAACCAAACATTTACCCCTGCTATCGAGGAATTGAACACTGGGACCTCTGGGTTTGTGACCAGTGGTCTAAATCACTAGACCAGTGGCAGTTGCAAATCGCCTTTGTTGAAATGTTGATTTAGCAAATTCTATGAAAATACAAATATTTTTGTCTGAAGTCATAGCAAACAAGCTGGTTTGAATTTGTTCATGAAAATGAAGAAATAGTCTTTGGGATTTATAGGCACCAAAGTACATACTGACCAAAAATTATATCATATTTGTCAAACTAGAAATATGCAAAGGCTTTTACAATAATCTAGATTGCAGTGCCAGGTTACATGTGCCTGCTGCATCCTTGAGCTTCATTGCACCAAACTATACCTACCCTGGATTTGTAATGTGTAAGTAAGCTTTTACAGGGCATTCAGACTAATGATAGATTTGTCAGTGAGCCGACTGAATGTTTTCATAGATTGAAGTGAATGTTATACCAATGGTTAGATTGAACTGCGTCTCATTTGTTTTTAATATCAGCTAACCTTGTCAATCAGCTGATGGCTATCTTTGTCTGGTGTCGCTCTTTTAAGTCACAGAATTTTACTCTTGTTTCTTGTCTCATTAATACTAAACTCGCGAAATAGCGGACTTACCTCTTCTCGACGCTTGAGCCAACGTCCGCAAGGACTCTCCTCTAGGATTTCGCTTTCATCCTCCGAATCCTCGCCGCTCTCTCTCGGAGACTTTCGTTCCTTGTCGATGCTTCTTCCACCCGACATAACACCGATTTACTAACACCACAACGTTGAACAATGCCACTACACAGTCAACTTATATTTCACAGACGTTTTCAATTGGAAACACTGGATATATTTTCAAAATACACTTTTTCTTGTAACCATAATATCCAAGGTTGAAATGCGAGACGTCACTGAAACGTTTCATCCCAAATCATTATTTATTGCACAGCACACGATAGAAAATTCCTAACGACTTACTAACAATATTTAAGTTTAACTTTATATTAAGCGAGTAGACACAGCCTCAGCGACGGGCTTACATATTTTAATTGAAATATTTTTTTCACCGGCGAAGCAATAGACGTATTTCTATCCGACACAAATATGATCAAACCATAGAGACAGACCTTTCTTTTTTCTTGATAAATGTCATAGACAATAGACAATTTCTATTGAACTATGTTTTTCATGCTCCTCACAAATCCTCTTTTAAATATTTACTTTTTTAAATCATTTATATCGTTAAAGCTAAAAATTAGTACCTATCTTACTAAAGAACAAATAAGAAATGATTCTTCTTATAATCTCTCTCGACATTCTCTTTGATTTTAGCAAGTTTTTTAGCGCCATCTGTGAAATGCAATTCATAACAGTTACTACTGCAAGAACACTATATGCTGCTGATTTTTGTCGCTAGGGAGCGCTTAGAATAAAATGAAACGATTGAATAAAGTTATTATCATTAGATCTATTGCTTTTGTGCCAATCATATTGTGTTAATAAAAATAATACACCCCGAATTCACATTGTAAGTTAAGTTAAAAAAAAAACTTGTTTGTATATTTTGTTTGATTGTTACATTAACCAAACCATGGACCAAAACTAAATTGTAGAGTGTCTTTCTTCTGTGAATTTAGTAAGTTTTTACATGTTTTGATATTCGATAAAATAACAATTTGATTATTTGACAAATCGATTAAATTGTTGTCGATTATTTGAAATTCAATCAATTTTAAATAAGTTAGATACGTTACGCTACCCCGAAGACGCTCCGAACAATTCGTATCCTTTTTTTGGCCTCAGTCAGTCGATCTCGAAGAAGGAGACAGACCACAGGAATTTTATTGCTCTGTGAGACAGACAGACAACTGAGTCAGTTGATAGTTCCGGTTACAAAATCCTTCGAACAACAATTAAAGCTTTAGGGTATTTATTGTTTTAACTAAGACATAATCGCATATTTAGATTTAGTTTCCGTTAAAAAAATGCCTTATGCCAGCTGTCTTTTTTATGCTCATTGTTTTTATATGCATTCATTAGGTATAGCGATAGCGTCCCTTTTATATCATCGGACAATAATATATTGAAATAAAATTAGTTGTTAAAAATATGTATCTGTAGCGCTGCGTTTGCTCCTTATTTTATGGTTTCAACGATATTTTTTTGCGGTTTGTTGATGGTGATTGGTGGGTTTTTCATAAGACCATTTATTTTGCCAAACGTAAACGATTGTAAAATTACGTTGCCCGTTTGCAAACGAAATAATTGCATGCCTGCGGCATTAAGGTAATGTCTGTTAATGATAGCCCAACATTAACCAATTTTCCTAAATATGTATATTCATAATAGCAGACCGCATTATAAACTTATATAGCGTGCTCTAAAGTATGTTTATGTAAGGTTCTACGAGTAGTGCCGGTTTGATGGATGGAGTAAGTGTACGAGACACTCGTACTTAGTTGTAACTGCAGGTTGTAACATATTTGAACCGCCGCGCCGTAAAAGCACACTTCACCCCAGACGACCGGCCGCAACTACTGCTGCAGCGACACTTACATGCGTCATTTACTGTTTGTCTTGTTTTGTTTATGACGCGTATAACACGAATGATAGCTTTCATTGTGTGTTTGAAATCAAAACTTGCGTAGTAAATAGCCTATAACGGTCCCACAGCTTGGCAGAGGCCTCCATCATTGAAATCAAGTCATTACTACGATTACTAACTTACCTACCTTGTTTGTTGATATGTAATATCTTTCCTCTCGCTTTCTAGCAATTTGTGGGAGTGATTTCGTGAAACGGGACGAAAGTGTCCAACAGTGTAACAGGAAGTCGGGGAAGCGCGCAAGCACGCGCCATTTTGTAAATTCTGTAATCGATAATAAGAACATAACATATTATTATATGTGACATATTGTGTCATTTGACTATCAAAGGCTCAGAATAATAACTCAAAGGTCATTTTGATATGTCAAATGTCTTCTAATGAGTATTTACTGCATTCTATTTATGATTTGTAAAAATATATACGTCATTGTTAATATATTATATTTTCTATTGTAATATTGATTTCAACCCTTTCGTGTGTAATAGACTATAACATTATTTATTTTATAGTTATAAAATGATGTAATACCTGACACATTTTTTTCAGAATATAATGTTAAAATTGCTTATTACTAAGGTGAGATGGCAAAATGTTACACAGTCATCATAATATGCGACTACTGTAAGGCTCATTCATTTTTTTATTGTATTTTATGTTGTGATTCTGTTATGTGTGGCTAATAAATATATATATAAACAGATTAATGGGTAATGGCTTAATTACCATGCTTTCCAAATACTGGTTGGTGATCCAAACATGGAAAAAGCATCGAAAAATTGGAAACAGACTTTGCTCGGAGAATTGAACCCGGCACCTTCGGGTATCCAAGGCGTTGCAAACTTGCGCACTACGATTATAATATTAGTAAGAAAGCAAAGCCAAAATATTATAATGTAATATAAGACCCTATTGTAAATATAATCCGAGAGCTCGCAGCACGTTTATGCAGCATTTTCGCGTTTGAATGCATGGCCGATTTTGGGGACAGAATTTAATCTGAGCGGGGAATAGGGAATTGAAAATTATGATAATACATAATACTATGTGATACTATGTTGGGTAGTGGCACCTGCGTCCGACTGGAACCAGTCACAGACATTTTTTTAATTTAATCTTTAACAATAGCGGTCAGCGCCTGGTTGTAGGCTTAAGGAACAATCATTGAATTCAGATACACGGCTTCCTATATCTAGCTGTTATTCCGTAAAATGTTATCACTATACTAATAATCTAATATATAAAATTCTTGTGTCACAATGTTCGTTCCCATACTCCTCCGAAACGGCTTGACCGATTCTTATGAATTTTTTTATGCATATTCAGTAAGTCTGAGAATCGGCTACTATCTATTTTTCAAACCTCTAAGTGATAAAGGGTGTCCACCCCAAAAAAAATATTTTTATTTTTCTGATATTTAATTTTTTTATTTTTTTTATTATGTGGCATTAAAAATACATACAACCCTAAATTTTCACTTTTCTATCACCAACCCCTATTTTTTTGATCAGTTGTCTGTCTCCGCCGGGCGTCTACCGGTGTCACTTCTCACCCAGTAAACAGCACGGAGTAGGAATTACTATCAATAAGTCCCAAGGTCAAACGATGTCTGTTTGTGGCTTAGATTTGAGCGCACCATGTTTTTCACACGGAAAATTGTACGCGGCATGCTCTCGAGTGGGCAAACCATCCAGTTTGTTTGTGTTAGCTAAGGTCTTAGCTAAAGAAGGGCTAACAAAAAATATTATACACATTGTAGCATTAATGGATTGATATTGTTTGTTAGTGTTATTGTCGTAATTTTTTATATTAAAAGGAATAAATTATAATCATCATCCGCTCATTTTATATACCCACTGCTGGGGCACGAGCCTTCCCCCCGCCCGATCCTCCAAATGACAGCACACATTTACAGAATACACTAAACATGCACACTAATTTAGGCCCAAGACACCGTACTCGTAGAACAAGGGTACGAAGAACCGGTTCACACGCGCTCTACGCCAGGCACAGTCATGTGCCTGGGCGCTCCTCTCCTCCTCCACGGCCCGGCCTACCCGAGCCGAGGTCCGTGCCTTTAGAGGCGCCCTCGGGTGGTTCCGCTCCCCGATCCGATCCGAACCCTTCGGAGACTCTGGGAGGGCACGGGGACGTGCACTTTTAAGTGTGCGATGCCGTACCCCTCTAGAAATCCTCCGAAGGTGATTCGTTTCAACACGGCTTGAGGTACCCTTTACGTGCCTCGCCGCCCCTAAAACAAGCCCGGTAATGCTGAAAATGCCCCTCGGCAATCAGCAGTCTCTCTCCAAAAAAAAAAAAACGAGCCTTCCCTATGGATGGATAGGAAGAACGGGCTTTTAAACCACCACGCGGGCCCAGTGCGGATTGGTGGTTGTTAAAGACTGCTAATGCAACCGGGACCAACGGCTTTACGTGCTTTCCGAAGCACGGAGGAGCTCGAGATGATACACTTTTGGTCACCCATCCGATGACCGGCCTTTGCGAAAGTTGCTTAATCTCAGCACTGGCAGACCGGGCGCGTTAAACACTGCGCCACCGAGTTCCTCAAATTATAATAATTAAATTAGAACAAAGTAAAAAGATAAATGTTTAGTGTTATGTTATTTTTATATACCGTCATCGTTCACAGCGCTTCATGCCTCTTTTATCTAATAAATTGGGCCATGTTTTGCTCACATCATTCGGAGTTAATGAGTTTCTAGACATTGCCGTAATCTGTAGGCTACCATTAAATGGAACCGGGCCGATGAGCCCATAAACAAACAGCCGGCCATTGTCTCTGCGCTGGTGACCGAGGAAGCCACACTGGAACACGCTACAATAATTTTATGAAGGTCTGTTACGGGCTTCAAAATTGAATTGAATTATATTTAAACTAAAGTAGTAAACAGCCTGTAACTGTCCCACTGCTGGGCACAGACCTCCATCATTGACGACCTCCTTGGTCGAGTGGTTTGTACACCGGTTTTCATGGTGTCGCCATCTCTGAGGTCCCGGGTTCGATCCTCGGTCGGGTCAATTTAGAAATTATTGTTTTTCCAAATTGTCTCGGGTCTGGGTGTTTCCTATGTATAATAAGTATGTATTTAAGTATTTTAAGTATGTATAGCCGTTGTCTAGTAACCATTTTAACGAGTTTATTATCGAAGCTTCTCTTGGGCTAGATAATTGGTGTGAGTGTAGGAAAGTTTATTTATAATTTATTTATTTATTTATTTATTTATTGAAATCAAGCCATCACTACAATTGATGGGTACCTAATGTCTTTATCACCACGCTTGCCAAGTTCGTGGTTAGGTCTATGCATCGTAATATCCGAAACACACTTTGTCCGTCCTGGGAGTCGAACCCGGGACCTTCAGGTATCGGGCCGAGTGCCTTACCACTCGGCCACCGAGGCGGAATATTTATCTCAATATCATGATTTTATTTTTAGTTAGCCTATTTCGTCCCACTGCTGGGGCAATCCCTGGCGGTTTCCCACCATCCTTCTGTAAAGGCATCGAGATCATCTCGCCGTAGTGGCTTGACCGACCGACCCCGACGTGCTTTGGCAATATGACTGTATAAAACGAAACCTACAACATTAAACTAATCTTGAGGATTCATTTAATGGGCTCTACGTATTTTATTAAATAATTATTTTATTAAGTGTATGAAGTAAAACCAAGACAAACTATGATCATATTACAAAATAACATTAAAATTATTCAAATTCAAATTATTTATTCGTGATTCACAGGTAAGTCATTAGGTCTAATTGTATTGAAAGGTTTCACTGCGATCTGCCTTATCGACATACGAAAAATACAAAGAACAATAGAAATCATTATACATTAACAAAAGGTAAATAAAATAATTATAAATATAATCACAATAATAATAATAATAATATTTGTGGGCTTTAGTGTCTTGTCCGGTAAAGAATGATGACACCTCTGCTAGCGTATTGGCCTGGCAATCTGAAGAGGTAATGTTGCCAGCTGGAGGAAATTTTTTTGTAGGTATTTTAAATTAAAGTTTTTTTTTTAATTTTGTTATATTTTCCATACATAGGTACTTTAGACTGTTGAGAAAAAGATCTTCATCATTTAAATCAAATTATCGCTTATCCGTCTCGTCACTTGCCAAAAGTGTGTTGGTGATGACAAGACCTGGGTAATGAACTCGGGACCTACTAATACCTACCTACCTACTATTACCTACTAATTAGAACACAGAGCCGCATAGGCGGTTAATTTTTTTTTCAATTACAAACATACATATTAAATATTGAGTAAATCCTTAAAGTAGACAAATTTGCTTTACGAATCTGTCCGCCATCAGGCTATTTCCATCCTTGTGGACTCTTCCGCAACAAACAAAACAAAATCGTTCTCAGTCAATATTTAGATGCTCGAGCTTCAGGCTTAATTGCCCGAAAACGGATCCCTGTCTCTTCGTTTACTTAAGTACCCAACTTCATCGTTCAATCTAAAAAACCTTTTTTTTTGCAAAGCGAATAAATTGAATGTTTTGTTCCCCTCAGCCGTTTGTTGTACACCTATTACACCAAAAGAAAGATTTGATGTTCACCTTTCCTCGACTGGAAGGGAAGTAAGGTTCATTACACAATTCAGGAGTCAAAGCTAAAAGGAGCCACCAACCAATTGTATTTATTTGTGAAAAGGATATTATTATGTGTAATACGTCCTCAACAGTCGAGTATGAAAGCTTCTTTTTTCGTATTTTATATGTTTACTAATAATATCAGTAATCATAATCAAGATATTTATTTGAATCATGATGATATTGTACATAATAGTTGTCTCAGAACATTAACCTGTTCAGTAATTATGTACCTATTTTGAGAAGGTTACGGTCGAATTTCGTTTGCCGGGCGACCATTCCTATTTAGTGGTCGTTGATGTAAGTTTTTTAATTTTTTTTATGTATCTTTGTTTGTATTGTTCTTGCTTTGTGTTTTGCGTATGGTTGCGCTCCCTCCCACGGTAAGGTGTTCGCGGAAGAGCAGCGTCCGGTTCTCCTATAACCTAGGAGGCCTGACATCATGCTGAGCGGACACCTTTTAGTGCCACTTGACGACCTCCGTAGCCGAGTGGCTTGCACGCCGGACTTTGGGCGGCGCTAACTCTGAGGTCCCGGGTTCGATTCCCGGTCGGTTCAATGTCGAAAACGACCTTTTCGATATTGTGTCGGGTCTGGGTAATTGTGGTACCGTCGTTGTTTCTGATTTCCATGAAACAAGTGCTTTAGCCACTTACCTTGGAATCAGAACAATGTATGAGATGTTGTCAATTTTTTTTTTACTTATTGTAAAAAAAAATGTAGTAATGTCATTTGTGTTGTGTCACTAATACATGTTTTATATTGTATTGGTGCGGTCTAGCCAGTGCTGGTAGAGATGTAGGTATTGTTTTCTAAAGTTTACGCGAACACTACACATTGAAATGAAACAACTTTTACGGATCTACTCGCGTTTATTTTACACATTACTTATTTAATGTTTTTTTACACATTACTTAGTTATCTGTCTTCTTGGCGGGAAAGTGAAGCGTCATGTCTGCGGTTTGGTTTTATTTTCTAAAATTTGTGTTATGTCGATTATTAATGTGAAATAATGGTGGATTATTAACCGTTAAGTGTTCGTGAGTGTGCATAAGTGTTGGCAAATGAAACAAAACAGTGCAACGTTACTTTTCAAATTCTCTCAAGAATTCGCTCGCGTGAGGACTTAGTAAAGCCCCACGTCTTTACTGAGATACTCGAGGGGTTGGGGGGTATATCATTTCTCACTTCCCATTTCTAATATCATTCATCATCATGGAAATATTGTTTATTTATGTATTACTTGTAAGAAAAATTACTTTGACACTGGCTAAATGTGCTAATAGCACGAAGCCATCAACTAAAAAAAAAAAAAATTCTGTTGTTTCTTATTCAATCACTGATGCCAAATCACCATGGCAAGATACACGGTTCAGACAACGCCGTATGTTCGCTGAATGGGCTTCGGAACGCTTGGAAGAGGACCCCGATTTTGGCCGAAAAATAATCTTTAGCGACGAGGCACATTTTTGGATGAATGGTTTTGTTAATAAGCTAAACTGCCGTATATGGGATGACCACAACCCACATGAGGTTCACCAGGTGGAAATGCATCCACAAAAAGTTACTGTTTGGTGCGGATTTTGGTCTGGCGGCGTCATTGGTCCGTACTTCTTCGAAAACGACGTTGGCGAGGCCATCACCGTCAACGGCGAGCGCTACAGATCAATGATTAACAATTTCTTTTGGCTTGAATTGAACAATACGGACGTGGACGACATGTGGTTCCAGCAAGACGGCGCTACGTGCCACACAGCAAACGACACAATGGACATTCTGCGTGAACGGTTTGAGGGTAGGGTTATCTCTCGCAGAGGTGACGTGAATTGGCCACCAAGATCGTGTGATTTGACCCCGCTAGACTTTTTCTTGTGGGGTTTTCTGAAGTCACAGGTTTATGCCCATAACCCACAATCGACCGTTGCCCTGAAAGCCAACATAACGCAGGCCATCGCTCAGATTCAGCCGGATCAATGCAGCAGAGTCATTGAAAATTGGACCTCTCGGATTCGTGCCACCATTCGAAGCCGCGGCGGACATTTGAACGATGTTATATTCCATTCATAATGGCATTAATGGGCCTTTCAAATAAAAAAAAAAAATTCATTAATATCTCACACACATCTAGTTTTAGCATCGACCCGTCCTTGTTGAAAGACCCTTTATTTGGGGCTGATACCTAAATTATTTAATACCTTCAATACTAAAATAAAACACTCAATAAAATAATTAATTAGATTATTAATATGTAATGAAGACTGACTAAGAATAATTATTATATTAAATATCAGACTTGATAATAATAAAGGTTGGTTTTGATTTTTGAGTTTGACTTATTGTAATTATAATTGCAGACTTCAGAACTTATAAGTTCCTGTGTTGTCTGTTGATTAATATGGCTGATTTTGATTAATTAAAATTACTGTGTTAAATTGTTACTGCATAAGATTGTAATTTTTAGAAAATTAAAAGGTCTTATTCTTCAACTGGACTTTAAACATCTAACAAGTAGGTAGTAATCCTCATCACAGAGGATGAGACAACAATGTGCATAATTGAACAATCAAACAAACTTAACAAGTGTAGTTCGATTGAAATTATGCGCCTTGTTGTCTCGTCCGAAGATGATGAGTCCTTCCCACCCTTTCAGGTACTCTAAATTAGCTACACCCTAAAGTTGCAGAACCAGCTACACATCCTGACTTTAAACTTAATGACAGCAAGGACACGGGACGGATGACGTTCGATTGACGCGTTGAGAAACGCAATTTTGAAGAGCGGCGATGCGTTCCGAACGCAAAAATTCTTTAACTATGTGGCGTCAGTGAGTACGAAGAATCGATACTAACAAGTAGGTAGTAATCCTCATCATAGAGGACGAGATAACAAGGTGCATAATTTCAAACGAACTACACTTGGTAAGTTTGTTTGATTGTTCAAGAATTTGAATAGGTAGTGATGTTGCAATGTTTTGCTCCGATCCGAACGCAGAAAAAGTCGTGTGTTCGAGGCCCACCTGAGGCAGTCGCTTTTTCGAGTGGATGCTCCCAACTCCCACTCAGTTCTAATTTCTAAAATAATTGAACATTTTCCTACATCGTTCAAGGACTATTACGCCCGCACGCGAAGAAATATAGATCTACAATAATTAACGTTGTTATTTAACATTGTTCTTTGAAAATTCTTTTTGGACAAGGTTAAAGGAAACTAAGTATATCCATTGTTCAGGGTGACGTCACATTATTCAAAATTAGTCATACACACCCGTATATGAGTAATTTTAATTTAATTTTGGGTGGTGTATCCGACCCGCGTCAGCCCTGAACAATGGCCGCCGAGACAAAAGAAATATTACCCCGGGTCAGGGCCCGGGCCACAGAAGCCTGGGCCGGGCCGGTGGTGTTATGTTTATAGCCCCTTACAAATAAACAAAGAATAAGGCCCGAATAGTTATTCCGTGTTTTGTTCCCTGTCATGTAAACGTCATTTCAAATTAGTGTAAAGAGACAAAACACGGAATAACTATTCGGACCTTATTCTTTGTTTATTTGTAAGGCACTTAAAGTTCAAATATATCCAATAATGACATTCACAAGAGCTACTTGTAGCCTAAACTGAATAAATGATTTTGAATTTTGAATTTTTTGAATTTTATCCGACCAAGGAGTTTGGTTCATGCCGCATTTTTAAGTACCGTAAGGTTGGTAAATGACTTTGCTTTGCCTGATGTTATGCAGAAGCAAGAAGTCTACATGGTGGAGCAGGGTTGTGGCTCACACCCGGCCTCACCGTGCTGACCCGCGAGTTGCTTCTTCACACTCCTTTTAAAGGATCCCACGTTGTAGGAAGGAGGAAATACGTTGCTTGCGATTACTTGGCGTAACTGTGTTATCCCCTTGATTAAAAGTATGGTAAATACATTGTTGTGTACTTCTAAGATGTCGGTCACAGTCGGAAGTTGTCCTCTTATAATAATAATAATAGTAAAATCTATATTGAAATACGTTTACATCTATTGTTTACAAAGAGCTCTAAACTAATAATCTAAAATAAATTAAATGCTGTTGCCTGAGCTAGGTAAACCCTGTTTTTCAGGCGAATGTGGGCTTAGTCTAACTTTAATATAAATCAAAACATAAATGAATATAACAGATAATACGCTAAATTACAATCTAATATAAAGACATAAATAAAATAATGATAAGTTAATACACACAGAAATAGATAAACAAAATTAAATCCGAAGCGGTCATTGCCAAAAGAAAAACTTTAAAATGCAAGCTGCGGAAAAAACTGTAAGTATTCTCATTTTTATGCGAAGCGGCAGAGCTGGCATGGCGTCCAAGTTTTGCCACTCAAATCCTGACGTTAATGAAACCGCGGCTCACAGTGCGGCGTGATTAAACAATTATAAAGATATAATCTTGATACAGTTACAGCTTACCACAAATTCTATACATTCATTAAACATTGGAAAAGGAGAACAAAGTTAATGTCGCAACTCTTTTGTGCAAATTCAATAGAGCTCAGCTCAGCTCAGCGTTGATATCAGCTTGATTGAAAAATGTTTATTAAGATTTTATACAACTACTCACAAGATTTTATATAATTTAAGTGCCAAAAGAGCAAACCGAACCGCCTGATGGAAAGCGTTCACCATAATCCGTAGCATAGAAGCTTGCAACACCAGAGGTTCACACTCGTACCAATCACACCCAATTCGAGGTTTATGAGAGAGAGCACTCGATTACAGATACCAGTTGTTCGTGGCTTTCCTATACTACAAGGCAAAGGGTTTTCACGACCCGTGCAGCGCGCATGATGCATTTCGAAATCGATTGAGAAATAGACAACCATTTTTTTTCTCAATATTGAAGCTAATTGTGCAACTCTGCTTTAATATATTAAATAAATTAAATATTAGACAACATCACATACATTGTTCTGATCCCAAGGTAAGTAGCTAAAGCACTCGTTTTATGGAAATCAGAAACAACGACGGTACCACAACCACCCAGACCCGACACAATCGACGGAAGAAAACGTTAATGCTGTAAGTATCAAAAACCCAATTTTACAGCAGAGCCAAAAAACTATTTGAAAATCGAAAAAAAATCATAACTTTTAAAGTATTTGTAATAGAAAGATATTTTTTTGTGCACAAATTTATTGAAATAGTATGCATACAAAGCAGTGATCAATTTAGTTTTAAAGTTATGATAAACAGGTTTTTCACTACTTACAACAATTGACTTTTCATTTGCCGACCTTAAGAACGCTGTCAATACTTTATGGGTCTCTATGATTTAGTTATTTTTTGTTACATTTCCAGAACTATAAAATGATGTATTTGAAGTATTTTAATAATTAAGTAGCACAAAAGAATGTACATCTAGCTCAGAAATAGTAATTGATACCAAAATAAAGCTGTAAGCAAAGAAGATACTGGAAGCGTCAATAAATTCCAAAAGTCCGGCGTGCAAGCCACTCGGCCACGGAGGTCGTCCCTTTAAACTTGATTAGGTGAAAGCCGCAGCTGCTTACAGCTGTAGGCAGTATGCTGTACTGTACAGATTGCTATGTGCTTACCAGTGTTTCTTGTTGCAGGCCATTGGAGGAGTTTCAGTGAGAAAGACTCTACCTAACATAATTATGAAGGATGGGAATTACAACCATAAAAAAAACATAAACGAACATTATTATCATTAACCAAATGTATTTCAATCAGATCGTGAACATAAGTCAGTCACGTCTGCTATGTTTGTCTGCGGGCTATCCATTTCGTTTAACCTACAAGTTGTACGATCCGTGTACGGAGCCCTACGCAAGTTTGCGCAGGACACACCCGTGACAATCTTTTCGTGCGTGCCTTTTTCATATTCCTTGTTGACACAATTGGAGCGGGCAAACGCGGCGGGCAAACATCGCGCCATCACTCTAATGTATTAGGGGTTATTCCTTGCTCTACACTCTATCGCCGATATGTTGATATTATTAATTTGTAAGCCTTTCGTCTACGTATTCAGGGAGGGCAGCTTCGTGACCCCATTGTTGGTGTCAAGGAGACCTAAACTAGGTTTATGAGCTAATTATATATTATGTACGCATAGGCACGTCCGATTTGTTTTTATAAACCACACATAGTAATAGCTTTACTCAACCAAACTGTAGAAAGGCATTCTGAAGAAAAGTTGGTGTTTTACAGAATGAAGTCAAAAATATATCACCAATTCACCATAACATGTCCTCATGATGTGTCAACTTCATGTATTTGACTATTGCACAAGATAGAATGGTAGGCGCCATTGGGACCAGATGCAGTTTGGTCAATCTTTTCTGAATATGCATTTGCCATAGTTATTATGGAAGTGACATATCAGTATTTCTACATAAAGAACGTATCGATAATCAATAACTTCGGTGTACCGTTCGTTCAAATGAAAAGATTTTGCTCACCAAAGAAAGCAATACTGCTTCTGCAACTGAGCATCTGCAAGATAGATTTGTCAAATCGATCAGTGTTCTTTCTGTGCCAGCTTCCCGAGTACCGCCTTGCATCGGCATCACGTAAGACCCGAAGCGCCGGCGGAGGCTCCCTCTTCGTTGGATTTATTGATGCCATACATCTGTAGCAAGTAGTTCTCAATGACAAAAGCATTTCATAGCACAAATATTATTCTAAGAGTCATTACAGTCGTTAAGGCCAACTACAACTGTATTGTTTAGACAACAAAGGATGAAGCTACATTAATCTTACATGAAAAGATTAGCCATTAGCATTATTTAAGTGAAGTCAATGGTCAGTCAATGTTAGTTTGCACGTGGTTTAGTAGAACTTTGTGATTTATAATATAACTTGGTTGTAGCAGGGGAGCGTCGACATTTCGAAGTTTGTTTGTATGAACAGCGTTGGCGATGAATATTGTAGTGGGAGAGGGCATTGGCGGGCTGCGGCGCGGGGCTCCGGCCTACTAAATGCACATTTGCACATTTTCTTGTTGAATTTCTTGGACAGAATACATTTCACAGAGGAGTGTTGGCGTTTGAGCAATTATTTTCAGAGAAGTGTTAGCATTTGAGCAATTCAATGAACATTTGGTTTCTTATAGCTTTACGTTTGCATTAAAGCTTACTTTGATAGTTCGATTTGCGACGAAGCAAGATTGTCTATTGTATTACGATCAAAAAGTAAAAAAAACAAATACACAAACTTAAAAACAATCTAAATAGATACACACAGTGAATACGAGTAATTATGTTACGTTAATGTTTTCTTAAAATAGTGGGCAATGGCTCAGTATCCTCAGGTTGATCATGAAAGTGCTTTCATTATAGGGAGTTTGTAAAAGCTTATGTAAAAGAATAACAGTACAGGATTTGTTTATATAATTTTTAACGCAAATTTTGTTGCGAACAAATTACAAAAACACAAATGTTGAAAAAATTTCCACGAGCAGGATTTGAACACGCACAGGATTTGAATGGGCGCCTTTGGCTTTCAAAGTAAAAAGTAAATAGTGTTGAATAATTTCGGCGGGCTGGTTAGAACAACGATAGCTCAATTGGAAGAGCACCTGACCCGGTATGTCAGAAGGGTGCGGGTTCAAATCCTGCTCGTGGAAATTTTTTCAACATTTGTGTTTTTTTTTTTTTAGTACAGGATTTTTTAGCTGATCTTAGCTCAACTAAACCAGTTGTCTCATCAGCTTGTCTGTTTAATAACAATGATAATAATAATAATAAATGTGAAAGTTCTAGGAGGCATACATTTTTGATGGCAAAACAGAAACTTAAATTCAAATCTAGCGGGGCCGTATTTATTATAAATATTTACAAACGCAAGTAGCATACCAAATTAAAGCAGTTCAATGTAAAAATTTATATTTAAACTTTCTTTTTTAAAATACGATACGAATATTGCTATCGGGTATTTTTATTTAGGTACACCAAGCCTTGCTTGCTCGCTTCCATCCATCAATCCATCCATCGCACAAAACCGGTCGTTGTGAAGATCATGAAGCCTTGCTAGGAATTATGTTGCCCGATAAGGCTTTCTACAAAAAACTTATTGTTATCGGTCTATCAAGCGGAAGCGTTAGTAGAAGCGGTAGCGGAAGCTATAGATAAACGGCAATACAATGCTACAACATGCCTGTATCATTTTTGCGTAGAGTCGCGGCGAGAAAAAAGTAATGGACGTCGAGAATCTCATAAAAGCTCGATGGCGCAGTGGTTAACGTGTCCGGTCTGCGAGTGCTGAGGTTAAGAAACTTTCGCATAAGGCCGGTCATCGGGTGGGTGACCAAAAATGTATCATCTCGAGCTCCTCCGTGCTTTAGATAACATGTAAAGCCTTGGTCCTAGCTGCATTAGCAGTCGTTAACAACCACTAATCCGCACTGGGCCCGCGTGGTGGTTTATGGCCCGTTCTCCCTACCCATCCATAGGGAAGGCTCGTGCACCAGCAGGGGGACATGAAAACGAGCTGATGATGATGATGATGATGATGAACTAATAAAATACTTTAGTAAGATATTTTTATGAGCGTTTCGAAATATCATATTGTGCTTATAAAGCATGTAAGTTGTTAATATCGTACTCAAGTTTAACTTCGAGTTTCATGAAACTTATATTTAGATTTTATAAGAAAGGCTTTTAACGTCCATCTGTCATCATTTCAAGTTTAAGAATGAAAAAAGTTTATGACGAACATTAGCAGAGCGATCTCTGTGACAAGTCTTACGATAAAAGCTTTTGGTGAAAACTGTAATGCAGCTTTTACCGTCCACCTCCGACTGACGGACAGACGGACGTGTACCTGTATTTAAAAAAAGAGTTGAAATAAATTGAAGAGCACAGTGAAAGAACGATCAAAGTCACTTTTTATAAATTTGGAGATAATTGATTTCTTAACTTAGAAGACTCATAATTACTTGAAGAATGACATAATTATAATAATTTCTGACTTAAAATTACTGCTAATACTTTGGTTATATAAATTACTAAAAAAAATAAAATACTTTATGTTTATAATTATATATTTAATATTTTGCAAGTTTGGACCCAAACATAAATCTTAAAAATGATCAAAGTCACTGTAATTGTGGCAGATTAATAATATAATCCTGAGCTTTTTGGAAGCAAAATTGTTTTAAATGATGCAAATCACTGTACAGAGCCTTTTTAATTGGTATTAGCTCCCTGTAAGATATCTCAGGTTCATCAGTTTCCTGAACTCTTCTTTTTGTATGTTGGTCGACAGTGACATAACTTTCCCAAAGCCCATTAAATGATTGCCGGGAATTAACAGTTTGGCAGTTATCATTGCTTATAAAATGAACTGATTTACCGCCATAAACAACAGCAAAATCATAGATAAACGAATGTCACTCATATAAATGTCACAGTCACAGAGCAAGAGACCGTCAACTTGACGTTTAGATTATTCGTTCGAAAACTTGTAAGAACGATCAAAGTCTTAGGACTCTGATCGTTTATACCTTTTACCACTTAGACTATGATCACTAACAACTTTTTTGTAAAAAAATGACGTGATTTTTAGGGACTTTTTATTCTTTTCATGTTTAGTGACCGGCAAGCTTAGCGTGTTACGAAAAAAATGGCGTTATTAACTAAAAATCAGTTTTAGGGTGACTTTGATCGTTCTTTCCTTGTGCTCTTCAATTACCACCTGCAGGATTTAAACCCGCAACCCGTCATGGGGCAATAATTTTTGTTTAAACTCTTTTTTTTATTTTTTTTCGCAACAAAATTGTAATTTGTTTCGCAACAAAGTTTGTGGTAATATTTTTTTTTATATTTTCGGGTAAGCACAGTGCCTTGATCTCACCTGATGTTAAGTGATGATAAGGCTAATTGGTGGAAGCGCACTTCACCCGGATCCTCAACAAGTGAGGCACTGGCTATCTTATCTCTAGCTGCCGGAACACAACAATGCTACAAACATTGATATTATGGCGACATATGAGAGAGCTAGCCAGGCGGGCAAACAAGCCCTACCGCCAACCAAACCGAGTACACAAACATGTACTTAACCCCCGTTGGGAATCGAACCCGGGACCTCTGGGTCTAAACCTAGACCACAGAGGCGGTTTTACAACGTGTAACAGAAAGGTGTGGTCAAAATGAAAAGATCCAAAGTGTATCCGATCTAGATCTTGCGTGTGTTGTTACTGACACATAATTATTAACTTTAGCTTAAACAAATTTAAACGAGTTACAACGGCCGTGGTCGCGGGTGGACTGACCACCCGTGACCAAGGCCGTTGCAACTCGGTCGAAACGTCGGGTATAAAAAAGGTATGATACCTCTTTTACTAATTAGTTTGCGTTAATCCCCGTTTAAGTTTGTTTAATTATGGAACGCGAAAGTTTAAAAATGTATATAACTTTAGCTTGTCATGCAATTGTAAATTAAATACTTATACACTGGACAGCAAAAATAACGGGTCCTTTAGAAAAACCGCGATATCTCCCAAAGTTATTTACATAGATCCCTCGTTTAAATAATATGTTATAGGCAGATTTGTAACGCTTATTATACATATCAAAAGAGGTTGCATTTGAACAAGTTACAGCTTCAAAAAAAGAAATTCCAATTTTTAAAAAATATCAAAATTAAAATTTTTGGAATAGAAAATTTTCTCGCTTTTGTTTCAAACCGAGCTGTTATCATAAACAGTTTTTTTGGCTGGTCACAGTATTTTGTGCATCAACCATGCACCAACATGTCGTTATCTACTGAAGAATGTACACGAATTATCACCATGGTACAAGAAGGAAGGAGTCAGCGGAGTATGCTAGAACAGTAGGTGTATCTTTATCCACGGTCCAAAGAGTACTCCAGCGATTTCAAGAGACCGGCATGAACATCAGGAGACCAGGGAATGGCAGGCCAAGGTGTACAACTACACGAGAAGACCGATTCATCGTGAGCACTATGTTAAGAAATCGACATCTCACGGCTGTTGGTCCGAAATAGCCTTCAAGAAATTCACCACAACAATGTAAGCTCTGACACAATTCGGCGGCGACTTCGGGAAGCTGATATAAAGCCTTATAGGCCAACAAATGGCCCTAAATTGCTCAGAGAACATCGAGTTGCCAGGTTGCGGTTTGCTCGAGAACACGTCCCATGGACAGATGAAGATTGGTCCAGGGTTATGTTTTCCGATGAGTCAAGATTTTGTTTATTCGCACACGATGGGAGACGAAGCGTATATAGGCGAACCAAATGAACATTATCGTCAAACGTGTTTTGAGGAAAAGGTGCCATTCAGTGGAGGATCAATAATGGTTTGGGCTGGGATATCTTCAGAGGATCGTACGGAGTTAGTAATTATAGAAAACGGTTCTCTGACAGCTCCCAGATATGTAGAGGAGATTTTAAATGAGCATGCTGGTCCTTTCTTGGTGAATATGGGCGCAAATTCCATTTTTATGGACGATAATGCGCGACCACATACAGCACATTTGGTCAACGCGTATATTCAAGACGTCGGTATCACCCGCATGGAGTGGCCAGCTTGCAGCCCAGACTTAAATCCCATAGAGCATTTATTGGACTGGCTCGGGAGATGCGTTAAACAACGCTCTCCAGCTGCAGCTAACTTACGTGAGTTAAGAAGTGCGCTAGTAGAAGAATGGTCAAACATAGACCAAAACCGTATTAGAAATTTGAATTACAGCATGCCACATCGTCTTAATAAGGCGATACGGGCTCGTGGAGGAAATACAAGATATTAACTTACAGAAAAGCTTTCATTTTGCAGATTAACTGTGTTGTATATTTTTGTTGTCAAAAGTTAGAAGTGGTTTTTTTTGTATTTATTAGTACTTAAATAAAATTATACAGTTTACAAACGTGTTTTGTATTTTCTTTTATGTATAAGTCAGTCATCTATAACATACTACAGTTTCACTAGTTTGTGTTGTGTAGTTAAGAAACTAGTTTGTGTTGTGTAGTTAAGAAACTATCACACTTTTTATAAGCAACCCGGAATTTTTGCGGCCCAGTGTATTAGTGAAGTCATGTACGTCAGACGCGCATAAGCATGCTTGCTGTGATCATATTTATGCCAAATAAACTTTTTATTTATTTATTTTATTTAAATGTAAGTACAGAGAGGTTACTAAACCACTAGGGCTGCGACTTGTTTATTTTGATGTGACGTCACAATAGAAATATTTAATTAAAAATTGTATAGCAAATTAAAGTTAACAAATAAGTCTTAGTAACTCTGCATACAAGATCTAGATGGGATACAATTTGGATCTTTAAAGTTTGACCACACCTTTCTGTTACACGTTATATATAAAACTATACGATGTATTTGACGAATTAATACCAAAAAAGCGAAGGCCTAAGCTGCCCTCAAAAAGATATCCAGTCTGGTTTAATTCAAGCATAATAAAGGACATCAACAGGAAAGTAAATTTACATCGTGCTTGGAAAAAATCTAAATGTTCCGCTGCATACGATAAATTTTGCCACCTTCGAGCATCTTTAAAATCCCGGATAGCAACATCTCATACTGACTATATGAAAAAGTTAGAAAAAGATCTTAAATCTAACCCTAGGGCTTTTTGGCGGCACATATCAGGTTTACGCAGTAGTGGTGGTTTTGAACCTAATCTTACGTACAAAGGTAATCCACACTCAGGTGCCTGCGCTGCCAGTGCCTTTGCACATTTTTTCAAAAGTGTTTACCTATCAGATAACACAATCTCTAGTAGGGATTCTCTCTCTGCCGATCAAAGTATGTACATATATCCTGTAAAATATACCGAAAATGACACACGAAATGCTATTAAAAAGCTAAAATATACACAATCTGTTGGGCCGGATGGTATACCTACTATGTTCCTTAAGCAGTGCAGTAAATTATTTTATCTACACTAATGTTGTAACATTCTACTTATGTTTCCAATACTTGACTTATAATTACTACTGTTATAGCGCAGACAACAAAACACTCAATTTAAGCAATTTCACATGATGGTATAATATCCACATCGATATCGTAAAATCTCATTATAACATCAATAAAACGCGACCAATTAACCTGGCGAGCCTTATGTCAAAATCCTCATACAAGTTGTACAAAATTTTGATATTAGGCTGGCTTTTGAAAACAGTTGGGTTATACGTGAAAACTTCGTCGAAACTACTAAACTTACATACACAAAACTCTTTGGTAAGATCTTGTGCCAATTAAATAAAAAAGAACAGCGCGCGCTCGCTCCTGATTGGCCCTGCGCGCGCAGCTGCGCTCTCATTGGTTAGATTTTAATGGCGGCAAGTTCACTGTGACAATACACGTACGCGTGAATTTAATGTTTCGCAATGTGTTTTGTTTTAAAATACAAATTAAAAGTTAAAAATGGACAGCGACGATGATATTTGTACGCCTCCGGATATTCTAGAATTGGCAACAAAAGTAACTCACAATCTTTTGCCAGAAAAATCTAGAAAATTATATGAAAAAGAATATAATAACTTTTTGGCATGGAAGATCGAAAAGAAAACTACATCATTTTCTGAAAATGTCATTCTTGTGTATCTCAAAGACCTCTCCGACAAATTCAAGCCATCTTCTATGTGGGCTAAATATTCTATGCTCAAGTCCACACTGAGTATCTACAACAATATTGATATCACGAAGTATTCAAAAGTCATAGCGTTCCTGAAACGCAGTTCAGAAGGACACAAGGAAAAAAAGTCCTTGACGTTTACATCAGGTCAAATAAAGATGTTCCTGAAAGATTCACCAGATATTTTGTATCTTTTTGAAAAGGTAAGTGTATTTTACTTCTGTTATTTAATCTACCTAGTACTTACGTACTACACACGCAAGTTATCTAGACACTCCGTTTAAGCGCTTTGTGTATAAATTAGGTAGTAGGTACCTACACTTTACTACTTCATAAATCATAGTTTTTGCCTTGGCTATGTACCTCAAGCTTATTATATCGTTTATTGTTACAGGTTGCACTAATCTTCGGCATAATGGGGGCATACAACAAGATAATACAAGAGCTAAACAACATCCAGTTCGATGAAGTCTCTAACATAGACGACAGTACAATCATGGTGAAAGTTTCGAAAACAAAAACGAAAATAGATCGTTCTTTCGTTGTGACGGGCAACTGCTATGCCGTATGTAAAAAATACATGGAACTTCGACCCACCCCCTGTCGAAACCCTGCCTTTTTCTTGAGCTATAGATCGGGGAAGTGCGTCGATCAAAGAACTGGTATTAATAAATTTGGTGCTCTGGGAAAAACTATCGCAAGTTTTTTGAATCTGCCTAACCCAGCGTTGTACACGGGGCATTGCTTCCGGCGCACCTCGGCGACCCTTCTCATAGATAGCGGTGGTGATTTGACCGCATTGAAACGACACGGGGGGTGGAAGTCTTCTACTGTGGCTGAAAGCTACATTGATGAGTCTTTAATGAATAAAATTCAAGTCTCAAATACGATCTTGAACAGTATAGAAAACAAGACGAATGAAGTAATTATAAATATTCCAACTCCGTCTACGAGCTCTACTGCTTGCCCCGCGACCGCTACAGCTGCTGGATCAATAATTAACATTAACTTTCAAAATTGTACCATCCAAAATTTGAACAATTATTATAAATAAACTATTGTCAGCTTTTACTCTTGTTGATTGACTAATTGCATTAGTGAAGATAAAGTAGTGTATGCAACTGCATATAACACGGGTATTAAAACACTCGTTACTATTATGAAACTCGCTGCGCTCGTTTCATAAACTCACACTCGTGTTTTAATACCCTTCATTATATGACAGTTGCATAAACTACTAAAGTGCACCTATTTGTCACATCATAAATCTGATCGTTACAACATCCACCTATCCATCTCAGTGGAAAACTACAAAAGTTATTCCGATCCCAAAATCTACTAATAAAACCTCGGTCGAGGAGTATCGTCCTATAGCAATACTCTCGGCACTCGCTAAAGTATTTGAGTCACTTTTGCATAAAACCATATACAGCCAAGTCCAACCCTTCCTTCAAGAAGAACAGCACGGCTTTAGGGCACACAAGTCAGTAAATACTAACTTTTTTTTTTTTTTTTTTTATTTATTTATGAACATAGAATCAACAGCACTTTATAAACTAAATTATTACATAGTATACTTAACCTACTGCCAATTACAGATTCTTACTTTGTAACACAATATATTTAATATGTCGCTTAAGCGAAAGTGAAAGCAAAACAGACAGATAACACAATAATTTAGAAAAAGCAAAAACAATTTACAAAACAAATAAATAAATTAGTTTAAATTTAAATTTAACAGCAAACAGTGGTACGCACCGAGCAGTATGTGGTATGTGTGTGTGTGTGTGTATATGTGTGTGTGTGTGTGTGTGTGTGTGTGTGTGTGTGTGTGTGTGTGTGTGTGTGTGTGTGTGTGTGTGTTTTAAAAATTTATATTAGATGTGGTGCATGAGAGTGCATGGATGTGCGTATAATATGCTTGTGGGTGCTCTTTATCATCTGCCCGACAGGCAGGGGCAATTCAGAAGTCTTAGTGTGAATTGTAGGTGTGTAGTGTGAGCCTATGAATTTACTAATATAGTTGAAATTTGTTTTTTAAAAGATGGTTTACTAAGGTGAAAAATATCGACATACGAGAAAGTTTTGTTATAACTATTAAGTGAACGGTAAATAATTGAATTTTGAGCGTAGTTAGAGTGGCTAAGTGGTACATGAAAAAGAGGGGTATGTCTAGTGCGCTTTGTCGGTGTTCTAATTTGCAGAAAGAGAGATAATAACTCAGAACAATCAATCTTATCATTACAGACATCGTGTAAGTACAACATCTCAAGGAGAGTACGGCGATCTTTGAGCTGCATTATCTTATGAAACGTACACGATTCCTCGTAGTTGATTTCCTTGTGCTGAGTCCGATAATTTAATGCTTTTATAAACCTACATTGTAAACGTTCAATTGATTCGATATATATCATGTAATTAGGGTTCCACACGTTACTGCAGTATTCTAAAATACTGCGGACGTATGAAAAGTATAAGACCTTAATGCAATCAGCATCCGAAAAGGGACGACTGACACGCAAGACAAAACCCAAATTCTTGTACGCTTTGGTGACCATAGCATTTATGTGATCTGACATCAACATTTTGGAGTCAAAAATGACCCCTAGATCTTTAGTGACGTTAGTGCGTTTTAAAGGCACGTTATCAAGACTGTACTGGTGAGTTAGTATGTTTCTTTTACGTGTGAAACTAATCTGAAAACATTTAGCAACGTTCACTCCGATACGATTATCATGATAATATTTGCACAACTGATTTAGATCACCTTGAAGCTTCATAGCATCTTCAATAGTTTTTATATGTGCATAAATCTTTGTATCATCCGCATACATCAGGAATTTAGCAAATCGAAAACAGTTTCCCACATCATATAAATACGATGCGTACAACAAAGGCCCCAAGATTGAGCCCTGAGGGACTCCAGACGGGACTTGCACGAAGTCAGAGCGATGTCCAGCCACAACTACAGCTTGTGAACGATTCCGTAGATACGATTCAACCCAACGAAGAAGACTTCCACGAATTCCCAACTCTTGGAGCTTACGTAGAAGGATAATATGATCTACGCGGTCAAACGCCTTTTCAAAATCAGTGTATATGACGTCTATTTGATAGCCACTATCCATCCCGCAGAGTACATCATTAACAAAAATTGATAGATTTGTGTTCGTCGAGCGGCCACGCACAAAACCATGTTGCTGCAAAGGAATGTGTCGAATGATAAACGGATATATGCGAAGGTGAACCACTCTCTCCATCAACTTACTGAGCACATTGAGGATTGATATTGGCCTATAGTTCTCGATAGCAGTTTTGGTTCCCTTTTTATGAACTGGCACAATGTTAGCCGTTTTCCAGATTTTAGGAAAGTATCCTTCATTAAAACATCTATTAAATAATATAGTGATAGGGCCCGCTAGTGAATTCGAACATTTATAAAAGAAATAAGCAGGAATCTCATCGCAACCAGCCCCTTTTGAGCAATCAAGATTTCCAAGTAATTTACTCATGTCTGCTGCCGAGATATCTATGTCACTAATGACGTCATAGCATGGGGCGCAATTCTCAGAAAATTCAGTATAATTATGTAAAGGTTGGCTAAAATTTCTACAGAAATAATCATTGAAGGCGTTACAAATATCATGTTGATTATTTAGAGAACTATTATTATATTGCATTAGATTAGGATAGCTAGATTGATTTTTCCTTTTAGATTTTACATATTTCCAAAAAAGTTTAGGTGCCAATTTTATTTTTTCTTCAGAAAACCTAACATAAGATGAGTAACATTTCGGCTCCATTTTTTTCAACCGCGCACGTAATATCGAGAATGTACTATAGTCATCCTGATTACCATATTTCTTCCAAAGCCTATGAAATTTTGCCTTTTCCTTAATTAATTTTATAAGAGCATTACTGTACCAAACAGGATAGGTATGTGAAAGCGATACTGTTTTTTGTGGTACAAATTCAGATAACGCAGTTTTTAAACTTTCATAAAATTTATCAATTGCATTTTGCAATGTCTGAGTACTCAAGAACGACCAATCATAACTAGAAAGATAATTATTTAAGTTTAGGTAATCCGCCTTTCTGAAGAGATATTTTTTCCTACTTGAAGGTTTGATTGCAGGTACCGTAATGTCAGTTAAGTAGATATCAATCGCGGGGTGACAAATATCCTCATTTACCAAGGGAAAAATAGACTTTTCAATAGATAACGGCGTGTTAGAAAACACGAGATCCAACAAGTTGTCATACGCATTATGGAAAAAGTTATATTGCGTCAACCCAAGGTACGAAGTCAAGTTAATAAAATCAAATGCCGAGCTTTGTATCTCGACAGCCCCCTTTTTTAAAACAATCGGATTTTTATTTTTCCATTCGACACAAGGCATATTAAAATCACCTGCAATAATATAATAATCATCTGGCTGTGACTCAAACAAGGACGTAAGCATTTCACCTAGTTTCTGCAATCGAGCCGGGAGCGCTCGGTTTGGAGGAATGTAAGCACAAATAATATTTAAATCATGTTGCGAGCCCAGCGCCCGCGCAGCTATAGTTATACAGATGCACTCTAGTCCGTCACAGTCAAGGTCACAGCGCAAGCGGGCCTGCAGCCGCGCGGCGCAGGCGATCATCACTCCACCGCCGAGCGCGCCGCGGTCACGACGAAATAGATCGTACCTGTCGAAGCTGCATAGCTCAGTGTCTAGAATGCCGTCACACAACCAAGTCTCAGTGATTAACGCTATATCGGTCTCTGAAAGCAATAGATTGCTAAAAAACAACTCAGTTTTAGTTCGTAAACCTCGAACATTTTGGTATAAGAGTTTTAACTGATTATTGTGTCCGGCCGTTATAAATGAGTAGTGCTCCAATAATTTTAAGTCGTTGCTTATAACGTCTTGTAGCCGGTATCAACAACTTAGCCGGTTGAAGAAATATATTATTGAGGTTTACCAACTGAACATTGCTTTCAGAAGAGAAGTAACTAGATGTTAAATAATAATATGCTAGATGGTAAAAAATATTACTAGAGTTACTGCCTACTTGGGAGACCGGAAGATGAAATTTCAAGATAGTGTATGTGTGTTTGCATGAAAGTTTATGTTGAGTATAACTAATGAATAAGTGTTGTGTGAAAGTGCGTCTATTGAATGACTGTTGTGTAGAAATGCGTACCATTACATAATAATTTAATCTAAAATACAATATTACCAAATAACTATGATAAATTAGCCTATTTTTATCAAGTCGCTTGGTGTGATTATTGGAATGGGCGGCGAAGCCTCGTTTCGACGGACGAATATTCGACAGTTTTTTGTCCACACGAATTTAAAGGATGCTTCCTTCGCTTTTATTTTGCACTCTTTTAGCAAAGCCCGGTTACTCTTTGTTAAATGCTCGTTTACATAAATAGTGCTATCACTCCTAGCTTTGTCACCCATTCCAATATCAGCCGGTTTGATTCCTCGGTGTTTACGCGATGCTGCTATGATCGAGTCCTTAGTGCGGCGATGGCGCAACCGGGCGATGATGGTGCGGCCGTTGGCTGAGCTGCTCGGCCGACGCGCCTGCACACGATGCGCAAAATCCACTTCAGAACTATCCAGGGCCACTCCCATTTTCCCCGCTAACTTAACAACTATACCGACGGTATCCTCGTCTTTGGATTCAGGGATACCAGCCAACTCAATGTTCTGAAGACGACTCCACTGCTGCTGGCGGGCATTCTCCTCCTCCAGTAGACGTATGCGATTCGTATTGGCATCAACGTCACTTCGCAGACGCACATTTTCGTCCTTTAGTGCCTTCATCTCAGCGGTTGTTGCCGACAGCTTCTTCATTAGATCATCATACTGAGTACTAATATAATTCACCGTTGATTCTATGGTAGATATCTGGCCTTTCATAGTACTCAGCTCACTCTTGATGGCATTTCGAATGAGGACTAAGAGTTCCTCTCTATGAGAACTGAAAAGGTCCGAGCGGGGTTCAAGTGTACATTGTTGCGGCAGTGTAGTGGCAGTTTTAGGTGGGTTAGGTCTCCTAGTAGCAACGAAGCAACCGTCATCATCATCAGCAGGAACAAGATCGATGCCTTTTAGAGGGGTGTTTGAGTTATCCCCCACCCTGGGCTGCTTGCTGATGCAAAGCGGGCATGTCCATGAAGTGCATTTTTTGACACTCTCAGGGTTCAAACCGACGCATAGATAGTGGAAAAGCCGAGCACAGTTAGTGCGAGTGCATACTATTTTCTCAGACTGTCGCACAGACTTTTTGCATGCATTACAGTTAGACATTATATGATTGTTTTACCGATATCAGTAGATCGTCAAACAAAAATGGGTGCGCTAAAATTCAATGCGGGTAGAAGTTTTGTATCTAGACCCGACCGTAGGGTCAGATGCGCTCACCGAAAGTTAACGAAGGCCGGCTATAGTTGGCTCGGCACTGGTCTCGTTCCGAAGACAGGGACACAAAAATTGCAATTGTCTCTTGCTCACGGGGGTGAAGGCGGGCACATTTATTACTACCAGCCTCGATCAAGGAAAGCAAGTCGATGTACTGTATTTTGATTTTAAAAAGGCATTTGACCGAGTTGATAACAATATCCTTCTGGCTAAGCTCGATTCCCTGGGATTTACTCCACAATTACTAAGGCTATTAAAAAATTATCTCTCTGATCGGCGTCAATATGTTAGGTACGGCTGTTATGTCTCAGAGCCTTATGCTACCCCCTCAGGCGTCAATCAAGGTTCGATATTGGGACCTTTGCTTTTCCTTCTCTTCGTCAATGACGTTGTGAAGGTCATCAAACATGCGAAATGTCTCTTGTATGCTGATGACCTAAAAATTTATATGGAGGTTACAAGTGAAGATGATTGTAGCCTCATTCAGCGGGACATAGATTCGTTGCATAACTGGAGTAGCCACAATAGGATGGAATTAAATCTCTCGAAGTGCTTTGTAATGTCTTTCAGTAGGCGGCATTCACCAATTACTTACAATTACAACTTGAATGGCAACGATATTACTCGCACCAGAACAGTGATGAAAGATCTCGGTGTCACTTTTGATCCTAGCTTAACCTTCAGCCATCACATTACCGGGATAACTAAGGATTGTTTTCGTCGCTTGGGCTTTGCACTTCGTAACATGCATGACTTTCACAATCCTCATGTCATGAAACTTATTTATGTCACTTTAATAAGAAGTAAACTGGAAACAAGTTCATGTGTGTGGAACCCACACGAAGCTAAATATAAGTTAATGATCGAGAAAGTGCAGAAGGCCTTCGTTAGGTACTTGTATAAGAGGGTATACGGCTATTACCCTTTTCTGTATCCAACTAAATTCTTGTTGGGAATGCTGGGTATGTGTTCGCTGGAGGTAAGACGTCACAGGGACTTAATCCTGGTAGCAATTAAAGTGTTGCGTGGTAACATCCAGTGCCCCGAGCTCCTTGAACAACTATCGCGTTTGAATGTGCCCGACAACTACGTTCAGCGTCGCGCTTGTCGTCAACGCCGCCTGTTCGCGCCACCCTTAAGCCGCACTATCACGCACGACCACTCGCCAATCGTTCAAATGCATACCGGCCTCAATGCGCTCCTGTGTCA
The DNA here is from genome assembly GCA_947562085.1 of Eudonia lacustrata. NCBI lineage: Eukaryota > Metazoa > Arthropoda > Insecta > Lepidoptera > Crambidae > Eudonia > Eudonia lacustrata. The sequence continues at coordinate 25,367,984 of OX387314.1, forward strand.
GCAACCTGACTGTGATATATTTGTAGATGGCTGGGCAGCTATCCAGTCAGAGTGTTTATGTTTCTGTGAAACTAAATGTCCTCTATAGCGTTTTTATGTATTATATCTGTGTTAAATGTTTTTATAATTTTGTATAGTTACGTAATAATAATAATAATGATAATTTTTATATTCTGTATGTTAGTTATGTAATTGGGTCCGTCCCGTGTAACTGATAATAATAAATAAATATAACCACTAGTTTCACAACAAAATTTGTGTTAAATTATATATAACCATAATCGTGTTCCTGTATGTAAAAATATTCTTATAAGTTAAAGCGATGCGGAGATGTCATTTTTTTTGAGAGTTTGCCGATTGCTCAACCGGCATTTTCAGCTTTACCGGGCTTGTTTGGGGGCGGCGAGAAACTTAAAGGGTTCCTCAAGCCGCGTGAAACGAATCACCTTCGGAGGTTTTCTAGAGGGAACGGCATCACGCACTAAGTCGTGTCCCCGTGCCCTACTTGATTCTCCGAAGGGTTCGGATCGGATCGGGACGGAGATGTCGCTTCGAGTTCGGAGTATGGTGTTTGAGTCTCGACTTGAGACTATCGTCCATACGTTCGGTACAACCATTCTATTTGTGTGTGTCTGTGGTTATGGAAATAAATGATTTACTTTTATCTATAACCGTGCATATGATCAATTGATCATTGTACAATTCTACGCCCTCATGGATATTACAATGTTTGTATCAAAGCAACTTTAAATTTTCAGCCGACATCTAACCACTACTGAATAATTTTTGAGTATGTATTGTATGAATGAAGGTACGTAATTCTGGAATCGAAGTTAATATTTAAAACAGTTTTACTTATAAATATATTTGTCTATAATTAGATATATATAAATTTGCATAAAGTGTGTATTGTTCATATGTCCTGCGCCTTTAACACGTGACTGCCCAGGTCAGGCGCAGTACAAGTTCGACTTTTGCGACTGTGTTCACACTTGTAAATATTTTATTTAATAATTGTAGTTTTATTAGTAAGAGTTATTAGTAAGTAGTCAGTTTTTTTAATACACTTCATCGTTCGTCTTCAAAGTACAGTGCTGTAAACTTTAAAAATATTTACTTAAAATATTAAAAAAAAATAAAAAATAAATGTAAATAATCATAAATATAGCTTGCCTAATACTTAACTGATCTTTCAATATTTGTAAAAAAATATTAAGATCGGATGTTGATGACGTAGTTGTCGACATTGAATAGGGCTCCTTTGGCTTACAGAGTAAGATAGTAGATGGTGTTGATTAATTTCGGCGAGTTGGATTGAGCCACGATAGCATAGGTGGTAGTGCACCTGACCCGGCATGCCATGGGGTGCGGGTTCGAATCCCGCTCGAGGATTTTTTTCAACACTTTGTCTTTAAAATTGTAATTTGTTCGCAACAATATTTGTGTAAAATTATATGTAAATAATCTTAAAATATTTACCTATTTGAAAGTTCACAGTACTATTAATATCGAAACTTGAGTTAGTACTTGAGACGATGATCGGTAGGCTACGTAAACGCTTTCTAATAGCATATAATCAGAACAAGAAATTAAAAAATTCAAAAGGGAATTTAAAGTCTCGATAGCTCAATTTGAAGAGCAGTCGCCTTGATTGCGAGAGGCTGCTCGTACACCTCACACTTCATGCAGCTCCGAAAGTCGGGCCGAATTTTACGGAAAGTTGTATCACCGATTTTGTAGACGACTCAATGCGCATCTTCGGTCACTTTATATCCCTAGAAAGTGCAAAGGGCAGACTATATGTGAGCGGTCTGCGTTAGTGCATTCATTTTGAACGTTTCATTCCCGCTGACAAATGGGTCAGCCGGTATGTACCGAATTTTTATAGGAGTAAACAAAAATCACACTAGGCGCTCTGTACTAAGGCGGGCCAGCAACCGATTTCAGTAATAGTTTACAGATAGGTATTATGCGTCTTGTCAATTTTGACATATTTTACGAGTAAGTATGAATAAAATGTTTATATAGGTAATTTTTTAACGCAAATTTTGTTGCGAACAAATTACAAAAACACAAATGTTGAAATTTTTTTTCCAAAATTTGTGTCAATCAGATGTTAATGACGGTACTTAGTTGTTGACATTGAATGGGCGCCTTTGGCTTTCAAAGTAAAAAGTAAATAGTGTTGAATAATTTCGGCGGGCTGGTTAGAACCACGATAGCTCAATTAGGAGAGCACCTGACCCGGTATGTCAGAAGGGTGCGGGTTCAAACCCTGCTCGTGGAAATTTTTCAAACATTTGTGTTTTTGTTTAAGTATGAATAAACTGTCTACATCTGACATAAAAATGATATGTTTTTTAGTAACTTTTATTGAAGCTATTAGGGTTTTTACTTCGCTAAAAGTCTATTAATTTGAAAAATTTAACAGTCTTAAACGTTTGGTTTGAAAGCATTAGTAATATTAATCCAAATAAAAGCATCTTACGGGACGCCAACCGTTTAGTTTTAACGACGTCAATTATTTAAAAGTTAAATGTATTTATCATTTTAAAAAAGAATTCAAAATAAGAGATACTTACTTACTATTAACATTTTATTTATGTACGATTTAGTATTTGTTGTTACCAATGTTTTTATACCACGCATTCAATGATCCTATAAAATATATATTAATAACTGTCTAAACAATCAGTCAACCTCATCTGTGTTCTAAACTTCCGGTGAAACCTATGATAGGTTTTATTTATGTATTCTTCTAAGCACTGTTTATTATAGAGTTCCTTAATATTCATTACTTATGTGCCCTGCTGTTATCGGAGCTGAGACATACCGTCAAGATTTCTATTGTTTTGTTTTTCTCACTTTTTTCTCTCACTTTAGTAGTTTTTTTTTTATACTTAGCTCGGCAAATGACTCCATCCCACCTGATGTTATGTGGAAATGAAGTCCAGACGCGAAGACAACTGGTGCAGCGTGGAAACAAACGTAGCATCAGTCAACTTCACTCTGCCGGCCCACAAGGTGCTTCTTCACGCCTCTTTTGAAGGACCCCATATCATAGGAAGGAGGAGTTCCTCCGCAGATAAAGAAATGATAACAAGCCATGAAATCTAGACCATAATAGAAATATAACCAGTGACAGCATTATCAGCTGGCTACACTAGTCTAATTGTTTCTTGTTCATTTGATGGAGGAAGGAGCTCAGCCACTGCACCAGCAGTGGTTGACGCACTCGGTATACGATTGCTAAGGTTAAGCACTTTTCGCAAAGGCTGGTCATGGGATGGGTGAACAAAAATATATCATCTCGAGCTCATCCGTGCTTCGGAAGGCATGTAAAGCCGTTGGTCCCGCCTGCATCAGCAGTCGTTAACAAGCACCAATCCGAACAGGGCCCGCGTGGTGGTTTATGGTCCGTTTTCCCTATCCATCCACAGCGAAGGCTCGTGCCCCAGCAACCCGCTATACACTACTTTAAAGTTTATACTGACACCCCCTACCAACCTATGCGGTTACAAAGTAGGTGTCAGACATCCTTACGCAAGCGCAAGGGACCATCTGCGTCAGGTCATAACGCCAGATCAGAACACGCCGGTACGCATCCTTCATCCAGTACTTTTAAGATTAGTGTCTCAAGCTAGTCGCCCCGTGGACACGTATAGTCCACTACCTAATATCCAGATAGGTCACCGGAGCTGTAAACTCGCTCACTTCTCGTTGCACTAAGAGCACAACTCGCAGTGCTCGTGCCCCAGCAGTGGGGACATAAAATGAGCTGATGATATTTGATGCCACTTCAAAATAATACCAAAGCTTATTTAGCGTCGGCCGCCGCGACCATAGCCGCAGTAAGCCAGTTTATATGGCCGCTATCAAGTTGGGCGCCATTTGGTTTGTTTCGTTTATATGTTGCTGTATGTTGCCAATTTGCATTGACGCTCGGCAGGCAATCGGGCTTATTCCAGATAATGGCGTGGGCATGAACGCGCGCCCCGAATACTGATTGCCATACGGTGCCAGTGTTGCAAATTGCAATAAAATAAACATTAATAATAAAAGAGATCATCGAAAAAATAAATAGCTTTAGTAGAGAAAAATTCAACGGTCTTTTTACACCTCTGTCATTCCGGTAATTATACTTAGTATAGCGGTTAGGGACCTCACTTCGTTATGGTAGCCCTTTGTTTTTAAGTGACAATAAAGATAATCTTGTCTTAAAATAAATTCCAGTGGCAATGAAAATAACAGCAATCATTTAAATAAGCGACTTTTAATTTTGTGTTTAACTTATTTGTATGTTGTAGTGCAAACTGTGCTATAAGCTTGCATAAAGTTATTGTTTATTACACGTAGTGTGCAACCTAGGTCCTGGCACTATCCGGGCAGAGTTGAGAAAGACCGATCACTCGCATGCTGTGCACAACGATCGGACTCACAGAGCAACTGCCGTTGCCTACGCGAACTACTGGTATTATAACTTTAAATAAACGTTGTCGAATTTGGCTAAGAAGTTTGTACTTTGTAACTACCTAGTATTTATTACCTACTACTTAAACTTTTTTTATATAAGAATGAGGCAAACGAGCAGGCGGGTTACCTGATGGGAAGCAATAACCGCCCCCATGGACACCCGCAAAACCAGAGGAATCGCAGATGCTTAGCAACATAATTATTATTGAATTTGACAGAGCAGTTAAGTAATTATACGACTCGCTTGTTGGCAAGTAGTCGCCGTAGCCTGTAATGGTTGCAAGACTTTTTATTAAAAAAAACATATTTAGCGACTTGGCCGCGTAAAAAAGTTTTCACTTTACCGCGAGACAATTTTGAAAAATCTCGTCTATGTGTAGCAGATTGTTTCAGGTGGCTTATGGGATGTTGATTTCAATCAGTCAGGACTTAAATTTTTTTATAGTTAGATACTTTGACGTAGAAAGCTTCGGTGATAAAACTAGTACAGAGGTAGTAAATACGAAACTATACTAAATCTATGAAAGTTAAAAACTATGACAAAACGACACCATGACCAAACACCCCTAACCTGATTTTATAGCACTTCACATGACAAACAAACATAAAAACTCTTTTATCTATATTTTTATTATTATGTACTTCGCGTTAATTTTACCAGCAGTCACCACGAGTCACGATCAGTTGCGATAAAGTGGAAGTGCACTTTACTCGGAATATTCAACAATTGAGGAGCTAGCTCAAACAATTTTATAACCTTGTCCCCGCATAGAACAGCTGTCCTCGAACCGTCAAGTTTTATAATGACCTCACCTGCGCTGTCGGTCTCCATGTGGCAGTTCGCAATTCCCTGCGACTCTGAAACGATCCTCCGCGGAGCAAGTTCTAAACATTCTAAACAGCGACAGACAGACGTGGGGCGGAGTGCGCAGTATTCGCGACACGACCCAATATGATACAGGCTGATACGTGATCACTTGTAAGCTTCAATTCAGGGCTGCCTCTCCCGATTTTGCGCCTAATTATGCCCATTCATACGAGTCAATAGAGCTTATCGTAAAAAGTTATAGGTATTTGGCTTTTTAACTGTATAAAAGTCCTTAGAAAATTCTATGTTCTGTATTATTGTAGTTAAGTATACAAAACAAACTATTGTCAACCTATAAAGTAAATGTGAATGAAAATAGCTTATTTTATTCGATTTTCATCAAATCTCAATTTTATGTTTGGTAAATAAATATAACTTCTTGGATGCAAAACAATAAAACAACCTTAAGAGGCCTATCACAAAATGTGCGCGCTCGCGCTTTCTCAGTACTACGAGCGGCCGACGCATCGCAAAAGTAGCATTTTGTGCAGTTGTAATTACATTTATTTGAAGTTTAATAATTTTTTATCGTTTAAAAAAAGTATATAATTTGAAATCTTATAAACTAACGTTAATTCTGGTGTACATACATTTTACTTAATAGTATTAATGGAGTAAGGAGATATTTACAGCTAATTCTGAACGTTTTATGGCTTTGAATGGGATTTTTTTGCAGAAATTCCATTCATATTTCGAAATTCCGAGGCCGCTACAAACTTAACCACTATTTAAGAGATATTATTATATATTTTTCATTTCGTTTGCTTAGTAAAGTAGTTCAATCCATGAGCTTGAAAATTGCCGTCAGCGTATTTAATTCAAAACTAGCTTCGGAATTTTATATAATATACTTAAATAGATAAGGGAAAATTGCAGAAAGCGAGGCCGCTACGAATTATACTAATAACTATTCTCCACCATACAATAAGTCAATATTGTCTAAGGTTTTAGTTTCTGTGAACAAGAACGCCGAAGTTGGGCATGTTATGCAAAAATCACGGTCAAAATGTAATAGGCCTCTTAATGTTTGTACTTCAAGTCTTTCTAAAACACTTTTGTTATTATATGTAAAGTACGGGTAGGTATCTAAGCATTTAATTCAGACACGTTTAAAATTATGTAATATGTATGTACTGCTTCAATAGATGAAAAGGTATAAAACTTCGTTTGCGACGTAGGAAAATCGAATGAAATAAGATTGTGGGCAAAAACTCAGAAAATTGAATTTTATATTTTTTAAGTTCAGTAAATATTCAAACACCCATATAGCCTAGCGATTTCGTAAAACAGTTTGAAGCGGTGATAAAACGACTTTTTAAGTTGTGCATTACAATGTATGATATCACGAAGTTGCCAACCCTCCATGACATTTACCCAACATTTAGAATACAAGGAGTGACCTTTATATTTATGCACGTAAGGTTCACAATTTAACAGAGCTTCTTTTGTTTAAGCTTAGTCGAGTCAAACATGTAAATATTGAATTTATGTGTCTAGAGAGCATCGACCTGAATTCTATATTATTTTTAATAAGAATGGTCGAGACTGCACATACGGGTTTTTGTTATAATATTAAACTAACTGGTTTTATACAAAATGGTGGAGCCAACGACGTGGCGGCAAAAGTAACACGCTTTCCCAGGGAAAGTGAAATATTGTAGTTGACGGGTTATTCGATAGTACAACTTTTAAGCACTTCCAAGCTAACTTCTTTCATAGAAAATGTTTAGAAATAGCGAGCCACGCCAACACCAGTATGCTCCATTAACTGAGTGTTTATTTTAACAAGTGGTGGCCCAGTGGTCGAAATTCGAGCCCCTTTCAATGTTTAGAAGTTGTGAATACCTACTGAAACTGATATATATTTTAGCTGCACGGATTTGTTACGGCATATTTAGATCTTGACATTAGATAAAGGTGACACATTAAATAAGTTTAATGTTAATTTCTAAATTCATCAAGAGTTATTTTCTAGAACAATTTGTTAATTACTGTAGATTTGATAGTAAGCTGTAATTTAGATAAAATAAACGTTACACTAATAGCTGAAGTAAGTTGTTCTAATTTAGTGAAGTGCTAAGTAATTATTTCGGCTGTGCGGCCCGAACCTATTTGATTAATCAACAACGCCTCCCGCGCGCCCGTTTGCTTGCCCCTTTGCGCAGTACACAATGCTTAAATTGTTACCACTTCATTTATATATTAATACGTGAAGCAAAAACTTTGTACACTTTTTTACAAAAATTGCGCGGACAAGAGTATGAAATTTCGCACACTTATAGTTTATATAGAGAAGGAGTGCAGAATGTTATATTTTTTTTAATTATGCAATTAAATCAATAAAACAAACATTACACACACTACCATGTATTTGACACACACGCTTAAATACTCTTTTCAAAAATTAAAAAAATGGAAGAGGAGCGGCTTAAATCGGTCAATGCCAATCTAAACTCACATTCTATCTTTTTTTATAATTCATTGCTTAGGATACAATAATGGTAAGTATATTGGTTGAACATTTTTTGAAGAAATGTTGACAGTTATGATGGTTTGATGAGCAGGCCTCTGTACATATTTATCTTAATACAAACAGAATAGAATAGAATAGAATATATTTATTTGCAGAAAACATGGTACACACGCCTGCACATCAACTTACCACAAACTGTCAAATTTCCTCAATAGACTTTGAACTTTATTCTTCAAACATAAGGTTGAAAATGTATTGAAGAAATTTGACAGTTTTGGATAGATTGATATGCAGGCGTCTGTACATTTTAGGTTCTTAAAATAATATTTATCGCACTTGCAGGTTTTACCGAATTATCGATAAGCAAATTTACAATCGTCATGCCTTAAACTAATCATTCATTAAAAATATCATCATAACATAACATTAAAAATATATGGAGAATTTATAAAATACATCTCAATCAATCAAAATAACTTAATAATAAACTCAAAAATTCAATAATTTATTTAAAATACTAATAAAAAAGTCAATAATTAATTTAAAATAGGTACCATTAACAATATAAATCTAAATCTAAATAAAAAATTACACATTTTATTGCTGAACGGTCAAAATTCATTTGCAATTTTTCTAATGTCAGCAGAATCTTATGAATTCGTCAGTGTCGTCAAAGCAATTTTCAACTAGGATTCTAATAATGATCCGCTTATACTTTGCAAATAGTAGATTTTGAATCGGCTCCGGTAGTAGGTACATATTTATGTATACGAGTATGAAGCCTGCTACGCAGTTAGTCTGCAGTATTAATGCAAGGACCCCGTGGTTTTGCGTCCCAGTACTCTAAGTTTTCTTGGCAAGTCAACAGCTACCATTAATAATACTTAGCTCTATCCTGTTTTATCAATAAGAGGTAAAATAGCCAGCTCAACGTCTTTTCTCGCTCTACCCTGAAGTAGGATAAAATAAAATAAAAAATATACAAATCATATTAGAAATAGTCCTTGTAAAATCTTAAAAATTAAGTAATAATTCTCTTCCAGTACCTTTGTGTTTCAGAAGACACGTTAAGCGCTTGGTTCTGGTTGCTGCCGTAAGATTGCGTCGCTAAAACCCACCAGCCCGCATTGGGTCAGCTTGGTCTCTTTCGTCTCGTCACTCTGTGTGCCAGTGATATTCTTCATGTGGGAAGGCCTACGCCCAGCTGTGGGACGTTCATTAGCTGACTGACTGGAACATTCATTTTATAACTGAATACTCCGCTTGAATATTCGCAAACGCCGCGCGACACGCCACGGTTGCCGCAATCACGCCAATTAAGCGGCCGTTAACAAAATCATTTTATTGGTTGAGTGATGTCAGTCGGCGGCGGCGGATACAACTAGCCGGAATTAAAACGTTATGTACGTATGTGATTTAAATTATGTTAAAATTTACATTAACATTATTTTATGAATACGAAACGAATGCGGTGAGGACGCGTAAACAAAGGTAACGATAAGGCTGCTCTTTGTATAAAACATGGCTGAATTAATACATTCAAATGTTGAGCAGGAAATCTTACTTGCGTATTCCATGTCCAACTAGTCAACGTTTCTTGCCGCTACTTGGGCTACGACTGTCAACAGCACACTGCACTAGTTGAAGCCAACATCCTCTTAATAGGTAAGTACGAGTATTATACGAGCATAATTATGGTTCATGACTGCGAGCTGAACTTTGTTCGTCTGTTATTGCATTTGCAAATAACAATCACTTGTATCAAAGCTAAGATATGAACATAGTCAGCTTATAAATGTGCTGCCGCTGGGAGTGGGATCGCTTCTCCATTTGTCAGGTGCAGTGTGCGGTGGTGGTGTGTAGTGGCAGTGGAAGTAGGACTGGATCATTTATTGATGTATTATGTAAGTTACGCTGCACCAGTTGTCTTCGCGTCTGGACTTCATTTCCACTTAACATCAGGTGGGATGGAGTCATTTGCCGAGCTAAGTATAAAAAAACTGTATTATTGTCAAAATCATCCATAAATACATAAAAAAGACGACATATAAATCGACAACATAAGAAAATAATGATGCAAAGAACAAAGACAGCAATGTCACCAATGTCCTAGATGTTTTTTGTGACTAGTAAATATTAATGGTAAACTAGCCAGCTGGAATTAGCCATAACTCGTGTGTACTAACACACGTCAGTCTAATGACTTATATCTTACGAATACGTAACACTAATACTACGAAGATTTTCTAGAATTTCATCAACAGAAGTTGAAGTTAAGTTAGGTAAGACGACTAAGACTAAGAAAAGGACACCATGTGCTTCTAACCAGATTAAACGTTGATTCTCATTAGTACTTAAACGCAAGCTTAATTTTTAAAACCAACGCAAGTTTAATTGCGCTCATTAATTTAAATCAAGTTGAAATCTGTTTGAATTGATTGTGGAAATAACGTGAACCGAAACAAATTATTATTACACTCGTATTGTTATCGAGAGGAGCCCCGAGTAAAGTACAGCTATTGAGCAACTTGGACCGAACTGGAACACGAGTTCGACACCTAACAGCTTGTTCACACTTTTGCTGGTGTTTGCAAGAAATCAGTCTATTTATAGTATTCGCCTTCTACTTGTATAAAATAAACGTTAGAGCGTACTTAATAGAGATAGAAAATGAGTGCTGCCTTGCTTTAAAAACTACGAATTAAATTACGCCTACGCAAACAATTGTATTTATCTAAATAAGTACTTGTATTGTATTATATTTACTTTATTATGGTATCTCTGTGCTGTACTATTGTTACTGACAATAAAAAAAAAACTTTCCTACACTCACACCAATTATCTTGCCCAAGAGAAGCTTCGTTGTGAAACTCGTTAAATGGTTACTAGACAACGGATAAACATATTAAATACTTAAATACATACTTTTATTTTATTTTATATATTATAAGGCGGCGAACGAGCAAACGGGTCACGTGATGGGAAGCAATCACCGCCGCCCATGGACACCCAAAGAACCAAACCAAAGGAATCGCAGATGCGTTGCCGGCCTTTAAGGAAGGAATAGGCTCGTTTCTTAAAGATTCCTAAGTCGTAATGGTCCGGAAGTACCACCGCTGAAAGCTGGTTCCACAGCACTGTAGTTCTTGGTAAAAAATTACGTGAGAAACGCACAGAAGTAGATTTATTATATTTTTATTTTAATTATTTTAAAATATCATCCACACCAGCTCATTTTTAAGTCCCCACTTGGGGACTGTCCCCTATTGAGGTTTCCATGTGGATTCAAACACCACGGAGAGAACGGGCCATACACACAACGCAACGCAACGTTAGCAACGACTGCTTATGCAGCCGGGATTTCGGTAGCCCATCTGATGACCGGCCTTTGCGAAATTTGCTTAACTTCAAAAATCGCAGACTGAGTGCGTTTTCCACTGCGCCATCGAGCACCTGAACATTATATATTAATCATACTTATATCGTTAATATCATACTCTAAGCTATGAAGAACTCGTATTATTGCACTCAATAATCCGTAGTGAAAATAGTTCTGTGGCTCCCTTTTGTGCCGGCGAGTGGAGTTGGGACTTCATCATAAGGACCCTTTGTTACGTTACCGGGAGTTGGCTGTGTCGACTATGGTACCGTTACGCCATTTTGAAAACCAGTACTTATTGGAACCTCGCTCCTATATTAATTGATATTGTTTGTAGGATTTTAATCAATACGGAAACGTTACAGATAGTTTAGGAACAAGTTGCTGAAGGTAGAGTTGACTTTGTCTGTATATTGGAAAATATGTAGGTCACCAGAAATACATTTAACTTATAATATCAATAAAAAAATAAATGTAACCTGGGTCTTCCGCAATCCGGGCGGCTGCGCTGACCGCTATGCTACCGGGAAGGCGTCGGGAAGGACGTAAGCGCTGAATTTTGTCACTGCTTTTTGAATTAAAAAAAATTACAAAAAAAAACAATTGTAGTAACAATGCTCATATTGTTAATTAATTAAATATTTTACTGTGGCTGTGAATAAGACCTCTCAAGAGCCTGATATGGTATTTTGATCTTTACATAAGTGTCACTATCCTTATTATTATTTCTCTTGGGGACGTCGCCAGCCGAACGGACGATCAGCCTGCGTTGTTGCAGGCCATTTCATCCTTAACCTCCGTCACTATCCTTATGTTCCACATTATGGTATTGCAATAAAATGAATATGAGCGTTCCTCTAAAATCATATTTTGAAACGTTTGCAAATTTGCAACTATTATGATGACCAATCTGCCAAAAACTCCTCTAAACTCCTCCTCAAAATACTATGGTGTATGCTGCTGAGATAGACTCCTCGTGCAGTACCCAATTATGTAGATGTGTACACAATCTGCTTTCAAGTAACATATGTACAGTATTACGTGTGTGCAATGCGTGTTGATGAATCTGAACGACTGTCATCAATTTCGAATAATATATTCATAGCCTTTCAGGACAATCACACGCCCAAACCAGCAACGCAATGTTAAAAAAAATCCAACACAAAGACTCGATACGATACGATTATCTGTTAACAAATAAATGTGGTCTACAAAATGTGAGTTGGAATGCCTAGTATATAAATTTCTAGTTAAAACGTATATAGGCTGATACCACCAACGTTACCAGATAATTGGCCGCTATTCATAATTTCCGTACGCAAATGTTGAATAGCAGCCAATTACGGCGTCGATACACAGAACTTCCCTCGCCATCTCCTGTGGCGCCGCCGCCGCGCCGACTCGACTACTCGCAGTAGCGATGCTTCCATCGCTGATAATTTAAACTTTCCCTCTGTTCGATTATAACTGCTATTCATTACAACATCATTCATTACATTATAACAATCAATGTCATCTGATTCCTATCAACAATGAAGTCCTTTACATTGTACTACACACAAAGTAAGTGCCTCTTCAGTTTTACACTGGGCATTTTGAGACTGGGCGTAGTAGGACACTGGACTCTTTAGCATATTGGACTTTGTAGGAGACTAGACATTGTCAGCCAGAGCGTTCCTAAAGTCCTTTAGTTGTTGTGACTTGAACGCATATCGTTTATTGCCGACATATGTTATGTATTGCTTTTAATTTATATAAGTATTATGTTGCACACGTTTCGATATTGGCGGCTGACTTCTCCTTTGGATTCCATTTTCACTTTACATTGGGTGGATACAGTCATTTGCCTCTACTTATTTACAGAGAAGGAACGTTTTTACTTCGTTTAATACTAGCTGGAACGTTGAGTCTATGGTTAAGCTATTGTTTATAAATGAGCGGGACTCACCCTTCCATTGCAGTGAGTGATGCTTGTTAAAATAGGCACCACCTTTCTTAGCAGCGATATCAATATCGTGGGTGATAAAAAGACTTTTACATTCAGATCAGATTTTATGATCAGATCAGATCAAACTTTCATTCAGAACAATAGTCAGTATACTAATGTAGCCAATACTAGAGTTGATTAGCATTTACATGCCTCGACCACGTAAAAGCAGTTCCACGTGAGCACCAAACGTGCAAACTCGTGTTGAAGTTGCACGCGGCATCCATTACTACGTAGTTTGTCACAATAACATTTTTTTCTAAAAACTCAGAGGTTTTTAACTAGGTGCCATGCTTTAAAATATAATGTTGTACATGACTTTTTGGTTAATAAATAAATTAAGTAAGTATAATTATTTATGAAATAAAATAAAATATTTATTTGCTATAGAAACACGGTTTACAATGTTGGTATTGAGAAACATTTTTTTTAATAGTTCGGGCGTGCTCTGCCGATTTGTCAGCATGCAAAAACTTTAAAATTAAATCTATACAAAACAACTATGACAAAAATTATAAGACAATAAATCATAATACTAAAAAATAAAATAAAATCCCAATACATGTCTAGAATTCAAAATATCATTGAAAAGATTATATTAAAATGGTAAGCACATAAACTAAATTAACACATAGACAACAAAATATTATAGATTCAATACAAATAATAGTAATAGTAATAATATGCTTCTGCGTGTCAAAAAACTCCTTTAAATTATAAAAACTTTTTTCAATAAGCCATTTTTTTTCATATACTTAGAAATAATGTTGTAGGATGCTACAAATTTTAGTTAATTAATTATGTTTTTGTACAATTGATATGTAACCAGTTATCTTTCGTGTTTTGCTTTGGCCAGATCATAAATACCTCCCACCGCACCGTCAGAGTACCGATAAACCTTTTCTATAGATTCTTTTTTATTTTTTTATATTGACACGTCATAGTGACCACATCCTCCCTGATGGTAAGCAGCCGATGCAGTCCAAGGTAATGAGAGCGCTCCTCACCGTGGTACAAGCACGGTAACAAACGCACCCATTCATGACGGCCTGCATAAATGCCGTTTCACGCCCCGCTTAAAAGACCCGGGACTATAGGAACTAGGAAAAACATGCGCCGGCAAAGAATTCCAAAGCCGAATGGTCTTACAGAAGAACGACTTGGCAAATTTTTTGGTACGAGTACTGATTGTCTGTACAGTATGATGGTGGTTCCTAAGACCAGCACGTGTAGTCCAGAAAAGGAAAGGAGAGGGCGGGATTATATCAAACAGTTCTTCAGAACATTCTCCGTAGTAATTCCGGTAGATGACACTGAGAGAAGCAATGTCTCTACGTAGCTGGGGGTCCTCAAGAGAGGCTGTAACCTCAGCACTTCCAATAATGCGTACCGCTCGCCTTTGCAGTCTATCAAGTGCATCGAGGAGGTATTTAGCGGAGCCGTTCCATAGATGGGAACAATACTCCAGACTCGATCGCACCTGGGTCTTGTACAGCAAACAGCGCTGCTTAGGAGTAAAAAAACCGCCTCACCTTATAGAGAATACCCAACTTACGGGAGGCAGTTAAAATAATAACACAAAATAATAATTCAAACATTGTCGTTTAATTTTTGTTCTTATTTTACACAATAACAGGGTATTGCGGGGCATTCAACTTACATAATGCTAAGTGACGATTAAACAAAACAAAGTTACCGACCAAATCGGTATTCATAAATGTACCCTACACAGAGAATCATACCATGAACCTGTGAGTCTGAGAGCAGTTAACCACTAGACCATTGACGCAGCTGAAAAAGTTGTATTTGTTATAAATTGGTTCTTATCACAAAGACGGAATAACAGAATGTTGAATTGAAACAAAATTTGAAGTTGATATTCACTGATAAAAGTCGACTGTTCGTCGCGAATTAAAGTTTTTGTAAAGCCTTCGCTCCTGAGCTATGTTGTAGCTGCGCCTAACTGATTGAGAGTTTTCTATCTGGAGCCATCGCTAAGTCAAAGTTAAACAGAAGACAATATCGCTTTCATATTAAAACAAAGCTTCTGCACGAACACGAAGTAATTGTTTAGCGACACCCGCTCGCTTATACCGGGAACAAAACTTTGTGTACAATTTGATTAATAAGTCCGAAAAACCGGTTAGTACAGTGACTTTTTTTATAGTTAGCTCGGCAAATGACTTCATCCCACCTGATGTTAAGTGGAAATGGAGTCCAGACGCGAAGACAACTGGTGCAGCGTGAAAACAAACGTAGCATCGTTAACTTCACTCTGCCGGCCCACAAGGTGCTTCTTCACGCCTCTCTTGAAGGACCTCATAGGAAGGAGGGAAAACGTGTGCTGGTAGACTATTCCATCTTTTGGAGGTGCAACAAAGAAACAAGTCACCAAATTTCTTCACTCGCACTCGCCATGGTATAAGCGGTAAAACACGCTGAGTGACGCAACATTATTATTAACCCCGGTGAAGCTGAAAATGCACCCTGTGGCAATCAGCAGTCTCTCTCAAAAAAAAAAAAAATTACTTTGATTTTGACTTTTGGAAGTGAGGGGAAATAGATATATAGGTATATATATACATATATATATATATATATATATATATATATATATATATATATTCTTTATTGCACAAAAAACACACATACAGAGAACAGTTTACAAACAATGGTGAGCAAAGGTGGACTTATCTCTAAAAGAGATCTCTTCCAGTCAACCTAAGGTGGAATGGAAGCATCATGTTTAAAAGGAAGCGAATAAAGTGCAAACAAAAATATCTCAAATAAAAATAACAATATTAGGTACAATACATATACAATACATGTACTACAAGATAGCCTTTTATAAAATTTCTTACGGATATGTAGGCACTTGGTCTTCCTCTCACCTGATGTTAAGTGCTGATAAGGCCCAAGGTGGAAGCGCACTTCACCCGAAATCCTCAACTACAGAGGCACTGGCTATTTTATCTTTAGGTTCCGGAACACAACAATGCTACAAACAAGATGGCGGACAAACAAGCCTTACCAACAACCAAATCGAGTACACAAACATGTGGGCCTAGCCTTATTAGTTGAAGATTTCTTCATCGTTTCAAGGCGATTTGTATATAACACAACAGGGAAGTGCCCAGTCCATGGTAAGTGACGATACGGTTGCAAATGGAAGCGCACTTCACTCGGAATCATCAATCAATGGGAGGAAGTTGCTATCTTACCTCTGTCTGTCACACAAAAACGCTGCTAACATGTTTTAAGACGACAACAGCTTTATTTCTCAAACCAAACACGACATGCTGGGAATCGAACCACTCCACTAGACCAGAGTCCGTGTAAAATAATTATTATTAAAAGATTTGCAACGTTACAACGTTTAAATTGTGTGGAAACATTAACAAAGGCATTATACGTATTTACCCGGCTTCCGCATTCAACTGACGTTGAATTAATTTGGGTTTACGATGTGCCAAAAGAGCTATTGAACCTTAAAATAACACACGGATGAGTTTAAAAATTACAAATAAATAGCTTGATAAGCTTTTTGTAGCGGACAACGACGACAACTTTATAGTAGAAGCTATAACTTCATTGTTTATATTTTGAAAACCATAAGATATTCAAAGTCGAAGTCAAATATTTTTATTCAAATTAAACTTTAGAAAAGTGCTTTTTGAATCGTCCAAACATTTTTTTACCTACTACCCATTAAGGAAGTCTATTTTTTAACTGTGGAGAAGAATGGGAGCAAGAAACAAAACTGTATTATAAATATAGCAACAAAATTACAGTTCATATATTTAAATAATAGATTCATAGTTATTTGTTATAGATACTAGTATCTATACTTGTGCTGTGTTATTGGTTAAATAAAAAAAACGATGTGTGTACTTACCAACTAAAATAACTGTTTATCTCTGTGTATTTTCAGAACTAAGCAAAGTGTAAGAAGCATCTACATAAATTTTCATATTTTTTGAGGTAAGGATCAGTTTCTGTTATTTCATTCATGTAGATCCATACAAAATGAGTAATTTGCAAGACTATGTGACAGTCATAAAGGGCTTATAAATGTCATTGTTATACGGATTTTTTAAAAACCTATCTTAGGTACCATTCCCTTTAACTACTGAAACATAAATAATTGTACACATCATACTTAAGGCTTAATATGTGAGAGAGAATAAATGTATTTCTAAACACTATCAAAAACGTCGGAGCTATTAAAAAGCCTAATAAACTTGACATTGGGTAGATAGGTTCCTTATAGGGCATAGACATACAGTTGCGGGCGGTGGCTAGTTTTACATATAGCTCGTGAATAGTGCGTGTGCCACAAGCCGGCCTCAAGCACAGACGCTGCTGACAGTGGCGCGGCTCACGTCTGCAGCGCGGCGATCGGACACCTGTCACCTCCAGTTGTACGCTCACGGTAGGTCACGATGGCTGTGGAATACTCGTACATTGGTTCTTGCTAGTTTCTTGTAAGCACACAAAACTATTTGACGGTACAACCAAATACTAATAGTTTGTAGCTGTTTGTGTTGTTAGCCGCAACATTTTTAACTCTCCGGCTTTGTAGTTTACTTAGTATAGTTGTAAGACTAGTTTTAAGCCCAGAAGCTCCGGGTTCGATCCCTAACTTGGGTGTGTGCTCGTTTTGTTTTGTGACAAGGATTATTTTTTGAAAAACTTTTAAATAATAAATTATTATTAGGTATGTGAAATATTTTTCGTTTAAAATAGATTTTTAATAAATCTACATTTTTATTGTCATAAAAAGTAATATCACTACTAATAACTACACAAGTTGTTTAAAAGAATTTCATTATGGATATAGACAAAAATTACTTACGATGTTATATTTATATATCTCAAGAATGTTCTTTATCACGTTCCAAGTAATTCAATAATTCACGAAGGCTCTTTGATGTTGAAATCGACTGAATCTGGTGGACGTAATGGAGATCTGGGACAGTCTTTAACTGAAACAATTTTCTTGAAATTAATAAGAGCGTATTGGGAGCGGGTCGTTTGTTTGTTTGTTTGTTTGTTTTGTTTGTTTGTTTGTCTATAAGTATAAAAAAACAAGCTCAAAAAATTCATCAGACGATACTTTGTATTAAACAATTGTTGTCCTTATAAATATATAATTATGTGTCATGGAGGACGAGGAGAGGACGAGGACGTATCGGCTTGCGTGTTTCGGTTGCAATCATGCAAGTAAAGTAACTTTCGCAATATTGGGTCACCAAAATAATAATACCTCCAGCGGCTCCAGCTAATCTGTGCTTCAAAAAAGGCGTAAAGTGGTTAGTTCCGGTTGTGGTTGTGTTGGCAATGGCAATCGTTAACTGTTTCAGGGTCAGAAGGGATGTATATTCCCACCACATTTTGAACTTTATGTGATTGAGATAAGCATGAAAACCAAATGAAATATGTTATAAAAAAATCAACCACTATGCCCCAAAGAGTTAAAACCTTCTTGCCCGCATTGGGCACCGGCATTGGGCCTGCGTGGTGGGTTATGGTCTGTCTTCCAATGTGCTATTTTTAAGTAGGAAGAGTTCAGTAACGGAATGTTAATAATTATGCTAACGATGATGTACCGGCAAGATACGAATGGCGAGTGGTGGTGAGACGCTACCGGTTTTTTTTTCGAGAGAGTTTGCGGACTGCCTCAGACGGCATTTTCAGCTTCACCGGGCTTGTTTGGGGGCGGCGAGAAACTTAAAGGGTTCCTCAAGCCGTGTGAAACGAAACACCTTCGGCGGTTTTCTAGAGGGAACGTCATCACGCACTAGTGCGTGTCCCCGTGCCCTACTAGATTCTCCGAGGGGATCGGATCGGATCAGGGAGCGGAACAACCCGAGGGCGCCTCTATAGGCTTGGACCTCGGCTCGGATTGACCGGGTCGTGGTGGTGGGGTAAGCGCCCAGGTACAGTCAACAACAAAAGTAGATGATGCTTACTAGATTTCAAAATTAAGTTTCGATAGTGTAAATCGATATTTTCTATATAACTACAGTCAAAGTCTGCAGGTACTAGTAGACACTCGAAGGTTTTTCGATATGCGTTTAAAAAGTTTTGATTTTCATCCTGATTTCATATTTTGAAGCTTGACCAATCATCAGTTACCTTTGCTGTTGACTGTACATGTCTGTACCTGGTATGTCGCGCGTGTGAACCGGCTCGTCGTACCCTTGTTCTACGAGTACGGTGTCTTGAGCGTTGGGCCTAAACTAGTGTGCATGTTTAGTGTGTTCTGTAAATGTGTAGTGGCATTTAGAGGATCGGGCGAGGAGGTAGACACGCGTGACCACGACTACTCCACAAAACAAGGAGTCTGTACAAAATAAGCCCCATATAAACGCGGTATGTATTGAGCTTATCTTTCTGGGTCCTCCTAAGGTTGACGGCTGAGAAGAGAAGAGAAGATGATGTTGTATCAACTGTCCACAGTATGAACAAACTTAGTTGATATTGTAATCTCAAAAGAATACCTACCTATTTCTATGACGTAAGCCAAAATAGAAAACATTTAATAAATATGCTTCCGTTTCCACATCCGATAAAATTGTATAACCTTTTGTTACGGAGCAATAAATTTTGATGAATTTATACTTTTTATGCTTTTTCTTTTTATCTGGCACCTGGCTATCTTTCTTCTGACAAGATGACAGGGAGCCAACTGCGATGACAGATGACAATCTGTCAGGCCAGTTATTGGCTCGGCAAGTTTCCCTGACTTTATTTTCCTGTTATATAAAATATACGATTCATTTTGCTTATTTTTTCCTTAAATACGGTTAATTTCCCCCTCTACACCTGTGTTATGTAAATCTGCGTAATACAAAAGTAAAAACAAGCCCTATTTATTTCAACTGGTCTGAACTGAGACAGATTGTCTCTAAACACTAGATTACCTGCCCAGTGATTTCGCTTTCGGGGATATATTCGTAAAATAAATACGTATGTAGTATATCTGTTTGTCTGCAGGGCTTCATGCTGACGTATCCCGGTTTCCCGGGCCGTCTGTCCGTCCGTCCATCACGCTTGCGAAACAATGCGTGAACACGACGCTCCGGGGAAAGCTTATTTCTGTCATTCTTTCCAAACAGCGCTCTATTTCGGTAGCCGTTTGCTTTGAAAAATAAATAGATTGCTATAAGATTTCGGCGTTGATAGAACTACCGCTATTTATGGTCTAGTTAGAGCGTTACTATTGACCTAATTTTCATGGTTTGAATCTTTGTTTGATAACTGTCCGGTGGTTAGTATAGTGAGCAACTTTATCTAAAGAAGTTAAAACTGTTTTATGAATATATTTATATTTTCTTTGTCGCCGTTCGACGGATAAGTCGGATATCTATAAGTAAGATACGTTATCCCAATAAATGAAAATAATCTGTATTTGAACAATGAATAAAAGAATAAAAAACAAATATTTAATAAACTCCTACGAGAATATGTACAAAATTAGAATTTTTATATGTAGGCACTACAAAGTAATATTTTATTAGCAAACATACAATACGAATTGTGTTTGAGTTTCAATGAAACGAAATGAAAATAACGTTGTTGACATTAGGCTGAAATATCCCGTTTACCAATTAGGTGTCCAAGGCGTGCTACGAGACTACGGCCTGCTACGGCCCGCTACGGTTCGCTACGGAGCGTTGAAGTGGTTGAAGGCTTGACGCGCGGTGACTGGCGGCCAGTCGCTTCATTGCGCGCGAGGAGTTCAGACGCGTGGCGCTCGCTCGCAGTTGTTACGAAACTTCTCTCGACTCGGTGGCATGTCGCCGGAAACTTTGTATCTTAGTATTTCTATGGTTTAGTTCGCAGTTCAGTTTGTGTTACAAGTTATCGAGGAAGGAGCTGCTCCTTTGTTTCTGTAAGTATTATTAAACTTAAGTTTTATTTAAAAAAAAAATTACAAAGTCAATTCATGAACTGAATGCTTCAGTTAGTATGTTTTGTTTCGGATAAATAATAAATCATGCGTCTTAAAAAATATTCTAAAAGCGAAATAAGTTTTTGCATTTATTTTTAAATTAAGTTCTAAAAACCCTATAGTCACTAGTTTAAGTTCTCAATATGAAGCCTCGATGTTTACCTTCGGTTCGTTATTTTTTAGAGAGCTAAGAAGTAATGGTTTTTAAAGCTAATTTTATTTTAGACTGAAACCAAATCACTGCCTTTAAAGTTGTAGACGCAAACTGAAATTAACGGATAACGTACGAAAACTTGTAAACATCATGTTTGTTCTTAGAATGAAAGACTTATAATATAAGATATTTCTTATGATACGTTTACTAACGATTCTGAAAGCATTCCTTACACTTTTAAGCGGTTTTTGTTTCAACAACGAGGCACAGGGGCAATCACGCGGCGAGATTAAGTTGTTAATATCGTTCCTGTTTTATCGAAACTCGACAAGTTTCAATCCCGCAAAGCCACGCGCTAATACCGCTGTGAATACACAATTAGCACATGGAGAGTGATAACAGTTATCTGTGACGTCATTGAGGAGTGATATTTTTTGGCAAAATTTTGCACGGTTTGTTTGCAAGATTTATGTGATTAAACAATTATTATCAAAATAATATCTGTGAACTAAAAGGATAATAAAATGATAATATCATAGCATTGACGAACTCCGTAGCCGAGTGGCTTGCACGCCGGACTTTGGGCGGCGCTAACTCTGAGGTCCCGGGTTCGATTCCCGGTCGGGTCAATGTTGAAAACGAACTTTTCGATGTTGTGTCGGGTCTGGGTGGTTGTGGTACATACCGTCGTTGTTTTTGATTTCCATAAAAACGAGTGCTTTAGCTACTTACCTTGGGATCAGAACAATGTATGTGATGTTGTCTAATATAATTATGTATATAATATATTTTACTATTGATAGGATATTGTTATTTTATAGTTAAACTCAAAATTAAAGCATTAATAGAATAATTTGACCTAAGTATTAAACTTAATCTACTACTTAAAAGTACATTCTTTAAGTTCTAGTTTTCTGTGATTGACGATGATGATTCAGAGTTGAGTTGAGTTCCATCTTCGGCCTCATCGTCACCGCCATGTGAGATTACGGCAATAACTCTGTTATGAAATAAATATATATTATTATATATATATCATTATATATATATAATATTTAAAAAAATATATATAAAAATAAAGTAAAAATTATAATGAAATATTACATAACTTTTCACTTTCTCGAGCCATTGATTCGATTTGAACTTGACAGACGCAGGTTCGCCCGCAGGTGGCAATTTCGTGATACCTGTTAGTGCCCTCTGCACGTAAAAACTTGTGTTTGGATCCAAATGGAGTTTTCACAGTCGTAAAGTTGATAACTTAAGAGAAAACAGACTTGTTTTATGTCCTAAAGCGATGGCTACATACTAAAAAGTTCATTTAAAATGGATAAGAAAACTTAATCGGAATCGATCTATAAACTTCCTACGTTATTTTTGTTCTGTTTTTAAGTTGCATAACTATACATATACATACATATTAAACGGCATCGTTTGCTTTACATCTACCAGCATCTTTAAAACTTGAATGAATTTTTTAAAAATATTTTAGTATGTTTAAACCTACAAAACTTATTTTTACAAAAAAAGCAACTTGTTGTAGTTCGTTCTATTTTTAAACATAGACGCTTTTGAAACTAATTTGGTACACTTTGTTGTTTGAAATTTTGTTGTGTTTTTACTAAACTTGAAAACATTAGTACATAATTTATTATGGGTGCTTTGAATGCCCAAAACGAAATGCAAGATACAATGTGTCTTGCGTTATCTCATTGCCTTAGTAGCAACAATTTCTAGCATCTTTATCCGTGTAAAAACCTGCATCCCGTGATTCTGACGTTAGGTATAATATTTCAAATTGGTACACATACCAAATAATCCTACAAGATAAAAATCAAGAACAAAACAAAATTGCCAAATTTCAAGTTTGTAGGCTTTTAAGTTAGTAAGATTCCGTGAGTCAGTAAGTCAGAACGTGTGAGGTATATATTTGTCTTTCAAATATTATTATAGAGTATCGCACAATTTGTATCTAACCTTATGTTGTATGCTATATGCTGATAATAATAATACATTGTATGAGCACATACAAAGGTAAATAACGTGTTTGTATAAGAAATGTAATCTGCACTTTATCTCGATAAGGAAGTGGTAGTCACGGCAGAAAACTATTTGTCAAACGTCGCTGGAAGTAGATTTCATAGCGTCGCCGTCGGGCGCTCGGCACACATGCGCCTGCTTTGATCCGATTGTGTTTGACTTATACTGATTTATACTCGTTGTGTTGTTTATTCTGTTTTGGATATAACAACATTTAAAAACAGTTTTTAGGCTTCCACTAAATAATATAACTTCGGTGTTCTTACTTTGAAAGCCAGTAAATCATCTCGAGCTCCTCCGTGCTTCGGAAGGCACGTAAAGCCGTTGGTCTCGGCTACATTTGCAGTCGTTAACAACCATCAATCCGCACTGGGCCCGCGTGGTAGTTTGTGGCCCGTTCTCTCTATCCATCCATAGCGAAGGCTCGTGCCCCAGCAGTGGGGACATAAAATGAGATGATGATGATGATGAAATCGCTGTGGGCCAGAAGTAGGTTACGGCTCAATCAAGCCCAGCAGTGGATTATGACGTTATTAATGATTATAAATTATTTGTCTGTAAAAAAGCTAAAGGCTACTCTGAGCAGTCAAAGATCATAACACAAATGACGTACTTCATTCAATATCCCTTTCGTTTGTGTGAACTGATATAATGAGGTTGTAAATTATTGTACTTTCAGTTTAATGAAATGATAAAAAAGAAAGAAATCCAAAATAATTATTACATTTCTTTGATTATTGTTCGGTTTTAGTTACGGTTTTTTTACAATGTTCTTTGCTGTATCTGACGTCTCGGCGTTCAAAACACACCAAAAAAACAGGGCATAGAATATGTTTGGGCTCAGCCTACATTAGGCTGGCGATTACGTACGCCTGGCTTTTTGTACGTGGGAGGTCTGAGCAAGCAGTAGCAGAAGGAAGTTAATATGCTTGAAAAGTACGAGTATAATAAGATTATGACACATTACATTTCAACCACCTTTGTGCTCTAGTCAAGTGTTTAAACCACAGGACTCAAACACATGGGTTCCGGGTTCGATTCTTAGCGGGCGTTACTGTTTACATATTTGTAAGTGCTTGGTTGGTGCTAGGTATAGTTTGTAGTCCGCCTGGCTAGCCACCGTTTTATCTAAGTCTGACGCCATAACATTAAAGTTCGCAGTATTGTTGTGTTCTGACAGTAAAAATAGGTAGTCAGTTTTTAGTAAATAAGGATAACGGGCGAAATGCGCTCCAATCTTTGGCCTTATTGTCAATTATCAGCAGATACGATGAAGGCCAAGCGCCTCTGTTCTGTAGAATAAATAAAATGTACCTATATTTTGTTCAAGTATAAGTACCTGCTTCTACTTTAACAACAACCATAAAACTAATAATTGGCTAGCTTAGCTTATGAATCCGCGCACTCGTATAGCTGCAATGAGCGTATGTAGGACACGCAAACAAACGGCATCATGTGCTGCTCTTAATCACCGCACTTGCGCCATAAAAACAACTACCGGCCAGGGGGAGGGCAACCCATTTATGGGCAGGGTGAGACGGGACGGCCGGCCCGGTGACCACGCCATGGGCTTTCCAAAATGGGATAGTTTTAACCACTAAGTGCTTTACGAATAAACAAAGTATTTGCTTGGAAGAGACATCCCGTAATTTATTCCCGTCATATAAACTTAATTTTAAATTAGAGTAAAAGGAACACTGAATAACTTACCAAAAGCTTACTCTCTGTTTATTATTAGGTACAAGGGTACGTGTTGATATAATTTGCAACAATCGGTCTTTAACGTTTTCACCGCCAACGTCAGTCGGTATATGATGAGTTATACGACGTCATAAGATGAAAGTGTCCCATACGCCACTGTCGGCAACTGACGTCGCAAAAATTCAATGCAAAAATCAGTATTCTACCAACGCCCGCGTGGAGGTTTATGTCCTGTTCATCCATCCATAGGGAAAGCTCGTACTCCTGCAGGGGTGACAAAACGAGCTGATGATGATGATGAGGATGATGATGAAATTTATCGACGTCTCCATACTCACTTTATGTGCCTAGTCCAGATAAAGCATTTATCATTTAACTTCATTTCATTGCACCGTATTATGTCTGTTTTCTTTCGTATTTCGTAGTGTACCTACCCAAACAAGAAAAGAGTGAGAATTTAATTAAAAAGGAATGAAGGTAGAGGTCCCCTTTATTTACCGGTCCGTGCTTAAATAAATTAGCAAGTAATACAAAAAGAATTGAGGCGAATGATGCCAGCAGCGGCCCAGTCTACGTGAATCGCGAGATGACAAATTAGGTAGGCTTCGAGGGAGACGGGCGGCCCACTGACTTGGTTGCGATTTTCCTTACAACTCGTTGGTCAGCAACTGCGATAAGATGAGTTATGAAAATGGTTTTACTTGTCAAAAGTTGAAGTTGACTATACATAGCAATTATTAATGACGGTTCGGTTTCCAGATGTCATGTTCTGTCCATATTGTAAATATCAAAGGCGCTGCGCAATCGTAGACACTTTTGTGTCTTGTGTGGGATACAAGCTACCAGTGAATATGAAATCTTTATGTTTATGGATTTTGAAAATGAAAAATAGTGCACAACTTATTAATATCTTTTCAGTTATAAGTTGAAACAAAATTGGTCGGTGATACTTATCATAAAACAGGGAGTGCTTGACGGACGGCCACCCTACACGTAAGCCGGCCAACTCCATAACGCTCAGTTTCCACTATTATGTTTAATTTCCCGGCCGTATGGGCGATTTAGCCGCGATCGCAGTGCGGGCGGCGACGGGCGGCGGGACTCTTACGGGTTTCGCTGTGAATACGAGCACGCTATACCTTATTAGAACATTTGATTTGGTTCACGTTGTGGCTGTCGATAAAGGAGAGTATACATTTTTTTTAAATTTATTAACAATACCTAATAAATG
Organism: Eudonia lacustrata; assembly: GCA_947562085.1. Classification (NCBI taxonomy): domain Eukaryota; kingdom Metazoa; phylum Arthropoda; class Insecta; order Lepidoptera; family Crambidae; genus Eudonia; species Eudonia lacustrata. The sequence continues at coordinate 25,394,247 of OX387314.1, forward strand.
TGTTTAAGTAAGATAACTTGATGTTATCTTATATATGAAAATCTGTTTAACGCAATGGCTCGTAATGGTATGTAACTTACGATCTCTCGAGTGTCTGATTGCCCAAACGTAAGTAAAATAAAATAATCTTTACTTTGTTTCGTCTCGTTTTTCATTTTTGATTTTGCAATAGGAAAAGTATTTCGTATTTTTGAATGTACAGACGGCAGCAGATCAACCTACCACAAAATGACAAATTTCTTTAATAAATTTTGAACGTTATATTTTGGGTATAAAGTTCAAAATCGATTAGAGAAATTTGACAGTTTTGGAATGGTTGATGTGCAGGCGTTGCCTATAGTTTGCATTAGTTTGTTCTAAGTATAACTTGAATGTGTAACGTTTGTCTTGAACTGTAAAATATGTGACTGCACTTTTGCTGTCCCCCCCCCCCCACAAGGTAACTGAGCTGGGCATAGACATACGTGAATACATATATCTACTCATGTGGACATACTGTGACAATTTTTTCTAATTGGTATATTTTTTTTATTCGAATCAAATCGCACTGCATGATAAGGATACAGGTGTATCCTTATCATGCAGTGCAGGATACAGGTGTATCCTTATCATGCAGCGCGATTTGATAAGGTATTTGATAAGGTTATCACTGAGGAACTGGTTTGCATTCCTACCTTGCATAACTAACTATTGAGTGGTCTGAGACAGATGCTGGTATATCACTGGTAATCATTATTAATTCAAACAGCAGTTAAAAATAACAATAAGTTTAGTTAAAATTAAGTATGACCACGTATCACACACAATTTATTAAGTTAACTCAAAATACTTACTTACTATAAGTTTTCCCCAAGAGAGCTGAACCCTAAAGTTTGGGAATTGAAAGTACTTACGAACTGTGTTTGAAATAGAATTGTTATATTACGTTATTTTAGCTCAATATCAGTACCGGTAGTCTATTACAATCGAATGAAGCAATAGTCAATGTAAATAGTAAAAATAACATAATTCTCTGGAAATTGGTACATCTAGCGATCTATGCGAGCAAAATCGTGAATGTACATAACAAACTGTTAGACGTTAATTCACAGTATTTGTCAAGTTACGACGGCGTAACTAATCGAAAACGAGTGCCAGGCCCCGCCTCGACTTTGGCGGGCGACCTGTTTATATGGTTCACCAACGACCGACACGATTCGGCTGGCGGTTCACGTCGTCTTCATAAATAATAACTTTTATTTACTTCCATTCCTTAATAAGTCCCTCATCAGCATTGGGTTGTTCTTGGGCGATGACGCTGCTCCCCGTTCCGCCGCAGATTACAGGCCTCCACATGGAGGCTGTATATAATTTGTTCCTTTGTCACTTGACGCCCTAATTTTTGCCGCCATTGTATTCATTCAGTGGTCTGATAACTCTAATTAGTCTGTTTCTCATTTCTTTTTAGTTTAAGGCTGAAATAGATGTCTAAATGTTTGTAACGGAAAATTATAATTTATCATCGTTAAAATATATTTAACTTTGTGTGCGTTGAAGAGACATCCCTCTGTTACACACATTTTAATAAAAAATATAAACTTTCCAAATCCTTTATTTATACATATCTGTGTGTGTTTATAAATCGTAATTACAAGCTTTAAAAATCCTTCATATTCTATCAGTGAACCAACCAATAATAAGAAAAAATTAAATAATATACATTTATTCTACGAGTATTGTTGTTATTACAAACTAGTTGAAATTTTATAACCTTTCTTTCACATTGTACTGTTGTTTTGCTGTGTTGTGCCCAAGTTGCAATTTGTAAAGGGTAAATAAGTAAGTTAAATTTAGTTGGCTTTAAAGTTTGAACAAAGTCGTGGTAGTCGGAGCCGCTGTTTGTTTGCGGCCCTTTGAGACTGTGGCCAGATGTTTAGACGGTGCACTGCGCCCGCCGCGCCGCGCCGTCTCAGCCCTTACTTATTCATTGCACTTGGTGGCTACTTGTAGGATTCGTTTAATCTTATAATTAATGTTGTAACTACTGTGTGCCAGTCTTTCAAGAAACTACAAGTGAAAAATTTAATGTTAGCGCAAGCATTTTGTAATTGAAACCTTTTTTTCCATACGGATTCGTTTAGATAACCTACTTGGTTCTCACGGGATCTTTTTCTTTTATTTGTGTTAGATGTCAATCCCAACTACTTAAGTTATGCTGTGATTTGTGTTTTGGCAGTAAAGTATTCTTATTATTGACATCATACTGGTTATTCTCATAAGCAACCTGTGTTTATATTTTATGTGACTCCTTTATAGAAGTCACATAAAATATAATGACGACCTCAAATCCCCGTATACTAAAGTAAATCCTAGGTGCCACACAAATAAACATTCATAAGTCCCACATGTAATCGTCACGTGGGGTTTATGGCCGGAGTCGCGATTTATTATAATCTTGTCGCTAGCAAAAAACAAAAGACAGAGCACTAAGGTTATATAGAAGTACAATACATAAACATAATCAGAAAACATATGTTTGGTACTCCTTTGTCGTTGACGTGAGAGCTTTAGCCAGCTTGCGCCACAACCTCTCTCTCCAGCCTGGATAGTCTGGAGATGAGGAGTCTCATGTGCGTTATGCAGGTTTGCTCCTGTTGCATCTTTTACTAAGTTAATCTTCTGTATACATTGTAGGTCGGCCGGGCTACGATTGAGTGTACGAGTGCTCAAACAATTTGATGACCTTTGGCTTATATTTTATTTTTATTTTTATTTAATGTAATATATGGTGGCATGGACTAATATGGTGGACAACTTTATTCTGTTTAGACATGAAATTCCTTGACGATTGATTAGTTAGAGCGGTACTACGTTTACAGAACTCGAGAGCCAACGAGTTTTTTGTATATACTGTCGCATATTAGCGTGTATAGGTATTAATAGGAAACTCCCTCATATATTTTCTGAACGTCTAAGGGATCAGGGAAAATGATATTCGGATAATGAGAGAATGGATTCCCTTTGTTCGTTATTCATAATTTATAATTCATCTATCACCATTATCGTCTAGCACCATTAAATCAAGATAAATCTACTGAAGGCTTTGCTCTATGCGCTAGATCTTTTTGTTTTCCCATAATAGGAAAACAATTTAAAATTATAGAAGAATGTTTTTCCCCGCGATGCCTGCTAATGCGTCGTTCTACAATTTATTTCAAAGCTCTTTCATTTGGCTATAAATTTTTAAACAAGCTCCACTAGTTTGTTTAAACAAAGCTGACACGATTGGGTTGCGTCCAACAATCGAGCGTGGGAAAAGTTCGAAAGATATACAAATAAATAAATAACGTTAGGTAGTATGGAGTCATTTGCCGTGCTAAGTATAAAAACAAATTACAGAAAGATATATTCAGCATAAAATATGGTATAGTCGACCATGAAATTGCTTTATCACTTTTGATAAAAACTTCCATTACAATAAAATTTCGCTAAGGCTCATCGTCAATAATGACAACGTATCTGTCACTTGGTTTTTTTAAACAAAAATAGATCTTGCTGTTTTATTTTATGCAAACAAAATTCACCTCTAAGGTGGTAAAGCAATTTCATTGTCGACTATACAAAAGATTATCATTATACAACGAGTAACAGAAAGGCTGATCAAAATGAAAACATCCAAACTGTATCCGATCTAGATCTTGTATGTGTTGTTACTGACACATCATTATTAACTTTAATTTGTCATGCAATTTTAAATTAAATATTTATATTAGTGAAGTCTTGCACGTCAGGCGCGCATAAGCAAGCAGTGATCATAAATGTAAGAACACAGAGGTTACTAAACCACTAGGGCTGTACCTTTTTTATATTGATGTGACGTCACAATAGAATTATTTAATTAAAAATTGCATAACAAGTTAAATAATAATTATGCCTTAGTAACTCTGCATACAAGACCTAAATCGGATACACTTTGGATCTTTTCATTTTGATCACACCTTTCTGTTACACGTTCTTTAGAGGTACATTATGTTATAGGATCATATATTATTTATATATATTGATTTCACTTTCATAATTACTTTTTTATGTTTCCTGTAACCATCGTTGTTGAGATTACAATAACTAAAATTAGACATAACAATAATATTGTAAAGCTGTATTGTGAACTTGTTTGTGGTTCAATAAATAAAAAAATAAAATCAAAGCCATAAAGCAACATTTTGTTTACCAGCTTTGGTAAAGAATGGTTTTATGCAAACTGCTTGAATTACTTAAGATATCGTCTTCAAATGTTCAAATACTCGTTCACATGACAATCTTACAACCAGTTTTCTTTTGAATATTTGTTAATAAGTATGGTGTCACTGACGCAATGCTAGTGAAGGATAATAAAAAGACATTTGTTTTATCCTGTTTGAGGCCAATGTCTATGAATAGTATATTATGTTATGATGATATACTAGTTGTACTATTACTACCAAATTCTGAGTATATGTTCCATGGTAGTAATCGTCATTCAACTATGATGTTAAAGTCATCTAGGTTTATAATCTAACTACCTACCTATATTAACGCTTACGTACTACTAGGTTTTATAACACTTTTCCTTATTAGATTATAATTATCAATGCGCTTACAAGTAGTTACGAAGATTGACGATTTCTGATTCAAAATTGCTTTAAAATGCGTGACTCAATATTAAATTATAATAACTAGCTGACCAGGCGGCGGACTTCGTACCACTTTGGCCGTTTCTATGACAACAAAACAAACAAATCGTGGAACATTTTGTATAGGAAAATTAAAGTGTAAAAATTTTTTTTTGGGGTGGACCACCCTTATTACGTACGAAAAATAGATTACGACCGATTGTCAGACCTACCGAATATGCATATAAAATTTCATAAAAATCAATCGAGCCGTTTCGGAGGAATATGGCAACATGTGACACGAGAATTTTATATTTAAAGAAGTAGATAACAATATATTTTAAGTACAATTTTTGTATCTGGTTACGTAGATTAGTCAAAATTTTGTTTGTTTACAAAAAGGAGTTTGTTTACTTAGCTTTAGCTTCACGTATAAAGTGTCGGAGCCACGACGCATTAATCATATTAAGTAAATCAACTTACAAAGCTCTCTGTGGTTGGGGTCGAGTTCAGAATTTGTGAGTTTACAAACTTTTGTTCACGTCTCGGGCTCAACAGAATAACGAGTTAAATCACTAATTAAAACGTAATTATCGCAAATGAAGTATGCTCATTTGGATCTTTTTGTTGTGAAAGTTTACACGGTTGTGCAGTGAGATGGAATCAAATAATTTATTATAATAATAATAATAATAGGTGCACTGATTGCGGGACTAGCGGTATCGACAGAAAAAGGCTGTAATGTGGATTATTCCCAGAGAACCGCCACAGTTATTGCACCGTGAACAGTGCTAATCGAAGATAATCTATCAGGAAAAAAATTACTTAGGTGAATAAATAAAAATAAAAAAAAATACATATTGCGGCTGAAAGTTTCGTAATCTTATGTGTTTCTTATTTTACTATAATCGGTTATAGCATGAATAAAGTTCTTATAAGTAAATAAAGTTTTTACCTTTGTGAAGATAAAAAAAAGGTTACAACGAAGTAAGTATACATGTTTCTCGTTTCCGTCTAATGAATCGGCGACTACTTGGACCAAAAGTCACATCTACCGCGCTCATTAATCTCAATACCGACGCGCCGCAATCACATAACCATCAGCTGGCTTGACCCGATTCATCTACTGTCCGCCATGCTCGCCGGGATATCGATACATTTCATTATATGTTACTAATGGGAAACAGTTCAAATATTACTGGAGCGTGCAGTAGCTGAAATTAACCCGAAAGTACATCATATGATATGAAACAACGCATCGCGCTTGCACACACATGGTTCCCTACCCATGTACACTTGTGTGCAATTAAATAGAGCCACCGTTACGTTTTCATACTAATGAGCTTTATTTAAAGACTTGGTTTGGGTATTAAGGATTGATCGGGACTTTCTATCATTAGGAGTAAACGGAGGAATTCCAGATCCTCATAGCAATCAAACTGACCAGCTCAGTAGTGTACATCCCACCCCACATAAAGTTATTACAGATAACTCTAAAACTCCATGCAATAAATAGGAACAAGTACAGTTGCTTAAATCCTATTTCTTATCAGTTCTAGGAGTATTACAAGTAAAAAAAGTTAAATTTATTGTTGTAGCTTCTTTAAAGCATTGTTATTATCAACCAGAGTTGTTAACTCACGATTTTTGTTATAAACTATAAAAAAGTTCGAACGCGTTCATTAAATCACTCCTTACGTAGAAAGTTATTTGTGTAATAGTAGTAAGATACTACTAAGGTAGTAGAGTAGTTTTCAACATCCATCGGTGGGAAAATTATGTACATTCCATGGTTGTAATTTAATTACTATTTGTATTTTAATACAGTTGATGGCATTGCTGGTTTTAATGACTGTTGCTAATCCACGCCACCTGACGAGGGTTCTGGGAAACAATTCACTTATTGTGTCACTCGTAAATAATGCCGTTGCTATGGCGCCGGGAGGTTTAGTCGGTGGTGTTGGAGTCTCAACCCCTTTGAATCTAATTGGGTTTGTGAGACACCATTTTTTAAAGGTACCTCCTTGAAACATTCTAGGAATTCAGGCTTAAAGACAGGATTGAGTGAAGAAGATATACGACTGTAAGACTATAACTAATAACACAACGTATACATATTACAATACGCAGAAACCAGCGGTTTACGCGTCTTACAATACAAGGAGAGGATCGAAATCACGACCGTTAATCAAGCATACAAAGCGATCCTTGTTGTAGCTTAAAGCAATAATCCCGGTAAAGAAATTCGTACGACCCACGGCGACCGAGACGACGACGATGACGAGACGGGGCGCGGACAGCTGCAGCGCGAAGCGGTCGTTCGGTCGCGCGTCGCGTGTCGCGTGTCGCGTAGCCGTTACCACAGAGCGGAATGGTGAAATGCACCACGAGTCCGCTACTCTGACCGTTCAAGGATTCCTTTGTAGTGTTTGTATAGCTAATATACTTACAAATGTTTTAATTGTATGTTTCTCGTTTCTACAATTAGCTGAACAAGGCATTTTATGAATTCATAAAGACCTTTTTTTATTCATACTTATTGCGTTTTGTGAAACCTTTTAATGACTTATTTTCTGCTTTGCCGGTTACATAATTATATGTATACTGAGGTCGTTGTTTTAATGTTCTTTTTGTCGTTATGGCTACGTTAGTAGGATCGCAATATAAGGTCATTAAGACGCATCGCAGTTGACTGAAAAATAGTATCAATAGTAAAGCTGTCGCCAGCCGCTAGGTTTAATTATATATTTGCTTACCACAAGGTTATAAACGTGTTAACATTTTTAAGAACTTGATATATAACACCCAAGGTAGGTTTCCAAGGCTAGCATAAGTTTATATATTATCTAGATACGCTTTCAATTATCTCTTAGCATTCTAGTAGTCAGAGTCTCTAAATTCCAGTTTGTACAATTATTGCATTAATATGGCAGTTTAATATGCAAATATATTCCAAAGCAAATACCACACAATACACTGGAACTATTGTTTGTCGCAGAAATATGTATAATGTGCACAGACGGACAAATAACTGAATATTATGGGCGCTAGTGGCTTGTTGTCACGTGACGTTTGCAGCCGGCGCAGGCGCGGCGCAAGAAAAAATCTACCAATAGCATTACACTATTTTACACCGCAAGGATAAGGAAGCTACCCTATTGGTGGGTTTCTACCTCGCGCGCTGCGTAGCTACCTCAACCAGATCTGGTGGAAAAGCAGCCTACAGGTGCAGAGTAATCGCATTCCATTGTTTTCTTCCTCTTTATCTTTCTAGGAAAAAAATAATCAGGATGTCATTCCTTAACAATTTCGTTTTCCTCTAAAGAAGAATAGTTAAACTGTCTTACTTTTACAACTATCATGGTCTTACATCGCAGTAATTTTCTTAGCATGTTTTTTATTATTGAGTACAAAATATTGTTTTAATGCGTTATCATTTAGTTTAACTATCGCAAGAAGGTTTTAATGCAGCGTCCGCTTTTGTTGAAACGAAAATAAGAACATTTTTATTTTATTAGTGAGTTATGGAACTGCCCCATAAATCCCCTCGCTCACTCCAACATGGCTACCGGTATGTGAGGACCGTCGCCACGGGAGGTGGGTGGTAATCGTGCTTTCAAAAAAACATAATATTTTTTCTGTAGTGTATTTTTAAAGCATAATATATACTTCTTTATGATGAAGTATTAAAAAATATTACTTTATTGCAGGAAGAAGACTAAGAAGGCAATAAGTAAACTACCTAACTAAGAGAGAACTAACTGAGAGATTAGATAACCTCAGAGGGGGGACATTTCGGATGAAATGCGCTTCCATGTTATTTATTATTTATTGATTTATTTCATTTTACATGCTAGTTTATCGTCAATAACCACCAAGTGAGATGCGGTCCAAGAGCTTCCTCTTTATAGCGTAAATGAACCTACAGATTAGAAGGCACAAAAGAGAATTTACGTAATATGTGTTATTTGATTTAGATCTACCCTCATTATATTCTAAGAGCTCTTTATCACATCTCGTTTGATAGCACCCGTTGCTAAGTCCGTGTTATCAATAACTTGTAGTGTTGTAACGAGTGCGGTCGCCATGGCAACGCGCAGAGCTTCGCGACATCATTCCGTAGACGTAGTCCCGAGTTATTTATGTGAGCCCTATGTAATATTAACATGTTACCTGCGAGTCCCCCGCGGCACGAGTCCTCGGGTTCTTCGCGGTCCATGCCCAGCCCCGGAGAATCGGGTGAATTTTGGGTCGGACCCTATAGCCCCCGGGGATGTTTAGCCAATTTACAGATATCATGTTTTGGATTACCATCGAAGGGCGTTTATTTGCATTTCAGTGAAGAATACAATATTGTATTCATTTAGTCGTAAAGTAAATAACAATAAAAAATTAACTTGAGTACCGCATACGTTTATGGATATTTATCCTAAAAAAACATGTATAAATAAGAACTCTCCGCATCTACACGCATCATTACTAGTACTTTTATTTAATTTTATTCTGTGTCATTACTTAGAAAATTATTTAATAATAATATCTTTATGCAACTAATACAATAAGTAGTTTCTAGGAACAATTGTTTCCGAGCTCACCAAAAACGACTATATCTGTCTATTTTATTCATATTTCCCAAAACCCACATACCTATAGAAACATCGAACCGATAGCATCCATATTCATGAAAGTAGTCTTTTCAAGCCAACGTCTTTTTAAGTAGCTTTACGAGCATACTACGGATACGTTTCTTCTTTACTGCGTTACGGCATAGTAATGTCGGGTAACAGCGTAGATTTCGAAAGAGCTTTTAGAACACAAAAAAGTGTATTCGCGCCTTATTCGGGATAAAAAGAGAAGAATCTTGTAAGCCCTTATTTCAAAATCATAGAATATTACCTCTACCGTGCATGTATATACTAGAAATTTGTCTGTTAGTAAGCAAACGCCCAGAATACTTTACAAAATGTAACACTAGTGTGTTCGTAGAGTGCAGATCAAATATACGAGATTTCGAGAAAGAATAAATTAGCCATACCCAAATGTAAATTAAGTTTATTTCAAAAAATGATCGAAATATTTAATAAACTACCGTAAGATAAGATAAGATAAGATAACTTTTATTGCCATAAAATTGTGTAAATACATAGCAGGTGTTAAGCATATTATAATTGGGAACAAACAATTTACCCTAGTCGGGCATGCAATTTTTAGTAGGTAGGTACATGTTACACAGAAACAGCCACTATGCTGTTTTTGTACCGAAATATTCAGTCAAACTGTAGAACGCCTTATCTATAAGCCATCTCTTTAATTTAATTTTAAAACAGCTTAAATTTACTGAGGCTTTTTGATCAGTGGGCAGATGATTAAATATTTGGATACCAGTTACATAGGCACTCTTGTGATAAAGGGCATTATTAATATTTGGTAAATATAAGTCATGTAGTGTTTCCAATAAGGTGCTCTTCAATGACACACAGAAGTTTAGAAAAATTAACCTTTTTACTTGCGATTTAAATGCACACAGAACAATTTAACTATAAGGTGTGTGATGTCGCGCTCGGATGGTGGCAGACTAAAAGGACCGTTCGCTTTTGAAACGAGTGCAACATCATCCACTTCTACCTTCAATAAATAAAAACGACGTTTCGTTTTACAAAAGACATTAGATTTTATAGGCATATTGTTGCGAATAAATTACAATTTTGAAAAGATTTATTATTATTACTTAAATTAAAACAAACAAATAAAATAAATACAAAAACAAGATTTCAAATTATTTTGAGCGCGTCGCTTACAAGTCATATGCATATCTCTTCCGCAAATTACAATTTTTTGTGCTTTTACTTTTAAAATACTGAATATTGCTTTTTATAAAAACAGCCATCTCCAACACATAAATACCCGTCAGTGTCAAATAACCCTTTTCTCTGAAAACATTTCTCAAAGTCTCATCAGAGTACATACTGTAAATAGTTCTCAAGCCAATAGTTCTCCGTTGGACATTAATGATCAGCCACTAGACAAAAATGTATTTAAAAAAAGTTATTTCAATGGCTCTTACAGCACAACTTTTACTCCATTATTGAGTACATGAATAATAAATTATAATTATAGTCTATTTATTTTTAATTACTTCATTCCAATATTAATTGACAAATTGTAGCAGATTAATAATTGGTATATTCTATTGACATTTCATTATATAATTATTTAAATTAAAAGTTTGCATTTATGTAGGTATGTTGTTTATAAAATTTTATACTGTATTGATATTTGCATGCCTACTAAATTAAGGCAGAATATTGTTGACCTTGCTCAATATTGTCGTTCATCTCAATATTCTGTACACAATATTGTGCAAATAAATGTTTGACTTGGACTTTGAAATAATAATTATGTTTCAGTTTTGCTGGGTATCGTACACCATCGAAAAACCATGTTTGAATTCGTCGAGTCTGCTTGCCAGTGTCTGTTTGTCACAATCAGTCGCCGGTATCAGTTTTACATTGCTTATATTAAAACAAGTACCTAACGAACCTGTTTATAGAATGTCAAAGTACTCTTAACTAATTTGGGAGGTGGAGGGTAAGATATGGTGTTACGTCCAATTAGCGACAAATCAGCGAACATGTCGTCTTACATTTGAAAACGAAAGTGATTAAAAAAGTATTGAGTGTCGCGCGCAATCCCGCCCGTCGGCTCCGATTAATTCGGCGCGGCCTAAGTTGATTACACACACGTTTATGAGCGGGCGATCGCTCCACTAGTGATGTGCCACACTCGAGCTAGCACTCATCGGGTACTCTATTAAGTGATTTTATGTAAGTATAACAGAGGCATTCAATGTTTAATTGTTGTATTTTGTTTAATTGATTATTACTTCACGATTAATTATATTGCTGTGATTATTTTTCATCAATTCAGTATGAAAAAACACCATGAAACAATTTAATGATTTCATGTTTTATTTTATTTCTCGCAGACAACTTTTTTTTGGATATTGTCTTTACCTAAAAGTGTAGCACTTGTCTTGTACCTACATTTTGTGTGATAATTTATTTGTTACTGTATTTAATAAATCATGAATACGTGAGCGCGGTTATGCAATTGAATTCAAAGTTTAGTACGTCACGGTCCTTGGTCGCAGCTGCCTCTCGGGTCTCCAGAGATTCAGGCAGTTGTTCGTTGATGCAGAACCGAAACGTTATTGTTCAGCAGCACATCGCGGCACACTTCATAAGTTAACTCAATTGTTCTCACTCAACTCAAACGCTCAAATCGTGGAAATTTGCAATTTGTTGTAACACATTATGTTTATATAAGCGCATTACAAAATATTCGCCGGAACAAAACGTTCCCGAAATATTCAACATAATTAAATTCACATTTTTAATTTGCAAATCTAAATTAGTTCTATTTGAAAGTTGCTCTATGTTATCGCAAACATTAAATTGTAGCAGAGATATTTCGTAATTGGATGGTCCATTTCTATAAGCCTTAGGCATAGGTAGTATAATGCCAAATGATGTGCTCCACTTTTTTAAAATAAATAATATTAAAAGTTTATTTAAAAATAAAAGAAGTAATCCATAATCATTTTACTTGGTATAAACATGGTACATAGCATGGGGTGAGCATGTCTAACATTTCCAATTAACCCGCTTTATTGCTCCTTTATTCCTTTAGGATTTATAGTTCCATAGATACGCTTTTAAAGCTCCAGAAATCGTTCAGAGTTGCACGTAAACTGTTATAAGTTCGCATATGAAAGTTATGCATGAACCGCTCCACTCCCTCGGGCGCGGGTAGTTTGGAATTTAGAACAGGGCCGGCCGCGGCGCGGTAAACGCTGCTTCTATCTGTTGTTTTGCCTACGCGCATAATCTGTAACAGTTTGATATTTTTGACAGTTTATATTCTCTTTGTACTTATTATATGACTAGAGTCGCAATTCGTAGACAAACATTAAAATAAATAACTTAGAAACATTTTTTAAAAATTTATTTGGTACACAAACAGAATACAACATAGCGTCTTAAAAATGTTACAAGATATGTATCAACGACAGGTTGTAGTTCCTATGACGTGTGTACATGGCATGATAAATTTTTAACAAAGCAACATCTACTCTGAATTTGATACATTATTAATAAAATATGAATGTAGAAATTATTGAAATATTATAAATAATCGATATTCGAACACAATACAAATACACAATCTATACCAAATTAAAATTAAAATGAACTTAAACTTAAGCAAAGTATTTTTAACGACAAAATCCTTGTACTGTGAAAAAAGCCACAAGCTTGGCAAGATCTTTGGTTTTTAGGTTCTATGTTACTATGTTATTTGCATGCTACATTGTCAGCTGAGAAAGAGAAGAAAACTAGAATAAGACCAAAAATGTACCTTTCTCAAGCGCAAATTAAATATATTTCATTTATTTCATTATTTACGACTATATACGAGTATATTAATAGTAGTCCATGGTTACAATTTAAGTTTGGTAAAATTCACAACAGTTATTTTTTTCGTGTACTACTGTACTTAAATGCAAATTTTGACAATATAAATAAATATTTATAAAATACAGTGAAAAATATTGTATGCCTACCCGACCCAGCCAAGAATCGAACCTGGGTCTTCCGCAATTCGGGCGGCTGCACTGACCATTATACTACCGGGAAGGCTGACGTAAGCACTGAATTCTTTCACTGCTTTGATTTCACTGTATTTTATATCATACTAGCTGACCCGGCAAACGTTGTTTTGCCAATTATTTCTAGGGAATTTGTAGGGTAGAAGAAAAAAACTAACTTATTGTAAGTGTGTGAGGATGTGGTATATGAGTGAAAGAGGAGGAGCGCTGTGAACGATGACGGAATATAAAAATAACAAAGCACTGAACATTTATTTTTTTACTTTATTATAATTTGAGAAGCTCGGTGGCGCAGTGGTTAACGCGCCCGGTCTGCGAGTGCTGAGGTTAAGCAACTTTCTCAAAGGCCGGTCATCGGATGGGTGACCCAAAGTGTATCATATGAAGGCACGTAAAGCAGTTGGCCCCGGTTGCATTAGCAGTCGTTAACAACCACCAATCCGCACTGGGCCCGCGTGGTGGTTTAAAAGCCCGTTCTCCCTATCCATCCTTAGGGAAGGCTCGTGCCCCAGCAGTGGGAACATAAAATGAGCTGATAATGATTATAATTTACTCCTATATATATCATTAATTACGACAATAACACTAACAAACAATATCAATCCATTAATGCTACAGTGTGTACAATATTTTTTGTTAGCCCATCTTTAGCTAACACCTTAGCTAACACAAACAAACTGAATGGTTTGCCCACTCGAGAGCATGCCCCGTGTATAATTTTCTGTGTGAAGAACATGGTGTACTCAAATCTAAGCCACAAACAGACATCGTTTGGCCTTGGGACTTATTGAGAGTCATTCCTACTCCGTGCTGTTTACTGGGTGAGAAGTGACACCGGTAGACGCCTGGCGAAGACACCTGATCAAGTGACTAATATGGCTATAAAAAATAGGAGTTGGTGATAGAAGGGTGAAAATTTAGGGTTGAATGTAATTTTCGATGCCAAATATTTTAAACAAAAAGAATAAAAAAAATCCAAAAAATAAAAAAAAATGTTAGGGTGAGTATAAATATTACTTTAACGTGCAACCCAAAATGGATAGAAATCACTAATCTGTTATTATCCGGTCAATCATCCAGCGATCGTCATGACATAACAGTACGAGTGTTCAAGCAGAAACTTAAAGCGCTTATGAACTTCATTGTAAAATATCATGTCTTGGGAGACGTACGACGTTGGATGTACTCTGTAAAGTGGCAGAAGAGAGGACTGCCTCATGCGCATATTCTTCTGTGGATGGTCGAAAAAATAAGAACAGATGAAAATGACTCAATAATTTGCGCAGAAATTCCCGAAGTAAATCTAGAATTGTATGAAATAGTGAAGAAGAACATGATTCATGGACAGTGTTGTGAACTCGACTTGCATTACGCGTACGCCGACCGATATTTCGACGCCTCACAGGAGGCATTTTCTTCAAATCAATAACATTTTAAAGTTACACACGAAATACCGATATTACTTTTGCAAAAGAAGCGGTAATGACGTATTGTCCGTTTGAAGTTGTCAAATGCTGGCTGAAGAACTGTACGTCATTCTGTCACATTCACTAACTCACTTTTCATAACATGATATTTAAAAAAATCATATTTTAGTAAAAATATCTTTTTTTCTTTTAATTTTCTTCTCTACAAACCTTGTCCTGACAATAACAAACTCAATAAAAAAGAATTATCCAATGTTGTGCAGTCGATCGGAAGTTATGCGCGTACATACATTTCAGTGATTCATTTTTTTTATAATTATAGATTATATTTATTTAATTCAGCTTAAGTGTAGCAATTAGCACATAAATATAAAAGTAAAATTTAATATAAACAGATATAAAAGCTTAGAGCTACCCTTATTTTAACAGATACCAGTTATGTTTGGTGGCGGGGCTGGCGGGACTAGCGATGGCGGGCGCAGCACTGGCCACCGTAAACTAAGGGCTGGTGTTCATTAAGCCGATGGTATTGCTGTAGGATCACAGCAAACACGGCGCGGGGGTGTTCGTATGCTAACTAACCGTGTTCGAATTAATCAAATATTCTAATTAATTGAACCGAAAAGGTATGCCTGGGATACCTGTAGCAAGGAACCCGAAACCCCGATTAAACATTGTAATTAATACTATTTGTCTTGATAGTGGGTAGACTGCGTTTGCTGAGAGTTGAAGATTGGACCTGTGGGGGATGAGTCATAATTAGCAATTCAGAGAAAACCTTGACTTGACTAAGTAGACTAATTGCAATAAATTGAAAGCACTACTAATCAAAGAAACACGATCTTTGAGCAAAGATGTGAGTACCTCCGTAATGGCAGTTCATGTCCAGCATTATTCATAAATACGAAGTTCGGAGATTGTCCCTTATGGAGAAAATGGAAAGCTTATACTATAGAGAACAAAGCAATAGACTATTGAGGGCGCTGCAGTTTGTGCGTTGAAGTTGCGATATGGCAAGTCAAGTAACTTGTGTAATATCGGGGTACTGGATGGGAGACTAAATTATAATATCATGAGCTCCTCCGTGCAATTGCAAGTGCACGTTAAGCTCTTAATCCCGGTTGTTTAAACCGACCAACCAATTATGGGCCAGCGAGCGTGGTGGGTTTTGTCCCAACTCCCTTCCCACGTGTTATTGTATATAAAGTTTAATAATTTAGATTAAATACTTTCTCAACATTAGAAAACACCAAGTATGCCTACTCGTGTTTCGCCTCTCTAAATTCATTATCTAAGGGTGAACAAAAAGCAGCGAAATCATTTTTATTAATTTCCAGCGGCAACAGTTTCTTTTGACATAATGTTAATTATAATGTGTATGAAATGTTTCTATTTCTTATTGTACTTTCATTAACAAAAGCAACACGCTAATGAATTAATTTTAGCGGCTACAAAAGGAAGCAACTAATTTGAAATTAGTACAGCTATAATTGAACATTGTAAAAGGAATTCTCATCCCAGTGTAATTCTATAAGTTCTGCAGCTGTGATTCGCCATCTATAAAATATTCTAAATTAGGTTTGATATTCTCACAAAAACACAATTCACTTAACATCACTATAACAACAAAATATTGTTGCAATAATTAACAGACAAATAAACAAGTACCAGCTACAATTATTATATAATAAATTGGGTAGTTGCTAATTATAAAACTATACTTTGGATAGAAGAACTCTATAGAACTCTATTAAATAAGATTCACAAGATTGGCAATTGGACTGATAATGAATTGGTGTGAATGTCTCAGAATATAATGAATTCAATTCTTGTCATAATTGAAAGCCATTGTTTCTCGAATTGAAAACACGATTACACGAATCTCAATGTTAAATATTGAGCGGAGGTCAAACCTAAGACTATTGTTGGATATCATTTGATTCCACTGTATATGTCTAGCAGTACCTACAATACAATCACTAGCATGGAAATAGACGGGATATTAACCTAGCAAAGCTAATTGAGCCGAGCTGCCTTAATTAGTAGGTAAGTTGGGAATAAAACAAATTTTCTGCGTTGCCGTTAACATTTTTAAAAATACTAAAGGCTACACGTATTTACGTACCTACCTAAATGTAGCACTCTATATTTTAAGTATATAATCGTTCTGAGTATTTTAAAGCCTTAAACAAAACTTATTGACACACAACACTAAACATTTGAAAGTGTTGGCCTTCCTGCGACCACGGACCTTGCAGAGGGTTCCAGCTGGTAAGGTAAAATTATGATTACTAGTGGTCGCCTAGTGGTCGAAATTCGACCGTAATTTTTATAAATAGCTGTTTACAAAACAATGTTTCGGCCGCACCTCTTCCATTTTTGAAAATTTTGAAAAATGTATGAAACAATGTTTATTTAATTTAATGTATTTTTTATGCATAATTTAAAAAAATATTAGCATTATGCACTTTTTCTCTATAAAAACTACAAGGGGTAAAAAGTTTTTGCTTCACGTATTAGTTCATAGATTATTATTATATCCGCTATAACTGTCTCACTCCCAGGCAAATGTCTTCCTACACTTTTAGGAATAAGATAAAACATGTGAAATTAAAGCAACAAGATCCGTACATTTTTCATTATCCAAGTGGTAACGTGTTTGGTTCGATGATTATGTTAAAATATGCTAAATATTATTTAAAAACCGCTCAAATTACAATTTATTATTATTCTTATCTTTATGTACAGCAAAAGAAAGAATCAAGAACTACAAACAAGTACAATTTTAACTAAAGCCCGTATGCTTTAACAATAATGTAGCCTAAACGTTATCATTAAATTAGATATAATAAGGGAAATTAAATTATTTGTAGTAATTTTCCTCTTTTACAAAGCACACCGAATAATAATACTTACTAATTACGTACATTTTACTATCATTTGCCTGTCTCGTTTCGAACCTTATTAGGGATCGGCGCTACATTATTTCTGAATCGAGTGTCCTTGATTAGCCGTCATTCTTAACATTTACACCTTTCTTTGTCTTCTCTTTCACACTGTCTATTCATCTTTATATATAAGCTACTAGCAGCGCTAACCTTAAGACTTCGAACTGAAATATAACCAACGTTACACGGAACGTAGCATTCTATCAATGAAATAATTTCTAGAATCGGAAAAGTACTTTTAAAGATTACCCCTGACTAACGAACAAAATCACAATCATAATCTCTGTTTAATGAGTATTGTATAATTTTATAGATAAAGTAGTGTATTAACCCTTTTGATGAATATTATTCTATCTTTAATAATGTAAATAGTACAAATATTTCCATACGTGAATAAATCACGAGTTGTGTTTCATCGTATGGCGTATGGCCTGTGGTTGGAGGGCGGCAAACGAGTGGCGCCAGCGGCACGCGACCCTTCCGGCTAGTTAACGGGATTTATAATAAATACAAAACCCACACAACACGGGATGTCTTCTAATACGTAAACACGTTTGGTTTTTTACTCATTAGTACACTGCTACTGAAGGACTACTTATTGAGAAAATTACATAGAGACACCAGACACCTATTAGCAACCTTATTCATTTCAAGTTAGTTGTTTTACGCAGGTTTAGTACTATACATAGTTCGTTAGTATAAATGTTAGTATTAAATAATCAAAACAGTGTTAATAAATTAGATTGAAGCTGTATTATAAATGTTAGTGTCAGTGTTATTTTGCATTAACAGTCTTTATTGAATAAACATAAATAAATCAAACAGTGCTATATTTATATCGAAAACGATGTGATTGGTCAGTGTTCTCACTATGAATGGATTAAAACAGTAGACAAAAGGTCTGCTACGTGCAATGCAATGCTAGCAACGGGTTCTAGGCTGTTTTTTTACTCATTCGCCTTGCTTAAATTCTAATTCTAATTGAAATTTTAAAAAGTAAATGTTACGAAGGAGGCCATCGTCATTCGATGCGATTCGATTCTCGTTCTCGCAGCACTCGAGGCTTTGTGCAGCAGCTCAATCCAGCCAATTGAACAGCTCAGATGGACGGCCATTCAGCCAGCGCATTAAGCACGGGATTCCTGCAGGGATATCGGAAATACTTAACACGCTGGCGAGCACCGTATCGCATTTCGAATTTATAACTAAACGGAAAATGCACCTTAAGCGACATTTTAAATAAGCCCTATATCATTAAAGCCCATTTTGGAGGACTGAGGAAATAAATTAGGTTAATTACAACCAAAGTCCCATGATATTATACTTATAGTGGCTATGAAACCCATATTAAGGCCATTTGAACCGCCATTACGGACAAATTAACTCTCCTGCACCACACTGCTCTATCGGCGGTAATGAGTGCAGATACTTCTGATTATTCGATTAAAATGCAGGGTGGCAACATAGCCAGATATTAGACCATTTCTATAATTTATCTGGTCGTCCATTGCTAGTTAGGTTAACTTAGTTAGTGTACACGCGGTGAAGTGCAGCAAATGGGATTCCGAGCCATCAAAGGAAAATCGGAAACGGATTAAAATTATGATTTTCTGTGTAAAACATTATTAAGCATTAACGATTAGCTCTTCCAATTGCGTATGATAGTCCTATCATACGCAATTGGAAGAGTTTAATCTTAAAACATCAACGTTTTATTTTTCTTGTGACAAAAATATTTTGAATAAGTAAATCCTTCTTTCTTTTACACTACAATAGAGTATATAGCTTCTAGGACTAGAAGCTATATACTCTATTGTAGTGTCAAAAGATAAAAAAAACATTAATGTTTTGAAAGAGAGGTTTTATCCGAAACGTGTTAGGCCTGGGTTCCGGAGGTTAATTTATATGTATTGTATAATATGATTATATGGTCGGTAAATCGGGTGGTAAGGTTTTCTTGTCAATGTTAATATTTAATTACAATTATTAATATTTTTTATTTACAAGCATATTGTTCGTAATTAGCCCTCGTAAATACATTGCTAGAGATCTGAACAACAGAAATTGCTGAATAAATGTTAATTAATAACAAAACGTTCAGCGAGCTCACCACAGGATTGGTCAAACCGCC
Organism: Eudonia lacustrata; assembly: GCA_947562085.1. Classification (NCBI taxonomy): domain Eukaryota; kingdom Metazoa; phylum Arthropoda; class Insecta; order Lepidoptera; family Crambidae; genus Eudonia; species Eudonia lacustrata. Next base: position 25,414,049 of record OX387314.1, read on the forward strand.
GCGCCCAGCGCTAATTACTGAAAACAACTTTTAATTACTTTAATACCCACTCTTGTGCGACAAGGCTATTTAATTAAATCCACATATTGAAAACCAGAAGTTCAAAGAAAAAGATAATTTAATAGAGACTGTAACGAAGCTAAAACATTTTTACGAATAATTAGAACTAAATTGCCTTCTTCACGGTGATCTCAAACTCGGTATGCAACGAAACATCCGAATCTCACTTTGACAATTTGACACCGCACCGCGTTCTCTATTCCTGCGTCTCCGTCGAGAGTTTTAGATTTCATAGTACATAATTTTTCAATTTTACATTATTTTAACGTTTGGTTTACATTAAAATAATAGAGAGCGTTCCCACACTGAAGCCATTTGGCTAGCAAACAGTTTCCGCAAAACAAAGCTTTCAACACAACATTTGATTCAGAAAATTGGAGGCATCATAAGTGCAACACGGGCAGTAATGGTGCAATTCGTAGGAGGAGAAAATCGGGACATCTGGCAACACTGATAACCGTTGTAGCCAATAACCGTACGCCATACGCTGTATCGGAAACGCGTAAAGGGAATGGCGTTTGGCAATCTTGCCACTCTTGGCTCTCTTGGCAGTCTGCCGCGACGCCAAATTGAATAACGATTAGTGATACTCCTCGGAATGGAGCGATTTATTATAGCAGTTGGTGCTTTGATGGAGCGTAATCGCCGACTACGCGGGTTACGTGCTCCAACTAACAGCATTTTGGCTGGATTCATTAGCATAAAGCTTTTAGCACGATTGTGATTATGATAATTAATTAATGCTTGTTAGATTGGTCTCTAAATTACAGGCAAATCAAATTCTCGTATTCTGCATGGCTGTTGTAGAGTTAATATATCAACGTACTTATGTAGTACGTAATTATATAGACAGTGCTGCTATAATAACTTGATTTGTTGCTTATTGTATAAAATAGTCGCACTTCGATGTCCAGTGGGATCCGCAGACGCTCTGCGTACCTACCAAAAAAGCCTAATTGACTTGACTTACCTCTTAATGTATATAGTTACCTATATACATTTTAATTTATAAAGTGTAGTAAATCGCAAAAAATACATTGGAAAAAGTAATATTGAACAAAATTAGTCTCTTTTATTTGTTAGTTTTTCGAGATCTTCGTACACCCTGGGCTAAAGCCAAATAATACCAGCTGCAAACATTTCGCCTTGTTCGCAGACAACATACAACACACGTAATTGTGCGATATTAAACCTCGGCGGTACATTTACGTTATTAACTGGCAACATTGCTTTAATAACGGTACAGTATTAATTAGTTATGCCCTTTCTTCTTGTTGGGAAAAAATGGGGATGTAATGGTCACAATACATAAAATATGACGCGAAAATATTGAGCTCGAATATAATAAAATTATCTTACGTGTACGTAACATTTATTAATTTTAGTAAAATAAAGCGACTAAAGAGAATTAATTTGAAAGAAGAAAGAAACTAAAAACAATACATTTATAGGCACACATACATACACATATAGCATACTTTAACTGTACTTTACTTTGAACTGTAGCGCCATCATCATTATCATCATCATCATCATCATGATGATACCGCTACTTAAAATAAAATACTTGCTATATTCATTAAACGACAATGAAATATAATTATTTATAAACGAGGCGGACCCCTTTACTGAGTATACCTAAACATCGAACTAACTACGGTATGAATGCTGTCATGACTCGCCTACCTAAAACATACAATAGGAAATATCACAAAATTTATGTTTTCCATTTGTCCAAGTCTAGTTTTAAGCGACAACTATTCTTTAAATTATCTATATGACTAATAATTTTATTTATCAATTCAATGATTTTTATCATACTGCCCATCCAAATCAAATATTTAAAACTTTTTTTTTTGCAAACTATGTAAAATTCATTATATCAAATTACTTTTCGTTACTTCGCGTCGTGAATATTGTTTACCATGTTGTGAAACTCTGTTATTGGCTAAGCATTATGTATAAGTTTAATAAGCATGATTGTTACAATAAGGCTGTTGAGTTTCCTAATAAAATAAAATAAGAATAAATAAATAAACAATACATGTTAATTTATATAAATATAATATAATATACTCTATATAATATGATAAACACATTTAGCTATAGTACGCAACCTACCGAAGCAGGTACGGTATAATATTTATTACTCACTTGTGAAGTCTCATTTAAATTATCTGATTGAGGTATGGGGATCAGCAGCGAAAGCCAATCTAATATAACTCCAGACTTTGCAAAATAGGATCATTAAAACACTATTTCAGTATAATTTTCTTACACCTACAAAAAAAATATACGCAGAAACAAATTTAATGAAAGTCGCTCAAATATTTAAATATAATACCTGCCTCTTAGTTAGAAAAATGCTAAATGAAAAAGTATTCACACGGACATTACTTTCATAATAAAATCACAACATCAAAAAATTAAAACCCGTCAGTCGAATAATATTTGCTTGGGAAACCCTAGAGCCAACTAGGGAAAAAATAATATTATGTTCCAAGGGTGCACAATTTTACAACAAATTGCCTAAATGTATTAAAAACGCTAAAACAGAACTAACATTTAAAAAGTTACTCAAAACCCATGTTTTAAAGGATCAGTCACTAATATAATGATGTAGCTTGTAATGGTTTATCATTCATAAACGAGTTAATGTATCCGCTACCTTAGTGCTTACGTCTAACCACAGTTTAGCAAGCATACAGTTGCGCATCGAAGGTACTTTCGCAGAGCAAGGGAGGGGAACCCGAGGGGAAGCGGGCGCTGCGGCGAGTGTACCACAAACAAGCGCAGTTTGTGGTAGCTACCGTGAAGTGCAGCCACGTGCGCGTACTGCGTATTTTAAACGTTTTTTGAATTTACGTTCAGTGATTCCTATTGAATATAATGGTGCATACACATTGTTCTGTATACGGTTGTAAGTCGACGTCGAAACACAAGAATTTAAAAATTCATAGATTTAGATGACTAAATAGTTTCTTTTTCTTTTATTTATTTTGCCAACTTCTCATTGATTAATAATGAACGATTTTACAACCATAACTATTAACTAATACAATTACAAATATCAAATTCTAATTCATCACAAACACTACAATTTTCACTTGTTTTTCATTTCGTATATCTACAACAGCCTCCATATATTTTATTAGGCTATTTCTGTGTTTTTTATTCTCAATTATAAATTGAATCGAATTTTCGTTAACGAGACTATCTATCTTTTGCTCTAGTTTTTGTACGCCTTGGTGTTTATTGGACATTCTGTTATTAGATGTAAGATGGTATCAATAGCATCTGTATCACAGTTGCACAACGGGCTCTCCTTACTAAATAGTTACTTCGTAACTCTAATTCTAACCTAGCGGGTTTTTCTAGTGTAGGTAAGTGTATGTATTCTTTACGGCGCAAGCTCTTGCGCAAAGTGTAATCATTATGTTTACAACTTATTGGAGTAGTTGGGACGTCGGACACAGAAGGAGTAGGTATTTGTCTAATATCCAACTGTTATGATTTAAACCAACAGAAAAAGATGAGGTTTTATATTCACCTATTTTTTAGGGTTTATATTTAAGATTTAGCTTATTTTGGCTTGTTTCTTTTTTTTCATTTTTTAAGCAATCCGAATGCGAATTCAATATATTGTTTTGATAATATAAAATTGAAATCTTAAAATAAACCTTTACGTTAATTTAGCAGTGCAACACTTGAAAATATGTATATAGTTTATTCTTGATAATAAATTAATAGGTTATAAAAATATTAACGATTATTTGACGTCGAATTTTGTGACAACTATTGCATATCGGCAAACGATTGCGTAGATACCTACGCGGGCGGCGGCATCGCTCCACGTCAAAGGCGATGCCCTACTGTATGAAATGGTAATACGACGATGGTAGACGCACACGTCTAACTCGATTTGTGGCTGGACATCGGTGCCTGAATGTTTTGATGAGTACCCACTTTTGTTCGCGCGCGCGTTTTGTCTACGCTAAGCTAATTATAATTTTATAATTTGTATTTTCTCTATAAGTGATTATTGTAATCGTTTGAGAAATATCTTAAACCTAGCTAAAGAGCGCAAGCGCAGTGACAAGTGAACAACAGTCATCAACGCCTCTTTCAACTATTTATCAATGGGCGCAGAGAAGACGCGACTGGGTCCGTCCATCCCCGCTTTCGTTGATACCGGCTCTAACTACTTGTATTGTATACTGCAGGCTCGTGCATACGAAAGGGCTAACCGTTTACTTATATGAATATTCACATTCGCAGCCTCGCCCGCACCAAATTGCGGCTTTCTACAATTACTATAAAATAAGCAAAACCGTTGTTAATATTTCCATAGTCAATTCAATATTTCAAAAGCAATATCAAATCAGCAGTTTGCGGTTTCATTAACAAATGCAAAACCAATTGAAATTATTTGTTGGAAATTCAAATACCGGTCAATTAGTCCAGTACCACAGGTGGAACGGTTCGGGTATGTCGGTGCAAATGGCAGTGCCGTAATTTAATGTCATATGTTATTCCATCAATATTGATATACATCATCTGTGTTTGCGTTTTCATGATAAAATTCCTTTTCAGAATTAAATGGTAGGTAACTGGTTACAAAAATATTATGATAAGTTTTATACCTAAAATATAAGGTAAAGTTTAAGTTTTGTGCTTATTTTAACTAGAACTTAGAACATTCCAAGTGAACCTTATACGTTGCTGTTTAAGTACGAGTACATATATTAGGTCCTTAGAAATTGACGTATTGTATGAAGATTTAAAAAGAAAAAAAAATTCATACTAACGTTTTTTTCATTTTCTTAGCATCTATTTATGTTAACACTACAAATTGTAGAGTAGTGATTTTGTTTCACTAGCTAAATATAGCTGACATTAAAAAGAAAAAAAATCAAGTCCCTTCAAAGCTACAATAAAACAAAAGACAATTCCGCGAACATAAAAAGTAGTCAATTTAAAAAAAATATTGGGTGATAAAGACACAAAATTAATAATCATTGTTATTACTGAAGCCTAAGTAACATCATCATCATCATCATCATCATCTCAGCCAAAAGACGACCACTGCTGGACAAAGGCTTCCCCAAGGATCTCCACAACGACCGGTTTTGTGCTGCTCGCATCCAGTAACATAGTCCTAATTAAATGTGTATAATAATATTAGCAACCGGTATTGACTTTTAGAACTTTTAGACCTTTTAATAAGTGAGAAAAAAACGTCAATTTCGTAGGTAAGGACCATGTGGTACATAACGCTTTTGTAGCGACGATCGTTTCGCCTTTTTATTGGTGTGAAAACGCAAACAAGGACGCCGTTTGACGTAGGGTATTTTAAGTGATTGGCGTCCGAAACAAGACTGATACAAAACTTTTCACTGGAATTTTTATCTGAGTAACTCTCATTTATAAAATTTTGAATGTTCTTTTTTTCTTGAGAAAACGAATTGAATAAAGCCCTTTTTAAAGTAGGGCCTTTTTGTGAGCATGACTGCTGTTCGAGTCGTTAATGCCAATGTATTATTAAAAACAAAAGTTGTAAGCACCATGAAGGAGGTGATTAGTCTACTCTTTTCCAAAAAACATAAATTTGATAAAATTAACGTAAATTTTTTAAAATCTTGTCATACAAACTGAACAGAAAATTTCAAATACGAAACTTTAAGTATTTTATGTATGTCGGGAGTAATGTTGTATCAATTAAAAATTTTTACAAAAAAATTACGTATTTTATAGCCTAATAATTTGACTAAATGTGTGATCCTGATATTGTCTTTATTTAATGTAAAATAATAAATTTGAAACAAAAGTTATTGTTTCTTATAAAAACCATTTTTCTATTGCAATGAACTGTTTTAAAAGTCACAGATAAAAAGTAACTACTCGCTTATCGCACATAAACGATAAAGAACACGCCACAAGATTTTCTCATAAGGGCTCAATAATGTTCAAAAGGCTCGTGTAATGTATACAATAAACCTATAAATGGACCATACTCAAAACATAGTCGTTTTGTGATGATAATCTACAATGTGAATAGTCCGATTGATAGCGAGCGCATCATAATTGAATCAAAATAACTGTCAATCGATTGTCCGCATACTTTAACTCGTGAGCGTGTTAAATCTACTTCTTATATCTGAAATTCGCTCCTTCAAATACGTGTCCTGTTAAGTTCCGCGATCATTGACACGTCTGTAAGATCAAAGATGTCTGAATATTCCGTGTGGGCCGGAGCCGGCCGCTGCGCCGCCGCTGCGCCGCCGCTGCGCCGCCGCTGCGCCGCCGCTGCGCCGCCGCTGCGCCGCCGCCGCCGCCGCCGCCGCCGCTGCCGCCGCCGGCCGCGCTCGTGCGGCGCGTGAGGACTACAAAGTAAGGAAACTGAGAAGGTAAGCTTATGCATACAGTGATCGGACAAGCTACGCATAGACAACCTCTCACGGATATAAAATATATGAACAAAAGCTGCGCTCGAACTGTTTCGAGCTGCTCCTGAGCTGCTGCTGTCTGCTAGCAGATACAAAGTCGAATTTCTTTGTAATCGTCGTGATTATGTCGATGTAGTCAATTTGTATAAAATAATAAATAATAAGATAGACTGTACACCTATACTTAATCAGATACATTTCAGAGTGTCCCGGAAACGTGAAAGGTCTTGTGTTAAGAAATTTCCTTTCTCCCATAAGAAATCTAATAAACGTTACGCTGGCAATAGTTGGCAATAGTTTTATCAGGCGGTCATGTGAGACTTATAATAGCAAATTTTTGAATGTGGACATATTTCAAAATAAAGCGCCTTAAGTGTTATTCATAAATAAGTTAATTAAGGAAACTAAAGGTCTAGACTCGTTATAGAATCATGTAATACACTATTGTATATTGACTATTTGTTTTTGAAATAAATAAAATAAAAAATCAAAAATCCGTGTCCGTGAGGGTGTATGTGTGCGTTGGTCGAGCGCGGTGTGTATTGAGCTTAGCTTCTGGCTCCCCTTATGTTGTGTCAGGACTGTGTAGTCTTATATTTAGAGGCCATTTGTCAAGAAGCGCTCTGACCGAGTTCAGGAAAAATTGAAGGCACAATTTATGGCGCGACTCCCCAGCTTTATATTTTACATGGTTGGAGAAATATATTGCGGAATATTCCTTGAAGTTGTATGTGCAAATATTATTCTATATCGATGCATGATTACTTAACGTTATTCAATATTCTGTGGGGAGGTTAATATTATGACTTACGGGGAAGCTCGGCATCAGCAGATTTCACCCTTACACGGCGTAACATAATGTTTGACAAGAATATAATCTTATGAATAACTCACGAAGCGAGTACAAAATGTATGTTATTTCATTCTGAATAAGGTTTAAGGTTTAAAGAGTTTATTCTCAAAAAAGACAAATGCCACTTACATGAGAACAAAAATAACACAAACAAAAAGAATAATCTTAAAATGATCACCGAGAACGTACATTTGACAACTTAGTAAATAATTAGTATGTATTATGTGGGTACGTTAAACAAATAAATTTAAGTCTTAAATAGAGCATAGTTTTCAATGACATATTTGGATAGTTTTGACTTGAAACTATTAAATGAGCTGACATCTTTTAAACATGATGGAAGGTTATTGTAAAGTTGTGCCCCCTCAAAAGTGATACTTTTTTTTGCATAGTTAGTACGTGCTTTAGGTAAAACAAGTAAGCTTGGCCGACGAAGACTGCGTTTACTTATTTGAGACTTTTTGGTAAAAGATAAGTTGGTATGGATGGTTTTATCAATAATTTTTCTAATTAAAATACATGTGTTATAAACGTAGAGTTGCTTAATGTTCATTATTTTTGTTTCATTAAAAATTTTGATATTTAATATTGAATTTTCCTGAATATATGCGGATGTCGCTTTTTATTTTTGCTAAGTCAATTGCACGCTTCAGTGGCGATTGGTAATAAAAGCTCTATTATTCAATAAAACTTTTAAAGCTCGAATAAATGCGACGCCGCTCGGTTGAAACAAGTTACACAACTTGTAACGTAAAGCGTGCACAGGTCGGTGAAGTGTCGTGTGTCCGGCAGCGGGACCAGGCTTGGCGACAGGGAGCCAGAGGACCCTGGACACAAGCCAAACTACAAAGAAACACTAGTAATAATGGATAAACGAAGTAGTCTGCATTTAACGAGTTTCGTGAAGTACATGTACAGAACAATGCTCACTACTTTAGTTTTCTCTTACGGTAAACATTTACTAACAAATAAACACAGAATAAGGTCCGAATAGTTATTCCGTGTTTTGTTCCTATCATGTAAACGTCATTTCAAATTAGAGTAAAAGAGACAAAACACTTGTTGCGGAAACCCACAACACACACTATGCTATTGCTTAGAAATTACACATTAAAATTACACATTAAAATTACCTTAAAATTAACAAAGTCCACTTACAGTTCCATGCCGCTCCCGCCGTCCTGAACGGGATCCATATGGTCCGATGGGGCCCGAATCCGGCTCCGGGTCTTCTAGGGTTCCCTAAACACACCCAAACTACCCCAAAGTGCACTTCCCACTGAAAAATACCTTTTATTTCAGCCGCGGTGTGGCCGACATCCCGGCTAATTGTTTTCCCGAAACAATTAGTTTACGACGCACACACAATTTGCACAATCCACTTAAGTAGAATAATACGGCTCCAAATGCCCTTATTACTACATAAAACTATTTAATTATCAACACACGATAACTATCATCCAGCCATATTTGCTTTCCAGAGACAAGAGTATAAAAAAAGAACAACTAGTGATGGGGCCATTATGCCACCAAACAAAATTGAATCTCGATAATCGATTCGTCCATAATATAAATCAAAGTTTTATTTCTAACAAAAATAAATGCCTGTTTATTTGCAACATCCCGCCACCCAAAGCGGACGTACCGCTTTCTAGCCTGAAATCTTAAACTAGTCAACCGGTAATCGAGCTAAGGTCGCGACCGCGCGATCTAGCACCGATCCATCAACCAACACTTGCGCCACACGCGGAGTCCCGTCCGCGCCCCAGATTAACTTTAAAATGCGACCTCGTCTCCAAAATAACGATGGCAAATTAGCCTCTTTTAATAAAACCAGATCCCCCTCCGAAGGGGGCGACGTCCGGTCTGTCCACTTTACACGCTGCTGCAATAAATGCAGATACTCCAGTGACCAACGACGCCACAAGTCCTGACTCATTTGTTGTATCATTTGAAAACGAGACATCCGGTGTCTGCGTTCATCCTTCCAGGGATACTCAGGCAGGGCAGTGAGTGGCTGACCGACCAAAAAATGACCAGGGGTCAGGACTTCCATGTCATTTGCGTCAGAGGAGAGTGGACAAAGCGGACGCGAGTTGAGAACCGCCTCAACCTTACAAAACACAGTTGTAAGTTCCTCATACGTGAGGGTAGTTTCCCCGACTACCCGGCGCAAGTGGGTTTTTGCCGATTTTACCGCGGCTTCAAATATCCCGCCCCAGTGGGGACAGGCTGGCACACTAAATCGCCATGTGATTCCCCGCTGTGCGAGAGCTTGACTTATGCTATTACAATTTTTATCCAGAAAATCGTTCACATCTTTTAAGTAGTTGGCAGTGCCTCGGTAGTTGGTACCGTTGTCGGACCGAATGAGAGAAGGTAAACCCCGTCGCGAAACAAAACGATCCAGCGTGGCGACAAAGGCTTCCGTAGACAGAGCCGAAACCACTTCCAGGTGGACGGCCTTAGTGGCCAGGCAGACAAAAACGCACAGGTATGCTTTCGTGACCCTAGTGTTACGATAGGCTGTGGTTTTTACCAGAAACGGTCCAGCAAAATCCGTACCGACCCCGTCGAACGGCCTAGTAGTCTGACAAACCCGGTCAGAAGGGAGATTCCCCATCTGTGGCTGCATAGTGGAGGCCTTCACCCGATAACAAGCCACACACTTAAATAACACGCTGCGAACCACTCTCCGAGAGGACAAAATCCAGAACTCCCTCTGTAATATCGCCAGTAACGCATTACACCCCGCGTGAGCGTTTTTCAGGTGTCTATCCGAGACCACCAGTTCTACCAAAGGTCCTCCTTTGGGGAGTAGCAGAGGATGACGGCTACCGAAGGGCAGGTCGGCATTTTTGAGGCGACCTCCAACGCGTAACAGTCCATCCGCATCCAGAAATGGGTTGAGCCGAGAGATCGCTCCCTTGAGCTTTGCGCGACCGACGCGCAAAATCTTCAGTTCGTCCTTGAACCGGTCAGCTTGAACCAGCCGTATCAGGGCCAACAGTGAACTCCTGCGTTCCTCAGCACCCGCCACGGGTGATAACTGCCTCTTGTCTGGATGGCGGCAGTTATGTAGAAATCTCCGGATCCAGCAAGTTACTCCTAGCAATTTGTCCAGTTTGCTGTATCGAGCCGTCAACCAATTCGGATCTGGCCTTGACTCGTTTGTTGTCACCAAAACTTTTATTCCAGGGAGCATCCCTAGAGAGCCATCGATCATGGTGACCGGCCATGATGACTCACCCTCCTTTAACCACTCTGGACCCCACCAGAGGGCATGCTGCACCAATTCCGGCGCGGTGCAGCCCCGAGAGGCACAATCGGCAGGATTCCAGGGGCCGGGAACGTGCCTCCAACAAATTTCGATGCCCGAGTTCTGTACCTGAGATACCCGATTGGCCACAAACGTTTCCAATACGTGGGGTGCCTCGCGTAGCCATGCCAGAGCTACCTGACTGTCAGACCAGGCGTAGACATTCCGGATGTCCACCGTAGACGTCAGTTCCTTGTGCACGTGGCACAACAGTTTGGCCAATAGATGCGCCCCGCAAAGCTCCAGCTTCGGGATTGTCAGCCTAGTTTTGAGGGGAGCCACCTTGCTTTTAGCCAGAAGCAAGGAGACGGCGACTCGACCCTTCGAGTCCACCGTTCGCAGATACACCACTGCGGCATACCCTCGTTCTGACGCATCGCAGAAGCCATGTAGGCTTGCCCTGTATTTGCCCCGCGGCAAGATCCGCCGCGGCAACGCCACCTGATTGATCGCCTCGATCGTAGAGATCAGAGCGAGCCAAGTGTCGAGTGAGAGCCCTACCAGTGGCTCATCCCACGAGACTCCGAGTGTCCACAGTGTTTGCAATAAACACTTCGCCATAAAAATGCACGGGCTGATCCATCCATTTGGATCAAACATCCGAGCGATGGTGGAAAGGACCGTCCTTTTCGACCAAACTCTTGTAGTTTCCAGTTCTACCCGGAATGTGAAAATATCGTGAACCGGCTGATATTTAATTCCCAAAACGGCGATAGAGTTCGGGTCTCCTGCGTCCTCGAATAGCTGAGGATTCTGTTGGTGATCTTCCGGAATCCCAACCAGAAGCTGTGGCTCGTTGGATAACCATTTTCTCAACTCATAACCACCAGCCGCGAGGAGTCCGATAAGTTCATTCCTGATGATGAGCGCCTCCTCCAGAGAGGCTGCCCCTGTGCAGATATCATCTACGAACACGTCACGTGTCAGTACAGCGGCTGCCCGGGGAAAGCGAGCCCGTTCCTGCTCCGCCAGTTCCAGCAGTGACCGGATGGCAATGAAGGGACTCGACTTCAGGCCGTACGTGTTGGTGTTGAGCTCGTAGACGGTGATGGGATCCTCCGAACGTTCCCTCCAGAGTATTAACTGAAACCTCCTGTCCGCAGGATGTATTACTGTTTGGCGGAACATCATCCGGATGTCCGCACCGATCACCACCTGGTGTCTTCGGAAATTTAAAATGATGTCGACAATGTCCCGATGTAACTTCGGACCAGAATGGAGACATTGGTTCAATGAAACTCCAGTCGACGACGGTGCCGATCCGTCAAAAACAGTCCGTAGTTTTCCAGATGATGCCTTCAACACCGCATGGTGAGGCAAGAAAAAATGATCTGTCGTTGTCCAGTCGACAGTCGCCCGCGACATATGCCCCAAGGCCTCGTATTCTCGCATGAACTCGATATACTTTTCCCGAAGTACCGGATCGCGAGACATACGACGCTCCATGGACAAGAGTCGTTTCTCTGCCAACGCCCTCGATTTTCCCAAGAGAGGGGGACAGTCGATAAAGGGCAGTCGAGTTTCGATCCTACCCGACGCCATCCGGCGTGTGTGATCCTTATAAAAGGTTTCGCACTCCACATGCTCCGGATCCAGACGGGAGACCATGGGAGGCTCTTCCAGTTCCCAGAATTTTTGCATCGTCCTAGCGATGGAGGTAGTAGCGACGACAGGTGAGACATCCCGCGTCTCCTGGTCGAAAACCGGTCCCATTAAAACGTGTCCAAAGATGGTAGGTATAGCTACCAACGAAGAGCGGCCCAGACTCCGCTGAGGCCCTAAAAGGATCCAGCCCAGTACATCCGCTCCCAATATGAGGTCCACCGGAGCCGGCTCCTCGAAATGAGGGTCTGCCAGCATGAGACCTGATGTGTCAGGCATTGCGTCCCGCGGAATGTCTGTCGGTGGATGCCAACCCAGCAGATTGTCGAGTACGATCGCGGCCGCCGCAATCCGTATCGAAGCGGAATGCACAGGAGAGAAGGAAATGTGGGTCTGACCGGACAGACGCCCCACTTCTGTATCTCCGACTCCCCGAATCGGAACTGAGGGAGGCGCGCACTCCAGACGTAGGCGCCTCGCTACCCTCGTAGTAATTAAGCAGCCCTGTGCCCCAGTGTCTAGGAGGGCTCGTATCCGGACGAAGTCCCCCCTAGGTCCCCAAACGCGTACCTGCGCGATGGGCAAAAGAACCGTCCTCGGTTCCGACGTAGCCCGACCACAGGCTAGTCACGCGTCAGAGCCAGCAGCCGACCCTATCGAACCGTGATGACTCGGCCAGTAAGTCGGACGCGTGCAGGCCACCATCCGGGGTGATGCGTATCCAGGTGCCCTACCATACCGGTGATAGGGTGGGTGGTATTCCAACCTCGGGTACTCGTGCAGTACCGGTGAGAACTGTTGACGGTTCTCATGTCGCTGTTGTTCCGGTAACGGCGGCGGAGGATACGCGTACGAGTATCCGGGTGTTGGGTCCGGAGGTGGGGCTCCCTGTACCCAGTGGCCCTTAGAGGCACCAACTCCTGGTGTTGGTCGCGCCGGGTGCCGGGTTGTAGCCAGAACCTGGCTCCGTTCCGGCGGTCCCCAACTCACCTGAGCCGGGGTTTACGAGGGGTTGAAGTGTGGCGGCCGTGGCGGACTCCGTCTTTCCGGAGGCGGAGTTGACCCCGGCCCCAAACCGCCACCCGTGGGAGATCCCCTCTCCCGAACCGGTGCTGAGCCCTCAGCACTACGGGTGCACAGTACGCGATGGTGCGGTCCGCCGCACACATCGCAAGGCCTCGCCTGGGGACACTCATTATACCTATGTCCTCCCAGGCAGGCATAACACAATCCTCGTGTCCGAACGAGGTTTCGGCGCTCTTTTGTGGGCAGCCCGAGAATTGCTGGACATAGCTGCTCCAAGTGCTGCTGTCCGCAAATCCGGCATCCAGAGCCGGGGTTGATGGCGGCCGCAGCCACCAGCCTGCCGCGACCCTTCCCTGGGTTGCGTGGCGGCTGGGCGCCGTAGACTCCGGAAGTGCGGGCCGGCGCACTTGTCGGAGCCTCCTGGGAGGCTAGCTGGTTTTCCAGCAGGCCAGCCTCCTCTTCCAGGAACTCCAGAAGTTCCCCTATCGAGGGCAGAACGCTGCCGAGATCCTTGTGGACCAGTCGATTCCGCTCGAACTTGTCCCTCATCTCCTGCGACAACTTGGCCAGAACGATGTGCAGAAGAAGGAAGGACCACTGGTCGACGGGCAGTCCGAGCGTCCTTAACCCGTTTAAGGACACTGTGAGCGGGGTGATCAGCTGCGTCCTCAGCTGAGCCCTATGGTTGACCCTCGGCAATCCCAGCAGATGGGTCACGTGCGCGTCCGCCTGAAGACGCGGCTTCTCGTACCGCTTCTCCAGCAGCTGCATGGCGGTGTCGTAGCTCGCATCCTGCAGCTCCAGATGCTGTACGAGCTGTCTGGGTTCTCCGTCTAGGAAGGAACGGAGATATGCCAGCTTTTCGGCCTTGGTGAAATCCTTCCGAGTATCCACCAAGGCCAAAAACATGTTCCGGAATCCAGCCCAGTCCCGCATACATCCGGTGAAATGCGGGACCTCCAGGGCACCCAATCTTCCCATGGCGCTGGGTCCAGGGGTGTGGAGCGAAGCGGGGCGCGCAACAGGCTTCCCCTCCCGCAGTCGCTCGATGTCCTTCACCCGCTGAAGGACCTCGTCGTAGATGTCTTGGATGTGCTCCAGATCCTTGACATATTGGGCGTGGAGGGCCAGCTCCTTCTCCCCGACCGGGTCGGTTGACAACAGAGCGGTTACCGACCGCTCGGCCAACAAGAAACGAGCCTGCATTTCTTTCGAACGCGTCTCCAAGGCGTCCTCCCGGTTAGGCCGATCTACTAATGCAAGCAGCCCGGTGAACCACCGGAGCTGCTGAGCCAACTCCTGCCGTGACGCTGTCATTATAAATAATTTAAACTAAATAAACCTAAACACAAAATTAAAACGAGTCAATGAAAACACGGAATCGATTATCCCGAATCGACTCGATGCTTTCAATTGAACGAAATTAAATTAAATTAACGTTCTGAGAAATGTCCCAGCCCAAATGAATGAACGAACAAAACAACGGTACTACCAACCTTACAATTTAACCGCACCTGTCCCGGAAGTGCGATTTTACACAAAATGAGCTTAACCTATTACGAACTAACAAAAAATACACAAAATTACACCGATTAACCTAGAGGTCCGGTATTAACCACGCTCTGCTACCAAAATGTTGCGGAAACCCACAACACACACTATGCTATTGCTTAGAAATTACACATTAAAATTACACATTAAAATTACCTTAAAATTAACAAAGTCCACTTACAGTTCCATGCCGCTCCCGCCGTCCTGAACGGGATCCATATGGTCCGATGGGGCCCGAATCCGGCTCCGGGTCTTCTAGGGTTCCCTAAACACACCCAAACTACCCCAAAGTGCACTTCCCACTGAAAAATACCTTTTATTTCAGCCGCGGTGTGGCCGACATCCCGGCTAATTGTTTTCCCGAAACAATTAGTTTACGACGCACACACAATTTGCACAATCCACTTAAGTAGAATAATACGGCTCCAAATGCCCTTATTACTACATAAAACTATTTAATTATCAACACACGATAACTATCATCCAGCCATATTTGCTTTCCAGAGACAAGAGTATAAAAAAAGAACAACTAGTGATGGGGCCATTATGCCACCAAACAAAATTGAATCTCGATAATCGATTCGTCCATAATATAAATCAAAGTTTTATTTCTAACAAAAATAAATGCCTGTTTATTTGCAACAACACTGAATAACTATTCGGACCTTCAAGGTATGATTCCGAACTCCGCTGCACGCAGCAGTGCTGTCGCAGCACTACTGGTCCCCATATATTTTCTATAAGTTTATATGAGATTACATTCCGAGCTACGCAGCAATGCCGCGGCAGCAATGCAGGACCAGTAGTACCTACTGCGGGCAACACTGCTGCGGCAGTACTGCTGCGTGCAGCGGAGTTCGGAATCATACCTTCATCATCATCATCAGCCTACACAGGTCCACTGCTGGACAATAGGCCTTTCCAGGTGCACGCCACTGAGCACGATCCGCGGCTACTCTCATCCAGCTCGGACCTTATTCTTTGTTTATTCGTAAGGCCCTACATGTTTGTGGGCCAGACATGATCACCAATTAAAAAGCAGTATCCAGTGCGGGCGCGGCGGTGGATGACGTCACCTCTTGAAAATATTTCTCCTCTATTTTTCATCATCACCATCATGCCTAATAGACGTCAAACTGCTGGGTAAAGGCCACAGAACACATTTATATGGAGAGTTCGTTTCGTAACCTGATTTTGTATCATACCCCCTTACAAATAAACACTATTTAAGCATTTATTTAGTTAATCATTGTTTTGTCTCTTTTTCTCAAATTGAGAACGACGTTTGTGTGACGTTGACAAAACTAAATAGTGTTTATTTGTAAGGGAGTTAGTGAATAAATAAATAAATAAAACATCACGCTGCTGGCCCAATTCAGGTTAGTGTGTTTCAACGAATGCCACGAATACGACGACGGCAACCGAAACCTCCGGAAGCACGGAGGCGCTTGAGATATTTATGCTTTGATTACACTCCATCCGCTTGTAGAAGCGGATAAAGATGGGTTAGTAATACTCGTTCATAAGGTCGCATTATAGAGGTATAAAATATATAATTATAATATGAGCTGGTTAGTGAGCGGATCGCGCAGCATGTCCGGCTCGCGGGCGGCGTTGGCCGGCTGCCAGCGCCTCCGCTGAGCAAAGGGTGGTTTAATAACTCCCGGTTTGATACACTGCGAGCCCACTGCTCGTGTTAACCGAGCTGGGGACTATGGCATCTGCGATCTGTGGCCAGGCCTGCTTACAAGGCGTAGCCGGCATTGCATAATAATAAGATTTTTAGTTTGTAAGATTTTAATAGTTGTGAGTACATTACCTACAGTAAATAAACTAAATTGTTCATATTAAAAGTTGAGTATTGATTATTACTTTGCTGGAAGATTAAAAAAGTTGCAACTCTGTGAAAAAAATCCATTTCTTCATATTTACATTTATAAAGTTTATATGTACAAAAGCACAAAAAAGGGAATTTAATAAACAATAATTATGTTGAGACCTTATAAAGACCATCACTTATTATTTTGGTGCAACGACATTTACTTACGCGGCTCCCTTTTGCGTTTAGCTCTTTAGCTTATTTTTAGTTCATAACTTTGCAATTTATAATTTATTTTACTGTTTAATTTATTATTAAGTGAAATGTTAAATTTCTTTCAGGAATATATTTCTTCAACCTGAAAATTAAATCAACTTAATTTAAAAACACCACAACTCCACTTGGCGCTGACGAGCCGTCCCACCGGAAGCTGTAAGGCTAAACAATCGACGGAGCAATCCGTTCCGCAAACATTTGCGGAGCCTCCCATAATCCAGTCGCAGTGAGACGAACCCTGGTTTTTGTTTAATAAGTTTGTCGCGTTAACCAGCTACTACATTACGATTTGCACGACGGAAGCGGGGGGTGAAGTTTCATTTAGACGTTGTTTTTGCTAGATACCATTTAACAATAAACATTATCATCAGCCTATGTTGCACGTCTTTTTGCTGTGATTAGGACTTTGCACATAACCAACTATTGATTTCTGTCTTTCAAATTTAATATGTATTGAACCCGACCGATATGGAAACGGGGCCATCTGCATTTCAAATCAAATCAAATATATTTATTGCGAAGTTTATGTGGTAGTTGGTTTTGTTGGTGCTTATAATTAGTTCAGCCATATTCTGTCTTACTGACATGCAACATTCAGTATAAAAAAGGAAACATTAATAATAAAGAATAATTACAATAAATAAAATAGAATAATAAACGAAATGTGAATTTGAAAATACAAAATAATTACAAACAAAAAAAAACACCACCAAATACATCAAAATACGAATATGTCACAACACTATTATCATAATTTATCCTGTATCTTTATAGTACGTTGACCTTTTCTACTAGTAGTATTACAGAGTTTATTAACTTGACCAACTGATTTAATTGATTTATTTTATTTTATTTATTAATAATTTGATAATATTGCATATATTTATTCATTTTATTTATAAGGTTATGAATATTATTGTCAATGAATATAGCTGTGCTGTCATCTGCAAATAGTTTTTTTTCATCTATAGCTTTTGGTAAATAATTTATGTATATGAGAAAGAGCAATGGACCTAAAACACTTCCTTGTGGCACACCTCGTTTAACACAACGGACCTCAGACGTTTAGATGACCTCTTTTTTGCATTTCATATCTAAACGAGTGACCTGCGTTGACTGCTTTCTATTCGTCAGATATGATGTAATTAATTTTAGAACGTTACCTCTAACTCCATATTGCTTTAGTTTGTGAAGCAGTAGTAATCTACAAGGTCAAATGCCTTAGTTAGATCCATGTTCACAGCACTAACCAAATGTTTTTTATCAATGTTTTTTATTACAATGTCCAAAAAGTTATGAAAAGCCAAATTTATACATTTATTTGTACAAAATCTCATTTGTTCGTCAGTTAAAATATTAAGTTTTTCAAAGAAGTCTTACAGCCTTTTATTAATTATCTTTTCAAATATCTTTGCGAACACTGTTACTAATGCTTTAGGCCGATAACATGCCATGCTTTCTGTATTTTTTTAAACAGAGGTTTGACCAATGCTCTTTACAGCTTATCTGGAAATATATCGTATTCGATACACAAGATTACAATATGACTAATGATTGGCGCGATTATATTGCTTACATATTTGAGAACTTTGGCACAAATTTCATCGTATCCGGTACTATTTGTGTTTTTTAATGAAAGAAACAGATCATCTCTGATATTTACTAAGTTAATATACTACTCATAATTAATATACTACTTTCTCGTGTGCAATCTTTGTTTATTTTTTTTTAGTTCGATGTTGTTTTGTGATGGTTATTAAGTTATTTGTAATAAAAAAATCTTTGCTAAAAGATTCCTTAGAGTATACAAAATAAAAAAATAAAATAAAAAAATCAACAAAATAACATTTCTAAAATCGCAACCTCAAAACTCGTAGAAAATCCCATATGAAAGGTCCACTTGGGATTCAACCCAAAATAATAACTAAAGCTATTATTGTTCTGAGGGATTAAAATTCTAGTTTCAAATTGTCAAAATCAGTTCAGCTGTCGATTGTACTGACACTTTGAAGACACTACAAACACAGTATATATATATGCTAATACTTGACTTACGAAACGAAGTTGAAAAGAGATTACCAAACAAAATATTATACTTTGAAAACTATCATGAATAACTGAATATTATCTATTACGGAGCCTGGCGCGTAACAACTGGGAACTTATTGACTACTTGTTTTTATTGTTCGGTTAAAATATATACCATAAAAAATGCCATCCGAGGATGTTTCATAAAACAATAGCCTGGGCCGGCAGCAATTACTGTGAACCTACTAAAACGTTTTTAATTTAGTGTTATCTTTAATTATCTTAGGACTGGTTTTGGACCAGTTTTTGTAGACAATTTTCTTTTCTTATTGAAGAAAACAATAAGATAATTGGGAATATTTTTTATAAGGCGTTGATAAAACTCCGTTCTACCTGATGTTAAGCAAAGAGTCCAGATGCGAAGGAAGCTAGAGGAGCACGAAATGTGGCTCACTAGCCATCCTTGCTGAACCGCAAGTTGCTTCTCCACACCTCGTTCAAAGGGCCCCATGTTGTGGGAATAATGATAACAAAAAACCGGCCAAGTGCGAGTCGGACTCACGCACGAAGGGTTTCGTACCATTATCTATAAAAACAGCAAAACAATCATGTCTGTTGTGTGGGAGCCCACTTAAATATTTATTTTATTTTGTTTTTTAGTATTTGTTGTTATAGCGGCAACAGAAATACTTCATCTCTAAATTTCAACTGTCTAAAGGTATGATTCCGAACTCCGCTGCACGCAGCAGTGCTGCGGCAGCACGACTGGTCCCCATATATTCTCTATACTATAAGTTTATATGATATTACATTCCAAGCTACGCAGCAATGTCGCGGCAGCAATGCCGGACCAGTAGTACTGCGGGCAGTACTGCTGCGTGCAGCGGAGTTCAGAATCATACCTTAACTATCACGGTTCATGAGATACAGCCTGCTGACAGACGGACAGACAGACGGACGGACGGACAGCGGCGTCTTAGTAATAGGGTTCCCGTTTTACCCTTTTGGTACGGAACTCTAAAAAAACGTGTGCTGGGAGAGCATTCCAATAACTAGTGGTATGACAATGAAATTATTGCTTGTTTGCTTATCGTATTCAGAAATCTGGTTTCAAATGTAGTTTGTCATCTTCACTAGCGGTGTATTCAAATAGGAGGGTGACCGCATTAGAGTGCAGAATGTGTTGCGCCGAGGCCGCGCTCTCACTTAGCGTTGTTATTCATGGATCGCTCGCCGGGCTCCAACGTAAACACCCTTTACGTAAACACCCCGCCGATACACAGGGTGTATCGGCAGTGGTGTCGTCGGCGCCTCACTCCGGCACGCGGCTATGACATTATACTTACGTATTGTAGAGAAACACCTTTTAGTCAATTTAAATATTGTTTGTTTTTGAATTATTAAGATAGTTATAAGGCCATAGCTTAGTAGACTAAGCTGGGAACAAAAAGTTTACGTGGCTTCAACAGTGTTAAGAAAATATATTGATCGTTTTGATTAATGTTACACGCCTTTTATTTTGTTTGCATAAATAATTATGTATGATTAATATTTTTAATATAAAAATATTGTGAAAGAAAATGTTTACAGACACAGGATTTTTAGGACACATAAATGTAACGTATCAATAATGTTATGTTTATTTTGTTACAGATACCAATTAAATGCTGGTTGCTTCTTTAAGGTAAGAAGAATCTTTTATTTTTGAACTTAGCCATAAAATATTCACAAATTTTCGAATTTATTTAATATTTTCTGAAGTGGGACTTTTCTGAAACATGACGCAGATTTTAAAGGAATTTGAAAAAATACGTTGGTTTGTATTGTTTTATTAACCAACACTTATGCACTGCCACAAACACTTGACGCTAAAATATAATCCACAATAATTTCACATCAATACTCGGCAAAACACCTATTTTAGAAAACAAATCACTACTACAAACATTGTTCACTTTCCCTTCGAGAACTCTCGGTTACACCATCGTATAATAATGATGACATAACAATGAACAGGGCAGATAAAACACAGATAGCGTCAATATCCGCTAGAGTCTGGTAATTTTCCTGTTTGCCAGTAAATAATTAACGCGGTAAAAGGATCTGGTCGCATTATGCGGTTGCATGCGCTGCTACGGCCATCGGATACGGCGCGGTACGGAGTGCTACGGCGTTCTACGTGCTGACACACGCCTACGGATACCGTGGCGTAGACGCTATTTCAGATAAGTAAACATTTGTCAAACATTCGCCCAACGAATGGAATAGTAGACTTTGCAATACGTTTGATAGATAGATAGATAGAAAAATAGATAATACTTTTATTGCAACACTTTATAACATAAACATGAACAAAAAAATTACATAAACAAGAACAAAAAAAAAAAAATTTACAAAGTTACAATTTGGCGGTCTTATCGCTTTCAAGCGATTTCTTCCAGACAACCAGTCGGATGGAGAGAGCTAATAAACTGTAAGATCAAAGGTGAAACTATGAAAACATACTAGAATAATGTGTATTTTATGAATAAAGCAAAATAATTATATATAAATACATATATATATATATAAATACCATACATATAAAAAAAAAACACAAATGTTGAAAAAATTTCCACGAGCAGGGTTTGAACCTGCACCCTTCTGACATACCGGGTCAGGTGCTCTTCCAGTTGAGCTATCGTGGTTTTTTCAACATTTGTGTTTTTGTAATTTGTTCGCAACAAAATTTGCGTTAAAAATTATATAAACATTTATAAATAGCTTGCCTACTTCTTAACTGATCTTTAGTATTTGTAAAAATATTATGATCGGATGTTAATGACGGTAGTTGTTAACATTGAATGGGCGCCTTTGGCTTTCAAAGTAAAAAGTAAATAGTGTTGAATAATTTCGCCGGGCTGGTTAGAACCACGATAGCTCAACTGGAAGAGCACCTGACCCGGTATGTCAGAAGGGTGCAGGTTCAAACCCTGCTCGTGGAAATTTTTTCAACATTTGTGTTTTTGTAATTTATTCGCAACAAAATTTGCGTTAAAAATTATATAAACATTTACCATACATATAAATAAACCTACTTAGACAGTAGTCTCAGGTAAGAAAGTGTTGGTTTGTATGTATATGTATTATATATAACTGTAGTTTCTAAACAGTACTAGATTCAGCAGTCTACACCCGCTAGTCGCCTGTAGCACGTGTTCGTCGCGTTGTCACGGTCTGTTGCATAGATGCTAAGACGTGTAGGAAGGACCAACAAAGAAACCCTTTTTTGCATTTATAATGCTAGCTAGTATTTATTTAGTTGGTTCGGAACGACGGCGTATATGTCATTTAAATCATTAAAATACAAGAGCTAATACGAGTAATAGCTTTTATTACATAATATATTACCATGTTATGACAACATCTAATACAAATCGGTGTGAAGTTAAATAAGAAAGTAAAAATATTGACAAAACAAGGAGGTCAAGGTTTCGCTAAATAAATAATAAAATGTAACACCTGATTATTTGTACCTATAAATAAATATATCTAAGTATTCTATTCTAAAAACAATTAAATTTCTCTTTTTTGTTTTCCAAAATAACGTCAAATTTCAAATTAAAACGGATAGCAGATTAATATTCAATCAACTCCCCTTCGAGTGCCAGAAACTCTTCAGTCGCCAGGGACGAGCCTATTGTATTAATTTCCCAACTCAATATCGAATTCTCGGGCATGATTCGCTTAAAACTAATTACAAGCGTTTTTCAGCGCGACGGCGATTAGCTGAGATTTATTGCGAACACGGAACACTTTCTCCGCGACAGTGTACTTTACGGATACAACGAATCCGTTCGCTAAGATTCCCATCACTAGATACTAAATAATTACCGCCTTGATACTGTCGCTTAGTATATTGTCAGAAAGGAGATTAAATACTCATCTTCACAATTTAATATATATAATTACTTGTCTATGTAATAGATAATGTTATTGTTTGAAGATGCACAATATGCCTTTATTTGTTACTTTATTTGTTACCGTCACTTAATCTTTGTAGTATCTCGTGAAGTGTCAGTCATGCCAGGATACACGAACATTGCTTTTCTTTGTTTGCAATTGCTGTACGAGTCTGTGTCTGTCGGGGGTACATATTATAACTCTTCTTTCAGTACGCCAGTAACGGGTGTCTGTACTTGTCGTCTCTGAAGCTACCAGTTGCGACATCTACATATTTCAAGTGGTACATTTGAGAGTTCAATTTATAGTCAATTGAAGCTTTGGCTGTCACGCTCGGAATGAGATCGTATTTCGCAATGCTTGTATCCCCGTTATGTGATCGAAATTAAATTAAATCGAACTTTTTCTCCTCTGTACTTATAACAAAACCAGATTAAACCGAGTATTGTTGTATTTGTATGATGTTATTAGTAGAATCCAGAGTCTGCAGATTACAAGCAGTCACTTACAAGTAGTCAAAGACGTTGCTAATTAAAAAACTGCAACCAGTTGTAGGAGACGCAGCCATAGATCTCGTGTCAATGGTATGTGGTGTCATCTTCTAAGTGGCTGCTAAAGGCTACAGGAAGCGATACAGCGTCCGCCCGAGCCGAGACTCCGGCCTCACGCGATGCCATTGTTGGAATTACAACACAATTGAGAGCTAATTAGCAGCAGGTGAATTGTTTGTGATAAGGGTTTGCTATGATACCAATAAATCTTTTCGTAATTACTTAGTAAATTAAAACAATTAACACTTTATTTGCGTTTGCTTTACCGATCGATGATTTTATCTTAAGAGCGTTTACGCAGCACACTAGCGCCACTAATGAAAAAAAAAACATATCTAGTAATTAGAGATAGAAAATCAAATTATGCTCAATAAAGTATTTGAATGAAGTAATTTAGCATTTTTACGTCACCTAATGAACACCTCACATGTTATGGTTTAGTTAAATAAGACGTTACGGCCACTTTTAACTATAACGCCAACGTTTGTTGAGCGTAATTTGATTTTCTATCTCTAATTACTAGATATGTTTTTTTTTTCATTGGCGGCGCTAGTGTGCGGCGTAAACGCTCTTAATGATGAGGGCCTTTGTACAGCAGTGGGATAGTATATAGAGTCTAACAATATCAATAAGCGAACGTTTAAGGGGAGCATCTATACATCACACTGAGCATGCTCACCAAATTTGGTCCAAAACTACAGGATCGTTACCGAGATAATCAACAAAACATAATCATAAATCACCAAAAAATACACTCTTTCCAAACCCGTACAGCTACAGCTGTACGGGTTTGCTACGGCTACACGCACACAAAGATAGCCATG
This sequence comes from Eudonia lacustrata, assembly GCA_947562085.1. Classification (NCBI taxonomy): domain Eukaryota; kingdom Metazoa; phylum Arthropoda; class Insecta; order Lepidoptera; family Crambidae; genus Eudonia; species Eudonia lacustrata. The sequence continues at coordinate 25,438,346 of OX387314.1, forward strand.
TGTGTATGAATGTCATACAATGGTTTTTCAACTGTGTGCGTGTATCTGTACACTATCCTTTTTTTTTTTTAGTGATGGCTTCGTGCGAGTAGCACATTTAGCCGGTGTCAAAGTAATTTTTCTTACAAGTAATACATAAATAAACAATATTTCCTTATATGATGATGACTTATTTATTTATTTATTTATTTATTTAAGGACAACCAACGAATCAAACACCATGTACATTTATAAAACAACAGATAATGGGTTACAATCTAAGGCGCTGTCTTAATTAGAGGTTGCCACGACACGACATGCATCAACTAAAATAGACTAATTAGGAAGCAAACTATGCACACAATATCATTCACACAAACGATCTACTTATGAACTTAAAAACTACAAGATTTATTAAAGAAACCACAAGCCGATTTTGTATCAATCACCTTGTGGTTGTGGCCCCTCCAGGCAATTGATCTTCTAATTCGGTTGATGATGATAAAAAATGATGAATGATATTAGAAATGGAAAGTGAGAAATGATATATCCCCCAACCCCTCGAATATCTCAGTAAAGATGTGGGGCTTTACTAAGTCCTCACACGAGCTTCTTGAGAGAATTTGAAAAGTAATGTTGCACTGTTTTGTTTCATTTGCCAACACTCATGCACACTCACGAACATTTAACGGTTAATAATCCACCATTATTTCACATTAATATTCGACATAACACAAATTTTAGAACTTCTCCGCCAAGAAGTCTACACTATCTTTTATTGACGCTTGCGAGCGTGATAGTAAAGATACATCATGTTTCATGATGTGCATTATTTTAATTGATTTAGTTTGTTAAAAAACATAACTTTGAAAAATCACTATAAAACTGGAGCACATTTTTTGTCATTGTATTTAGAATGATGTATAGATACCGCCCTTAAACGTTCGCTTAATGTTTTTGTTAGACCCTGTATAGGCTATTCACTTACTTAGATTATATTACTAGCAGCCCGCTCGCGACTTCATCCTTGTTCTAGTAGTAAACCCATAGTAGCATGGGATATCTCGTGAACAAGATGGGAATTTTAAATTGGTTTACAGAATTTGATGTTTACACTTTGAAACTTACCTCTGCCAAATTCATTTAGAAATTCAGTCGGTAATTTCGATTTCCGTTAAGCTGCTATTGTGGGGGCAGCCCACGTTTTGGCGGGGTCGCCTGTTGTCGCCCTCGTGGACCGTTTAGCTGTTTTCAACGCGATTAAACAACAAACGAACAGTTAATTATTTATTTATCAACAAAAAATATAATTACAAATATCGGTTAGTAGTATCTTAAAGCCTATGTTAGGTTTGTCTAGATACTAAGTTCTCAATATAATAATAAGTAATTGAATCAAAAATAATAATAATAATAATAACATGACGGTAAAAGACAAAAATGCAATACATTAGTGAGCTAACGCGCTCAGCGATAACCATTCCATCGAATCGATGCAGAACTGACAGCGTTGCACAGCGTCACTGCGTGTGCGCGTGTACACAGAAACAACTTACGTGTGCGTGCGCACTCGTACAGGACGCTCCAGTTGTCCATCTGTACTTTTACATTTTACAAATATATTTAATTAGTTTACGGGGACATCGACGGCTTAGGGATCTTGCAATAAACATCTATTTACAATCAAACAATACAAAAGAGATACGCAAAAGGAATTATAATTTCAATTGCAACATGACAAAAGAATTGAAAACGTGAATATTTAAATGAATATCCCAGTTCACAAAACAACACCATTGAAGTGCTCTTAAAATTCAATGAAAATGTAGACAATGGTGCTGCAATCAGTAATTAATTCTGCGTAATTAGTAATAATATTAACATTGTCGTTGGATCACGATAGTTGAATAAAATTAACGGGGCTGTTGGGCACAGGAGACATAATGTAAATAAATTAAAATTTTGCAATTTCTTTATTGTGAATATGTTTTTATGACAGAGAAATAAAAATAATTGATATCTTTTCCACTAGCCGTATTTGAATGTGCCTTTCGTCTACTCGTCGTCTACCATCAGGTTACCAGGGCACTCATATTTTAATTTTAGTTTCTCATTTAAGTTAGTTTAATTTTAGTTAATCGGACTTAGTTAGTTAGCTAGTTCTCGTTCACGAAAAATTTATTCAACATCCTTCACTTATTCTATAAAAAAGCACAATGTATTTACTTATAATCTATCTACTTATAAACTGTTAACATTGCAGTTCAGGCAACTCCTATATAAGAGTAGCTGGGTAAAAGAAAAATTGCCGTCGTCTGCAAAGCAAACAAGCGGCGTACGGCGGCAAAAAACTTATTGGAAATTGCTTTTTTACCGCCATCCTAAGAAACTCATCTCTCTTGCAAGTCTCAGTTGCAAGTATCAGGAGATATATCAGAATCGCTTTAATGATAATACTGAGAACTGGTCTCAGCTAGTTACCACTTCAATGACCGATGCGTATAATAGTGCATGAATCGTTATCATCATCAGCTCATTTATGTCCCCACTGCTGGGGCACGAGCCTTCCCTATGGATGGATAGGGAGAACGGGCCATAAACCACCACGCGGGCCCAGTGCGGATTGGTGGTGGTTAACGACTGCTAATGCAGCCGGGACCAACGGCTTAACGTGCCTTCCGAAGCACGGAGGAGCTCTAGATGATAAATTTTTGGTCACCCATCCGATGACCGGCCTTTGCGAAAGTTGCTTAACCTCAGCACTCGCAGACCGGGCGCGTTAACCACTGCGCCATCGAGGTCCTCATGTAGTGCATGAATAATATCGTGAAAATGACTATGTGTTCGTTGTTCAAGCTCGAGTATGTTTATGTATTAAGCTAATCTTTCTGGGGGCAGTAACTAGTAACTACACTAGTAGCTACACTACCTTCTTTGCGTTCAATTCCCGTTTACATCATCTAATTAACTCTGAACAGCGTCAGAGCGAGCCTAAATTCGGTTGGCATAGGTCCAGCCAGGGTCAATGTGACCATCAATAACCCTTTAAATCGCAATTCTGTTTTGACCATTGGCAGTTGGGTTTTATGCTTCGATCAGTGGATAAATTTGTATTGCAGCGGGACATCAGTAAAAAGTAAGTAAGGTCGTAATAGCAGCCATTATGAAGACAGATAGCGCCATGCTATCGCTTGTTTTGTCCGGACAAAATATCAGATTTATCTACATTTGAACTTAGAATAGGTAATTTGATTATTTGTTATTTGTAAACTAGCGTTTTTGCTGAAATCGCTTAATTCGAAACGGGTCCGGTCCGGTACCGTGTCACAGGCGTCGTAACCTTATCCCATCTCGTAATGATTTTAGTATTAGTGCGTACCGGAATTTACCAACATCTTATCGCAAACCGATAAACGGCACACGAGCCATACAAAAGGAGCATATAAATATGTTTAATTAGAATAAAAACCTTACAGCTATAAAATTTAAATCGTTCTCTAAACTTAAGCTAAACTTAAATCAGCATTCGATTTACGGTTGTGCCTTGTATAACTTCCACCAACCGATCCGATCCGAACCCTTCGGAGAATCTAGTAGGGCACGGGGACACGCATTTTTAAGTGTGTGATGCCGTTCCCTCTAGAAAACCTCCGAAGGCGATTCGTTTCACACGGCTTGAGGTACCCTTTACGTACCTCGCCGCCCCCAAAAAAGCCCGGTGACGCTGAAAATGTCGTTTGAAGCAATCAGCAATCTCTCTCATAAAAAAAAAACTTCCACCAATAACTACATAAAGAATAATACAATTCTCTGAAGAGGATTTCGGGATCTTAGTAGGTACTGATTGTGAAAGGTTTGCACGCCCGTATTAATCTCAATCTTAGAGAGTTTAGCATCGGGTGCTCGGTTTCAATTTCCCGGACAAGGGTACTTGTGTTCCCGATTTATTAGGGAGCGCGCCAACGGCGCCCCGGCCGCTTATTATCTTTACTCTTATTTATTAACAAATTAACTAATGGGTATTAATAAGTTTTAACAGAGACTGTTATTTAATACGTCATTAAATATATAAACTGCCACTTTTTCGTAATATTATTCTAAATATCGTCTCGTAGTGCCTTGGTTGGAGAGCATTGTTCATTTTTACATACATGCTCTACACACATTCTAGGGCGGCAATATTCGGTAGATACGGAAATACGTAGAGAGTTTATAGATCAACCACGATTAACGTTTGAAAAAACCGCTCGGCATGTCCGCGGCGAAAAGACGATTCGCTTTTAATAAAAACTTAGCCTTTTAGTGGCTTTTTTTTTGCAATGACACGGAATATTATTTCAAACTGTCTGTAGGTATGTCTGTGAAAGCACCATGGAATTCAACTTCTACCATCAATCCGAGAACTTTCTCCATGAATAAGTAATGCCATTATCGGAGAGAAATGTGCCCACAAAGAAATTTATATACAACACGTCCAACCAGTGAGTCATTGGCCGAGCCTGCGGACTAAATTGAAACGATACATTTCTTTGGCGACTGTACTAGGTCTGATTCTGGAGACATTTTATTGTTCGTATAATGCTGTAAGTAAATTAATGTCGTGATTATCAGTAAATGACTTAGAAACTTTGATTTGTCGGAGAGCTTTGGCTCTGATTTTGTTTTTAGTATAGCTATCGACTTTAATTGTTATAAACACAACCATTGATAATCATTTTTATGTTCGATCAACCTGAGCCTTGACCCTGAGCCTGGTTGTACAATGTAAATCGAACAATTAAATAAATAATAATAAATTTATTTCAAAATATAATTTTACATGGAATCTTAATAATAAACTACACTAGGCTGTTTGATTATATAAATTTAAATATAGCATCCGCTGCTGAGCTAGGTTTGTAGACCCGTATTTCAGCAACCGGCGCCACCTCCCACGAACTTAACAACAACAGTAGTAGCCAACATAGCTTAATAATCATAAAAAACTTAAATAAAAGAACTGGTGTGTGTTAATATGAACCTCTCTTTGTGTTGAGTGAATGTGTACGTGGATGTGTGAGAGAGAGGGTGTGTGTGTATAATAATGAATATATACATATAGGTACAAATTAAATAGTGGTAGGTATAAAACTTATGAATACATAGAGAAAAAAAATTAAGTTAAAACCTTTAAGAGTTCCTCTGTTTCGTTATAATCTAGACTTTGAAGCCAGGTTGAAATCTCTTTTTTGCAAAGTTTATTATTTAGGGGGTAAATACAAATATGTTTATTAACTTTATTATAAAGAAAAGCACCTAAAAAGCTATAAAACCTACGAGCAAAAGATGTACGACACTGCTTAGCTTCACAAACACGATTTCTTCTTCTCTGATTGAAGTTTTTGCTACTGTCAAATGACGTTTCGAAGTGTTTTCGAAGGAGCGTACACAGGACAAATGTTTGTCTTACTGTAAGAACTTCACAGTTTTCATACAACAACTTAGTAGGGAATCTGAATGGTCTAAAAGTACTGACTTTAAGAATTGCACGTTGGGCTATTTCTACGCTTTTAATAGTTGTAGCAGGTATACCGCCCCAAGAAGTAATGCAGCATGTAATTAAAGACTGGCACAGTGCAAGATAAATTTGTATAACAGCCTTTGGTTCAAGAACGTGTCTTATGGTTTTAAATACAACAATTAATCTTCTAATTAAAGTAATTAAAGAGCCTGATTTACGAATTAGGCCTCCTTACGCTTATGGACGTATTTCAGTTCATTGATACAAGGTTTACAAAGTTAGCTGGTTCACAAAGCAGAACCTCAAGTCAGCCTTAATTCAATAACGTTTCAATAGCGTGTTGGTAGCCTAATTTCGATATTAGGATTATGGGAAATTGTCATAATCAGGCCACCGACACACGATAGTCGGCGAATCGAGGCCCATACTTTCGACGCGCGACGACCCTTCGAGGAACTGGCGAGTCAGCTATCACAAGCCGCATCTGCTACTTATGAGGGTCTGCGAAGAAATTTGATTTTTGCAGGTTGTTTGATCATCACGCAATGTTACGTAATGGGTAATATATAACTATTTCCGAAGGGTACATAGCGAAGTGGGAATATTGGTTTAGGTCTATGTCTCGTGGCTGGCTGGTTGTTATGGAATTTCATAATCTTGCTTTAATATAAAATAACAAACAAACACTTGACAAAAGTTCATACCGCCTTGTAGGTATCAGAAGGTTTCTAGCCATTTCATTAAGGTTTCACGCTTTTTAGCTAATGTGAAGGCGTTGGTGATAATGCTCTGTTTCAAATATAAATTTCAATATGATATTTGAAGCGGGTTGGAAACCCAATTCTTGAGTAAAATGACCCAAGTCACGTCAGCCGCACTCTGGTACCCGGGTTTACAGGCGTTATAAATGGAAATGATAAAAAAACTTTTGTCTATTTTAAAATGTTACGAAAACAAAGCAGATTGATAAAGATAAACATATTTGTATAGTTCACACTATACCTATGGAAGTATAAGCTATCAAGAAAACAGCCGTACTATCCAGGGCTCGACCTTCTCGGCAACCTTTGAAACGAACCTTTACCGTTCCTGGAAAGGGCTAAGACAACGGCATTAAGTTGGTACCTTAACCTAAACACCTTTGGTGTTGCGGTGCTAGCAAACTTTATTACATAACAGGATTATGTACACAATTCAATGATTAACAAAGCATATAAATTCGATTACAAACACTACTGTACTCTCAATAATAGCTTCGTTGACAGAATATGTTTGATTTTGACAACCAACACGCAACAGCATTGACCAAATTCTCGTCGGTAAATCGTAGTGTGATTTAATTTAACTCGATGAAATTACTTTCCCGTAATATTGTTATAGCAACATGTGAAGTTGCTGATTCTGCCGGCAGCTGCCAGCGACACGCTTATGCTAAAATTATGAATGCCCAGATAATAACGGCGCTCTTAATGCAAACTCCCGCAGACGGCAACCGGCGGCGTGCAAACACTAGTTAGTATGCCGACGGGGCGCATAGTCTCGGCTGAGAGGGGATATTGTCTATGTACTTATCATTAGAAGTAGTACGTATTGTGCAAATAGCAATAAGAGCAGCATCTTATGGGACTATTACATTTTCAATGTCGTCTGGGGCAATGTAAATATGTTTTAGGAAGATTCAACCTAACTTGAGAAGTAATTTTTACAATTCATAGTTGATTCTTATTCCACATTAATGTGGTAGGTTTACTCTTATTAGTATAAAGCCCGATTTACACTTCAATAAGTACAGTAGCGAGTCTCGACATCGGCGAGTTAAGTTGTTATTGTCGTTTGAACGGTAGTAAGTGGTTTATTAAGTTGATTTGAATAGATCGCGATCCTATTTTTTCGGCTAGTCCAGTGCGATGTAGGCCCCTCCCTCGCGTCTCCCGCACCCCGCCACCTTAACTGGCGGCATGTAGACGGGCGAGTTTAGTACAGTGCATACATTTTTCTTCTTGTTGGAACGGCAACTTATGTTTACTCACTCGCCTACGTTTGGACGCTATTTACAACTTACTACTTGTTACTTAACTGACTGATTTCTTAACTCACTACTGTACTTATTGAAGTGTAAATCGGTGTTAAAAGCCACGCCACCAACAGTTTTGTATCATCATCATCATCAGCTTATACGCATAAGCCCACTGCTGAACATAGGCCTCTCCAAATGCACGCCGCTTACCTATGTGTATAAAAATACCAAATGTTATATGTTGAAGAGGTTGGCTCGTGCAAGCGTTATGGTAACTTTGGTACTTTCGAATTTTAACATCACACACTTTGGGGAGGACTTTGGGTTGTATATTTAAAGAAAATTTTACTGACCTAGATTTCTTAAAACTCTAAACTTTGAGTGCAGTTTTTTGTTAATATTATTTTAAGGAAGGAGCTTAATTAAACCAAAAACAAAGACCTGATACACCAATTTCGTTGCTACAACTTCAAATAGGAGTTTCACATTTGTACGTGAATTTCACAAGCTTTGATTATAATAGGAAGATAGGATAATTGTGCGCGCGAATGAGTGGGCGATCCTCCATAGCGGACTCGCGCTCCGGTCATGCGGCCTCTGCGTTGGTTGGTTGAGAATTAGACAACTTGAAAATAAAACATTATTTATATTGGAGGACATCTTTATAACTTTATTATAGTTAGGTATTTAATTACAATTTGTTGTTATCTTTTTGTGTGTTAAATTAATTTATGTTTCTTTGTTTATTTAATTATTAATGTTGTGCATCTTTCGTTATGATAATAAACTGACTTAAATAAAAAATAATAGTTCTTCCACAGTACCTACATACAGTATAATGTTCATAGTTATTTAAGTACAGATATAAAGGAAAACTGATGCTAAAACTAGATTATTAATTGGTCCGTCGGCAATGTCATCGTTTAATAAATTCTGGATAATATAGTAATTAAATCATATTGTAAGATTATTAGCATTGCGAGATTTTAAATACTGTTTCAAAACCCTGACATTGATTTTGTAAAGCCAAATCAAGAGACTCTTGGATAATAGGATCATTAAGAAAATAATGCGTGTCACGTTTTATACAAACACTATTTAAATTCTAATGAAATCGTTCTCGAAAAGACGTTTTCATCAATGTTTAAAATTGTGTTCAATGAAAAATGTCGAATGAAATGAGTTTCGTTTTTATTTTTAATTATTTTTAAGATTTAAATTAGTTTAACTAAGTACTTTTAAGTTGTTCGTCGTGCATAGTAAATTACACTATGCAGAGTAGGTATTAGTTACTAAAACACTTATAATAAACATTTTAAATAAAACAAGAGTGGATTTTTCAAATGATTGTGGAATCGTGGTCGACATTAGTTTAAAAAATTCTACTTTACCGGAGCACAAGACGCGTCGCTTATTGGAACTAGAAGCGCTCGCAACGGTTACACGCATGCAGTTATTCTGGCCAGCTTGTTTGTGGCCAGACAGCGTGAAATTGTCGTTTTCGAAAAAAAAGAGGTTTACTGCACTTTGAACCGGTTAAAAAAAGTAATCATGTAGGTATGTGTTTCTCGGAACTCGTGACATAACTTGTCCCAAGAAACACATACGACAAGGCTGTTGCCCTGTCGTATGTGTCCAGTCACACATTTGGATGTTTTAGTATTATTTGCAGCTTCCAGCTTCCCCGCGTGGAGTAGCAATCGCTGCTTTTCATAATCTGATATTCGAATGATTTCCATTTTAGACCGTTGGCAGCGAAAATTAGAAACGGGAAATTCATAGGCGACGCTGTTTTTAATTTTCGCCGTACGATGCCCGCCACTAAAGTATACTCAACATTGGTGATTTCGATTGCTCTGCTACCTCTTTTTGGGAGACGGGCGAGAGAGTATGTATGCAATACCAGGCGGAACAGGGACAGCAGATCCGGCACAGGTCGCGCTTAAGGACTTATGCCAATCACATAGGGTTCAATTTTTATTATTTCCCTTTACCTACTTACCTATGTGCCTAGAGTGCGCATCACTGGCGTTACGAGCTGGCAACCAACAACGGCAGTTGCAGTGTCCTATAATTCACAGTAAATAAAGCATAACATTTATGAGTTTACTTTAAACTTTATTCATGTTTTAATTTTATGTTAAGTTTGTTGAGCTTATATGATTAGTATTAATTGAGAATTTCACTCTCCATGACCCAGAGGTTTAGTTAGACTACCGATCTAATACCTAAAACTCCAGAGGGTTCGATTCTCAGCTGCACGCCTGTCCACAAGCTCCTCTTTATGCAATCAATGGTGTAATGGTGTATATATATATCTATATATCTACTCACTGGTCTACGTGAAAAATCAGCCACATTACCGTTTTCGAAATGAAATTGAAAATTGTACTGCAGCTCTAGAAATACTCATTTAATATCAACCGCAACGACACACGAACAAAACGAATAATTGAAAATTAATTACTCATATTGTAGTAGGTACCATCTGATCAGGCCGCTCCGAAATTGTTAATTAAGTTAAACCAGGCGTACACGGATTGCCCTGGCGATTCGAGTTGATGTTAAACAAATATCAAATGTGTGTGACATTCACAACCGCAAAAGGAAGGTCAGCAAAAATTTTGAAAATATATAAAATAGGAGATTTCTTCTAACCCAGTCAATATAGGTATTTAATTGGGCTTATACATAGAGAGAGGGGATTTTTTTGCCCTTATGCAATTGCTCGCTACGTTGTACCCGATGGCGTCGGCACCGTACTCTTACGTGTCATATTTTGTGAGCGCCGTCACTCATCTTATTCCCGTTTCCACATTCCGGATTTTTTATAGCCTATGTCACTCATACAGTCAAAACAAATCTAACGACACCGCATATGTTAAAATCCACCACGCCGTTTGGGCTGTAGGGCGTGGCAAAGAAATAGACATACATACATACATATATACATATACACTCGAAAAACATAACCGTCCTTCTGAAGCTGTCGGGTAAAACCATCGTTTTTGCTCCTTAAAGATATTCACGAAAATAAAAATAACGTCAAACTAGATATCGATGGTAAAATAATTCCTACAAAGTAAACTGTGCCTTTGAACCACGCGGGCGCGGGCGCGGCTGACGACGGCCGTCTTTGATTTACGACCTGCGACGGAAGCTTATCACCGCCTGACGGGTGGCAGCGCTTCGTTTTTGCGTTATTAATATAGTTATAGTAATCGCTGTGATTGCTACTACACGGCACTATAGTCTTTTACGCCATATAAGTGATGTACCACCAAAGGGCCAACCACGTAGTATACCCGTCCATGACTCCACCAACACTGATATTGACGTTAAATATAGTATTGATGATGTAAGTTATTCTTTTTATCTGTGTGCTTCCATTCATCCAGGAGCATAGCGCGAATGTATCCGACACTATTTGTACACACTGATTATTACGATACACGAATATACATGAACGATAGAGATACACGAATCTAAGCTTAGATAATATTATCATGTTAGTTAAAGTTAATATTTTGATTAGTTTATGGCCAAGTGGCAAAGCGATCAAATTTAAGCTTATATAAAAAAAAATGTAATTTAAATAATATGTAGTGTTAATTCCGCTAACTCACTCGTTTATACAGCTTGGATGCAGTACGCATGCACCGCCCTCCCGCCCGCAAAAAGTATGCACATGCAGGAGAAACAATGCGTGCAAGCGAAAATGCACACCAACACCGATACCCGACACGTGTTTCGCCCCTCCACGGGGCATCCTCAGGAGCTGTTGACTGGTCGAGAGCTGCGCACCGACTGTTACGGCTACGCAGCTCCCGGCCGCTTTTATAAAGCGCCATCGTTTGACATTTGTGACGTACTACCCGCGACAATACGTAATAATGGGGATGGAACTAAATTTGTTTGGTCATTCAACAGCGCATGACTGTCATTATTATGTTTCATTATTTCTAATTGCTCCAACACACACAACCGAAAACTTTTATTACAAACATGCAAAATATTATAGCTGTTATTGTCGCACAAAGAATGGCCGGTATCAATTAGATGTTTTGCGAAATGTGATTTATCTGGATGGCCATTCCTATACGCGGCAATATGTTCCTTATATCTAATGTCAAAATTTCGGCCTGTCTGACCTACATAGACCCCATCACAGTCGTTACAAATTAATTTATAAACACCGGATTTTTTTGAGTTTTCTAAACGATCTTTACCGTTACAAAGGTGACGTACATTTTGGTCTGTTCTAAAAGTAACGTAGATCTTGTTTTTCCTAAGGATATTAGCGATTTTATCTGAAATAGGGCCTACATAAGTCAGACTACCTACATATTTGTGGATGTGTTCTGGGGGACATGCATAAAGTAGTGAACGAACCCTTTTATTCTGCTTATTTTTAATTAAACTGTCAATAATTTGTTTTGAATAACCGTTAGAAATCGCGATTTGATAGATAATATTAAGTTCTTTGACGTAATTATCTGCGGACAGAGGTACCGACATTAATCTATGGACATAGCTGCGGAAGGCAGCTAGTTTCTGTTGTAATGGGTGACAAGAAGTAACGGGGATAGTTGTATCGGTATGTGTGGGTTTGCGATAGATTTGAAAATCTAGTTTATTATTAACTCTGGTAATGGTTAAATCTAAAAAGTTAAGTGATTTGTTGGACTCTAGTTCTAATTTAAATTTAATTTTTGGGTGGATCGTATTAACTTTTTTGACAAAGGTATCAATTTGACGTCTAGTACCGGTCCAGCAAATAATTACGTCATCGACATAACGATAATAGAACTGAATATTGGGTTCGTTCACTATATGTTTACGTTCAAAATAATCCATAAAAATATCCGCCATTAGTGGACTTAAAGGTGAACCCATTGCCAGACCTACCTTTTGACGATAGTACTGGTTATTAAACCTAAAATAATTTTGTTCCATGCATATTCTAGTAAGGTTAAGTAAATCATATACTTCTCCAGGATGTAACCTTTGTCTCTCAAAATGGATACCCAACATACTTAAACACTCTTCATAGGGAACGTTGGTAAATAAACTATCAACATCCAGAGAAAATAATTTGGAATAAGGGGAGATGTTGATGTCTTTAACTTTCTCAATTAAATCTAAACTATTTTTTAAACTATACTGAGGTTTAAAAGAGGACTTTGTTCGTAAAAGGTTGTTAAGGTATTTAGCTAATTCGTATGTTGGGGCACCAATATAAGAGACAACAGGGCGTATAGGAATGTTGTCTTTATGAGTTTTAGGTAAACCGTATAAAAAAGGTGAACGTGGATTCATAGGGATCTTGTACTTTAATTGTTCTGGAGAAATATATGTTGTATTTTTAATCGCGTCCTTCACCCGTAATGTATAATTTTTTGTTGGGTCAGAGTTAAGGCATTCAAAATCTTCCCCCTGGATGACGTCGTTAACCTTCTGGTTGTAAGCAGTTCGATCTAGAATGACTACGGAACTGCCTTTGTCCGCTTTTGTGATAATTAAATTGTTCTGACAAATTTTGTTTTGTAAAGATCGAAAAGTATGAATTTCAGGAACATTTTGAACAGTTGAGGAAGTAAAAGCTTTTTTAATTTGAACTGCTACCTGATGCTTAACGGCGCCATCCTGTTTACTTTTAAAACAAGCTATTTCTGAATCCACCACCAAAGTTTCGAGAGATTTCTGGGACAGCCGAGTTTTTACGTTATAATTAAGTCCTTTCTCTAATAATGAATATTCTGACGTGGAAAGTTGGGTATTGGAATAATTCTTTACGCGAGGATAGAACGAATGAGCTGAATTTGAAGAAAATTCAGTATGTTCGCTAATATTGCTGCGGCTGTCCCTAGATAATCGCTCCAACTTTCTGCATTGTGTTAAATATTTATCATGCGCCAACCTGGAAGCTAAATCTCGAGCCTTGTTATCTAAAATATCAAACTCCACGTTATGTAAATTAAAACTCAACTCTGAGTACAATACCTTAAGGTGGAGCTTGATATTATCCCGCACCGAAAACCAATGTCTACATTCTTCATTCAATCATATCTGTTTAGCCTTCACCAAAGCTATACTACTAGCCCGGCTGTGTGTGTTGGTACGGATGTTAATATAATTTGGAATAACATTTAACTGTTTACACCGTTGATTGAACCAAACGTTTTGAGACGCCAAACGATGGAGCTTTGTCAACTTAATGTATAATTTAGCCTGTTCAGCTATACCTGCTGACTTAAGATAATTAATGGAATCAGGCGTTATTTTGCGGAAATCCATAGTACAAAAAAATGTAATTTAAATAATATGTAGTGTTAATTCCGCTAACTCACTCGTTTATACAGCTTGGATGCAGTACGCATGCACCGCCCTCCCGCCCGCAAAAAGTATGCACATGCAGGAGAAACAATGCGTGCAAGCGAAAATGCACACCAACACCGATACCCGACACGTGTTTCGCCCCTCCACGGGGCATCCTCAGGAGCTGTTGACTGGTCGAGAGCTGCGCACCGACTGTTACGGCTACGCAGCTCCCGGCCGCTTTTATAAAGCGCCATCGTTTGACATTTGTGACGTACTACCCGCGACAATACGTAATAATGGGGATGGAACTAAATTTGTTTGGTCATTCAACAGCGCATGACTGTCATTATTATGTTTCATTATTTCTAATTGCTCCAACACACACAACCGAAAACTTTTATTACAAACATGCAAAATATTATAGCTGTTATTGTCGCACAAAGAATGGCCGGTATCAATTAGATGTTTTGCGAAATGTGATTTATCTGGATGGCCATTCCTATACGCGGCAATATGTTCCTTATATCTAATGTCAAAATTTCGGCCTGTCTGACCTACATAGACCCCATCACAGTCGTTACAAATTAATTTATAAACACCGGATTTTTTGAGTTTTCTAAACGATCTTTACCGTTACAAAGGTGACGTACATTTTGGTCTGTTCTAAAAGTAACGTAGATCTTGTTTTTCCTAAGGATATTAGCGATTTTATCTGAAATAGGGCCTACATAAGTCAGACTACCTACATATTTGTGGATGTGTTCTGGGGGACATGCATAAAGTAGTGAACGAACCCTTTTATTCTGCTTATTTTTAATTAAACTGTCAATAATTTGTTTTGAATAACCGTTAGAAATCGCGATTTGATAGATAATATTAAGTTCTTTGACGTAATTATCTGCGGACAGAGGTACCGACATTAATCTATGGACATAGCTGCGGAAGGCAGCTAGTTTCTGTTGTAATGGGTGACAAGAAGTAACGGGGATAGTTGTATCGGTATGTGTGGGTTTGCGATAGATTTGAAAATCTAGTTTATTATTAACTCTGGTAATGGTTAAATCTAAAAAGTTAAGTGATTTGTTGGACTCTAGTTCTAATTTAAATTTAATTTTTGGGTGGATCGTATTAACTTTTTTGACAAAGGTATCAATTTGACGTCTAGTACCGGTCCAGCAAATAATTACGTCATCGACATAACGATAATAGAACTGAATATTGGGTTCGTTCACTATATGTTTACGTTCAAAATAATCCATAAAAATATCCGCCATTAGTGGACTTAAAGGTGAACCCATTGCCAGACCTACCTTTTGACGATAGTACTGGTTATTAAACCTAAAATAATTTTGTTCCATGCATATTCTAGTAAGGTTAAGTAAATCATATACTTCTCCAGGATGTAACCTTTGTCTCTCAAAATGGATACCCAACATACTTAAACACTCTTCATAGGGAACGTTGGTAAATAAACTATCAACATCCAGAGAAAATAATTTGGAATAAGGGGAGATGTTGATGTCTTTAACTTTCTCAATTAAATCTAAACTATTTTTTAAACTATACTGAGGTTTAAAAGAGGACTTTGTTCGTAAAAGGTTGTTAAGGTATTTAGCTAATTCGTATGTTGGGGCACCAATATAAGAGACAACAGGGCGTATAGGAATGTTGTCTTTATGAGTTTTAGGTAAACCGTATAAAAAAGGTGAACGTGGATTCATAGGGATCTTGTACTTTAATTGTTCTGGAGAAATATATGTTGTATTTTTAATCGCGTCCTTCACCCGTAATGTATAATTTTTTGTTGGGTCAGAGTTAAGGCATTCAAAATCTTCCCCCTGGATGACGTCGTTAACCTTCTGGTTGTAAGCAGTTCGATCTAGAATGACTACGGAACTGCCTTTGTCCGCTTTTGTGATAATTAAATTGTTCTGACAAATTTTGTTTTGTAAAGATCGAAAAGTATGAATTTCAGGAACATTTTGAACAGTTGAGGAAGTAAAAGCTTTTTTAATTTGAACTGCTACCTGATGCTTAACGGCGCCATCCTGTTTACTTTTAAAACAAGCTATTTCTGAATCCACCACCAAAGTTTCGAGAGATTTCTGGGACAGCCGAGTTTTTACGTTATAATTAAGTCCTTTCTCTAATAATGAATATTCTGACGTGGAAAGTTGGGTATTGGAATAATTCTTTACGCGAGGATAGAACGAATGAGCTGAATTTGAAGAAAATTCAGTATGTTCGCTAATATTGCTGCGGCTGTCCCTAGATAATCGCTCCAACTTTCTGCATTGTGTTAAATATTTATCATGCGCCAACCTGGAAGCTAAATCTCGAGCCTTGTTATCTAAAATATCAAACTCCACGTTATGTAAATTAAAACTCAACTCTGAGTACAATACCTTAAGGTGGAGCTTGATATTATCCCGCACCGAAAACCAATGTCTACATTCTTCATTCAACCATATCTGTTTAGCCTTCACCAAAGCTATACTACTAGCCCGGCTGTGTGTGTTGGTACGGATGTTAATATAATTTGGAATAACATTTAACTGTTTACACCGTTGATTGAACCAAACGTTTTGAGACGCCAAACGATGGAGCTTTGTCAACTTAATGTATAATTTAGCCTGTTCAGCTATACCTGCTGACTTAAGATAATTAATGGAATCAGGCGTTATTTTGCGGAAATCCATAGTACAAAAAAATGTAATTTAAATAATATGTAGTGTTAATTCCGCTAACTCACTCGTTTATACAGCTTGGATGCAGTACGCATGCACCGCCCTCCCGCCCGCAAAAAGTATGCACATGCAGGAGAAACAATGCGTGCAAGCGAAAATGCACACCAACACCGATACCCGACACGTGTTTCGCCCCTCCACGGGGCATCCTCAGGAGCTGTTGACTGGTCGAGAGCTGCGCACCGACTGTTACGGCTACGCAGCTCCCGGCCGCTTTTATAAAGCGCCATCGTTTGACATTTGTGACGTACTACCCGCGACAATACGTAATAATGGGGATGGAACTAAATTTGTTTGGTCATTCAACAGCGCATGACTGTCATTATTATGTTTCATTATTTCTAATTGCTCCAACACACACAACCGAAAACTTTTATTACAAACATGCAAAATATTATAGCTGTTATTGTCGCACAAAGAATGGCCGGTATCAATTAGATGTTTTGCGAAATGTGATTTATCTGGATGGCCATTCCTATACGCGGCAATATGTTCCTTATATCTAATGTCAAAATTTCGGCCTGTCTGACCTACATAGACCCCATCACAGTCGTTACAAATTAATTTATAAACACCGGATTTTTTGAGTTTTCTAAACGATCTTTACCGTTACAAAGGTGACGTACATTTTGGTCTGTTCTAAAAGTAACGTAGATCTTGTTTTTCCTAAGGATATTAGCGATTTTATCTGAAATAGGGCCTACATAAGTCAGACTACCTACATATTTGTGGATGTGTTCTGGGGGACATGCATAAAGTAGTGAACGAACCCTTTTATTCTGCTTATTTTTAATTAAACTGTCAATAATTTGTTTTGAATAACCGTTAGAAATCGCGATTTGATAGATAATATTAAGTTCTTTGACGTAATTATCTGCGGACAGAGGTACCGACATTAATCTATGGACATAGCTGCGGAAGGCAGCTAGTTTCTGTTGTAATGGGTGACAAGAAGTAACGGGGATAGTTGTATCGGTATGTGTGGGTTTGCGATAGATTTGAAAATCTAGTTTATTATTAACTCTGGTAATGGTTAAATCTAAAAAGTTAAGTGATTTGTTGGACTCTAGTTCTAATTTAAATTTAATTTTTGGGTGGATCGTATTAACTTTTTTGACAAAGGTATCAATTTGACGTCTAGTACCGGTCCAGCAAATAATTACGTCATCGACATAACGATAATAGAACTGAATATTGGGTTCGTTCACTATATGTTTACGTTCAAAATAATCCATAAAAATATCCGCCATTAGTGGACTTAAAGGTGAACCCATTGCCAGACCTACCTTTTGACGATAGTACTGGTTATTAAACCTAAAATAATTTTGTTCCATGCATATTCTAGTAAGGTTAAGTAAATCATATACTTCTCCAGGATGTAACCTTTGTCTCTCAAAATGGATACCCAACATACTTAAACACTCTTCATAGGGAACGTTGGTAAATAAATGTTTAAGTATGTTGGGTATCCATTTTGAGAGACAAAGGTTACATCCTGGAGAAGTATATGATTTACTTAACCTTACTAGAATATGCATGGAACAAAATTATTTTAGGTTTAATAACCAGTACTATCGTCAAAAGGTAGGTCTGGCAATGGGTTCACCTTTAAGTCCACTAATGGCGGATATTTTTATGGATTATTTTGAACGTAAACATATAGTGAACGAACCCAATATTCAGTTCTATTATCGTTATGTCGATGACGTAATTATTTGCTGGACCGGTACTAGACGTCAAATTGATACCTTTGTCAAAAAAGTTAATACGATCCACCCAAAAATTAAATTTAAATTAGAACTAGAGTCCAACAAATCACTTAACTTTTTAGATTTAACCATTACCAGAGTTAATAATAAACTAGATTTTCAAATCTATCGCAAACCCACACATACCGATACAACTATCCCCGTTACTTCTTGTCACCCATTACAACAGAAACTAGCTGCCTTCCGCAGCTATGTCCATAGATTAATGTCGGTACCTCTGTCCGCAGATAATTACGTCAAAGAACTTAATATTATCTATCAAATCGCGATTTCTAACGGTTATTCAAAACAAATTATTGACAGTTTAATTAAAAATAAGCAGAATAAAAGGGTTCGTTCACTACTTTATGCATGTCCCCCAGAACACATCCACAAATATGTAGGTAGTCTGACTTATGTAGGCCCTATTTCAGATAAAATCGCTAATATCCTTAGGAAAAACAAGATCTACGTTACTTTTAGAACAGACCAAAATGTACGTCACCTTTGTAACGGTAAAGATCGTTTAGAAAACTCAAAAAAATCCGGTGTTTATAAATTAATTTGTAACGACTGTGATGGGGTCTATGTAGGTCAGACAGGCCGAAATTTTGACATTAGATATAAGGAACATATTGCCGCGTATAGGAATGGCCATCCAGATAAATCACATTTCGCAAAACATCTAATTGATACCGGCCATTCTTTGTGCGACAATAACAGCTATAATATTTTGCATGTTTGTAATAAAAGTTTTCGGTTGTGTGTGTTGGAGCAATTAGAAATAATGAAACATAATAATGACAGTCATGCGCTGTTGAATGACCAAACAAATTTAGTTCCATCCCCATTATTACGTATTGTCGCGGGTAGTACGTCACAAATGTCAAACGATGGCGCTTTATAAAAGCGGCCGGGAGCTGCGTAGCCGTAACAGTCGGTGCGCAGCTCTCGACCAGTCAACAGCTCCTGAGGATGCCCCGTGGAGGGGCGAAACACGTGTCGGGTATCGGTGTTGGTGTGCATTTTCGCTTGCACGCATTGTTTCTCCTGCATGTGCATACTTTTTGCGGGCGGGAGGGCGGTGCATGCGTACTGCATCCAAGCTGTATAAACGAGTGAGTTAGCGGAATTAACACTACATATTATTTAAATTACATTTTTTTGTACTATGGATTTCCGCAAAATAACGCCTGATTCCATTAATTATCTTAAGTCAGCAGGTATAGCTGAACAGGCTAAATTATACATTAAGTTGACAAAGCTCCATCGTTTGGCGTCTCAAAACGTTTGGTTCAATCAACGGTGTAAACAGTTAAATGTTATTCCAAATTATATTAACATCCGTACCAACACACACAGCCGGGCTAGTAGTATAGCTTTGGTGAAGGCTAAACAGATATGGTTGAATGAAGAATGTAGACATTGGTTTTCGGTGCGGGATAATATCAAGCTCCACCTTAAGGTATTGTACTCAGAGTTGAGTTTTAATTTACATAACGTGGAGTTTGATATTTTAGATAACAAGGCTCGAGATTTAGCTTCCAGGTTGGCGCATGATAAATATTTAACACAATGCAGAAAGTTGGAGCGATTATCTAGGGACAGCCGCAGCAATATTAGCGAACATACTGAATTTTCTTCAAATTCAGCTCATTCGTTCTATCCTCGCGTAAAGAATTATTCCAATACCCAACTTTCCACGTCAGAATATTCATTATTAGAGAAAGGACTTAATTATAACGTAAAAACTCGGCTGTCCCAGAAATCTCTCGAAACTTTGGTGGTGGATTCAGAAATAGCTTGTTTTAAAAGTAAACAGGATGGCGCCGTTAAGCATCAGGTAGCAGTTCAAATTAAAAAAGCTTTTACTTCCTCAACTGTTCAAAATGTTCCTGAAATTCATACTTTTCGATCTTTACAAAACAAAATTTGTCAGAACAATTTAATTATCACAAAAGCGGACAAAGGCAGTTCCGTAGTCATTCTAGATCGAACTGCTTACAACCAGAAGGTTAACGACGTCATCCAGGGGGAAGATTTTGAATGCCTTAACTCTGACCCAACAAAAAATTATACATTACGGGTGAAGGACGCGATTAAAAATACAACATATATTTCTCCAGAACAATTAAAGTACAAGATCCCTATGAATCCACGTTCACCTTTTTTATACGGTTTACCTAAAACTCATAAAGACAACATTCCTATACGCCCTGTTGTCTCTTATATTGGTGCCCCAACATACGAATTAGCTAAATACCTTAACAACCTTTTACGAACAAAGTCCTCTTTTAAACCTCAGTATAGTTTAAAAAATAGTTTAGATTTAATTGAGAAAGTTAAAGACATCAACATCTCCCCTTATTCCAAATTATTTTCTCTGGATGTTGATAGTTTATTTACCAACGTTCCCTATGAAGAGTGTTTAAGTATGTTGGGTATCCATTTTGAGAGACAAAGGTTACATCCTGGAGAAGTATATGATTTACTTAACCTTACTAGAATATGCATGGAACAAAATTATTTTAGGTTTAATAACCAGTACTATCGTCAAAAGGTAGGTCTGGCAATGGGTTCACCTTTAAGTCCACTAATGGCGGATATTTTTATGGATTATTTTGAACGTAAACATATAGTGAACGAACCCAATATTCAGTTCTATTATCGTTATGTCGATGACGTAATTATTTGCTGGACCGGTACTAGACGTCAAATTGATACCTTTGTCAAAAAAGTTAATACGATCCACCCAAAAATTAAATTTAAATTAGAACTAGAGTCCAACAAATCACTTAACTTTTTAGATTTAACCATTACCAGAGTTAATAATAAACTAGATTTTCAAATCTATCGCAAACCCACACATACCGATACAACTATCCCCGTTACTTCTTGTCACCCATTACAACAGAAACTAGCTGCCTTCCGCAGCTATGTCCATAGATTAATGTCGGTACCTCTGTCCGCAGATAATTACGTCAAAGAACTTAATATTATCTATCAAATCGCGATTTCTAACGGTTATTCAAAACAAATTATTGACAGTTTAATTAAAAATAAGCAGAATAAAAGGGTTCGTTCACTACTTTATGCATGTCCCCCAGAACACATCCACAAATATGTAGGTAGTCTGACTTATGTAGGCCCTATTTCAGATAAAATCGCTAATATCCTTAGGAAAAACAAGATCTACGTTACTTTTAGAACAGACCAAAATGTACGTCACCTTTGTAACGGTAAAGATCGTTTAGAAAACTCAAAAAAATCCGGTGTTTATAAATTAATTTGTAACGACTGTGATGGGGTCTATGTAGGTCAGACAGGCCGAAATTTTGACATTAGATATAAGGAACATATTGCCGCGTATAGGAATGGCCATCCAGATAAATCACATTTCGCAAAACATCTAATTGATACCGGCCATTCTTTGTGCGACAATAACAGCTATAATATTTTGCATGTTTGTAATAAAAGTTTTCGGTTGTGTGTGTTGGAGCAATTAGAAATAATGAAACATAATAATGACAGTCATGCGCTGTTGAATGACCAAACAAATTTAGTTCCATCCCCATTATTACGTATTGTCGCGGGTAGTACGTCACAAATGTCAAACGATGGCGCTTTATAAAAGCGGCCGGGAGCTGCGTAGCCGTAACAGTCGGTGCGCAGCTCTCGACCAGTCAACAGCTCCTGAGGATGCCCCGTGGAGGGGCGAAACACGTGTCGGGTATCGGTGTTGGTGTGCATTTTCGCTTGCACGCATTGTTTCTCCTGCATGTGCATACTTTTTGCGGGCGGGAGGGCGGTGCATGCGTACTGCATCCAAGCTGTATAAACGAGTGAGTTAGCGGAATTAACACTACATATTATTTAAATTACATTTTTTTGTACTATGGATTTCCGCAAAATAACGCCTGATTCCATTAATTATCTTAAGCTTATATATTAATAGCGTAAGCCGATTTTTGTCCCAGTGATTATGGGACGACAGCTGCACATAAAAAATCGGTTATGGTCTCATTTTGAAGAGCTCCAGCCGTAGAGGTGCAGAAAAATAAAGAAACCTGTCATAGGTTTCGAATTTCCTAAAAAATCTGTTGAATAAACGCGAAGTTTTGCGGGCGACCCACTAGTTGTCAATTATTAAATAAAGAGATAGGTGTCATTACAATATGTTTACTTCTATTTAATTAATATATAACAAACCTTATTATATTAAATTTTTACTTTTTGTTTTCAAGTGCTAATTGCTGCACTGAAGCTAAATTAAATATTTATAAAATTTATGAAACACAGTGAAAAAATTAAACGCTACCCGACCCAGCCAGGAATCGAACCTGGGTCTTCCGCAATCCGGGCTGCACTGCACGAGCAAATTACTGCAAGTGCTAATTGTGTTTTTTTTTAAATATATATTAGAAGGAGGCAAACGAGCAGGCGGGTCACCTGATGGAAAGCAATCACCGCCGCCCATGGACACCCGCAAAACCAGAGGAATCACAGATGCGTTGCCGGCCTTTAAGGAAGGAATAGGCTCGTTTCTTGAAGATTCCTAAGTCGTATTGATCCGGGAATACCGCCGCTGAGAGCTGGTTCCACAGCACTGTAGTTCGTGGTAAAAAATTACGTGAGAAACGCACAGTAGTAGATCGCCATCCATCAAGATGATCCATCCATTTACTATAGCGTTGTGTTATCAAATTTGCGGTATTTCATCTGCATAATTAACTGACAGTAATTTGGTTTTAACTCGTCTGCAATAAACAATATTCAATCAGGCAACCAAAGTTGACATCAGGTCCTCAGACTAGAACTTCAAGTACCATCATTACTCCTCTCTTTAGTCTTTGTTAAAAACCTCGTACAAAAGATAAGGTTAATCTCATTTATATATATTATATATTTAACACGATTTGCCTGAGCAGAATGAAATTGAAATAAACCATCAAAAATTCATTCGACGAAAATAAATTGCATTTCGCTAAGTACTATCGTTGAGCAAAGTGAACACTAAAATAATATTTCCACTAAGAAAACAGCTTTCGTTTTCACACGAGAAAGACGTATCGCCCGTATAATGTGTCCGCCAGAATGCACCGAAGTTGCGCTCAAATCCGTCTGCGCACGACGAAGCGGACTATTTTCCTGCACTTTAATTTTTCCTTTAATAGCAAATTGCCAACTCAGTGGTCCAAATAGAAATAAAATTTATTAAGACTGTAAGCGTCTCCTAATTCCCGTTTATTCTTTTAACTCGAATTTTCGAACAACAAACAAAATAATCATAAAGAAGAGACTGTCTGACGGCAGGGGCAGGCAGGGGCAGGCAGGGGCAGGCAGGGGCGTAAAGCAAACACTGCTAGTTGTTGAATTTTCGTAAGGGTGCAAACTTTTGGTGTTGCCGCGACTTTGTTTGCGCGCATTTCGCAGTTGGAACCTACACTTGATTTTATTGCATTTGCACTAAATAGGTTAGAAAGTACTTGGTTTTAGTTGTTGCGTTGTTAGTAAAAATTGCTCAACATATATTTATTTAGTAGTAATTGTTGATCTTGATATATTGTATTAGTATATCTTGTTTCCTGTTTGTAAAGGTACATACAGTTGCTATTTAAAGCCGTCAACTGTATTTTGATATGCTCTATATAGCATTAAACGTTTTCCTACAGGTTATCCCTCTCTTTGTAGTGCGCCTCTGTATACAAACATAATAATTTAATTGATCTATGGATAATCTCCATGAAAACTAACAAAATCCAGGTAGCGAAAGGGATTTAATTTCATTATACGTGCCAGATAAGTACGATGTCTCAAGTTAAACTATTTGAATCTTAAAACAAATTAAAATTTGTGCAAGTTACAAATTATTCAAACAGTTTGAAATTAGAAAACTAATGTTTTATGAGCAGTTTCCCGCACAGGTCTTCGGAAACACTTTAATAAAGCCAAGTGTCAGCCATTTTTCGCAGACGGAACCTTTTAGTGGTGCAGGTTGTTTTAGCCGCGGGCGGACGCGGCGGGCCTGAGTGGCTCGCATTAGAGCGCCCGCGCCGCCCGCGCCTGCCGCGTCTAGACCGCCCCTTAGCGTGTCAACTGTCATTAGCTGCAACTCTCAACACCAACTTAGCACCATAACTGTTTTTAAGGATTTTATTAAAGTTAGTGTTTAAAACTATTGTAGTAATTTCTGTTGGTGAATTAAAAAATCACTGCACTTACATTAATTGTTCAAAATGCTTGCTCTTTCAAGAGCCAGAAATTATGATTGGAGCTTGATAAAAGAAGTAATCTTTAGGAAAATGTAGTTCTATTAATCACAAATCATTGTGTACTTATTGTTCATGTTTTACTATTTGCACACAAGCATTAATAACTCATTTTGGTCTAACTTTTCTTGGCCTTATTAACCATGTTTATGGTAATATTATTATTTCACAAATAACAGTTAAGTGCCTGGTTTCCATCTTGCCATTTAATGCTAAGTGACGATAGGAGCGATGACTGACTTCGCCCGGAACCTACCTATCATATCCCAAACTGACGAAACACAACAATGCTATTAACATTATTGTTATGACGACATAATTAAATTAGATGCCAACATCTAATTTAATTGGTATAATATTAGTTGATATTACGGCGAACTTGGAATTAACTCTACCAATCACTTATGGCACATACGGGAGATATATAGAAATAACTTATGACACATACAGGAGAAATATATATAGAGAGTATTCTTCCAGAAGTATTTCGTTTGAAGTGATTTATGTCATCCTACTAATATTATAAACGCGAAAGTTTGTAAGTATGGATGGATGTTTGTTAATCTTTCACGTAAAAAGTGCAGAATGGATTTAAATGAAATTCGGCATACAGATAGTTTATAACCTGGAATAACACATAGAATACTTTTTATCCTATGTGTGCCGCGAGCGGCCGCTAGTATAAATAAAAACAAAACATTTTTTTTTTTTTTATATTAGAAGGAGGCAAACGAGCAGGCGGGTCACCTGATGGAAAGCAATCACCGCCGCCCATGGACACCCGCAAAACCAGAGGAATCACAGATGCGTTGCCGGCCTTTAAGGAAGGAATAGGCTCGTTTCTTGAAGATTCCTAAGTCATATTGGTCCGGAAATACCGCCGCTGAGAGCTGGTTCCACAGCACTGTAGTTCGTGGTAAAAAATTACGTGAGAAACGCACAGTAGTAGATCGCCATCCATCAAGATGGTGTGGATGGAAAGACAGTCGATTGCGTGTAGTGCGGTGAAGGAAATCAGCGGCAGGGATCAAACCGAACAATTCCTCAGAGCACTCCCCATGATAAAGGCGATAAAATATACAGAGAGATGCAACGTCTCTCCGAAGGGCCAGTGGATCGAGCCGACCAGAGGTTACCACGTCGCCGACAACTCGAGCAGCTCTGCGTTGAATGCGGTCAAATGGGAGGAGTTGGTACTGGGGCGCTCCAGCCCAAAGATGGGAACAGTATTCCATATGAGGCCTGACCTGTGCTTTGTAAAGCTGTAAGCGATGGGTCGGCGTGAAATACTGTCCCGCTCTATTGAGCACACCCAGCTTTTTCGAAGCTAATTTAGCTTTACCATCCAAATGACCGCGAAATTGAACGTCACTCGAAATATCAACGCCAAGGATTCCAATGGTCGGTTTGGTATGAAGGGGAGCTCCTTCAAAGTTTAGAGATACGACGAAGGGATGTTTATTGATTATTATGATATTATTATGATTTTTTGTTTTAAATATTAAAGATTTTTGTATGTTATTTTTATATTTATAATAAAGTAAGGGAACAATAAGTAAAAGAATACCAACAGACACAGTAAAGTAGCACCGAATCGTATAAAAGGTAAAAACACGGAAGTTTATTTCAGTGGTGGCGCAGCTTTTTGTTATCTGCAGCAGCCATTGGCTTAACACTCAGGAAAATACGTTTTTTGTGAAATTACTTTAACGACTTACCACCTTAGGCTATGTTCAGTCGACCGCGCTAAGCGCGTTAGGCAGGTTACGCCTCATGGTGTATTTTAAGTGTACTTTATGTCAACATCTATCAAGAACAAACCAATTTTAATGATATTTTTTGAGCTTAAAGACGATACAGAGATAAACCTATCATACAATATTTTATATAATTCTCATTCAACTAATGCGTGCAAAATCTACCATGGATCTTTTTACAAATGATTTAAGTAATAAATAAATATCTTCATATAACTTTTTTTGCAAAGTTGCGATGTAATTGGCATTTAAATATTAGATATTGAGCTAAGACAACAGTTATCTACCTACCTTCTACTATCTAAAAACCTACCGCTTATAAAATCTTGTAAAGATTAAAACATTCACAAAGCGAGCTCTAATCGTGTTTTTAATTAAACGTTCTTGTGTAAAGGCACTTCGCTACAGAAAAAACTGTTTCGTTTGTACTCAAATGGCACTTTTTCAACCTTTGTTAAGGAGAGCGCTCTTTGTCCATACTCCAATGACCGAATTTTAACGTTTGAGTAACACAGTCAAGATGCTTTTGATTTAATTAATGATAAGTAATGAACAACTTCATTGAGTAACACCTTCCAACGAATGTTGATCAATAAGTTATTTCAATTCTGAGATATGTACTTAGGTGATTTACTCAATTGATAATTTGAAACTAAACTGATTTCAATGATTGACTTTATAATTAACAAGAAATATTAAGAAGTCGTTTCGTTATAGGCCTAAGGAGAATGCTTAAATCAGTGCTTCTCTTAATTTTATTTATTTATATACTTATACTTATTTTACTTAATTATACAATTTATGGAACCTCTGGCTCCCAAGCTAGCTAATTAGTTATGACTATTAACATTTTGGTATATAGTTATGACTAAGACAGTTTTTGTTTGACTTTCTCTCTGACCACAACTTTCGTCGACCAGTCCGGAGAGTGGACATCGAGATGCAGTTGGAAAACTAACCTTAGATTTTTTTAGCGTTAATATAGGTTCTAGCGCGCATTTCAACGCAGCGAAGTGGCTGTATGTACGGAAAAAATGATAACACTTTATCGTCGGCTGCTGCCCGCAACAAAGAGAGAACCTTTTTCTGGCAGTCGTTATAAATCCGCGTCGGTATCTATGAAGATACCCATCTATCTATTTACTGGCAGTGATAAGACTCAAATTGATAATGGAACAATTGTGGAAAGAATAACGAGAGGGAAGATAACATCTATTAATCTCACCGCTAACAATGTTCTCGATTACAATTTGTAAACAGAATCCTTGTCTGTCATTTGCTATTTTTTTTATGCTTCGATAGCCATTGAGATTTTTATTGTCATCTTCTATCCTATCTTATTTCAAAACTATCTTCTGGTATATTACTCGTACATAGAAGTAACCTAAATTCAATCTAACTGTTCATTGCTGACATAAAATAACAGTTCAGGAACATCCTCCAAATAATGTTTTCGCTCGTAGCGACAGACAGAAAACGAAGAAGAGCTCACAATTGAAGTTAGAAATATGGAATGGAATCTGGAAACGCGGCGCGGCGGGACAAAAAGGGATTATGTCCGTGTGCGGCGCGACTGAAGTTTTAATTGGTTTAACCTTGGCGCCGGCACCGCGGTCACGGCGGCGCGTAATCAAACACGTGCCTCACTCCAATACGATCATGAGTTGCTTTCCAAATATGCTCAGAGCACAGTCGAGGATTTCTATTGAACTTAAGTTGTGTTTATTTGCATTTTGCAACGTCACTGAATGTTGAGGGAGCAGATGTAAGTTAAGGCTTGGTAGCTGGGACAGTGAATGGTCCCTGGGAGTTTCCTGGTGGTAGCTTCATGACGCGGCTGTAGCTGGCAGGTTCAGGTGTGTAACGCTATCAAAAAAGGTAGGTTACACAAAATATTCCCGAGCACTAATAATTTCTAAAAAAGACCCTAATTTTAGCATAGTTGAAAGGAACAGCAGGCCTGTTACGGTAGGGTTATTACTGTTACGATCTAGTTTTTTTCACATGGGTAATCACAAGTCCCCTTACAAACTGCCTTAACGAGAGTCACAAGAGCGATCTGAAGAGCTCACACTCAGACAACTTTGCGCCACGGTGAACTGCGGCTGTCTGGCAACACGCCTGCACTTCCGCGGCCATTACCGTACTGGGCTCCGATGACTTGATCAAGTTACTATAATTATTAATATGATTTTATACAAAATCTTAATGTTTAAATAGAATAGATAAAACTTTCCTCATTTTTTACCGCAAATCACAAAACACATAATACAAGACTCGTATACGCTCGTCCTGCTGAGTAATACGAAATATTAGAAGTTGTTTACGGTGCCTATTCACCCCGTACCATAAAGACCCAACTCTCGGCCATAATGCATGGTAAAATACGAGAGTGGTCCCTCTTATTTTACATCTAATCCGGAACTATGGCTGCACGGCGTACAAATGGCCGGCGTCCAACGCTGCGCCATAGACCTGTACGGTGTTACATTGCAACGGCACCATTTCATTTGTTTTGTACTTGCAAACGGTCTCCCTGTTAGTTTCCAGCTAAAGATATACGAGTACTTTCAACGTTGATAAGTAAGAGTAAACCAGAAGGTTTAATTATTAAAATTCAAGACTGTTGATGAAAGTG
Organism: Eudonia lacustrata; assembly: GCA_947562085.1. Lineage (NCBI taxonomy): Eukaryota > Metazoa > Arthropoda > Insecta > Lepidoptera > Crambidae > Eudonia > Eudonia lacustrata. Next base: position 25,467,322 of record OX387314.1, read on the forward strand.
ATGGAAGGTTGTTGATAAACGTGCTGCTTGTAAAACCGAACTCTGCCTCCGGTTAATAATAAATATTTTTTGTTAACGTACTTACACTTACTAATGTTCCGGTAAAACATAAAGGTAAAGTACACATAGCGTCATTATCATCATCATCATCTCAGCCAAAAGACGTCCACTGCTGGACAAAGGCCTCCCTCAAGGGTATGAGGGGTATTTGTCGTAATCGCCACGCTTGGCAGGCGGGTTGGCGATCGCAGTAGGTTGAGGGTAACCTCAGAGAGATGCTGCTGCCCATCCTCTGCAATGGTCCCTTAGTCGGCTTTAACGACACCCACGGGAAGAGATGGGGTGGTGCAATTCTTTATCCCCGGCACCACACAGGGATTAGTTATTTGTGTCGACCTGTATATACATATTATATTATGAGACACGAAAAGCATTGCAATTTAAATTAAAGCTATGCTCACAAGGCGATAAAGTCTGAATTATAAAAGACAGTTCCTCTCATGTTCAAGGGCAGACAGAACAGTGAACTAGTTGCATTTGTAGCTATAGTGAGTCTAGTTTTCTGCTTCAAATCACTTAATGGATAGTTAGTTACTCATAATATGTTATTTTTAAATAATTTATTCTAATAAGTAAACATTGTTTGTTTCGTAGTCTATGGCCCGACAGAGCGATGTAAGTGGGCCCTTTTTAACTGGTCGTGAACGTGACGGCCGGCTAGGACGCGACCGGCCTAGCTAGGTAGTGTACGTAAGAAAATAATACATTTTCATGAAATTTGATTTCTCTCATTCATCATCATAATTTTCAGCCTACAAACGTGCTAAGTCTAGTCTTCCCACATGAGATTGAGCCTTATCCCACTTCGCTTTCGCTGGCCACAATGCAATTTGGTAGGTCTAATTTGTTTGCGAACACACAATGTAACGTAAGTCATAGTTATCACTTCAATAGTAGAAAATATCAGATTAAATTACAAAACAACAACGAGATTACAAAACGTTTCTACTAATTGATAATATAAAATTAACTTTATCAATGATAAATTAATTCTTGAGAAAGCAAGGCGACGGTATTATCTGTAACACTGGCCTCGTTATATTGTACCTCGTTCCTGAAAATGTATTTTTAAGGACGAGACAATGTGATTCTCGAATAATCGAAACAAAGCCTTTCTACTCGAGTGAAGAATTTAATGGCTGTCTCGCTGTTTCATTAAAAAAATATCTTCAGATTCTGGAAAAAATCTGACTGTGCATTATTTTTTTACTTAAGATAATTTAGTTGGTTCTAGTTGAAATAGTCGAATTTGTAAAATATATACTACGTAAATATTTTTATATATAGCAAACGTGTCTTCTGTTTGCTTTGTAATATATGTCAAATAGGCTTGATATAGATATAGATATCAAGCCTATTTGTCATATTGCGTCACGTGGCGTTACTCTGGATGAATCCCAAAGTCACGTGGCCATTTGCCGTCAATGGAAACGCAAAAGTTGGGCAATGAGAACGTGTCTCCATTGTGATACCGGCGCTCTTCACGTGAGACGTCACTCGCGGGTCGGAAGGCAAAATTTTTTGAGGGTTAGGTACTTTTTCTAACGACCTTTTGCGCCATTGAATTGAGGAATACATATTCTGCTCATGTTTTCATGTCTTAAGTCGTTCAAAGCTCTTACAATGCAATATTTGTAACTAAAAAACGTTCGAATAACACTTTATTGGAACGTTTTTTAGTTACAAATATCAATTCAATTTAGAGTAAGTCACTACTTACTCTAAATTGAAGATTGATTGATGATGATTTTCTGAAAGTTGTAGATTTTTTTGGTCAAGATGGTGTGTAGAATACATAGTTATTTATGTTTCAAAATAACCCTGTATACTTATAGATAAGTCTTATATTAAACGGTCTACCTTATATAGCCAGAACGCTTTTACCAAATAGTTTCGCGATAAGTCGTCACTAAATCAAATACTTTGGTCAACCAAATCTATAACATAATAACGCGCCAATTTCCTGGCGAAATTTATCGGGAAAAGTGGAAACAAAGGAAGGGGGGTTCACAGTCGCCGCGAGCGCCCGGCGGAGGTCTCTTAGCCGAACTACTTCATAGGAACGGGACAACTTGTAGGGTACAATTGCTGTGAAAAGTAAAAGTAATCAGATGACTAAATGAATAGGTACACAGTAATCAGCCGAAGTGACGATGATGTGACGACTTTGAGATCTGTCTTGTCTAACATCGCCAATATAAATCATAGAAATCTATAAATCGAGTTTGCCTTATCCCTTTGTTGGTCTTAGTTCAGTAAAGTTTGTAATTAACTAGTCGATCTAATCAGCCTAAATTTCGCACATATTTTGAACATTACAGTAAATCGCCTGACTCCTATTCAGACCCTACTGCAATTTCTACTTGTCGCTTAGAACTGACAGTGGTGCCGAGTGTGTAGTGATATTGACAGGTCTCTAATATATCTAAATTAATTGGAAATCCTTTATTGGACTTGTCAGCTTATATTATAATTTAGATAAGTGCTTTTTATTACTTCATTAGTTTGTGTATTAAATCTTGTGACACGTGGTTCGTTGCGTGAAATCTTTTCCACTACTGCTAAGCTGGAGGAACTTTAAGGGTACAACATAAGAAGTCCCCTTCCCTACAGAGTCAATTAATTATAAAATTTATTGAAATTGAGTTTTGGTCTACCGCTTTGAGACTCAAACTACAAAACTAGAGGTAGAGGATAATTTTAAGCAATAAATCTATACTAATATTATAAAGCTGAAGAGTTTGTTTGTTTGTTTGTTTGTTTGTTTGTTTGTTTGTTTGAACGCGCTAATCTCAGGAACTACTGGTTCGAATTGAATAATTTTTTTTGTGTTGGATAGTCCATTTATCGAGGAAGGCTTTAGGCTATATAACATCACGCTGCGATTAATAGGAGCGAAGCATCAGTGAAAAATGTTGCAAAAACGGGAAAAGAGCCTAAAAAATTAAAAATGCTGCCGAAAGTCACTATTCCACGCGGACGAAGTCGCGAGCACAGCTAGTATGTAATAAAATTACTCGTGCAATATAGCTGTCTTCTCCTTTGTAAATAAAACCAGTCAATTTGTTTCCTTGTACAAGGAAACACAAAAGAATAAGTTATCAGTAGTTAAAACGTCCTTTCCTCCTTAAGTACGTCCAGGTACCCTACCATGAGCTCTTTAAGCAGAATTATTGTAATGTTATACATACTTGTAGAAGGACGAGACGAGACGACGCGACGAGAGTTTATATACTCATATATTATCCGCTATAGGCGCTTTGTTTTCACAACCGCAACAATACTGCAATAAGCGCTGTCAACTATGAAATGTATTCACGTGTGCATGATTTGTATAAAAAGTATAGGTACAACATACAACGCCAAGAAAATATAATGTTATAATAGACTAAGTATATTTGCAACAATGTTATTCACACTTTTAAACTTTCGCGTTCCATTGTTAACAAAGAAATTTAAACGGGGATTAACGCAAACTAACGTCGGGTATAAAGAAGGTATGAAACCTTTTACTAATTAGTATGCGTTAGTCCCCGTTTAAATTTCTTTGTTAACAATGTTATTGTTTCCAAAATACAGAATTTTGAAATTTCTTCAATAGTAAAAAATCCTAATTCGCTTATAAAGTAACAGTATCTATTTGTATGATACTTTTGTATATTACTAGTGGCCGCTCGCGGTTTCACCCGAGTTCAGTTCAGGAAACATCTGGATAAAAAGTATCCTATGTGTTATTCCCAGTTATAAACTATCTGTATGCCGAATTTCATCCAAATCCATTCAGTAGTTTTTACGTGAAAGAGTAACAAACATCCATACTTACAAACTTTCGCGTTTATAATGTTAGTAGGATATTTTGATCTACCTACATATTTGACGATCTTTAGTACCTACTTCGATGTAATTAAGTATACTTATTCGTAATACTTTTTAGAAAAACGCTTTTTTTTACACTCTAACTTTTATTTAGTGGATAACGCACTATTTGCATTCCTTTTGAAAGTGAACGCTGTTTCATGGTTGTCAGCGCCTTGGGAGCACATGGTAGGGCCCCAGGTAGGCTCGCTCACGACGACGACGACGTGACGCCGCCAGCTGTCAGGTGGCGCTGGCGGCACCGGGCTGTCTCTGATGGACGTCTCATAGCTCACTATAAGTGACTTCGAATGCACACTTGCATAAACAATGGACGCTTTATCATGCTTTAAATATTCGTATCAATTGTTAGTTATTAAGGTGCATTTGTATTATTTATGTTTCTTTTTCGTGAAAGTAGACTACATTAATTTTGCTGCTTGCCCCTCAGAACTGTTTGACAGATGAAAAGGATCTTCCTTTGCGATAAATTTATTTATATACCTACGTTAGCTATTTTACTGTAGATGATTACGTAGGTTTGTAAAAAATAAAAGTCATGAATAGGGCATTCCTCCAGTTCTCGTCTGCTGGATAGATATGCCGCTGTTTTCAAATTTTTAAACATGCCAATACACATGGCCCGAATCGTATCAATTTAAGAAAATGTTTGAAGATAAAATAGTTTTATTTCAGTGTAAACTTACTGAAATAAAAACATATATTTTCCTCATATTTTGATGTGAATATTTCGTTTTAGTGTGTAGTTAAGCATCGTAAATGTGATGCATTGGATTAGTGCTAAAGTACTTTTATATCAGCTCCATCGCGGGTGAGTGGTTGATACTCATATGGAATTATACAGTAATATGCCTGAAAGCCCATAATGGATTAAATTGTTTTTGGCTCTAGGATCAATTCTATGTGAATTGATCTTGAAGCTCATATCACTTTATTTGTGTTGTTTGTTGTAAAAATAATATAATTCATAATATAGTCTCAGTCTCTTAGGTATGGACATACACAGCGACCTCAACCCGAAGAGCTATATTGAGAGCATCATAACCACAGCCTCACGTAAACTCGGAATCCTGAACAAAGTGAAGCGGTTCTTCACGCCTGAGTAACGTTGTCTTTTGTATAAGACTCAGGTGCGCTCCTGCGGGGAGTATTGCTCTCATCTTTGGGACGGATCCGCCAAGTACTTGCTCGAAGCTCTTGACAGGTTGCACGTCTGTGCACGACGTGCTGTCCGTATTATTGGTAACGATGACGTTACGACCAGTCTGGAGCCGTTACAGCTACGTAGGGATATAGCTTCCCTTAGTGCTTTCTACCGCCTTTACCACGGTGAATGCTCTGAGGAGCTCTTTAACCTCTTTCCCCACTTTCCATTTCTTTCCAGATCAACGCGTGCAGGTCTGAGAAGCCACCCTCATACCGTGCTGACCATCAAGACACGTACCAAAAAGTTTGGACAATCGTTCCTTTGCCGAACTGCCCGTATGTGGAATGCGCTTCCCGCACTCGTGTTTCCCTCCTCTTTCTCTCCCGGGTTATTTAAGCGGGGCGTGAAAAAGCATTTATGCAGGCCGCCATAGTGTGAGCGTTCGGCATAGCGTGGTAGCGCTGTGATGAACGCTTTCACTTCTTTGGCTTCACTGGCTGCTTTTCATCAGGCAGGGCGAAGCCATTAAGGCGTGTCACAATAAAAAAAATAAATAAAGTTATAAAATAATTTAATGATTATTATCTTAAATGATGACACGTATACGATATACGTATATGATACGTATCCTGTCATCATTTAAGATAATAAAAGTAAATTAAATACCCGACCTTTGCAAGGATAGTTTATGTTCACAATTTTAATATCTCAAAAGTAAATAAAAAATAATGAGAATGGTGGTTTCGCAACATAAGAAATAACAGTGACGGTACAGTTACAGTACGGTGACGGAACATCTGGATATTGGTCTTCCACCACACACTCGAAAATAAAGTTCATATACATACGGATTTCCATTTGAACTTTAACTTTGCCAAATCTGACATTCCGACGTGCGCGCAATGTAGGTAGGTACTTATAAAAAGGAGTAATAAGATTTTCCTTCACGTATTAATATATATATGTATATAGATTGGGAAATCTTGTTTAGAGCAGAAAACACTAAAGCTGTTGCTTACATTAATAGAAAAGGATGTATACGGTTTACACATGTAAATAGCATTACGAGATTACTAGAAGCGATGCGAGGATTGGAACCTTTTGGTACGTAAACATAAAAACTTTGGATCCGATCGGACTTTGAATCCACAAAAGTAAACATAGCGTGCAATTGTTCACCATTGTTTGTACATTGTTTTCTGTGTAATGTTTTTTTGTTCAATAAAGAAAAAAGACAACTTTCTCAAGAAGCTTTTGAGAAACAGTAAAAAGTTTGGTCAAAGCCAAACTTGCTTTTCGGAATCAGTAACTAGTGCAAAAAGTTGAGCCACGAGAAAACGAGTCCCAGGTGCGATAGCGGTAAGGCAGTTACTTTGAATTGCGAGACGATTAATTTTATGCGTCTCCACCTTTCTTTTCAGTGCGAAAGCTGCATTAACAATACTTAGACGATAAGGCCGCTTTTATTTCTGTTCTCTCACAAAAACAGTGAAGCAAAGAAGGTTTCTCAAAGAATATAGTGTTTAGTAAAGAGTCTTTGATTAAATTATCTTCGGAACCTCACAAAGTCTTTGCTTGCGTCTTCCTATCACACTGCGACTGCTCTATAAACCTCGCCAGCAAAGTATACACGAGAACACCGTAAATCAATACGAATTTTTGCTTGAATTATGGCAAAACTTTTCCAATTGTTCTTAAGATAAAAGTTTATTCAATTAAATATGAGGGATCAGGTCCGTACACTTCTTTTAAGTGAGTGTCTACAGAAGCTTTTAGCTCCTCAAATGCTCTTAGGTCGACTCTTTCCTCTATTATAGGCCCAAAAGTAATCAATACGATAGACTAAATCAATTTTGTGTTCAGGCCAAGGCTCAAGCACGTTTTACATAGATACTTGAAAAACTATTTGAGACTGAGATTAATTAGCAAAAACTTTCTTAAATTAAAAATGATATAACACGTTTTTTTCAATTAGAAGCCAACCAGCCAGATATAGTAATATCACCTGATGGTAAGTGATTATGTAGCCTACGATGTAACATGCTTACCTAGAAAAACGTTATTTAATGTCACCCCTTCCCAATCCAGGCGATCGCTTTTCCAACTAAGGTACTGAGACACAATATAGCCTGGTGAATACCAAAAATAACATACATAAATAGGTGTTCGAACCCGTAATATCTGGTTCTGACATTGGTCTAATCTCTACACCACAGAGACGGTAGCTAGAATTTTACTTGTAAGAAAGAAGCTACGTTAAAGGAAAGCAGGTGTTGACGTCTCCTTTCTTTCAGGTCATAATGATCGCATTCAAAACACAAAGTCTTACTTACGTGTCAATAAAGAAGATACAAGATGTGGTTGATGCTCAAAAGTGTGTGTTTCAGTACAAAGTGCATAGTTCCGAGGCGGCCAACACTATGATGTTTCGTTTAGAAATTCTTTGTGCTCTCGGCTAAGTTTATTTACCTTTTGCCGCCACAAGGTAGGACTGTAATAATACCGTCCGCAGTTGGCTTTACTTTGTCTTTTATTCTCATAGAGAACGTTTACTTAGCGGACTTTGTACTCGAAGTTCCGTCGCTAAGCTCTTGACATGCGCTAGAAAAGCTTTTTACTTGATGACTTAGCTGCGGCACGTTGTTGTGTTAATTCATTTATTGATGTTACCTTACCTAAACGCTTTCTTATAAATCGATTGACAAAAAGCCTTAAAATATCACGTTGCTAGACGGGAACACACTAAGGAAATATTTGAACTTAAGGAAATAAAAGATCCCATTATAAATGGTTGCCAGTGAGTAAATAAAGAATCATTTTATAATGAAGATGAGTTAAGCAAAGACATCAGCATCATCATCACTAGCTTATTTTGATGTCCCCACTGCTGGGGCACGAGCCATCCCTACGGATGGAAGCACCAGAAGGAGAACGGGCCGTAAACCACCAGGCAGCTGGCCCAGGGTGATTGGTGAAATGAAAATTAAATAATAAAAATATTGATGAATACACTTAAACATGTTATTACACTAATAAAATTGAAAATAAAAACTATTTGGAGTCACTGGCTTGGATGTTAACTAGGTAGTTACAATGTTATGGGGGAAACAAACGCTGGCCCTCGATATGAGGCGATCGTAAATCCTGTATTTATATTTTACGCTCGTTGGAGGAAAGTTAAGGGGGTTTAATGTGTTTTGCAAACTGATGAAACTGTGTTAAATGTTATGTTATCTTTAAACCGAGGAGCGCGTACTCAACTGATAAGTTATGATAAAATGTGGCAACTTTCTCATAATACAAACGAAATTCGAATTTCTAAAATAGACCTATGTAAAAGGTATTAACTAGTACCTAACTGTAGCTACCGTCAATATTGCTATAACCACAATTATGAAAATCAAAGCGGCGCACAGGGCTTTGTTATCAATATGCCAGATTAGGATGTCACATCATTCATGTCGTGATCAGCAAAGTAATTTGCTGGAAGTTGAAATTGATGGGCGTAACTTTGTACTACACAGAGCGGATTTAAATTGCGCCAAAAGAGTTTCCAATAGAATCGTCTGAGCATCGCTTAAAGCCAACATTAAACATTTACAAATACTTATTTTTGTCGATTGACTTTTTGATTTTTATATTTATGAATATACGAGCTTACGGCCTTAAAGAAAGAGACCTCCGCAGCTTTTCGACGCTTGCAACACTAAGAGACAGTGAACGGTTTACCTCAATCCTTTTTCAACTTCAAAGAATAATATAGTTCCCGTATTTAATTTCGCGAGTGAGGCGTTTGTGATCGAACGAAGGCCAGCATCAGACGAGCTGCGGGCCGGGCCAGCGCGGCGCCGGCAGCGATAAGATACGCGCTTTAATTAGTTAGGCCGTCGAGTGCTGCCACCGATATAGATACACCTGCGCCGTGTCGAGATTAGCGCCGATTTCCGTCCGCAAACACAGCCTCGTTAGGTGATCGTTTTATATTTATCCTGAGCCAACTTACAGCTACTAAAGCAGTCGCCCTAAACAGAATAGCTGCCATGAACGGACAAGCGCAACACTAGCCACTGCCACATGGGCCACAGATAAAGATGGTCGAAACAGTTCAAAACAGAAAGGAATGACTTAATATGGAGAAGGCCCAGTCATAACAGTCATATATACCTAAGGGCTAAAAATGGTGATGACAATGATAGCACTCGCTCTTTTGCTGGTGGAAAGAAGTGGAAAAGAAAAGATAGTGATAATTATAGTGTCGGTGTCAGGCAGCAGGAAACACTATGAGAAATAACCACTAGATGCAACAGCAGGCAACCTGACAGCCTGAGCAGCGGGCGTTTTATAAAAATAACAAATTGAACGTCGGAGCCGTTAACGTCGCCCACGTAAAGGAGATTTCCTCTACTAAAAGTTGTACTCTTGAATAAAAATGCAACGTACATATTCAATAATAGTTGGACGTAGAGAGGAAACGAGTAGAGAGACCGTTGAATAATCAACATGAATGATAAATCTGTATTTAAAGTTGTGAAAATTGGAATCGCTGAGATTGCACTGTGAAATCTCCGCAGAATCTTCGAGCAGGTATGAATCGGACATTAATTCGCCATCTAATATCTCGGCGGTGAAACAAGCTGTCTTCGCTCCATGAATAATTAATGATGCGCGACTCTTTGCACTGCGCCTCTGCCGGGAAATTTAAAAGTGCACATTCTGCATTATTATTTGATGAAGCTTGTTACTGGCTTTGCTGAACATCGCTAATAAAAAATATATTATCTTGAAGTTGTCCACAACAAGGTTTTGTTATCAGTTGCAAATTCCTCACAAATAATATAATTCTCTCGGTTTGTTGATTTAAAATAATGGAACGCCAGTAGTCTCTGCATAAGAAAGGAACACTTATTCAAAGCAATTTCATCACTGAGAGTAGAAACTCGAGGAAAACATATCATAACTTTACATACAGAAACCATTGAACATCGAGTGCATGCTTAGGGTAAATGATTTAATAACAAATTCTATTTAAAACGTGAGTGCCTAATGGGGGCAGGGAGGCGAGGGGGCAGACGCGACTCAGGTGTTTGGCTCCAAATTGAGGGCTTCTAAAGCTGTAGACCAATGAGCTTTAAGATACGCGTAAAGTTTCTCATTACGTTTTAGTTTTGGTATCTCGATTCAAACACAATTTTCAATGTTATCGAGTATGGTATAATATTCTACATTCTGTCGAGTGTCTATTTCCTTTGTCTTTCTATTTTATCTTAAATTAGTAGTACTTTCATTAGAAGTTCTTTAGGTTGAGTAAACACTACAAAGGTCTCATACTTAAGCGAAAAGGTTACATTTTAAAATAAAATAACTATGCTCTTTTGTCATTTTGTTACTCTAATAAAATTAAACTTTATTTGCACAAAAGTGAACAAACTTGACGTTAAATTAGAATAGCTTCCTAGAAACTTAACTAGTTACCGTATGAGATATAATGCTAAGTTTTAACTAAGGATTGTTTTTGTTTAAGCTTGTCGCTGCAAGCGAAAAGAGACGTTCTCTTCTCGAGGCGTGAATGGAAATCGTAAGTTTGTTACGAGTAAGTGGCATTTCGAAGCTACATTACCAGTACCTACTCTACATATTTCTGGAATACTTTAGTGTCTAATAACTTAATATTGAAACTCTTGACTCTACAAAGTTTTAATTAGATATAACAAAATACATATCGAAACCAGAAACTTCTTGTTCATTGATATTGTAAATCTGAAATTGTGAAAGCTTTCATTGAACTTGTCAATGAACACAGCCGATCACAGAGCATCGTATTCCTAAAAGTCCAACAAGGTCGCGCGGTGCTGTCTGTTCCGCCATCCATCAACGGCTGTCGGCATCAAATGTCACGAATTTCAATCAGAGCGGCAGCGGCCGGTTTGATGGTAAACTATCACTTTTGCTTGCCTGTGAAAGCATACAAACGGCGTACATAAAATTATCTATATAAGTATATTATATGTATATGTGCATGTATATTAATATATGTATATATATTACTACATTACACATATATTTATATACATTATTATTATATATAACTGAAAATTTTTGTGTTTTGCCTTCTTATGAAAGTTTTAGGCCTTTCGTTTTTGACAATAATAGCTAATTATGCGGAAAATTAGGAAAAATTAAAAGTAAAAAATAAACCATACCTAATACATAATAATTATATTAATGCATTAGGTGCTGTTTGAAGTATATTTACTCACTGTTAAATGTTACTAAGAAATGTTCATCTACCGTATGCATACCGTACCGCCCTTAACGCTGTCTTGGTTACTTTTCCTGATTTGGATGATATGAAATCGTTTCTGTCAACATGTTTGAAGTATTGTGAAAATGTGTAAATTTATTTAAATATTGTTTTATGTAACCTTGTAATTTTTTTATTTATAATTAATAGTTTTTAAAGAATGTCTAATTATAATGATGGAATATTTTGAATTTGAATATTTTACTGTAACTATTTAGATTTTTGTTCATAATTATGTAATTGGGAATCATCATCATCATCATCGGCCTATATTAGTCCACTGCTGGACATAGGCCTCCCCTAATGAGCGCCATAGCGCCCATAATTGGGAATAATCCTGTATAATTATCAAAATAAATAAAATAAAAAAAGGCGGGCTTTTGGCTACACGCCATACCTTCACCCAACACAGGCACCCTTCTCACCGGCCCTACACTCACTTTGTCAGTTTGCTTACGCCTGGGCATTAAAACAAATGAACCTCATCGTTGCCATTGCGGGACTGGAGTGGATATTTTTGGGCACCACGGTCTTTCTTGCCTGCGAAGCGCTGGTCGGCTGTCGCGACACGCGAATCTTAACGACGTCATTCGCCGTGCCCTTTCTACCGTCAATGTGCCAGCTGTATTGGAACCCAATGGGCTGGCTCGTGACGATGGAAAGAGGCCCGATGGAATGACGCTCGTTGCCTGGTCGCAGGGTCGATCCCTGGTGTGGGATGCGACATGTGTGGACACCCTGGCTCCATCCCACATTAGGGCAACCTCGGTTAGTGCTGGCGCGGCAGCTTCAGCGGCTGAGGACCTCAAACGGCGCAAATATAGTTCTCTAAGCCTTGAGCACATATTTGCGCCGTTTGGGGTTGAAACTTTGGGACCATGGGGACCGGCAGCTCGAAAACTTTTCCAACAAATTTCCGCTCGACTTATAGAGACCACTGGTGACCCTCGAGCTGGCGCGTATTTTGGCCAACGCCTAAGTTTGGTCATCCAAAGAGGCAACGCCGCTAGCGTCCTGGGCACTCTCCCGCTTGGCAGCGATTTGGAGTTCCTTTTTTATTTGTAAAAATTATGTGTAAATTTCTATATATACTGGGTGGCGCAAAAGTAATGCCCCTATTTGGTTCAGCTACAATATCTTTTCTAAATTTGAAAACTAGAATTAGTTTTTCATATATGTATATTTAGGCCATGAAATTTCATCGCATTACGATTTGAAGATGACGGCTCTTAAATGGTTACCTCCAAAGTTGATGCACATTTAAGCCCTATTTATGACATTTACCATAACTTGCCGTAACACTTCCTGCGATATGTTCTTTATTTCTTGATGAATGTTTTCTTTTAGGGCTGCGAGAGTCTTTAGCTTATTTACATAAACCACAGATTTCAAATAACCCCAAAGGAAGAAGTTGGGACAGGTGAGATCGGGTGATCTTGCAGAATCGTCGACGAAATTCACGTTGTGTTTTTATCACAGATTAATTATTCCGTAAAAACATTGACACGATTATTCCACGTTCTTGGGGAGTAAAACGGTCCATTATTATTTTTAATGAATTTTACATTTATTTACTACGAAAGTTGAAATATCAAAATCACAGGAGATGTCATATAAAAAAAATATAAGTGATTTCTATAGTGCCAGAACTTTTGCGCCACCCTGTATATATATATTTTTTAACTTCTCTTAATTATAATATTTGTACTTAATAATACTTAGCTTAAAATGTTATAATATTGCTTAGTATTAATTTTATCTTTACAATTGTAATAAAGCTAAAATCATTTAAAAAAAAAATTAATAACTTGCAATAAAATATTTATGAATTAACATGAATTATAAAATAAAAAAATAAAATAAATATTTTGTATTTAATTCAGCTACCATATAAACCACTATACTTTTAAGCAGATGTAACGTTCAGAGTGGTAAAATTTGTCAATCAGTATTTAAAACTAAATAATAATTACTTTAAAGAAAAAAGTATTAATTTCCACCAATTTCGCTATTCGCTGAAACTTAATACAGTTGGGGCCAGAAGTACGCTGATAATTGGCCAGCACTCCTTCAGCCGAGGCCGGTAAAATCATATTTGGTTCTTAAACGTACAATTTCTATAATTTAGTCTTAATTCAAGTGAACCCTCTTTCGGAAAGCACCCTGAATTATTAATTTCCATTCGTCTTGTAATGGACATCTTTTATTCCGTTAAGTGTCTCGATCTCTATATAACATCCAGCGTATTTCCTTTTAAATTTATTCGGTCGTTTGTGGAAATGGACAAAAATATTATATTCCACTCGAATTCTCTTGATTTCGTTCCTATGAGCTGGCAACAGAGTTATGCAAAAACTGCTATCTTGTTGATAGAAAGGAGTCCGTTGTAGGACTTGTTGATTCTTCCTTCTCTGTCTTCGAGCACCTGCAGGTCTTCGCTGGGCCGTCGCCCGATGTCTATGCTGCTGGCGCGTGAACGAAACTGCGTCGCCGACATTGTTTGCAGAAATGCACATTCGACTACCACGAACATGAACAATAAAAATATTTCTGCATATTTGAAAAAAGGAAAATATCATTTTACCTTCGATAACAGATGAGACGCTGTCTGCGGCTTTAAATAATATGAATCCCTTGACAATTATTTTTTGATTAGTCATACTACTTGATTACTAGTTTAAGCTTCTAGGTTATATGCTTAGTACAACTTAAATACAATTACATACATACAGTTAATACTCGTACAATTTATGTTTCCTTTAACGACCCAGTCAAAGACTAATTGTAGAATTACTTGAACGTAGAGTAGAGTGGTGACAAATTTGCTTAGCTACGTAAGTTCCTCCCCCCGCGACCTCCGCGGAAACAGATGGGAGGGGGGTAGTCGTATATAGATATTCCTTTTGTTGATTAGTTACCACAACTACATGATTGATTGATGATCAAATTCCACAAACAGAAAAGAAATTTGGTGACTCGTTTTTCTGTCGCACTTCCAAAAGATGGAATAGTCTACCAGCGCACGTTTTCCCTCCTTCCTATGACATGGGGTCCTTCAAACGAGGCGTGAAGAGGCACCTTGTGGGCCGGCAGGGTGAGGGTGACTGATGCTGCGTTGTTTTCTCGCTGCACCAGTTGTCCTTACGTCTGGACTCCATTTCCACTTAACATCAGGTGGAGTGGAGTCATTTGCTGAGCTATGAATAAAAAAAATAAAAATAAAAAAAATAAAAAACGAATATTTTTGATCAAAATTTAACAGCCATTGCAAAATGGATTTGCTAAAGTGATTTATCAATGACAAATGAATAAGACGGCCGCCAACTAATAGTAACAAATATTATTCATGTTGATCCGCGGGATTATCTCGTTAGAGCAGGGATAGCTTTGGATTCCGATAGTTAAGTGACTTGTGCCACTAAATTAACAGTACCAACCTTAATGTTTATTTGATTTGGTTGAACATAATAATATAATAATAGCTTAGAACTACTCTAACTCTTTAACCTTTTTTAAACTACTTCTTGGTGTAGGAAAATACTTTAATAACTAACCGACTTGTTATATCCCGTTTCATACTGTGGCAAATAAAGTATTAAATATTGACAGTTGCAGACGTCGCGTCAAGGTTGCGACTGTTCACAAGATGACCACTGAATCGCGGTGACTCCAATTCTATATGTAGTAATTGCATTGTAGAGCTTGTTTTGATTTTCTGTCCTTTTGTGGAAGTATTATAGCTATTTTATCAAACTACTTAACCAGTTAAATTGGATGGTAAACGCTTAATGCTGGGGATTATTTTGAAAGTCAGGAATGGGTTTGGATAAAATTTAAATACATTAAAAAAAGGCATTAAAATTAAATTGGAACACCATAATATAAACAGCTTCGTAGTGTGTAGTAAAATAACATGTAGACTTTAAACGCTGTTTTATTAAATAAATATTTAATTGTTGTTGGTCTGGCTTATAGTCTTTACAACATAACCGGTTTTAACTGAAGGCTCCTCTAACCAAAGTGGCTGAATAATCGTCGGAGGATTGCTAGAGGACTGGCAACACGCAAACGTGACTCCATTCCCTACTAGAGTCTTCGAAGCCCTCGAGTCAGTTAATACCTAATTACCTAGGTACCAGGAAAATAGTGACTTGAAACCAAGCACAATAATAATTACTGTAGTAAAACCTGCTTGATTGGATATGTACACTATTACAATAAAATACCAAGTTTCATATGTCATGCTCGTGAACGGGTGCCGCCTGTGGAGGCTGGTCTGCTCTTGCATACTTATCTTATTTTTAGTATTATTCACTATAGTTTGACTTTGTTTTTCTTAAACAATTTTTGACTTTTACTTGAGTACTGTATGACATTGTGGAAATTGAAACTTTTACCTGATGTAAATTTGTTAACTTAGATTTTTTATTTTGTTTTTTTTTACATGTTGTGGTTGTCTTCAATATATTGTTTGTGTTTATTTTTAATGGAAAGTGTCCTGCTACGATAGGGCATTTTCCAATATTTTTGACGCTGTAAGGGAGAGAGAGACAAAGCTGAGAGCTGGACACTTGCTGAGTTTCTTGCCGGTTCTTCTCAGTACAAGATCTCCCGCCCAGAGTAGACTTATGAACCGATAGCATAGTGACATTCACAAGAGCTACTTGTGGCCTAAACTGAACAAATGATTTTGAATTTTGAATTTTGAATGGGTTACATAATTAGTTCCTAATTTTATCAAACATCGTTTTCATAAATGTCTACAGGTATATTTAAGTAACTTAATAGTTTATCAAACATGAAACCTACCTTATCTGAATGTAAGATATTGCAATGAATATAAAAACCGGCCAAAACCGGTAAAATCACGTTTGTTTTATGGGAGTAATGTTAAATATTTATTTTATTCTGTTTTTTAGTATTTGTTGTTATAGCGGCAACATAAATACATCATCTGTGAAAATTTCAACTGTCTAACTTATCATGACGGTTCATGAGATACAGCCTGGTGACAGACGGTCGGACGGACGGACAGACGGACAGCGGAGTCTTAGTAATAGGGTTCCCGTTTTACCCTTCGGGTACGGAACCCTAATAAGCATATTCATCTAGGTATATGAACCAAACTATATTGATTCGATTGTTAACGTGTACCTTTCGTTAACAAAAAGCACTAAAAGCCGTGGCGCCGCGCCAAAATAGCCGCTATTATAATGTAGAATGTGCCTCGGATATGTTCAGCACAATAAGTAATTGAACAGCTACTTTATTAAGCTTATATTACTTGCCACTAGCCACTTGTAATACTTTTAAGTGTACCTACGCTTAGGAGATTACGATTGGTTTTGTTGTTCGAAAACTACAAAAATAAACATAAAGAAACTTTATTAAGAACCAATAAATGCAATTGTTGAATAAATATTGACCCACGCTAGCTAAAGCTTGCAACGAGGCAGACTTGAAATTATACTGGTCTGACTGATCTTTTCCATAACTTAATATCTTGTAAAAGTACAAAGTAGGACACGAATAATGACAAAAAGTTCAGCTCTAAAAATCTTTGTGCGTGATACTGTCGTTGACGAAGATACAGTTTTACAGTTTAGTAATTAATCTACTAACATAATAATGTACTTATAGATTAATTGAAAGGAAAACATGTAAGTCAAGTCAGTACCTACTACATTACAATTTATCAATAACAGCAATGAAAAGCAGCTTATTAATTGTTTTCACGTGAAGCCTACATCATGCATCACAAGAAATATATTATGTACAATATTATTTTAATCACAAATTCATTTGGATTGGTAAATTAGTTTTAAACAAACAATTCTTCAGCTAACTTTCATTACATAGATGATGTCTCTCTACTATCAATCGATATTTTAAAATGATAATGAACTTAATATATAAATTACTATAAGTTATATTTTAAACAATACTCAATCATATTTTTAGCTGGCTGTTAAAAAATATATATATACACTTAATAAAAATAGAATAACTGCAATAATCTAAAGTTTCTTTTTGTAATTATTTTTTTATTTTTTTTTATTTCTGTTTTTTTAGGGATGCTTAAAGCATGCCATGTCAGTCCCATCATAACTTATACATAATACATCAAACTTATTTACTAGTA
Organism: Eudonia lacustrata; assembly: GCA_947562085.1. Classification (NCBI taxonomy): domain Eukaryota; kingdom Metazoa; phylum Arthropoda; class Insecta; order Lepidoptera; family Crambidae; genus Eudonia; species Eudonia lacustrata. Next base: position 25,484,848 of record OX387314.1, read on the forward strand.
TTTAAATAACTTAAATTATGTTTAACAATAATGGTAGAATATTAATGATTATCAATGATTAATCATTGACGGCTCACCAACACCATATTTATTTAATAATGTAGAAGAAGAAAAGGATGATTAAATACGTTAAAATACAAGCTTCAACAAAATGGAGGCTCAGCCCGAGACGCCCGGCGCGAGCGCGTGATGGGATTTGGCTTATCGTCAACGTCACATTTTGGAGTCCAAATAAGATGGCGTACCTATTGTGTAAATCGAACTTCTAACTTCCAGGTGAATATTTTTGGTTCACATAATTTACAAAGTAAAGCCTCGTTTAACCAAGACCTTCCAGAGGTTCAATTCTAACCGGTGTACTTACAAACTGTTCTTGTTGGTGTTTATTTTATTTTGGTTGATGTATTTAAAGTCTGACTACTGCCATTCTCTGGTTTATCGTCATTTTTCATCAGGTCAAATGAATTCCAAATGTTTACTTGTAATCCACAAGCTGGAATTTGTAGGGTACTTGCTCGGGTGGGATAGAGCCAATATAGCCTAACTGGATAGGGCGCTGCAAAGGGAGGGTAAAAAAGAGCAAGTTCCAATAAAAAAATTAACAACTTTCATAATTTGACTTATTAACTTATAGCTTTTATTATATTGATAATTGCATATCGATCTAGCGGCCGCCGCAGACGCGCTCGTCGGTCAGCGGCGGCCCACGCGGCTTGTCACCAGATTACGGTTTAATCACTTGTCGTGTTTCCATTTTATTTCCTGTGATGGTGCGTAAACGGACACCGCCCGTAATTACAATGTTTTGTAACGTAACATGTAACAGATGGGGGCGGTGGGCTGACCGAAATCAGGCGTAAATGTGTTATAAAATATCTGTGAACCAGCCATTTTGTCTAAGTTAACGATAGTTGACAGCTGGCATATTGAATATAAATGCTCATGTAACTATTTGATGAGACCACGGGTTATGTAGACACAAGGTTTTGGCAGACTTCGAATTTCTATCAATTCTTATTAACTTTGGATGTAATATAATCCTCTTATAGTAGTTCTTCCTGAACTTTTCCAATAAAAAAAGCTTTTTTATCACTCTTAATTAGCCTTATTATAAAAACCATAGTCTTACCTAATAATACCTTTACATTGTAGGTTTCATTAACCCCGTTATAAAACCTTTGATTGATATTATTAATTTTAATTGTCCATTGCCTGACAAAAGTCGCGTAAACAGACTCTGACAATGTGTGTCAATAGATTGTCTGCGAGACAGGCCTAGCCTTGGTAGAGATATCTGTAACTGGATTAAATTGGAAGCGTTAGTCGATACAACCTTAGCATGTATTAACTTCATTTGTAATTTGAAAACACTTTATGTCATTGTATGTTAATGTTGTTAAATAAACTTTTTAATATTTTATTATTATTATTATAAGTGCCTCAGTTGAGATTCGACTCCGTTACCCCTGACTGTGCCCGACGTCTTACCACTAGACCACAGAGGCGGTAAGCGTAGTAAATCATTCTCAAATCCGATATTAAATTGTGTAATAATAAATGTCGTTTCTTTTTCCCTTGTCAATTCCCATTAATAATATCTAATACGAATTTAATATGTACCGTTTATTTTATTCATACAAGTAAGTAAATCCTTTAGCGGCTATATTCAGGTTTCCTTCGGCTGTAATCAAGCGACATGTCCGTAATCTGTAAAATTGCTTTCACCACGCGTTCGAGCGGTCTTTAGCGTGGGCTTACCGGCGTTGTGCTCCTTCCAACATTATGATTGTCTTTCAGTTCACATGTCTTGGTAATGATGTCGGCAATTTGATAAGGGCGAACGAAAACTGTTTGATTATTTAAAAAGCAGACATAATATTAGAAGCTTATTACTATCATCAATTACTGATGACGAACTATAATTGTATTATTAATGTGTAGTCAACATCTGTTACATTTTACTTTATATTATTTTCCATTTTACATAATCAACAAAAACTTTAAGGGTTTCTATGGAAATATTTAATATAGATAATAAAACCAATTACTCAGTTAATTGTTAAATTACTTCGGATGTTTAATAATGTTAAAAATAACCTTTTTTTAACAATGATCAAATAATCCGCAGCATTATAATTTTGCTTCTTATAAGTACTCGTATATGATCGGCTATTTATTTCCATAAAAACAAAAATAAATATTTTCGTATTATTACTTAAATATGCTCGTATTCTTCGATAAATATCGAGCAGTTCGAATCGAGTTAACAGTTCCACTATTCTATGCCTTCTCTTACTATAGTTTATATATAATGGAACGAACGGCTGTGTATATTAATAAATAAATAAATAAATAAATCAAAATTTTATTTTTTTATTGCATAAATATAGTTTAAAATCGAATCTTATTCAGAAATCATAAAAGTAGTCTCACACATTTTCTTACATCATCACTACATAGTATAAAACAAAGTCGCTTCCTGCCGTCTGTCTGTCACTATGTATGTATGCTTAGATCTTTAAAACTACGCAACAAATTTTGATGCGGTTTTTTTTAAAGATAGAGTGATTCAAGAGAAAGGTTAATATGTATACAACATGCATATAATTGGACCCGGTAGGTGGCGCTGCGCCGCCATAGGGTTTTATAGGATACGGGTGTTCACCCAAGCGGACACGTAAGAGCGTAAGACATAAAACAATGTATCATTTAATACAGATTAATCACAAGGACGTTAATTAAAGAAAAAGCAAGTTGTTGTCTCAGTAGCGCACGTTTGATCTTCTAATTATTGTGTTCAGCAATAACATACTCGTACGTCTGTGGCTTGTTAAGTAATCAGGGTGTGTGACACTCTGATTAATACGTTTCGTGGAAGCCTGTTCCTACACGAGTAGTCGAAGCAGTTCAAATCAAAATATCAATGATTATATGAGTTAGGCCCTGCGCCGCCGCCGCCGCCGTCCTGCTCGTAGCCATCACGTCGCTGTCGACGATACCTAGTTCACTAGGGTACGGGGCGGGCGAGATACAAATCCGGCAAGAACCTCGGCAACGACTTTTCTCTTCACCCATTCTTTTAAATTGTAAAATTTTTGGAAAATCCTAAATTTAAAACGACATTTTTCATCACAAACATAAAAGAAATAATTTTAATGTTTTTAAAATGTTTTTGTTCTGTTTATATAACTTTTAATAGTGTTGAATAATTTCGGCGGGCTGGTTAGAACCACTATAGCTGAATTGGAAGAGCACCTGACCCGGTATGTCAGTAAGGTGCCGGTTCAAATGCTGCTCGTGGAAATTTTTTCAACATTTGTGTTTTTGTTTATATTTTAAAAAGTTGTACACCATATTATTCTAAAATGATAAAATACTTAAAAGAACAATAAATACTTTGATGTTTGCAATCCCGCCGACAGTTTGGTTTTTCACAAAGTTTGGTTTGTTTTGGGGAGAGACGGTGCGGCAAGGTCATGTCGTCCAGTCGCAGTCGACATTCAAGTCATGACAAATTTTGAGCCGATCGAATATTAATAATCGTCTTACGACTACATTGTTATGAGATGGTTTTAAAACTAAAATACACGCGACTGAGTGTCTTGAACAACACCCCCGAGTTTATTAGCGGTAAAGTTTAAAAGGCGCGGGCGATTAGGACGCGGCGGCCGGGCGGGCGGCAGGCGGTAGGCGGCGGGCGGCGGGCGGCGGGCGGCGGCGGCGGTGGCGTCTAGACTTTGGGAAACGCTCCGGGATACGGATAAGCTGGGTGCCTCTAACCTTTTTATTTACATATTGTAGACACTTTGAGTAGAACGAAGATACGCTTCAAAATAATAGTTTTTCTCTAGGTTGTCTATTTGATAGGAGTACCTGAGTACACGCGAGTGCATCCGTACAATCTGTTCATTTTATCATCAGGTTTCGACACTGACTACTAACAAACTACATAAAAATACACTTTCTTAACACCATTTTTATATGATACAAAACGAAGCACTGAAAAAGTGGAAGGAATTCAAGGGACTGCTCTCAATTGAGCTGTTAGCGACCTCCGTATTCGTCTCGTACTCATACTCGTACGTCTCCCACCCACCATTTTTATAGAAGTCGAGATCGTCCACCCAACGCTTTCTCGGCCGACCCCACGTCGCCATCCGTCCTCAGGTATCCAGAGCGTAACCTAATTGGCCCACCTCCCCGGACGCATAATAAATAATACCAACTTACAAATCATGTGCTATACTACCAACACGAAAAGGTTCCCCAAAATGATCACAATAAAGATACTATTCGCAAGATCTTAACGACGCAATAAAAAGAGACGCGTGTTCCTGACACGGGCGACGACGCGACGGGCGGACGCGGCGGGCGGACGCGGCGGGCGGACGCGACGACGGGCGGACGCGGCGGGCGGATGCGGTAGGTATTTCATTTCATTAACCAACTTCAAAAAAAGGAAGAGGTTCTCAATTCGACTGTATTTTTTAAATGTTTGATACCTCAGAACTTTCGACTGCTTAAGTAACAATATATATAATCAGGTTTTAAATAAATAAACAGCATTAATGCGTATCAAACTGGCTAGCAACACTGACTACTGAGGCACTGACATCTTATCCCTAACTTTCCGAACTCAAAACACAACAATGCTATCAACACTGATGTCATCACCATCATCAGCTCATTTTTATGTCCCCACTGCTGGGGCACGAGCCTTCCCTATGGATGGGTAGGGAGAACGGGCCATAAACCACCACGCGGGCCCAGTGCGGTGCGGTGGTTGTAAACGACTGCTAATGCAGTCGGGACCAACGGCTTTACGTGCCTTCCGAAGCACGGAGGAGCTCGAGATGATAAACTTTTAGTCACCTATCCGATGACCGGCCTTTGCGAAAGTTGCTTAACCTCGGCAGTCGCAGACCGGGCGCGTTAACCGCTGCGCCATCTAGCTCTTCTACACACTGATGTGGCACTGATGTCATTGCTACATATTTAGATAAGATGGTGGTAGCTAGCCAAATGAATTTAAACCAAGCCCTACCACCAACCCAACCAAGAACAATCTTGTACCCTCCGCTGTGAATCAAATCCGGCCACTGGGTTTAAAGCTGGCGGTCTTAGAATTACGTACAGAATTTATATTTCAAAAATGTAACCATTTATAAAGTACAAAAAATCTTCGGTCCGTGGACCCAACCGGAACACGCCGCGCACGATGCGCTTGCGCAACCAGCAGCTGCGCGCACACCACTAGCGTAATGGCGCGCGGAATTAACATTGTTCCCGCGTAATCCCTCGTAAAGCGCGCCGCACGATGTTTATTGTTGCTGCATCCTGCATAAACGATGCTCCGACGTGTTCCTAGCGGTTTTGTTGTAAAACACCAAGGCTATAAGTCACTGCGGTGCTTTGTTAGCAATCTGCACTGAGTCAGTGCGGGGTAATGGCCTCATAATAAATAAATAAGACTGGTGACGAAACTGAGACAACCTGACGGCGTTCTCGCGGTGTTTTAATCACTTGTGAATATAGTTAGTTATCCTATCTCAGTAGCTGAGGATTCCGGGTGAAATCCGCTTCCACCTTCAGCTTTATCAAAACTTAACATCGGGTGGGATGAAGGGTATTTAGTAACCCGTAAGTAATAAAAAAAAAGGAAATGTTAAAATGAATGAAAGTTAACACACTAGTCACAAGTTACAATAAGTCGAAGTAGTAATAAATCGGTCTGGCGACTTGATACTGGTGAGCTGCAAGGAAAAGTTTATATCCACTTTTGTGGGAAAACTTAACCAACACAAGCCGAGGTTTTAGTTAGTGTGATGTTCAATAACATAGGCATTGTGTTGCTAAAATAATATTCATTATCACAGATTACCTGTAGTAATGATGTAATATCATTTAAACACATACATACATTAAGTACCTAAGTATCACAAATTAACGCTCGCCGCTCGTGAAGCAAATTATACTGCAGTCGTTTTCGCAATGCCCTTAACTTTATTTAAACTTATGTGACTCGTCTTAAGTGATTCGTATTTTAATGACATTTGCGCATTCTTAATTTATTTAATTATTAATGCTTTATTATAATAGGTATTATGTCTGAGCAGTGAATGACATAATATTGTATTGATTTTATATGAATATTTATTGTATTTTTTTTTGTAATTGGTTTATCTAAGATTTGCTATTTTGTTTAAACTTTTATTTTTATACTTATTATGTATCTAAGATGGTAATGTAGTGAAACTAAAAAAAATATAAATTTTCATCATTGTAATATTAACCCTACATCTCACAAATAAATAATTCTGGTTATGATTCTGATTCTGTGACACAGAAAAAATAATAGGTGGTGTGCTATGACACATTATCTCTTAATGCTAAATAGTCATGTGTGAAGCTCGGCAGCGGAAAGTTTATCGGCCAATAATAAAATCATACTTACGGAGAAGGCTTTCAATAATAGGATACAAACGCCCGTTGCTACTGTGAAAAGTTTTAATATTCAGTGATCACATACGTTATGGCGGGCAATATTATGCGTTGATTCGTCACTACCGATTAATTTTTCCGCTCTGAATATCATACAGCAATGAAAATAGAAGTTATAAAAAATATATTCACTTATTTTTCAGTATTCGGTTTTTATTTATTTCTATTTCAAGCTAACGCACGCAGCTGGTTTTCAGGAAAGTTCTGCAATATTCCGTCGCACGAATAGGGGATAGCCGACAGTTTATGGGAAATATTTGTTTTCGATCAGAACTGGGTTTTCGTATAAAATATATTCCGAATATGCGGATGCAGCGCTGACCGACTTTATGATTATTATATGAAAAAGGACGAGTGCAGACTTAGGCGTCGATTATTCTGGAACGAAGATTTCAATGGGATTTCAATTGAAACTAGAATTGTAAATCTGCTTAAATAAATAACCCAAAATTGTAAGCTGTAGTTTACAATTTTGTGTATTGTAAAATCATTTATTCATAGGTTTATGAAAGTTTAATATCAATTTTGATCCAGTGTTAAATAATTGAAGTAAACGATAAAAGCTCTATGACGGATGTTACGCTTTAACAGTGCTTTTAATTTTTCGAATTATCACACCCTCTTAAAACTTTAATCATGAACAGTATTCAAAATAAACTATTCATCAACTGTATGAGTACCCAGCCCCTCTTTGAAGTATGTTGATACGGTTTAAGTACGGCCGTAATACTCTGGTAATACCCTCCGCGTCCGCCCAAAACTTTATCAAGCACATGCCAGGCGCTGCGGTGGAGTTTAGCGTTTCAATGCGAATGTTTGACATTGCATGCGACATTTCAATCTAACTCGTCTACGATGCGAGGGCGATTGGTTTGTTCCATAGCGAAAGTTGTTCATGATCCGATATCCGGACGCTGCAGGTGGGTATAGCTGCCATGTTTTTTAAACAAGAATTGCCGACAGTTTTTTTTACACTCAAACATACATAGAATACATTTTCTTATAGACAACAACAAACACAATTTAAAGGTTATCAAATAACTATACAATACAATGTTAAACTATACAATACGATTACAATGATCAAAGGCCAGACTAAAAGGAAGAACAAACAAATAATTCGCCGTTTAGCTAAGAGCAATAAGTATTCTGCCGCAAAACGAAACATTTACACTCTAAAGAGTCTTTATTTGTAAAACGAAATAACTGTTAAGATAAGAACTCAATTGAGCAATATTTGTTTTAGTAATAATTATTTTTATAGCTGAGATTATGCTTAACTGCCGCTGTGTCATTGGATTCGTGCTGCGCCGGCGAGTTCGCGGATATCTCTCGTGTCAATAGTCGGTAAAGCCTATCCTATACGGGCGTATGGATCGGTATGGATACCGATTCCGTGTTTTTTCTGCCTCGCTCGCAAATGTCGCGGCTGCGGCCCGTCCGCCAGATATACGGCCTGTGGACGCGGTCCGAATCACAGATAAATGTCACACAAAATATTTATGGTTTGTTTAATTCTGAATTGGAATTTAACTGTACTGTGAAGTAACGATTCCATAAGCCGTTTTGTTAATTGTCGCGTTGAAGTTATTTAGTATTTTTTGAACTAATAAATGAGACAAATTAGAAACTGCTATATTTTAACATTTAAAGTTCATTAACACGACTGCCATACACGAATCAGGACCAACAGTTTAAAATGCTTTCCGAAGCCCGGCAATCTGTTTTATTAAATGCCAAATCCTGCATTAACATTTTTGGCCCATAAAATAGGTGAGTGCAACCGCAGATCCGCAGATTCGTTCCGCGCCGCCGCGTCGCGTCTGTCGCGCGCGGTCCGCACCCGCCAGATAAACGACGCGATATTTATTACGATAACGTTTAAATCGCGGTGCAGTCGTTGGGCTTTGTGGATGTTGTCGTGTACCTATAAATAGCTTGATCCTTTCCCTTACATGTGTAAAAAAAATAATCGAATGTTAATGAATTATGGGGGTTGATATTAAATAAGCCTTACTTTGACTTAAGTACACATTAAGCAGAAGTGTAGACCTGGCATTACTAAAGTTGCTCTTCTTGTAAGAACGTTACCTGTTCGCGTTAGCCACTGCGACATCGAGCTTAATAACGCTAATATTTTAATAGTAGTCATGGCAAATATGATTTAAAAAAAACGAACGAGCCTTACAGTAGTCGCATATGATGTGTAACATTTGACATCTCACCTTTTGAAATCAATATTACAATAGAAAATAGAATACATTTTTGGTCGCCCATCCGATGACCGGCCTTAGCGAAGGTTGCTTAACTTCGGCAGTCGCAGACCGGGCGCGTTAACCACTGCGCCATCGAGCATCGAGCGAATAATTCTTTTTAATGAAAATTGTTTTTTATTTAATTGACACTAAGAGTAATCAAATGGCACTAAAGGTGGAAACATACTATTAAAACGTGACGCCACGTCACGCCATCCGACGCGTGTCAGTAGTAATCAATCCCATACATTTATTATGGTCAGGTGCACATATAAAACACACCATGTGATGACACGCACTCCCACGCGGTAAAATCCAGTCGATCTAGATCGGCGTGTTGCCGGGAGAGGGGGTACACACGCCACCCGACGCTTGGCACGCAGTGTGTTTCTAGTTAACACCCGACGACGCCACGCGTCAGTCATTCGAGAACACTCCTGGTATTAAGAGCGTTTACGCCGCACACTAGCGCCACTAATGAAAAAAAAACATATCTAGTAATTAGAGATAGAAAATCAAATTATGCTCAACAAACTATTTGAATGAAGTAATTTAGCATTTTTACGTCACCTAATGAACACCTCACATGTTATGGTTTGGTTAAATAAGACGTTACGGCCACTTTTAACTATAACGCCGTATTTAACTAAACCATAACATGTCAGGCGTAAAAATGCTAAATTACTTCATTCAGATAGTTTGTTGAGCATAATTTGATTTTCTATCTCTAATTACTAGATATGTTTTTTTTTTCATTGTCGGCGCTAGCTAGCGCGTAAACGCTCTTAAGATATTTTTTGTCACTTATGTCCTTCAGGATACTATGACACTAGCGAAGCGTGTTGTAGCATCACGTAGCGTGTCGGTAATGTGCACGGTGCACATCGGGTGTCGATATGTGGTGTCGCGTCGCGTTTTAGTAGTATGTTTCCACCTTAAGAGTAGTCAAATCAAATGTGGCGCGCTTCCCCGATTGGTTGGTACCATCCGACGGCCAACTCTACCACCGTGCGCTCATTCGTCAAAACAAATGGCGCGCGCGAGCGCGCTTCCCCGTCTTCCTGTTACACACTTCCGTTCCATTTCACGAAATCACTCCCACAAATTGCAAGAAAGTGAAAGGAAAGATGTTACACATCAAAAATATTTGTAAAATATCACGTATATCTCTTTTTGAATCCCGTTCCCGACTTGTTTAGGCATGTCATACTGTTACACCCACTTTGATTTACAGCCAAATCAGAAGGGACGGCGATTGACCTAATGGAGCTTAGCATTATTGGCCGAACAACTTCAGAAGCATCATTCACAGGAATGTTCCATGTCTTACAAGGTTCTCCTGGACGTCCGTCGGTCGGGCATCGACGGAGGACCCGAGGGGCTTATACAAATGAGGCCAACGAGGATACATAATAAGGGTCACCTCTTGTCATACATCTGCGTGTACTACACTACTGGGAATCTCTATAGCCCACTCTCTTGATTTACTGCTAATTTGTTTAAGTGAGCGTAGTCCCCACGGCGGAAGCGGAACTACCAGCGATTCACTTGAACTGTTACAACGCAAGCTAAAACAGTCCCTATGTGCAGGAGTTAAGTGCTAGTTATTAAACTGATGACTTTACCTTCATGTGCGTAGATAACTTAGTTTACCCGAAAAAGAATTATGGTGGCGGGAAGGTGCGTGCGCTGTAAAAGCGGCTGTGATCGCACACGTGGGTTGGTAGGGTTGCCAGATGTCCAGGTTTTAAAGGACGTCCTCATTTCCAGCCCTTAATATGGGTAGCGTCCCTTATTTTGAAATAAAGATTAGAGGACTAGAGGAAGATTAGAGGATCAAATTTAAGTATGCAGTGCAAATAATTTTACAAGTTTATTATAGAAAATGAGAATATAAAAAAAAGCTCTTAAAGCAGCAAAAAGTAATACAAAATATATTGTAATTTTTTTTAAATTTTGTCTTTGTCTTATGATATATATATAATTCGTATAATTCATTACTCATTTGATTTTTTGATACCTCATTTTTGTTTCGTATTAAAATAGGGATTTTTTTAAATAAACATCTCTACTGATACTACAACAGAGCGTTTTATTAAAAATAACATGACGTCCTTTGATTCCGTCTTTAGTCCTATAATTTCTACTAACAAATCCTCTGCAATACAAAACGGGAGCTGACAACCCTTTATCTTATGGTTATAGTGCTTTAAGTAATTATTATTTCACTAGATAGAAGTAGCTTTGAAGACGGAATTTCAAATTGCATATACGAGCCTATGCAATTATATTAAATGTAAAGGTAAGTCAAGTTAAAAAGTGATAATGGTTAAGTATATACAATTTTCCCTGTATGTTGCCGGGGAAAAAGAATTGCACCACCCCATCTCATCTCTCTGAGGTTACCCTCAACCTACTGCGATCGCCAACCCGCCTGCCAAGAGGGCGATTATGGCAAATCCCCTCATGTAGCCTTGGGGTGGCCTTTGTCCAGTAGTGGACGTCTTTTGACTGAGATGATGATGATGATGATGATGATGATATAAAATTTTACGCAAATTTAGTTGCGAACAATTTACAACTTAAAAAAAGACATACATAGGTATACCCATATAACCGTAATCATATATATAGCTTGCTTAATTCTTAACTGATCTTTCAATATTTGTAAAAATATTAGGATCGGATGTTGATGACGTAGTTGTCGACATTGGATAGGGCTCCTTTAGCTTACAGAGTAACAGTAGATAGTGTTGATTAATTTCGGCGAGTTGGATTGAGCCACGGTAGCATAGGTGATAGTGCACCTGACCCGGCATGTCATAGGTGTGGGTTGGAATCCCGCTCGTGGAATTTTTCAACACTCTACCTTTTTTCAAAATGTAAAAAGTGTTTTCAATTGTCACCGTCGCTTTGATATGCCACCACGACCTAGAGCATACGTGGCTCCTACGTGACGATAACCCTCTAAAAATTAACCAGTATTCATTTAACTTTGCAATGAATATAGTGAACACAAAGCACATCTACTTTTATGATGTTGGTACACATAAGTGTTCCGCTGTTTACCGACCTTAACGTACAAGATTACTTCGCAATACCTTAATATGTTTTCGTTAACAATACGCAGAAATGCGAAGAGATTCGTATCTGTGCGTGAATAGGCCCATTGTCAGTCAATAGACCAACAAAAGGTCGGCCGCTGTGATGCTTGTCGCTGGGCGCACCCTGTATATGATTGACCTTGTAAATGAGACGTCTCACTACTGAATGCTACAGATCAATGTGCTTTCTGTGCGTGTCATTGCGAAGGGTTTCAAGCTATTTATTATGTACTTACACGGTTTCAGAGATACATAACAATTACGTTTATGAATATTATGAATTTTATTGCGAATAATTCTTTCTATATTTTTATAGTTCTTTAAGTGATAGTTCAAGTACTGTGGCGTACTACTACTTAAACAATATTTTAACGAAAATGTCAAAACCCCCGTAAAACACTTAAAAAACACGAGAATGTTACAAAATGTCATAATGAATATGGGGCAAAAGAATTTCGCAATATTTAATTCCCCGTCTTATTTATAAAAAATAAATTAATGAAAATAATATAAAAAGAATAATACATACACATACAGGCATAGTTCACATTTAAATGACCAGTTTTGAATGGATTATCCTGTGCGCATGCAAACTCAAGTTTTCCATGTGCGCGCGCGCGCACACAGTGTTGCTATGCATATTGATATCTGTTCAGTGCGGGGCGGTGGGCGTCGATATAATTGTTATCGCTCACCGCGTTTGCTCAATATTTTACATCTGATCCGAACCCTTCGGAGAATCTAGTAGGGCACGGGGACACGCACTTTTGAGTGTGTGATGCCGTTCCCTCTAGAACACCTCCGAAGGTGATTCGTTTCACACGGCTTGAGGTACCCTTTACGTACCTCGCCGCCCCCAAAAAAGCCCGGTGAAGCTGAAAATGCCGTTTGAGGCAATCAGCGATCTCTCGCCAAAAAAAAACCTATTATTACATTTTAATTACGTTATTTAATTATTATTAATGTTAAGAACTTGGTATCTAGACAAACCTAATATTAATATAGGCTTTAAGAGTTGTTGAGTTGTTTTTTTTAAAGATACTACTAACGAATATATTGTATTAACAATTTTGGCTAATAAATAATTTATCTATCTATCTATAACATAATAACGTAACAATCACATATTGGCATCAACTTAATATGATAGAAAACGATACCTCACTATAGTAAATAAAAATGAACAAGCTCTGCTCCAAAAGCTTAATAGAACAAAGGACACCTGTATAGGGTATACCTGTGGTTTACGACGACGTAAATAAATCCCAAAGAAGGCTTTTGTTTCAGTTTTTCTCGAGATAATACCAATTTTATTCACGGTTGCTACGTTTGCGACAAATTTCAGTAATTCCAATAGCTATGTGTGTAGCGATATGATATTTTAAAGAAAATTTAAAATATTTTTATATAAGTAAGGTCTCGCAGCTTTTTCAAATAGTCGTGATACTAACTAACTAACTAGTCGCGGTACATTTAACAACTGTATAATCTTACCGCCCCAATCAGGGATGTCAAAGATTAACGTTAGTGATTACATAAATAGTAGGTATCGAAAATTATTCATTAATTAATTCATTATTTTGTTAGATAGATAGAAAATATTTATTCATAACCACTTGTATTAATAACAACAACATGGACAAAATACTTAGAACTAGTGGTGTTGAATTGGTCTCCACTCAGCATCATGTCGAGATACCTGGTTGGCTCCCCGACGCTGATCTTCCGTGGAAACCAGAAAAATAATAATATATAAATAAATAAAAGGTAGGTGACGTCACTGCACGCCAGCGCCACCAACCACATCAGATCAGATACATTGTTCTGATCTCAAAATTAGTAGCTCTAGCATATAGAAAATCGGAAATGCGAAACCATGAAAATATTTTACATACAGCGATTCATCAATATAAGTCATCAATACTACCTATAGGTTTGACTTTTGGGTATGTAAAAGATATTCCTTAAATTTACGTTTGAAAACTGGAACGCTACACGAATTTATAATCGGTGGAGGAATGTTATTCCAACATTTCGTAGCCGCGTAGCGATAGCTGCCACGAAATGCGGCTGTGCTGGTTTTGGGACACACTAAACCAGTAGCTTTTTAAGTACAAACATTCTTGAAATTATCATTAAAATTCACATTCAATTTCATATACCAATTACAGATATACAATTACAGGTTCACAATTTATAACAGCTATTAATACCCTTCAATATATGTACTGAATTTTATAAAAATATTATGTAAATAAAAAAGAAAATAAAACCAAATAAAATTCGAAATTTCAAAGTAGCGCTTTTGATCTAGACTGTTCACATAAAAAAATCACGGTAGCTAATAAACAATTAATATTTAATGACGTCTGAGTGCCTTAAAAACGAAAAGGAAAGAATATTTATGCCTTAAAAACATTTACTAAAGAAATGTTGATTTTTAATTATAATTTACATTTATATTAGTTCTAGTGATAGTCAGACATTTGCATATTCGGTTTACGAGCACGTACACTATACTGAAACACATCGGTACACGTTTTCGAACCACGAATCCTATTAGCGTCGGAAATCAAGCCGCTGCATACTGATCCCGCAATTACATTGTGATCTATCAATGCTAATCAGCATGAGCGGTGTATGATTACGTCGGCTGGCTGATCAAAGTGGGAGGAATACATCAGCGCGCGCCCGCCGGTGTGTGGGCGCGCTCGCACCGACCGGCCGAGGACTATTTGACTGGCCTAGACGGGGCAGTTGGTTTCATTGTATTTTTGACCTACTCAAGGCATATATAAAGCTTATTATATTATATTTAGACAGATGCGGAGTGAGCTAGACACAATAGATTGGTCTTACATAACTACTTGGGAAAAGAGTCAGGCGGATAGAGGAAAGGGAAGAGTGACTCGTAGAGATGAGAATAAAAACTTTTTTTACATGTTTTTGACAACAATGGAAAATAGAAAATAAAAAATGTTATTATCTGAATTTCGCGTGAACATCGCTATTTTGCATTTTGCCTTTCTTTGAAGGCGATGCACCGCTAAACAATAAATCTCATACGGAGCGTTTGCGCCCCGTACCATAAAAAAAACTGTTTATTTCCTTCAAATTAAAACTACAAATTAATAAAAAAAATGAACTACAATATTGAAGATATGAATTTAAGACTAATCTACTAAGAAAATTTAGATGCTTAAACCGGTCTGGTTAGCCTGTAAAATGCAAATCTATGTTTTAAAAGAGGTAACTTTGATATTTTTTTCTCTGTTATAAAAGTTGACAAATCGTGTTTCTGCAACTAGCAAAATGAAGTTAATTAAATGAAAAATCATATCATTAAATATCACTTTCATATGTTCAGTAATTGTTGGGAAAAATCAAAAGCCCCGCCACGTAAATTTCCAATGCGTCGCCTTAACATTTCACTTTCGCAGCACTAAAAATAAACGCCGCTCCTATATAAAGTGTTCCATAACTTCCTAGTTTGACAGAATGCTCATCATGCATCACCATCGATGGGCCGTCGACAGCCACTTCCGCCAATGGCTCGACCCACGGCACTCCATCACCATGCGGAGTGAGCAAACGCAGACACGACCTCCTGGACCCACCTGCCGAAGTGCGAAGGCCGCGCAAACACTCGCCGGATTTATTGGCCGTTTAACGATATTATATTTCAGTATTCTATTGATCTTTCTTTTTGTTTGCTTAATGGCTTTATTATTATCGGCTGCGACGTTCTTGTGATATTTTCTTACAAAAAATTATATTCTAAAGAAAGAATTTGACGGGATTTAACGCTTAGGCATTGTTTATATTGTAACCAATCCAATATAATCAGTCGTTCCCTTAATGCTGAGGATCATGATCATCACGCCTAGTGGTGGAAACAAGTGCTCTCCATCTGGCCACGTCACCCGCGATGTGAATGGACTCGTGTAACGCTTTTGTGTGGCCTTGGTGATGATATTAGTTCTACCATATTGTTCACTATGAAAAAGGCTGTTCTTTGCAAAGTGAAAACTCAGTTGATTTAAGATTAGTTTTTCAAAAATTTTACTAAGCGTGGGTAAAATTTAAATAGGTCGAAAGTTACTTCGGTCATCTTTAGTACCAGATTTGAAAAGTGGCAGGAATTTGCTATGCTTCATGCGATCGGGTAAAACTCCTTCGTCAATACAGCTATTAAATATTACTACAAGAAAGGGCGCAATGGACTCAATAATATTACTAATAATTTTTGTTGAAATGTCCCATAAGTAACAAGTATTTTTCATTTTTAAAGATTTAAATGATTTAAGAACATCTTTACAATTAATAAAACTGAATTGAAAATTGTCATTACACATGGGCACATACTTTATTGCATTCCATAATGTTCAAACAATAATGGAAAGGCTTAAGACAATCACATCAAATTATGTAGCCTGTCGGGCGCAACGCAGATTATATAACTCATTATATTGTTTATTAGAATTTAGAATTATTTTAATTAGAATACGGATTCCAGGCTCCTGGCGGATAAAAGAGATCCTGGTAACCAGATTAAAATGTTAGAAATTAGTTAGTTATTAGTTTATGAACGTTCTAGGTGTATTGGTATCTCACCTCCAAGAGCGTGTGCTCGACAGTGCAGCGGCACGTACGCTCGCGCTCCTGCTTCGATGAACGTTGATACAGTGCGGCGTTATTGGCAGATTAGCCAGCGGTGATATCAATCCAGCTTTAACAAGTTACGTGTGCCGAATATTATATCAACTAATTCCAATTAAAACTTCAACCTACTAATTATGGCTTGATGAATACCTGATGTATTGAAATCAAGCTTCCTTTTTGAAAATACCCCACCGCATAATATGCCGCGATATAGCGAATGTCAGTCGTCTGGCTTAAAGTATCTGATAACAATTATAATAATATTTAATTTTTGCTACAAAGTGAGACTTATGTACAAAATAAAACGGCAATAGGAATCGCATCCGTGGTCTCGTGAGCCTGCCGCCCTTAGTACAGTGCGTAAATATCTCTCCAAGTAACCATAAATCTGTTCTTCAGACAAGATATCTAAATTATGCAATGCTTCTTGATAGAATTAGAAGGCAATATGTTCTTTATATGTTTTGTTGTGAATCACAAGGAGATTGAACATAATTTCTAACTTCGATAATAATATCAGGCCGAGGGCAGTCGCACTGCTGCCGCATAATATCGGCGGACAGCAGGGACACAATTTATATGCAAATGGCCGCCTGATACCTCTTGATGGATTGCTTGCGATTGCTTTTCTAACAATACTCTAACTGTCCCAATGACGCTGTGCACGTACAAATGTTAAATTGACATAGCAAGCTGTACAATTGTATTGTATATGCACTTATGAACGATCAGTAAGGCTGAGCTACCAAATCATGAGCTATATCTCACCTGGTAGGTGGAGGTCAGGCCGAAGATCGAAGCGCACTTCTACCCGGAATCCTCAACTACCGAGTTGTTGTTATGGCGACATACATACATAGAAAATAATAACATTATGTAACCGTGATGTAAACGTCTATTAGACACAAATATGTTAACCAAATAAATATTACTCTTCTTTAAAGGGTTTTCATGTTTTCTTTAAATAGGTATTCATCGAATGATATTTCTATATTAATGTTTTGACAGATCGGCTGAAATGAGCGAAATTATGAAACTCAAAATGTTGTTGTTAAAATGTATAAAGGCAACACTTGCCTGCCCGCAGGGTGAATACAATTGTACACTTATTATTGCAACATCTGTTTCCGAGCTTCTGTGAACCAGGAAACCTTATAGTTCCGTTCTATCCGTCTGTCTGTCTCTGTCTGTCTGTCGTTCGCAGCAGAGTACGGACAGACTACAGATATTACTCGCAGACTACTCGTATAAACTAAATCACGCCATAATTATTCATTGTCGTGGATATTTACAACACCAATAAAACTATTAAAGTTATGAAACTATAATATTTAGGGTATTAAATTTATTTAAACTATTATTCATTGCGAGGTGAATGATTTAAAAAGGTTGTAAGCATGATAAAAATATTATATTTTTGACCTATACTTGTGCTACTTGGAAAACTGAGAACAAATATCGTGGGCGTAGATGCGTAGACAATTATTGTTTGGTATCTATGTTTGTTTTTAATGTTAATTTATATAAATATTTATATTTATTAATAAAGTTTATTTAGTTATTTGGAAAACCAACAGCTAATAAACATATTACTTAGAAACTAACAACAGAAAGCCAATTACAGGTAGCAAGTTGACATGTTGATGTATATACGCCTTAGTCTACAACGCATGTATGGATTCCAGCTATTCCTGGAAACGACGTTCCGCTTATTCACAATACAACAATACAATATTGATACTTAACGGATTTTATTTCTATTTCCAGAGCTCAATTAAAATGTGAAGTAGGCGCGTCTGTATGTGCGCGTTATGTCTCATAAAACGTTTTATTTGTTTGTTCCAGGGACGTAAACTAAACTGAAGCGATCGCCCAGCATCACAAACAGGTGAGTTATTGTCCTTCAATAAAACTTTTATGGCCATAATTTGCCGTTCCCTGTTATAATGGCCACAGAAATATTACCGTTTGAATGATTTAGTCCGTGACACTGGTTTGTCGTTGTACCTATTTGGTTAGGCTTATTATACCTTGAATTGAACTGACTTGATTCATTAGACGTAACTTTGAACTCGCCATTGGTATAGAGCTACCGCTACTCTTGCGACGCGACAGCATTTACTAGGTCGAAATATAACTTTGTGCATATTGCAAAAACACGGACTTAAAAGTAACTTGTAACTGTTCTACGCTTCATTTATGACTACGTTTCGCTTGGTCACGGGCTGCAGGGCGGGCGGCGCGTCCCGCCCTAGCGTATCACTTATAAATCATCACTGCGACACACGTCACCCCCTTTGTCCGCTTACTGTGTGACGGAAGGACCCACTTTCACGGTGATAACAATGTACATTGTACATCCGTACTTCGAGGGTTCTCCTGTTCAAGTTTGTTGACGCCTCCTTCTTTTGCTGCGCCGCAACCATCGTCAACTGGTTTCTCTGTGCCCCTGTCTTTCGCTGTTCAAGTATAACTACGAGTATTCCGGTTTTTTGAGCTACTTCTCATTTAACATTTATTTCAACATATAGTTTCTGAGGAGTTTTGGGTTATTCTTCTGACCTTTCAAACGTCATCTTAAGTTTTGATCACTTACGTCCATTATAATAATTACAATCAATGGTTGTAGAATTAGTAATGAGATAACTTAAATCCATGCAATTATTGTTGTGTGTTAAGTTGCGAATTTATTTCTTCCTCGGCTTTAAACAGAACTGGTAAATGTTTGTTGACTCTTTCTGCTATTGTAACACGCTTAGAGCTTTAGTGACTTATGAAAGTCTAATCTAATATTACAGTAGTCTTATGATGTTGGCAGTTGGTTTTGTCAGTGAAATTTGGCCATATTCACAAATTATGTGCTAAACAGAATGGATGGCGGGTCGCAAGTGGATGTGATCTACACGGATTTCGAAAAAGCCTTCGACCGTGTGGATCACACCATACTTTTACGGAAATTATGTGAGCTTGGGGTCTGTGGGGATCTTTTGAGATGGGTGGACTCATACCTTAGAAATCGCTGCCAGGCTGTAGTCGTAGGTGGACATCGGTCCGACTTTGTGGAGATACCCTCCGGTGTCCCACAGGGTTCTGTGCTGTCGCCTCTGCTTTACGCGGCCTACTTATACGACGTGGGAGAGTGCTTTCACTCTGCTGACTATCTCATGTACGCAGACGACACAAAAATCTATCTTTCTGTTAAAGACGTGAGTGACTGTCATGATCTCCAACAAGACTTAGACCGTCTAAACAGATATTATGCAGACAACAAAATAACAATTAATACAAACAAGTGTGTGTACATGACCTTTACTAGGAAGAGGAAACCCATTATCTTTGACTACCAAATAGACCATATTTCTATAAAGAAAGCACAGTTGGTCAAAGATCTTGGTATCACCCTCGATCATAAGCTCTCTTTTAATGAGCACATCTCTGAAATAGTCGGCAGAGCATATAAGAACTTAGGATTTATCCTACGCGTGAGTAGGCCATTCGCCGATACCAACTGCTTGAAAGTAATATATTTTGCATATGTCAGGAGTATTCTTGAATACTGTAGCAATATCTGGAGCCCACAATATGTTATGTACAAGCAGGATATCGAAAAGATACAAACAAAATTTGTAAAACACCTGAATTACCGGTCGAGGTTCAAATGCTCGGGTGAGTATAGGGAGCTGTGTTCTTCTCATAAGCTTTTAACATTGGAAGACAGAAGAAAAGTGCTGGACATGCTCTTTCTGCATAATGTCTGCCATAGTGCTATCGATAGCACCGAGCTCACGGAACTGTTCTTAAGGCTGCAAACTCCTAGAGTCCGTACTAGGCATGCTTCTTTGTTTCACGTACCGCTTGCACATACAAATTATTATCAAAACTCTGTCGTCTGTCGAACGCAAAATTTTTATAATAAACACTTTTGCTCAGTGGACCTATTCCATAACAATAAAGGTAAATTTAAAAAAAAAAATTGTTGATATACTTAATAACAAGTGAAAAGGTAGTAGTAGTATAAAGTATAATATAGGGTATAATTGAATATTCAGACACACACACACACACACACACTCGCACACACACACACACACACACACACTCACACCAAGCACACGGACATAAACTGCTCTCAATTAATTTATACAAAGTAAAACTGTAATTGGCTGTATTATTTAGAAT
Organism: Eudonia lacustrata; assembly: GCA_947562085.1. Taxonomy (NCBI): domain Eukaryota; kingdom Metazoa; phylum Arthropoda; class Insecta; order Lepidoptera; family Crambidae; genus Eudonia; species Eudonia lacustrata. Next base: position 25,505,549 of record OX387314.1, read on the forward strand.
TAAGTTTATCTATGTTATAAAAGAGCTGTGGTTTTTGTTAAATAAATAAAATAAAATAAAATAAAATATTAGCATTAAAATATTTTTTTACAAACAAACCAACAATAACAAATGTTTTAATGGAAATAAAAGACGCTAACAAATATTTATAGTGGAGTTATATTTTTTGTGAAATGTAAATTCTTCTTAAAACAGACAGGCCGACTGCTGATTGACTTCACTAAACTACCTGACAACTATACCTCACTGCATCACATATGCCTTCCGTAACACGTCACTTTGCAAATATTTAAACCAGAGTAAAGCAATTATGCTTAACGTTACGTCCAATTTACTATAGATTATTGTTACAAAGCTATTTAATTGAATATTCTCGTACACGGAGCATCGGGCGCTTCCTATTCATCGGGGGCTGCGGGCTAATGAAAGTGCAATTGCGATGTAACGCAATTCGGTAGCAGCAAGCTAAACCTAACTGGTTTAACGCTTTCCCAATCTCATCTAAATTAAAAGAGGATGAAGTAAACAAGCCGTTGCCGCTAAGCCATTGGACGGTTGTGTTCAAACACATATGAAAATGAAAAATGAAAAATATTTATTTCAATAAAAATAGGATAATACAGGATTATACAGTGTACCTTATAGCAACATTACATCCTACTTGGTTGTAATGATATATCATTAGTTTACCTGTGACATCAACACTAAAAAAATTGTTTCGTTGAGGCCAGTACGATTAACAAGAAAAATAGGCTTATCTTATCCTAAAGTTACATAAAGTTAAGTTAATTATATTATAATATTTTGTTTTCATTCCGACTGTTACTGAAAAAATTATAGGTGCTCTAGCTGACCCGGCGGACTTCGTATCGCTTTGACAGTTTCTATGTCAACAATACAAACAAATCGTTTCTATGACAACAAAACAAACAAATCGTATGTTTCACAGCTAGGAACATTTTGTATTGGAAAATTAAACAAAAAATTGGGGTGAACCACCCTTATGATCAATAAATTACAATTCACTAATTTGACGCACAAGACGATACGATTATCTGTAACGGGTCAACTACTCCATAAGCATGGTTGCATAATCGTGATATTTATTAATGATAGTAGTATAGTAGGTACATTTTGTATCTCTTGTTTGATGTTTTCTGGTGTCCTCTTTTCTAGGTTTCCACGGAAGATCAGCGTCGGGACACTTTTGGTGTTCTGACAAATGCTGTGGATACCTTTTTCGTGTCACTTTGCATTTTTTAATTCTATTTTTTTTATTTTATTTCATGTATTACTGTGTGACACTAAATAAATATTTTTTAATGTTTTTAATTTTCATTTCATTTCATTTCACTTCATTATTACCACGGAATAGATAAATGACTGTTCTGTGCTTATCACTTAAGGGTATAAAAAATAGATTACGACCGATTGTCAGACCTACCGAATATACTTACATAAAAAATTTCATAGAAATCGATCGAGCCGTTTCGGAGGAGTATGGCAACTAACATGTGACACGAGAATTTTGTATATATAGATAGATAGATATATAAAATATAATGAAGTAAATAAAATATATATAATTAATAGGTGTGAATTGGCATAACACAGATTTGTCAATATTAGTTTATAAAATTCATATAAAATATTTAATTTAGTAATAGAAACGTAATTCATTTGTTTCAAACGCATAATAAACAAAATACCGATGGCATATAGTTAAGCAACGTGATGCACTTTAGTGTTTTGTTTAAATTATAGATATACAAGTACATAACACTTGCAAAAAACATAGCGTCATCACCGTCAGCCTATCATCATCATCATCATCATTAATCATTGAATCCATGACTATATGTCCAGAAGTGGACTAAATAATAGTTAGTACATAGGCCTCTCCAAGTGCTTGCCACTGAACGATCTGTGGCTACTTAATTTACATATTGTTCAACATACGAGTATGGTAACTTATCTAGGTACATCATAATCATTGACGTTGCACAAAGATTTATTTTATTCGGATAAAATTTACTCTCAATAAATACAGTTGATATTTATAGGAGATATCGTGCAATATATTGTAATCCAAACATCTTAGCCTCTAGTGTTTTTTTATTTTTATTCCAGACAGAAGGCGGGCTGTCATTACCGCCCAAAACTAAGCTCAAGTGGGATCACCTAACGCATTACGCAACTGGAGGGCGTCTTCTCGGAGCCCGCGACGCGCCCAATGAGCACCATTTACATAACGTGTTCTTGATGGAACAACAAGGGGTGCCTGCCGATGTGATCAATGGTGACACTATTCATGGCGCCGCACACAAATGGCATTCCGTAACCATCAAAGAGAGCAAAGATTTCCAAATGAGGCGTATCAACATCAGCTTCTTATTTGAATGAGATCAAAAGAGTAAATATAGTCTCTAGAAATCATCAAGTACTGTAATGGTTTCAAAATATTAGGCTGATGACTATTTAAAATTGTTTAAGTTAAAACGGATTCCGTTCTTTATAGTAGTGAAGAGTTGACGCTATTTAAGACCTCCATTACTTTTAGTGATAAGTGGTCGTAAACGTCATTTTAACTTAGATTTTCGACAATATACTTAATCTTTTAAATGGACGGTCTGGTTGCTGTTGCCGATGTTTCTGATTTAAAAACTTTAAAAATATATCAAATTGCATAAACTCTTTATTTTTATGATCATCGGTGACAGAATATTTTTAACAGAAATATATGAAGAATAAATGTGGGTTTTACCTTTAATCCTAGCAATAAAACCACAGCTGCAAAACAATAATTTTCTTTTAATCCGATACCTCGGCGCATTCTCGTGCCGGGGTATAATCCAGCTCATAAATAATCAGCAAATAAATAGACGGCTACAATGCCTGAAAAGTCACGCTCTGTACCTAAAAACGGCAGGTCGAGCGACTGTAGCGGACAGATAGCCTGATCGCGAAATTCATGGCGCTATTGAGGTGTTTACATATTGCGCGGGCAATTTTTTATAGCACGTGTGTTTCAGATTGTTCGACGAACACTGTTTTTAGTGTTTTGTATGTTATCATAATTTGCTAAAAGTCTTTGGTTTTTAAATACTTATCTCACATACCTGATTGTTGACGGAAACACCACTGAGTTTATTTTGAAATGGAACAGAAACTTTACAATGTACACTGACACATTGTTTGGTTATCGCTATTCTTTTTGGAATATAGTGGTGAGTTTGCCAGAGTAATTTCTGTAAACAACAGAGCGGCTTTGGTCAGAAGTTTTTAATTGTAGCAAGCCGCGAGCTCCAATTAAAAGTGTCCGATGTGTCTCCCCCCCCCCTGCACATTACTCAGTGTCGGGCGCTCCATTGGTCTGCGGTTTTTGCTCGTCTGGCGGCAACGCGTCGGCCCCTCGACGTGTTGCTACTGCCACAAGGTTTATTGAAGCTGCAAGCTTCTATGAAGAGTGACCGATATTGCCCCGTGGTCCCTTGTGACCCATTACTCAGTGCGTTCTGTTCATGCCCGCGGCTGGTTTTGCTCGACACTCCATAGCTCAACGGCGCCGGCGGCGCCTACCTCTGGCTCTAACTTATTTTATATAGGAGTTGCAATAAATAGTCACCGTTACTTCTAAATATTGGCCTAACTTACTGTGAAGAAAATATCGTATCCGATATGGTACTGACAGGTTTTTGAGATATGGGTCCGATCCGAATCGATGACGAAAGTAGACTATGGTGCGTTTTTCTGTAGCCATTTATTTGAGAAATGTCTTAACTCTTTTAAATGCGAGTTTTGGCTAACGTTTGTCACGATTCAACAAATGATCTGCCATAATTTTGATGACGGCAACGACTGCCAAACGCTGGCAACATAAGGAGAGATTAATTGATGTTTTTGCACATCATTTCAGAGGAGTTCACATACACATTAAGTTTAACGGAGTAGAACGAAATCAATATGATTACGAATGCTGTGAAACGCCTTGCTATTGTGTGTTGGCTGTGCGTGAAGTATTCAGATAACATGACTAATCTAGTAGAAGGGATGAGGGGGGGGAGGGGGATTTATGAATGTTTCTCAGCTTAGCCATTTCCACATCATTAAGCAGTCATCCTTCATTTTGAGATCCTCTTCTATTGATTTATTAGGTTATTTACAAAGTATTTTAATATATATTTTTTTCCAAATTCAGGTCCAAAAGTTTTTTGGGGCAAATTTAAAAAATAATAATTCAAATTTATAATTACAAAGATGAATAATTTAATCGATCTATAGATATATCAATAAAAATCAATATAAAGAAAACAACTCCCTTAGAGAGGTGAAATGAGGGTGGAAAGTTTGTATGGAAAACTGTCATATTAAAAGTTAAATCCTTTGGTATTTGGCCTGGTCAGAAATTAAGAATTTAAATTTAAAAAGTTTGGCTTTTATTACAAACAATCACAGTCGTGTAGCCCATGTGAGCAAAGCCGCGAGGAAAAGCTAGTAACTTAAAATACTAACCATAATAATGAACATCGATAATAAATAAATAGTAACAAGCAAACTGATACTTACATTTTTTAAATCCTCTACCGCATAAAAGTGTAAACCAACAGCCATTTTCGCAACATAAGTATTTCTTTATTAATTGATAGTTGGTCGATGTCTTTATACTAGTGGTCGCCCAGTGGTCGAAATTCGACCGTAATTTTACTGAGGCTGCACGGATTGTAACCTAAGCAATGAAATATTAAAAAAGATAGAATGTGAGTTTGGATGGATTGGCATTGAAAGATTTCGGCCGCTCCTTTTCCATTTTTGAAGTTTTTGAAAAGAGTATATATGCGTGTGTGTCAAATACATGGTAGTGTGTGTAATGTTTGTTTTATTGATTTAATTTATTTTTTATGCATAATTTTAAAATAATATTAACATTCTGTTTTCCTTCTCTATATAAACTACAAAGTGTGCAAAATTTCATATTCCTCCGTTCGCGCAATTTTCGTAAAAAGGTGTACAAAGTTTTTGCTTCACGTATTAATGTAAAGATATTGTTATACACATTGTACAATTACTATTTCAGAGGCGACTAGTATTTGGCACTGTATTAAGAATGAATTAATGAACATTTCTCGAATGTCCCTATAGAGTATACAAAAGCAACTACGCTCCACGTAATCAATTGAAATAGTTCCAAAAACCTCATCAAGCCACCCCAATGAAGCTCCGCGCCAATCAATGCGCGACTGCCAACAGAAACAGATCGGGTCAGCCGCTCAATGTGTCACTTTAGGACCCCATTACGGCGGTGTCCGGCGGTTCATATCGTCCAGTGTAAGCAGAGCGGCCACACCTTATACATGCTTTCCCTACCCCCGCCCCGCGCCCCGGTCAACCTGAGTCGAGTCCTGGCCTTAAGGCGCCCTCGGGCTGTTCTGCTCTTGATCTGAACTGCTCGGAGAATCTAGAAAGGGCTGTTTCGCTCTCGATTCAAACTTTTTTTTGTTTCATTACCTACGAGCACTTCACATCTTACCTGATGGTGACGATAAGGCGGAAGATGGAAGCGCACTTCACCCGGAGCCCTCAGTTACTGACGCTAGTTACTCCTCTAACTCCTCGCTAGACGGGATGCCATCACGCGACCGTGTCCCCGTACACGCCCACATGATGCCATCCCATCTTTAACTCTCTAACGATGTCTCGATCATACGGCTCGAAGAACCCTTTAAGTTTCTCTTCGCCAACAAAAATGTGCGGTGGCGCTGTAAAGGCTGTATCGGTCAATAGTAAACACTTTAAAAAGAAAAATTATTAGATACTAGTTCCTGATCGTAGCTCGGCTGCGGGCAGTTTAGTCGCGCAGAAAGGATTTTTTTATCTCCTGAAATATTGTATTTGAATGAGATAAAAAGGACCTATAAAAAAATAAAATAAAATAAAAATAAAACTATTTATTTCAGACACATGGTCCATAGAGTGTTAGTAACAATGTTTCTTAAACTAAGGTATTAAGATTATTATAATACATTAACATCAAATAAATTCAATAAAATTAAAATGAAATCAATACAAAAATAAAATAAAATAAAATAACATTATTTTCAAAATAAAATCAAAAAATAAATCATAATCAAAAATGAAATCATAATAAAATAAATACAAAAAGGACTATAGGCGATTTTTTTCCGAAAAAAATTAACAAACTTTGGCATTTATAATAGTAGTTACGTAAATTAACAGAGCTAATGAAATATAAATCATTTCGTTGGCATTAAACAAGCAGAAACGAGCTTTCCTTCGACATTTTCAAATCTCTTGTTATAGCTTAGCAGTCGTTTTGTCTCTTCGTTCCTTCGTTTGCGCACAGTTTAAAGTAACGATCGACATAAAAATAACACCGTTTTTGAGAATATAAAATTTTATGTTACTTAAGAGCGTTAACGCCTCACACTAGCGGCGTAAACGCTCACTAATGAGCATCTGACATGTTATGGTTTAGTTAAATAAGACGTTACAGCTAAAAACGGCCACTTTTAACTATAACGCCGTATTTAACTAAACCATAACATGTCAGATGTTCATTAGGTGACGTAAAAATGCTTAATTACTTCATTCAAATAGTTTGTTGAGCATAATTTGATTTTTTTTCATTGGCGGCGCTAGTGCGCTGTGTAAACGCTCTTAATCGCATACAAAGTTAAATATTGGTTCCAAAAAAAAATAATTTTTTTTTTCAGCATCTCAAAGACAACAATATATGTACATGGTGATCCCATTTATAACCAAATAAACAAGTGGTACTTGTTCATTTTTATTAAACCAAAACTTAAATCTTTATAATAAGATACAAGTAATGATCTAATGAAGGGATCGTCGGCGGAAAGTGGATATAAAACCATTATCCCAGACGATGTTATTAAGTTCTGAAAGCTGGAAATTATTAATCAAGGAAGAATTCACTGAAACAGAATGAATTATGTCATTAAATAAATTATGTGCTACGGTAGCTGTCCATTAGAGTGGAAGAATCATAAAAATGGTTCAAAAGCTGAGTTGCTATTAATTGTGTTCTTACTGTAACAAAACCGTATTGTTTTTTTTATTTTTCATAGGAAATCTATAGAGCCGTAGCTATGAATAGAACGTTATCGGAATGGAACATACCCTAAATATTAAGGTTGCAAACTTTACTCAATGGAAAAATTCCTTATTTTTAAACAAGTACAATATGATTTAAACGTATGAAAATACTTAGGCCTCTTCCTCACCGGATCGGTGCGCTTTTGTTTCGGTACCGCCTCTGCACCGAATTGTTTATTGAAACCTTTTGATTACATTGCGCTCGGTAAAAAATATATACAGATTCGGGATTCGGTACAGAGGCGGTACCAAAACGAAAACGCACCGATCCGGTGAGGAAGAGGCCTAAGTCGGGTGGCAATAAATTTATTTTTAGAAAAAAAAAATTAAAGGAAGTGAAGGATGATATCCAAACAAATTTGTAATGTTTTACAGGAAATCGTAAAAGTATCCTAAACTTCAATAAAACATTTCACAATAACAAAGCTAAAATATTAGATAACGCTTTTGGCTGTAGTTCAATCTTATTTATATTTTAATTATAATAAAAAAGCAGATATCTGTTTTAATCTAAAAAAATTATTCAAAGAAATAAATAAAAATAATAATAACGCAAAGTAATGCTTACTGTACTTATAACCAAATACTAGGGAATACTATAGAAACCCACCTGTTATTCCTGCATTTGAAATAATAATTTTATGAAGGGTTGCGGAGCTGAATTAGTCCAAATATTAATAAAAATATTATAATTATCGATCAATATAATTTATTTATTTACAAACAAAGACAATAACGAGATAATAATGAAACTACTTAAAATTAAACTTATAAAAAACTATAAACTATAACTACTACTAACTATAAATAAAAAAATTGCCCCAAATCATCCCCATCAGGCAGAGTGCCCAGTAAGTTCGCAGCATTGCCACGTTGGATAGCAACGCTGGCCCAAGTAGCTGCTAGCTCTGGGGTCCCGGGTGGTTTCTACTAATTTAATAGAAATATAACCCCGGCCCCATGGACCTAAAGTCTCTGCCCCAAACGGCCCAAATATGAGATCCCCAGTCAGATTCTCATTGATCATTATTATCAGACAACACAGTGGTAAGATAAAATACCCATAGATAGGTATAATTTTACCTAAGGCTAAATCAATATTAACAAATATTTATTAGTGAATATTACGAATAACTATGTTAAGCCTATAATAGCTATGGCCTCTGTGAACTAACTTAATTCCGTGGTGGTGCGCGACCATTGGCGCCGGCTAGCGATTCAATTTCCGCATTCGGTCCCGGGTTTGGACCTTGTGCTGTGTAGTTATCCGGTGCGCGGACAAACTTGCAACGCATCCGGGCGTTCATCGATGCAGAAGGGTTACAAATACGGTATTACACCAATTGATTTTTGTATCTTATTAACATTTTGATATCCATAAGGGTAAACCCTCTTCAAATAATAAAGATAATAGTGGTTTTTGTGCGTTGAAATATGGCTAAAAGAGCATGATAACAGTAACGTACGATTGCAGTAAATTAGTAAGTAAGTGAGTAAGTAAGTAAATCATTTATTCGGCTACACTACATCATACACAAATTAAAGTCATGAAAAAACAAAAGCATAAAAATAAATAAAACAGATATGAATATAAAGAAAACAAAATTAATAGGTGCTTAAAAATACTAGTGTTGGCCGAAAAGGCTAACCAGCTCAGCATATGTTGCAGCTTGACGCCACAACGCTGATTTTCAGCTGGGCCTTGAGTAGGGCGACGTCAAACACAAAAAAAGTATACTTGCGTTACAAAACAACGACGAGAAAAAGAGAGAAAAAAAAAAGAAATGGAACATAAATTATGCGCCTGTATGGCTTACTTCCCTTTGCCTAATAACAAGTAAACAACAATTTAGTATAACAAATTAGTATTTTAAATACAAATCAAATATACAAATAATAAATTAAAAGCTTTTAAAGAATAAATTGTGCAAATAAGTATTGTATAAACGCCAATTGACCGACAAATAATTGAATTTCTATTGTGTCTGCCCGGCGGCGGTCAAACTGTTAAAAACATAAAATATATTTATTTTTACCAGGAATACTATACATAATAATATGCTGCATTGACAAACAAATAATTCTGTATAGCTCTGCGTAGTGCTACTCCTTTCAACAAGACAAGCAGCCAGGCACCACATAAATTTTTTTTTATTATCTATATTGTACACAGTTATTTTTTATTTCTATAGAGAGTAAAAGAGTGTATACAAGTGGAAAAATAACACTACTATCTATCATTGCTACGATAAAAATATGTTACTTTCGATAGTAAATAGCATCAACTAATTTATACAATTTAAACATTTGCTTTTGGCTGAGATGATGATGAAACATTCGCGTTCCATTAACGCCTCCCGTTATAAACCTTCGATCAATTATTTTGTGCCTCTGCAAAGTGTTCACGCGTGTAGCTGTACAAAAAGTAAGCTTCACTGTTCATCTGCATGCGTCGTGTGCGGAGGAAATGACTGCGCTAATCACCCACCAGTGGACGAGCTAATAAGAGCTTTACAATGGAACGCTTGCCAAATCCAATATCAAGATTCAAGAGCTAAACTAGATATAAAGTGCACTCGTTTAGCTCTTGAAAGTTATAAGAGTTCTTTATTTTGTGTTAATAAATGGTCATTTAATAGCCAACGTACCTACTTGTTACATATTTTTAACTATCGAACTGGAAAATTCTATAGAAGTATTTAACATACGAAATAACACAATATTTGAAGGAAACCTGAACCGAAATACCTGAAGGTGAAAAGCCTTACTAATTTAATACATTTTTTTATTGAATATAAGAGGTAGGAGCAAAAATATTTGTTGCATCTAAAAACTGAAAGTTCGGTATTCGGAAACGAAGAATTTAACCCTATTCTTGGCATAGTGGACTATTTGAGACACTTTGAACTTACAAAAAAATTCGAGTAGTGAAAAAAAAAACATATTTATTCAAAAAATTTATAGTTTATATAGAGAAGGAGTACAGAATGTTAATATTTTTTAAAATCATGTATGCATTGCAAAAAATAGATTAAATCAATAAAACAAACATTACACACACTACCATGTATTTGACACACAACATTTAAACTCTTTTCAAAAATTTCAAAAATGGAAGAGGAGCGGCCGAAATCTGTCAATGCCAATCCAAACTCACACTCTATATTTATAAATTTTTCATTACATATGATACAATCCGTGCAGCCTTAATAAAATTACGATCGAACTTCGACCACTGGACGGCCACTAGTATGTATAATTCCACAAAAACACAAAAACTCTGCCAAGTATAGGGTTCACTTCTAGAATTTCGGATTTTATTAGTTATCCCAGCAGTGGGTCGTTTATGCTAATGATAAAATGATGACCGATGTTACTAATATTGAAGAAAATTAAGGGCCGAATATCCGTGTATTTGGAAAATACATTGCTCTAATTCCAGAGCGGACTATTCAAACCGTCCGTTCGTCCGCGGCAGTGGAGGCATTATGCTCTAACGGAAGGACGGCTCACCACGCCGCAGATTGAAACGTGGACCGGACCGGAGCGTGTTACACCACCACCCAGCCGTTTACGGGACCAGACTACATCAGAGGGATTACAACTCTAAATCCATTACTGAAACTTGAAATCACTTTGAACAAAACTTTGATCTACTAGTACTTACTTAAAATAGAAAAACCTTCGTTGTGGTAAGTAGTGTAAGTGGCATTGAAGACTAAGACACGTTCCATTCGAGATAGATCTGATAGAAATTACCAGAAAATACGAACAATAACTACATAATGACCCGGTTTATCAGAAAGTGAATGATTATGGAAAACTTTTTCAATACTACCATATTTTTTAATGATAATTTGTTCGGAACAAAATTCAGTTTAACTAAGTATAGGATCTTTCCTTAAAATTTTAAAAGTACAAGTTGAATCACTCGTATATCTTTAGAACTATCCAGTCAATAATTAAATGAGAGAGCTTATTGAAATGGATGATCAATAGTTTATTCAAATAAAGAGAAAAGGCAACTGCCTCCTCTCGCAATCCGTCCGCCTGCTCTTTCATTGAGCTGCCGAGAAACTTTAAATATATAAACTTGTTTCCCGTCGCGTCGTTCGAGTCTCCCGAGGCAGTACACGAGCATCACTTTCGGGATTAGTTTCACCAAAATAAAGATGATAACAAAAGTTAAGTTCCCCATCCCTCAAGTGGGACTCGAACCGATAACTTTCACCTATTTCATATTTGTATTATAAATATAGCAATTTTAAGCAGAAAGTTTAATTGTACTTGATATATCGATAAATTGGTGCATAATTTTATCATATAAAATAATGTAATGAGTTAGTGTTACCAGTAGCCTGCCGAATTAAGGAGCTTCAAAGCTGTAAAGAATAACGATACGCAAAAATCGGCCATTGATGAACATTTTGATCCATTCGGGTGCTAATCACTGGATTGAGTTTTATAACCCCCAGATAATTTCAACCGAACGCCACTACATACCTAGATTGGTTAGAGAAGCGATTGAAATTACAAAATACAAAAAATTCAATCACGAAGATTGTTTTAAACTGTAGCGTATCTGGAATCCAGTGATTAACTTATGTAAAGATCGCAAAAACAAAAGTGCCGTTTCGCGATCTAATACGGCAAGTGTAGTGTGTCGAGAACAAGTTCGAGTGAATAGTGACTTATGTGAAGTGGTACGAGTATCAAGCGCAAAAAACGACTAAGGAAGAGGGTCGATCGTTTTGTTTGCTCATAATCACCCACCCGGAATAACTTCAGTACATCCGTGATTATGGCGCATGCAACTGTGCCGAAATATCGGATACTCACGCACAACAAAAACATGGTAATACTCCCGTTAATAAATAATTATTCTAAGATATTCACTTTTTTCGTCTTCCTGTAAAATTGTGTAAAAGCAGATACGTAGCTTTTTACCAACTGCTCTTACGCGGTCTCGCACGCCCACCGACGATATGCGATTAAAACGATGTGGAGTATGTATTGAATCGTATTTTTATGTGGTTGCGTCTTATTAAGCACAGTGCATTTTTAATAACATCGAGTATTCGGCTGGCTGTTTGCAACTGAAGTGTTAATTGGAACGAGCAGCGGCGGGAGCGCAAGTTATTGGCGACTGGACCGCCGGAAAGTTTCACAATCGGCCAATTTGTTTGGCAGTGTCGAACAGACCGACCCAAAGCGACGTTATCTACGAGTGTGATCGACTTTTAGGCAATACGCGTTATCCGCATTGCTACTTTAGGTACCTAGTTAAACAGTACTAAACTCAAAAAAGAGTATCTACAACTACAATACTCATCAAGTTAAAATTAACTAAATAAAATGAACTTTTACTGCAAATTACAAAAAGATAAAAAATAAAACTACAAATGAACGATTAAAACGTAAAAAGAGATTTGGATATTAACAATTGAATGATTTTAAAACTTCTTTCTTACAGATTTATTTGAGTTTGGCTGGACGACATCAACCAGTGCACTGGACTTAACTATCATTAGTTTAATTATGTCAAGGGAAGTTTTGTGTACTGATCTCTAAACTTCACAATGCAGATGCCACTAAATGATAATGATGATGACGATGATTAAAATGTTTTTTAAAATATTCAGATGAAAAGTGTTACCGTACACTTATCTATACTAACTAGTGGTCGCCCAGTGGTCGAAATTCGACCGTAATTTTATTATTAAACAATATTTTATGAAGGCTGCACGGATTGTATCCTAAGCAATGAAAAATTAAAAAAGATAGAATGTGAGTTTGGATTGGCATTGACAGATTTCGGCTGCTCCTCTTCCATTTTTAAAATTTTTGAAAAGAGTTTATATATGTGTGTAGAGTCTGACTAATGGAAGGTGGCACTAGAAAAGAGCGACAATTTCAAAAATCTTTTAGGTGTAAACATTGAATTTCATGGAAACCCCAACTTGATACTTTTTATTTTTTTACAGTAACAATGTAAACAATTGTAAGTTGTGTTTTAGTATTTAAGGTATTGTTGACAGACATACAGCCCGTTGACAGGCGGACGGACAGACGGCCGGACAGACGGACGGACGGACAGCGGAGTTTTAGTAATAGGGTCCCGTTGGCTCCCTTTGGGTACGGAATCTTAAGAAGGGTATTATTATATTATTATTACACTCAGACTCACAGTTAATAATATAAACGTACCCTTACATTCTTAAAACGTATCCTTTCTCACTTTGGCGATAGAACATCATGCTTTCATATGACTCTAGCTGTATATTTTTCTAGATTAAAATATAACAAATAAAAGAAAATAATATTATTGTATATTTTTTATTCCTTTTAGGAAATATTTTTTTGTCGCATTAAAAAGCATTATATCATAATTATTGTATCTTAACATCATTCAAGAGGATTCATAAACAAAATCGGGTTTCTAAGTATTCTACGCCAGATATAATGGAATCCGAATCGTCATGTAATGGAAGACGTACTAAGAAAATTAAAATTAAAAAATAAATTTGTTTTTGTATGTGGCGATTTTAATATAAATATTCTAGAAAGCACTTCAATGAGTGTTCGTCTTGTTGCCTTGTTTAAATGTTTTAATCTCATTAATCTATTTCTCGAACCCACTAGAATAACTTCACATTCAGCCACTTGTCTTGATAATGTTTTTACAGACTATGACCCTGTTTCTAAGTCAGTCATTAGTAAGCTTACGTCTGACCATTGCGGTTTAAAGGTGACCTATGATTTTAATGTTAAGGATGAGCCAAAAATAGTGAACTGTAAACCAGTTACAAAGGAGCGAGTAGAGCGTTTTAAAAATAATATATCGAGTAAAATTAATGCATTGCCATTTGGACAAGATGATCCAGATGTATTATATACTAATCTTTTTAACTTCATAAAGACTGAATATGACCAAGTGTTTACACAAAGAACAATCAAAATAACTCATAAACTTAAGTTCTGTGACTGGGCCACGACTGGTATATATAAAAGTAGAAATAAATTGTATGATTTATATAGTCTAAAACAATATAACCAAAATTCTAATTTTACGGAATATGTAAAGAATTATTCGAAAATATTTAAGAAAATATGTATAGTAGCAAAATCTAATTATATTAAAGAAAAAATTAAAAAGTCCAACAATAAAATTAAAGCCACTTGGGACATTATAAACCGTGAAACAGGTAAATTTAAACCACGGGATAATACTTTCACTTTAAAAGTAAACGACAACTTAGTCAATTCAGATTCACATATTGCTAATATTTTTGATGATTTTTTTGTAAATATACCTGTGCTGACAACCTCAAATTTGGATTCATCACCAGAAGCTGCACAAGCATTACTCCAAAAATATGTACCAAAATGTAATGTTTCTTTTCAATTTAAATATATTGATTCAATGGATATTATAAAAACATTTAAATCACTGAAAATGAAAAACACAAGTGATTTGTGGGGCATCTCTATAAAAGTAATTAAGAATATTATACATTCTATTGCACCATATCTTGCTGAAATTTTTAATAACTGTGTGAATAAAGGTATCTTTCCCGATCTTATGAAGTTTAGTAAGGTCATACCTTTGTTCAAATCGGGAAACAAAGAAGACCCCAGTAACTATCGACCCATTTCAATACTACCAACTCTAAGCAAAATTTATGAAAAAGTTATATTGGAACAGTTGATGTCGTATTTTAACATAAACAACCTTTTACATAATAAACAATATGGATTTACAAAGGGTCGTTCTACTACTGATGCAGGTGTTGCTCTATTAAAACATATATTTGATGCCTGGGAGAAGTCTCAAAACGCCCTTGGAGTGTTTTGCGACTTGTCCAAGGCTTTCGATTGCGTTGAGCACAAAACTCTGGTGATGAAGCTAAATTACTACGGTCTCAAAGATTTCGCACTAAATTTAATTCAGTCGTATCTTAGCTCTCGAACACAAACTGTCGATATTAATGGAACTAAATCATCTGGTTCTCATGTAAAAATGGGAGTTCCACAAGGGTCCATTCTTGGTCCTTTTCTGTTTTTGATTTATATTAATGACTTGCCATTCTTTGTAGAGAACTTCTGTGAAATCGTATTATTTGCAGATGATACTTCACTCATTTTTAATGTAAGTAGGTGTAAGAAAAATTACGACGATGTAAACAAAGCACTCTCTGATGTACTCAGTTGGTTTACTATTAATAATTTGCAGCTTAATGCTAAAAAAACAAAATGTATTAATTTTAAATTACCAAATGTCAAAAATGAACCAACTGATATAAGAATAAACGGTGATCGATTAGATTTGGTAGACTCAACAGTTTTCTTAGGTATAACCCTTGACTCAAAACTTCAATGGAATCCTCACATTTCGAAATTGGCCGGCAAACTCAGTTCTGCTGCTTATGCCATTAGAAAAATAAGGCAGTTAACAGACGTAGAAACTGCTAGAACAGTTTACTTTAGTTATTTTCATAGTGTCATGTCGTATGGCCTCTTACTGTGGGGAACAGCGGCTGATATTGAAACTATATTCATTTTACAGAAACGAGCAGTAAGAACAATCTATAGACTAGGTTCACGAACTTCTTTAAGAAATCTTTTTAAAGAAATTGAAGTCTTGACAGTGGCGTCTCAATTTATTTATAATTGTATAGTTCTTGTACGTTGTAATATCAATTCATTTGCTAAACACAGTGATGTACACAATTTTAATACTAGAAATAAGTCAAAACTTGCAATGCCACTGTTCAGGTTACAGAAGGTGCTTGGTTCTTTCTTGGGTTGCCCCAAGAACAAGGTATACACTATTACAATAAAATACCAAATACTGTACTAGATTTACCTTTAGATAAGTTTAAAAAACATGTAAAGTCTTCTTTATTAAAAAAAGGTTATTATACAGTCAAAGAATATTTAGAAGATAAAACAGCCTGGCTATAATAAAAAACATATACATAATACTACTTATAAATAGTGTCCTGCAGATAACAAAATAGCGTTGCATTGAACATTACAATTAGTTTTATTTTTATTATTATTAACTATAGTTTTTTTTGACTTTTACTAGTACTGTATGATATTGTAAAAAATTAAACTGGTAAATTATGTTTTTGCTGACTTAAATATTTTATTTAGTTATTTTTTATTTTTTGTGTTATTTTACATGTTGTGATTGTCCTTTACATTTTGTGTTTTTATTTGTGATGGAAAGTGTCCTTTATGATAGGGCTTTTTCCAATATTTATGACGCTGTAAGGGAGAAAAGAGCTGGACACTTGCTGAGTTTCTTGCCGGTTCTTCTCAGTACAAGATCTCCCGCCCAGAGTAGATAGACTTACGAACCGATGGCTTAAAATGACGTTCATAAGAGCTATTTGTAGCCTAAACTGAATAAATGATTTTGAATTTTGAATTTTTTGAATTTTCATGTTCGTCACTGCTGTCTTCCCCAACATTAATTATATAAACCTTTTTTCTTCATTGTCAATAATACCATATTTTATTTTATATTTGTTTTCAACATTCAATACGTGATCAACATAATTCCAGTCATTGGCAGTAACTGTATTGAAACATTCTTTAGTCAGATTTTCCATTTCGGAAGCCGGTATTCCAATATTTTTACTTGCAATCTTCTTTTTGCTTGGCTCCATACCAGCTCTATAGGGTTTAAATCACAATAGTAGGAGGGGAGCATTAGAACCTCATGATTATGTTCCTTTATAATCTCATGTGCTTCATAAATAGGTGTAGTTTTGTTGTCCTAAACAAAACACATTAATTCTGCTTTTGTATGATACTCCTCAAAGTTAATATTATTTTCTTCAAGCCATTTTAACATAACAACATAAATAAAAATAAAGTATCAAACGTTGTTGATCCAAACACAAAAAGTAACTTGTAAGCGTGGCAGTTTCATTTAATTGTTGTATTTTCAACTTACAATTCGAGTTTAAATCGCTCTTCACATCTTCGTATTTATTTATCATAGTGAATAGCAGTTTTCTTGTGGTACTTTTAATTGGTTTCGCCATTATTTTTCGCAATTTATTGAAAAACGCAATGCACCAGACTCGTAATTACGTAACTTTAAAGTGACAGTTGTAATGTTGTCATGCTGATGTCACTTCCAAAAATAGCGAGTGACTCGATTCATTAGACAAACTCTACGTGTCAAATACATTGTAGTGTGTAATGTTTGTTTTATTGATTTAATGTATTTTTATGCATAATTAAAAAATAAATAACATTCGTATAAAAAAATTCAAAATTCAAAATTCAAAATCATTTATTCAGTTTAGGCTACAAATAGCTCTTATGAACGTCATTATGCCATCGGTTCGTAAGTCTACTCTGGGCGGGAGATCTTGTACTGAGAAGAACCGGCAAGAAACTCAGCAAGTGTCCAGCTCTTTTCTCCCTTACAGCGTCAAAAATATTGGAAAATGCCCTATCATAAAAGGACACTTTCCATCACAAATAAAAACACAAAATATAAAGGACAATCACACATATAAAAAAAAACAAAAGAGAAGATATAATAATATCTACATTTGCAAAACATCAGTTACCAGTTAAAATTTTCACAATGTCATACAGCACTAATAAAGGTCAAAAATTGTCTAAGAAAAAAACAAAAAAGAAAACAAAATTAAACTATAGTTAATAATAATAAAAATAATAGTATGCAAGAGCAGACCAGCCTCCACAGGCGGCACCCGTTCACGAGTATGACATATGAATCAGCCATCGCTTCACTCAACCATGTCTTAGGGAATGTAACGACCCGACGCACACGCCACCACCGCAGAGACACTAAAGAGAGCATGACACACTCAAGATACTCTAAATAAAAACCTAATGAAAAGTTTAACGTAACATAAATATTATTTGTAAACTGTAGGACATTGCTGATAAAGGCTATCATATCAGCGCTAAGATATTTTTAAAGTAATTATTGATCCCAATAAAATAAAATAAAGAGTAGTTTTATTTTTTATTATAACCAAGCTGTTTTGTCATCTAAATATTCTTTGACTGTATAATAACCTTTCTTAAGTAAAGAAGATTTTACATGTTTTTTAAACTTATCTAAAGGTAAATCTTGTACAGTACTAGGTATTTTATTATAGTAGTGTATACCTTGTCCCAAGAAAGAGCCAAGAACCTTTTGCAACCTGAACAGTGGCATTACAAGTTTTTTCTTATTTCTAGTATTGAAATTGTGTACATCACCGTGTTTAGTAAAAGAGTTGATGTTGCAACGCACAAAAACTATGCAATTATAAATAAACTGAGATGCAACTGTAAGAACACCAATTTCTTTAAAAATATTTCTTAAAGTAGTTCGGGAACCTAGTCTATAAATGGTTCTTATTGCTCGTTTTTGCAAAATAAATATAGATTCAACATCAGCTGCTGTAGCCCACAGTAAGACACCATACGACATGACACTATGAAAATAGCTAAAGTAAACTGTTCAAGCAGTTTCAACGTCTGTTAATTGTCTAATTTTTCTGATAGCATAAGCAGCAGAACTGAGTTTACCGGACAATTTCGATATATGAGGATTCCATTGAAGTTTTGAGTCAAGTGTTATACCTAAGAAGACTGTTGAGTCTACCAAATCTAATTTATCACCGTTTATTCTAATATCAGTTGGTTCAGTTTTTACATTAGGTAGTGTAAATTTAATACATTTTGTTTTTTTTGCATTAAGCTGTAGATTATTAACAGTAAACCAACTGAGTACTTACATACATAGATATTATAAAGAGGATACCTTTGTATCTTTTATGTATGTATGTTTGTATGTATGTTTGCAACGAATAAACTCAAAAACTACGGGACCGATTTAAAAATTCTTTCACCATTTGAATGCTACATTAACGCTGAGTTACATAGGCTATATTAAAAAAAATCCACTCGTGCGAAGCAGGGACGGGCCGCTAGTATATCTATATATAATACATGAAGCAAAAACTTTGTACCCCTTTTTACGAAAATTGCGCGGATGGAGGAGTATGAAATTTTGCACACTTATAGTTTATATAGAGAAGGAGTGCAGCATGCTAATATTTTTTTAAATATGTATAAAAAATACAATAAATTAAATAGACATTGTTTTATACATTTAAAAAAAAAATCAAAAAAGGAAGAGGAGCGGCCGAAATCTGTCAATGCCAATCCAAACTCACATTCTATGTTTTTTAATTTTTCATTGCTTAGGATACAGCCCGGATGTTTTGTTTATAGATCTCTAAACTTCAGTATGAAGATGCCACTAAATGATGATGATGATGATGATGATTAAAAATGTTTTTTAAAATATTCGGATGTTCGTTATCGTACACTTACGTTACGTACGTGTAATACGCGAACATAAACATGAGTCTTAAGAGAACAGAACCTTCATCATCAGCCTACGTTTGTAGGCACACTACTGGACATAGGCCTCTCATACGGCGGCTACTCTCATCCAGCTCTTGCAGTAACCTTAACCTCTGGAAATTAAAAAAAACCTTTCCTATGAGACATATTATTGATCACAGTAGGTTGCAGCATAATTCCTCACTGAAGCCGCCGGGTCGTTCGCCGGCTATCAGGCAAGTGAGTGTCAAATTACGAGGTTTCCGTTTAGCGCAGCCGCCGCCGTCGCCAGCCAATCTGCTGCGGTGCAATTTGTAGTCGTGACAGCCGAATGCTATGTTATAATGCTGTTGTTGATTGGTACACGATAAAAATCTACTGGTGTCTGTACCTACTGTTTTAGAATAAAATGCCTTCAAAATTTAACCTCCCCTTAGGCAGTTGCGTTTTTCAGGTTGTCTTGTCATGTCATATTTATTTTGGTCAAACAGTCTCGTTTGTCCTTGACCAAATAATATTATTTTGGTCTGTGACTTAATATTATAAACTCAAATCATATTTTATTTATATTAATACAATATACCTAGGGGCCAGAATATTATTAGAATCACATTCAGAATATTAAGATAACTACTTTCAACAATTCATCCCAAAAATGGTGACCACAATAGTTGGTAATAGTCCGTCGGTCGGTCGCAGTAATTGCGTGCGAGACCCATTTGCGGTGCAGTTATTGGCTGCCGTAGAAAGCTAAAATGGTTGTCGTGTGGCTGGCATATTACATCATCATCGGAGTTGTTTTCAGATTTTTAGATTAGTTTTAGTTCGTCGTACTTCGTCCTTCTTTATTGATGAGTAAAATAACAATAAAAGTAGGTAATAGTAAAGTAAGTTGTACCAGTCCAAATGCCCGTATTATCATTGAGATTATTATTACCGTTAACCACAGATACAAATATTGTTGACTATAAAAATAGTTATACAATATAACACAGGACTATAAAATACATAATAAACTATATAATACCTGACCTTTCCAACCGGAACGACCACTTGGCGTTTACACCTACCAACGACCTAAGTGCCTCTAACGTTGGCAAATATTCCCCTTTCCCACAAAATTAACCTGCGCTTAGCCGCCGTTTGGCATTCAAAATGTACGCTCAAACAACGTTTGTTTTAGGAGCGACTAGCCGCGTTATTGCGCGCGAGGACCGTGCGGCGTGCGGCGTGTCTCTTGACCGCTCCGAACGTTCAAACACTCGAGCGCAAGCCGCAAAGCCACCACGCTTTGTGAATGTGCAATAGACTGTTCCCATTGTGGAGCACAATAATGTCACAAAGGCGAGAAAAATGAATGCAACGACAGATTTCGAGATTTCATTGCACGGTGTTGAATGGAATGGCTCGGAAGATGGCCTAATATTCACTGATACTATATTTAGCGGACAATGATGGCTGTTTTGTCATTGAGGTATTCCTTTACAATTGTAACTTATTGAAGTTGTAACAGAGTTTCATAACGGGTTAACGCAAACTTCTTACTATAGGTATCGTAGGCATACCCGATATACCCGAGACGCTACGAAATTTTGTTTAAAATGCAACGAGAATGTTTAAAAGTGTATTTATTTAATTTGTATAGAGAAAAACACAAATGTTGAAAAAATTTCCACGACCAGGATTTGAACCCGCACCCTTCTGACATACCGGGTCAGGTGCTCTCCCAATTGAGCTATTGTGGTTCTAACCAGCCCGTCGAGATTATTCAACACTATTTACTTTTTTACTTTGAAAGCCAAAGGCGCCCATTCAATTTCAACAACTACCGTCATTAACATCCGATCACAATATTTTTACAAATACTAAAGATCAGTTAAGAAGTAGGCAAGCTATTTATAAATGTTTACATAATTTTTAACGCAAATTTTGTTGCGAATAAATTACAAAAACACAAATGTTGAAAAAATTTCCACGAGCAGGGTTTGAACCTGCACCCTTCTGACATACCGGGTCAGGTGCTCTCCCAATTGAGCTATTGTGGTTTTAACCAGCCCGTCGAAATTATTCAACACTATTTACTTTTTTACTTTGAAAGCCAAAGGCGCCCATTCAATGTCAACAACTACCGTCATTAACATCCGATCATAATATTTTTACAAATACTAAAGATCAGTTAAGAAGTAGGCATGCTATTTATAAAATGTTTTTGTTTTGTTTAATATATATATATTTTTTTAATATTAAAAGAAGTTTAGCTTCAGCATTATCTACTTGTCCTTTCAGAAAACTTTTCCAAAAAAACTTTCACAAAACTTTCAAAAAAACTAGTGCAAATAGAAAATTATTTTACGTTTGTACATATTTATTTATTTATTATTATTACATTGAATTATACAACATTACAGTTTAAAACACGACGATGCACTATTTATATAAGGACAACAATTTCATACTTCCGGCTCACAGAATATTAAAATAGAGCACATAAGTATACATACTAAAACATAACTCAAAGCAAGATGATGGGCAACTCTTACGTGGATGTTGATTGAGGAATGAGTTTTCTAAATCATGTGTAAGCTATAACTGACAGGACTTTGAAGTGCTCTTTCACCCTTTTTGGTTCGTATTGAAACCTCCATCACGTAGGACGCGTTCATTCATCCGAATATGTACAGCAACATTTTTTCATGTTTCATTCGAAAGTAATTCTCGAAGTTGATCGAATAAGAATTTTATACTTTAACCGCAATATTTTTTTCTTGAGTGAAGGAGTTTTGACAATCTCTTTTTCTATTGTGACTACATATGTAATACGGTGAACCCAATGCTGATGCGTCTATTCCAAGTCCAATTGTTTCGACTCTGTGTTTAAATTATATGACAGTAGGGTAGAGGCACCAATAAATGAACGATTAAGGGTTTTTGGCAACTTTCAATACCTTTTTCTCGGCTTTTTCCAGCTATTGGCACTTGCTGACATTTTTTATGTTTCCGAATCATCCTCAAGATTTTAATAGTTTACGAAAATGATTCCTTAAATCTACTAGTTCTTGATAAAATATTTTTTTAAATAAAATTTATGGTTTTACCCCTTTAGTTGAACGCTGTGTCCTAATTGTGAACGTTTTGAACCCTTTAGTTGAACTAACATTTGAATAGGAATAACTATAGGGTGTACGTTATTTTAATTCTTCAATTGGTAATTAAACAAGTTCTTATGAATAAGTGTTTTTATTTATGATAATTTAAAAATCACAGATATGTAAAATAATTCTTTATATGCGTTCTAACTTTAATAACTGTTGGTTTCTTTGAGATCAATTAACAACGATTTCTTTTATAAACGAATCAACTTTCATTGAAACTTATTAACTAACGGAGCTATGGGGATTGAACCACAATTTCTCGCGTACAACATACATTTTTATTAAGTATTAGATAATGTAAAGTAAAAAATTCTGTAGTTAAGTTATTCACACAAATTGAGATCAAACTTAGTGTTTTCAAATGTAATCAATCCTCTTCTTCCGATTCGGGGGGACGGCAAAACGTTTATTATGGCTGATGTCGACACTTCTGTTAAATCAGCAGTAGAGGGCTCATTGAAATATGTCAAATTGTCAAATTTGCTTGCCTTCTTTCGTAAACATTTAACTTTAACGAAGTTATCCTTAAAGTTAATCTTTAGCACTTGCCCGACGTAGTAGCGATTTCTTTTATTAGTTTCGAACTTCAGCACAATATAATCTCCAAAACCTATATTATTGTCCTTATCTTTAATCAGACTTTCTTTACTTTCTTTGGTCCTTTCAGTCTCTTCGGTACTTACAACTAAACTAGTAGTAACAGTTTTCTTTTTCACTATTTTAGCTACTGTCTTTGGAGCTGGCTCTTCTTCTTTTGCAGCAGCACAAATTTTAGCTTTACTAATTGTAGTATTTAATTTCTTTACCTTAGATTTCTTTTCTTTAATATTTTTTTCCTTTTCTGTTTTTTTTTGTTCTCGCTCAATTTTTCTTTTCAATATATCTTCTGCTTTCTTTTTCTTTTCATTTTCTTTGAGTGCCAAATATTCTTTAAATTTTTTAGAAGTTATTGCTAGAGGCATTGGTGATTGTACTCGCTTTCGCTTTATGCCTTTTTTGTGTTCAGGAAGTTTCAGCAACTCATTAATCTTATCTTTTATTATCTTGGAACAACCCGGTTCATTATTTTCAAGAGTTATATCACGAATACATTGACTTTTTTCAAATGTGACATCAGGGATCTGGACACCTTTTTCATTGTTGAGCAAATCAACTTGCAGTGACAAGTCCTAAGTAACGTCTAGGTTCTGGGATATTTTTTGCTCATTCGGCACATCAACTTGCAGCGAAACATCCTGAATGATCTCATTGTCTTCAGTGTACCAAGGCAATGGAATAGCTAGGTTTGATGTTACTGGCGTAGAAGTGTGAAGTACATCCCAATGCACAGGAAGATTTATTGTATTTGTCAAGTCCAAAACTGCAGTTGTTGGTGACTGAGATACATTCATTAATTCTATCTCATCATGTTGCTTGTCATAAGATTCCATTTTTGTGCTGGGTGACATGCGGTTTTGGTAGATGTTTTCCAAATCATTCAACAGTAAAGACACACCCTCGATTTCGATTGGCATATTTTCTATATCCATAATGCCCTGAATACAAGTACTTGTCCCAAGGGTCCCAAAAGAGCTGTCAGGAATGATAGATAATTCGTCTTCATGACGTTGTTCTTGGGTCTTTGATGTCTCTTCTGTATTGATTGCATTTACGCCAGTACTAGAATTATCTATTCGCAAACTGTTAATTGTAGAATCATCAATATTTGACGTTTGTGACAGCAAGAGGTTGTCCACTTTATTTTTGCATTTATTCCAAAATTTGAAAAGACTACTCTTACATGTTTTATTAAGTCTTCTATATTCTTTGTATTTGGTCAGCACATTATTCTGTAAGACTTTTTCTATTACATCGATAGTAGTTTTATAATCATCTAAAGATATGTCATGTTCTATTTCTTTTTGTCTATTCGAGATGCATTTAGAATAATCTACAGCATTGGGGTTGAATGGGAAAAATCCACAAACTTTGAACGCGTTAACTATCACAGTTTTCTTCATAGATATTTCAAAGGACTGTGCAAATATTTTTGCAAAGTTTGACTTTGTTATCTGAGCATTCTCTTTGTTTTTGTGTTTTCTTGCTACAGTTTTCCATGCTGCTTTTAGAGGGCCAAAAATTCCTACATCGCATGGCTGTAGAATGTGTGTCGTATTTGGATACAGGCAGTATAGTATAATTTTGTTTTGAACACATAATTCGTGCAACTCTATATTTATATGACTTTTGCGGCCGTCAACGAGTAACAGTACTGGAAATATAATATTATTCTTCTGGAGCCAAGGTAAAAAGATTTCTCTGATATAGTGTAAAAACGTTTCACCTGTCATCCAACCAGATTCCGAACGTCCTATTCCCCATTCATCTGGGACAGATTGAGCCACTTCTTTTGAAATTCTTTGCAATGGGTATACAATAAAAGGTGTAACTATTTTTTAAAGTTGCACAGTACCGTTATACATTGCTTTTCCTGTCCACTGGCAACATTGTACAGAGCGCGATAGTTTTTAGGTGCCAAAATGACCCCAGTTTTTGGACATAGTTGTACACCTGTCTCGTCTAAATTGAAAATACGCTCAGGACTATCCAATATATCAGCTGCGTTTTCCTCTTGCAGGTGCTGATGCAAACTGTCAAACCATTTTCTAATCATTGGCTCTGTGATTAAAGATCTTGCTTTCGAAATAACTTCGGCATGTCTTTTAGTAATGTTTGGATGTCGTTGCAAAAAAAGTTTCATCCACTTTTTTCCTGGCTTCAGATCCTCACCTTTGATGTTGAAAATTTGGGCAACAGTTTCCCTAACATCGGTTGCATTTACGGGATAGCCAATTTTAGCCATATTTAATATCCAGGTCGCCATTTTGTGTTCTTCGTTATCTGATAACAACTTTCGTGGACCTTTTTTACATTGCAGAGAAGTTTTCCCGTGAATTTTATTATGCAGCGTACCTTTTGGAATATTAAATTGAGCACTGGCTTTCGATAATGATATTTGATGTGCTTGTACCATCCGTACAGCTTCTTCGAGGGTACTTTGTCCATAATTTTTTTCTTTTTTTCGTTGCGTAGATAAAATCTGAATAAAGAAAAATAGATAGACTTGAGGATAAAATACTAGATATGGCCGTAAATTTTGGAAAAGGATTAATCTATGGACTTACATTGCAGGAAAACAACATACTGTATTTTGTACATCTATGCGTTCACATATTGAAACAAGACCTAAAACTTGAACTATATATTTTAGTTTGTTCAATTTGTAGATAAAGTCACTACAAAATGAACGATCAAATTCGCTTGCGCGTTCAGCTTAAAAACCGTTACCCAAAAGTTGAACGTATAAAATTTGAACATCATATTTGGTTCAAGTTTTGGGCATGAATCTTATAGTTGAACAATAAACGGTTTCATACTAAAATAATAGTCGTAAAAATTAACAAAAGCCCATACAAATTATGTTCAACTTTTGGTAACTAACTTCATAATATCTTTTAAAACTAATTTAAACAGTTTTGGCTTGACTTTAAGAATGATTTTATAGGTTATTGACGTCTGTAAATATTTGCGCTTTCTCCATTAGTTGAACGCTGTTCATTTATTGGATCAAACGTACAAAATTAAATCCTTTACTTGAACAGTATATTTCTCGAAAAATATAGTAAATGATGAAAATCTGATACAACGTAAAACAAACTAAACATATCAAGATTTTATTAAAACCAAAACCATTCAAATATAACTGTAATTATGTGTTTGATGTGACATTATGCTTAAACGTGAAGGCTATTTACCTTAAGTAGGTTTCCATAGAAGACTGCTTTTTGGCGGGAACAGCTTGCGCAACAGCCGACTGTGAGCGCGTCCGTGACGTTTGTGTCAATATGTTAATGGCGTCGGATAGAAAAAGTGTTACCATATTACAGGATAAAATATTGCACAAAAGTAGGCGGCAGATTTTTTTTTTTCTAAATATTTTAATCGAACGTTCATCTATTAGGGGTCGTTCATCTTTTAGTGCCATTACCCTACGTCAATTAGAATAATATTAGAATGATCGTTTAGAAAGATAAATTTAAACCCTTGCACTTCTACTTGAGGCAGAGATAATTACTTACTTTTACTGTTTTGAAATCTACCTCGAATCCTCATTAAACGAATACTCCAACATATTCTACTTAGACATATTATCTTCTCTTAATCAAATTATTCTTGACCGCGTTTGTTAGCCCTTATTAAACACGTAAATAATACGATATTAACAGAAAACACTAGGTTTGGTACGAATAATGCTCATTTATTCACATATACCAAAACACTGTACACATTGCTATTGTTGCTTAATAACAGTAAATATAAATTAAAACAACGAATGGCCGTTGCTGATACCCTGAAGTGGGTCGCAGATTAGCGGCGCGGCGGGGACACCTGCCGGCGCATGCATTACGCGCGGTCTGCGAGTGGACACAAGCCTCACTTCATATTGTGATGTTTGACATTAAGCTGCTCCGCCAACTCCATTTGCCCGACGACGTCCGACGGACTTAGCATATTATAAATAGGAATGATAATAGGCTGATTTATTAATCCTGGCATTAGCCGGAAGACGATAATCTTTCTGAGACGTAAAATTATAATGGTATTCGTATAAATGCTATATTATTAGTAAAATGATTAAATTAATGTTTTCGACATTCTAGAACTGTAAACCTTTAAAATTTTGTTATTTTTCATTTGGATAATTTTAATATATTGACACTGAATAAAGAGTAGGGTAAAACCGATATAGTTGCCCCAGTGGGATAGGTGCCGCATTTGCAAAAAACCTAACTTCCCAAAATCGCAGCAAATAATATAGGTTAAAATATGAAGAGTAGGCGCCACAAATTTCATCCCCTGCAGGCCGTGGTGCGGAACAGACGCGTCTCGCATGTGCGTGCGATCATCTCCGCGGCGAACGTTACAAACGCCTCAAAGTTTTACACGTAAGTTTTTACTGTTGTATAACTTTATGAGTAGTAATGAAATCCGCTTTTATTATTATTATATCAAAATACAGGTGCATTGAGAACACACCTATTATCGATATTATATAATTTAGTTTAAAAATAAAAGGGTATATATCCATATCAAAAAGGATAGTCCCCCATTTTTTCACGGTAGTACGTGCCCATAAGGGCATCTATCCCTCATACCCCTATACATATAGCCAGAGTGTTTTTGATAAGTCATTATGTTTTGATAAAATTTTAATGGCTATTTTCAATCGATTGCTGTTGATAGGTTGTAGAACCTCAGTCGTGAGCCTCATGTAGCTGATACCAACTCCATTGAACAGAAAATCTCCTAGTCGATCGATCCTGAGATTTTATAAAATTTTAGCGTTATTGATATTGGTAATAATAGTAGAAAAAGAAACGCCTTCGACATTTTTAATTAAATTTTTACCAATACCAATACCACATCAAAGGGATACTGCTGAAAAGAAGAAAAGCAAGAAAGTACAAAGTTAGTCAGATTCAAATTTAAAGTGCCCTAGTAGGCAGCTGGACGAAATGATTAATGAAAATTTAAAACAATTATTAGTGCCCATTCATGACTGCATGTTAAAACTTAAATGTGGAATCATTTGTTGGACAAATAGTTAAGTTTACTACAAATACTATATCTAAAATAAAACAATTTTATTACGTATTTCACTTATTTTATTCTATAGGGTATCTATCCATATAGGTAGGCTTTTTTCTTAAAAAATGGTTTTGTTAAATCTCAATCTGTAACTTTAGGAAGGAGCGGGGTCTACTAACACGGGTATTTATACATAAAACGAGATTCCAGCCATTTGTTATGTAACTATGTAAAAGATACCGAATAAAGATTTTTCATTTTTTCATTTTTATTTTCATTTTCAATTTCTGCAAAATCAGTAATTGTTCGGTCTTTAAAAACAGGTCGTAAATCTTTATAGGAATTATTCTTAGTAAATTAATAGTTTTAAATTACGAGGCTCTTTCAAAAAGTGGGGCTTCTAACCCGGTTTTACCCTACTAAGATTTTACATATAATTTGCACCAACTGATAATAGTAAATTCAAAAGATTATTTATGAGTCTTATTTGCGTAATCTCGCAAAACTTGTAAACTTATCAAGTCAAATTCCTTCAAAGTCTACAATATTTTACGGTGATTTATTTTGAGACGGTACCTGTTCGGTATATGAGCTGGGAGGTGTTTGAGCGGAAGCAGCGTTGGAAGCGATGAGAGCGTCGGAAGCGATGGGAGCGATGGGATAACAGGAGGCGCGTGACATGCTTACGGCGGCGGCTGCCGGGCGCTGGGCGGTGCGCCGCACGCCACCTTCTATTAATATTGATGAAAGAGGAGTTTACGACAAATATTTACATTTGAAGCAGAATAAATTTTCGTCTTAAGGTTGACGTTGAAGTAACTTTATAACTAAACAAACGTAAATTTGTTAAATTCTACTTTTTTATACAAAGACGACAAATTGACTTTGCGTTTTCAGCAATGATGTCTGTATGAAAGTGGCAAACATAAATATTAACAGCACGTGTAAAGTGCTTCTATTTTCTTAATGTCTCTCGATAATCATCGCATTTCCGAATGCAATTCATTCTTAAATAACTAGATTCTGGTCCATTAGTTATTAGATTTATAATGTGTAATAATTTGCATTCAGAACAACGTGCCTACTTTTTGATGTTTAGTTTTGGTTTTTCGTGTGAACTACTATAAATCGTAAACCAATTATGTATGACACAATAGTATTTCCCCTCATTCTATTCTATCTATAAGTAAAATAAGTAGTAGCAACATTAAATACTCTATAGCTAATAGTAATCCGAAACACGAAGTTTGTTGAGAGACATTTGATTAAGGCAATACGGGTAGGTCCTCTGTACAGTTGCGCGTGTGTCATTGATAGTAACGCACACGTCCCGTAAATTGTGTAATGCAATGTTTTAATGAGGCTTTGCCGTTTGCTTTGACTAAAGCGTCAAGCCTGCCTTATATTTTTAGCAGGAATGTTCCTTTCAGAAAAGAAGATAAGCCAAATACACAAATCTAGTTTCTCAATTTCCCACCGAGAACTTGTTTAGCTACTGTTCAATCAAACCACTCTTTTCACTTCCGAATATATTTATTGTCAACTCACACTTTTACACAACTACAAAATTGACACTTTAAACAGCATAAAGTTATTCCTAGCTATCCGCACCGTTCGGTAGTCCGTAACATAATGTCCCTTCCGCCAGGCCACGATGCTCAGACCTCAACGCGCCCCCACCTCTGCATAATTGTCAAGTCACGCTATTGGTGGAATCGTTGGCGCGAACGGTAAGCAACATCGTGGCCGGACGTTATAGTCAAATAAGTAACTTTCATTGAGAATTTTAAATAATAAAATTAATACGAATACAATTTCAATCACAATCAATTGGATTCTTTAGGACTTTTAATACAGTATTCAAATAATCAAACTAAAATAAATAAAATTGGAATGAATATAACGGGGTTCTATAACACTACAGACATTTTTATTATTTAAATACTTTTTTTGTAGATTCTTCTAACGTGTTACGCAACGTCATAAGGGGTATTGTTATAGGGATCAACAGCAGACAGGTAAAATTTTAATTTTACAAAAAAGACGGTACGGTATTAAACTAAAATATAGTTTACTTTAACTAAATTTTAGTTTTATTTTATTTTAATGTTTACGCGTATACTTAGTTTTGACATCAATAAGTCAATAAGTGTGTACCTGTGATGGCATAGAGTGAATAAATTATATGACTTTGACTTCAACATTATTTTATAATTAGTTAAAATAACAGACTTAATGAAATCCTAATTAGTGGAAAGCGGTAAATATTTAATTAGTTCTTGTTCTGGGAAATCTATAAGACACTTCGGCGGTAACCGAATTCCGCTGAATTGAATAACGTGGCCAAAGGGTTTAGCGCAAACTTCTATCAGGCACTTAAAAGTTGGGCCGCGAGTGCCTCTCTAAATCGCGAGGCCGAAATAGAGTTTCAACCAAACCGTCGTCGGGACTTACGGGACAATACCTGTCTATTTTGGTAGTCTTGAGAAGCTACCGCGAAAATTGTTTTCGCGGTAGCTTCGTATTTATAAGTAAGTATATAGGAAACATCTCATATAGCCCACGTTAAAGTTAAAAATAAGAAAGTTTTTACAGGAGATATTAATAAAGTAGGTATTACTCTACTTTAATGATCAAGATTACAAGAAAATTATAATGATCTGGCTTGATAGCTACTGAAAAAGTATAGGCACACTGGCACTGTTAAAATAATAGTGAGGTAGGTAGGTAGGTGCTATGTAGGTATACAATGTAATAAAACGTCGGTATCAATAGCTCACCTTCTTAGATTGTTAGGTTAAGTCTAGTTCACTATATGTCAAGCAAACCAAATACTATTGATTTCAATATGTTTTGAGGTTTTGCTTCACTTTTATGAAAATCAATACAAATGTGTATGAAGCGCGTCATCTGCCAGGCTGACGCTGCACCTGATACTGCCATTGGTCCGCCGCTGCTCCTTTGACGTCGTAAAAAGCGAGCTGATGCGAGGCCATTCAATAAGTTTCGTCTGACGAGCGACGACTTATATTATTATTGTAGGGGATGCAAGACTTTTATTGAAATTGTGATTCAGGCGCTGTTTGCTGGCTGGCGACCGTTCCAAACTGAAACTTAACACTTCGCATTAGGATCCACTATCTCATTAAATAAGTGTGTAGGGTCCCAACATTGTGAATTGTACGTTAAGCCGATGGTGTTAAGGTCTCGTATGCCGTGTGCGAGAAGTAGAAGTGATTTGAAACAAGATAGATTAAGCGCAGATAGGAGCGTCTGCGATGTGGCAGGCTATGGGCTGAGAGGTCGTTAACCGGAGGTCTTCGCTACAAAATCAAAATGCAATTGTTACGGCCTTTCAGTGATATCCATTAAATAACTCTTATGAGCTTCTCGTCCCATTATGCCTTCAAATATCGATGCCAAAACATTTTTTACTTTTCGCCGTAAATATGTATCTCTCTCTGTATCTAAGCATCTGCACTGTTTACTGGCTTATTTTTTTCTGTTAAAATGAATGAAACAAATGCGAGTAAGGAATGTCGTTAAACTCTCTCTGTTTTCGTAAAGACATGCCATCCAAGATAACGTCGTATTAATACGCAGACAGAGCTTCTTTTTCCCTTATTACAGTGTTATAATATCCGTAGGGTGCCGAATCCTTCCGGGAACCTTCCCTGGAATCCCTCACAGGAATGAGAGCTCAGCTTATTTCTTCAGTTGTATCCATTTGTTACCAAAATGTTAGGAAGATATTTTCCCTTTTCTTCGCTGGCATTCGTAAAGTAGGTATAAGCGCTCCCAATAAACAAGCACTAAGCATTATTAACCACCGACGGCCTGGCTATTCGACCTCCAACTAACGGAACACTAAATGTTAAAACTGTTGTAATAGCGATATGTTTCGATAAGATGATGGTAGCTAGCCAGGCGGAAACAGAACAAACACTATCACAAATATCTAGCTGAGCACAACATGTGCGTCTGCTGGAAATCAGAAACAAAACCTCTGGATTTTAAACCGATGGTCTCACGACTAGACCCACAGAAGAGGATAATAAAGTATATCTAAGATTTTTAGATTCGAAATACTTTTTTTGTTGTAGGTATTTTTTGGTTTTATACGTAGCACGTGATTTTGTTTTAAGGAAAGCTCTGGGCTCATAGTTATGCAAGATTCAATAAAAATTACGTTTGAAACTCTAAGGTACATAATCTTGATCTAATTTTGCTCAAGCACTTAAGTGCTTATGTTAGCAACCAGAAAATTTTAAATCCATCACCTCAAGTTTTATCTATTGGGGATGTATTTACAATTTTCTGGTTCACAACATCATATTTGTGTCTAACGTCCATCCCTCGAATCGCGGCCGCGGCCATAACCCGTAACGCTATTACGATCCCGCCATCGAGCGGCTGCCGCGGGCACGCGTACTTTGTCACGTGATACTTACGAACTGATACGGGAATCATTGAGTTTGGTTTCATTAAGGATTAACATACACACACAGTAACATTTTTGATTTAAGGCCTAGGTTTGGTTATGACAACAATAAGTACACAACAAGAAAAAAAGGTAGAAGCAGAGGTATGTGTGTCAATTTCCATCCATAATCATCATCTCAGCCAAAATACGTCCACTGCTGGACAAAAGCCTCCCCCAAGGATCTCCACAACGACCGATTTTGAGCTGCTCGCATCCAGCGGCTTCCCGCGACCTTAATAACTCATAAATTAATAAATTAATAAATTAAATTAATTACATAATTAATTAATTAATTAATTATGTAATTGGTGTTAACCGTGTTAATTAATTCAATTAAATAAATAAATAAATAAATAAATAATAAATAAAACAAATATTATGTTACGTATGTATTAATATTGTATATGTATTAAGTACGTGTTAATATTATGTTATGTATAAAACGAATATTATTATATGAATATTATGTCGTCACTGAGTTTTAGTTAGGGGTTCGATAGTGGTTAAGGTTTGTACGCCACTTCATTTTTATATTCGTTTAGACCTTGTGTTTAAAAGTGGCTGTACATCCATGCAATAGCTTAAGGTTAGCCAAGTGTGATTTTAAAAGCAAGAAAGAGTTTTGGTTCCCATAACCAGAAACATTAAAAAAAAAATCACTGAAATGTCTTGAAAGCGTTTAAAAACTAAAAATATTGAAATAAACCAAATTATTAAAATAAAACAAAAAACCCGACTGCTAAAACAACTATACTTATCAAAAATAACTGCAAAGAAAAAAACTGAAAAGAAAAGAAGTTATTTTTAACAAAAACAAACCGACTTTAAAAAACAGGAAACTTAAAATCAGGAATCGAATCCGGGACCTCTGCTGGGTTTAAACCGGTGGTCTTAACCACTAGACCACAAAGGCGGTTAAAACACTTAAGTGGAAAAGTGTTGGTAATAGTAGTAAATGATAAAAAGAAATGTTTTTTCTTAAATATTAAATCATAATGCATTTTATGAATCCGGGAAGAGTAAGATCTGTTAACTTTTTTTATTCTTCATGATGTTAAATTCGTTCGACATAAAATTAAGCATTCACCTAAAAGAAAGCTAGTGAAATCTCAGAACTTTTCTTATTAACTTTTTAAATTTTCCCAAGTTTCCACTCCAGAGTTTAATTTGATCGTTCAAAAGTGTTAACATATTAATGTCGCAAACTATAAACTTTAAAACTTAATTATTCTGGCGAAGGAAGGATGTGAACTGAGGCCATGCTGGTAACGATCTGATTATGAGACCGAAGTTAGTGAACAACGTCTTGACATAATAATCAAGGCAGCCAACTAAGTAGCTCCTGGTTCAACGGTTATTGACGACACAGATTATAACCGTCTCTGCGGTCTACACGTCACTCAGATTCGGAGGCTTTCTATTTGATGTCAGCATGAATACGTACCGTTGGGTATGGTTTATGATATGGATTGTTTTAAGTCTGCCTACTTTATCGTTGCACAGTATTATTCTGTCAGTTAAGAGGTAAGACAGTTCCTTGGTGATTGAGAATACCTAGTGAAGTGCCCTTCCATCGACGATGGATAGATAGAAAGGACTCTATCTCGTTGTATCATCTGATGATATGAAAGTTACATGTTTGATTGTTGTGGAATAAATACATATCGGTATTACTCTGGTATCGCACCTTTATAGATTGTCACAGTCTCGTAGATGTAGGGAGACGTCACATTTTGGACGAATAACTCACTTTAGATACTTTTTATTAAGGTAAGAGCGTTAAGAGGGGTTCGCGGCCACTCATTGTTCGGTATAGTGGTGTAATTACCAGTAAAACATGTGTAAACGCAGCGAGATAGCACGCCAGCGTCGGCGCGGCTTACGGCGTTTGCCTGCCTTATCGCGTGATACCAGTTGTGTGATCTACGTGTTTATTGTGACTGTTGGCTGTGCGAGATAATTAACACTTGAATTTGAATAACGAGAGCTATTTGTGTTGCTGGTTCCACGACCGGTAATCCAATGGAGGGTAAATGACTTTAATCAAAGTGTTTTGATGAATCTCTTTATTTCGTAGTTGTGACTGTGAGTTAGTCATCGTTGCTATCCTCCTGTCCCTGGTACTAATCTGTTCAGGGTCGGCGCAGCGTGGTCTCTGTGCCTGCCGGTCAGCCGGTATCTCACTAAAGATTTCGTTTTGGTCATAATATTCTTCACGTAATCCTTTTTGATGGTCGTTTTTATTTTTATTCATCAATATTCACTTATACTTTACCTTCGATATCCCCGGGTAATACTCCTTCTTTCGTAGTTTTTCTTGTGGCATAAAGACAATGTTATTAGTAAAATAAGAAACTTGTTGTTGTTAGTGATACTTATATTTTGAATTTTTGATGTAATGATGTGTGTTGTGTCACTAATAAATGTTTCCTATTTCTATAGATAGCCATAGGACG
This sequence comes from Eudonia lacustrata, assembly GCA_947562085.1. NCBI lineage: Eukaryota > Metazoa > Arthropoda > Insecta > Lepidoptera > Crambidae > Eudonia > Eudonia lacustrata. Next base: position 25,540,795 of record OX387314.1, read on the forward strand.
TCAACACACTCTAATTCAGCTGGCGAGAATAACTTCTCAGAACCTGTTAAAGTGAGTTCACTTTAAGTGACTTTGAGATCTACAAACTGGGTGTGTTATATCGATTGATATGAAAACTAATCATGTAACGTTCAAGACTTATAATATTACATTAACATTAACATTGCGTATAATTTCAGCGGGTTTATACTTTCAGTAAATATAATAAATCTAATATGATTTCAGATAACCTAATTTCATCGTATACAGCAGTCATTTATATAATGTACATTCGACATATACGCTCGCTTGATATAAATCTCAATTTGTCTGACACTCTAAGTCTATCATAATTTGGTGGAATATTTATATAGCCTAATGTTACAACTGCATAAATAAATAGCAGAAACCAAAAACTAACTGCAAGCATTCGTTATTTGTGTTGTGTTTTAGTGTGATCGATAAAGTGTTTTATATCTAGCCGGCAAATTGTCAAAACAATAAAAAGTAACTATAAAGTTTCTGTAGTACATTTGAATAATGTTGTGATTCAACATTATACAAAATATTTCATTACAGCAAGTATATTTTACCCTCAATAAGAAATATAACTGAAGTCGAACGGTAATTATAGAATATGAATGTCATTTCGATTACAAATGTATTAAATTAACAGAACCATTATCATTAACAAACATCCCTTCGTCGTATCTCTAAACTTTAAAGGAGCTCCCCTTGATACCAAACCGACCATTGGAATCCTTGGCGTCGATATTTCGAGTGACGTTCAATTTCGCGGTCATTTGGAAGGTAAAGCTAAATTAGCTTCGAAAAAGCTGGGTGTGCTCAATAGAGCGGGACAGTATTTCACGCCGACCCATCGCTTACAGCTTTACAAAGCACAGGTCAGGCCTCATATGGAATACTGTTCCCATCTTTGGGCTGGAGCGCCCCAGTACCAACTCCTCCCATTTGACCGCATTCAACGCAAAGCTGCTCGAGTTGTCGGCGACGTGGTAACCTCTGGTCGGCTCGATCCACTGGCCCTTCGGAGAGACGTTGCATCTCTCTGTATATTTTATCGCCTTTATCATGGGGAGTGCTCTGAGGAATTGTTCGGTTTGATCCCTGCCGCTGATTTCCTTCACCGCACTACACGCAACCGACTGTCTTTCCATCCACACCATCTTGATGGATGGCGATCTACTACTGTGCGTTTCTCACATAATTTTTTACCACGAACTACAGTGCTGTGGAACCAGCTCTCAGCGGCGGTATTTCCGGACCAATATGACTTAGGAATCTTCAAGAAACGAGCCTATTCCTTCCTTAAAGGCCGGCAACGCATCTGTGATTCCTCTGGTTTTGCGGGTGTCCATGGGCGGCGGTGATTGCTTTCCATCAGGTGACCCGCCTGCTCGTTTGCCTCCTTCTAATATAAAAAAAAAAAAAACCACACATTATTATTCTGGCAAATAGTGGGTCGCTCATTTCATTTATGCAATTATGTAACAACACTACAGTTACACGTGCAAAAGGAGATACACAGAGCAGAGAGCTCATAACATTAAAAAAGATTACCCTGTTTATATTCACTGCCCAGAGGCAGGCATAAATCAACCAAGCTATTTATAAGACTCAGTAAATTACGATCTTTTTGATTTCGAAAGTCTGGGAAAAAATTAAAAATGCTATGCGAAGATTATATTATCATTACTTTTGTCTATTTCTTTCATCCCGACCTAAAAAGAAAGGAACTTGTCGAATAGCTCATAAATAATGGAATCACCGAGCGGTAGGCGGGGTGCCGCCTGTACAATATCATTCAGCTATACAATTAGAATACAATATTTTGATATAATTTTTTTTTTTGCGTGGTGTGGAATAAGTGATTCATAAACGGCACTTCTTTTTAAAATCAAAATACCTGTGGAGTGTTCATTTAAAAACATAATACATCGCTGCAGATCAACTGTAGGTCACACTAATAGTTGTACCTAAAGCAGCAGGCTTTATCTCTATCTATCTATATCTATCTCAAAAAATATTTCTGAACGTATGTTTCAGGCGATATTATGAATTCTGTACGCAGACTAAACTTCCAAATGACCTACTCCAACAGTATAATTTTAGCAGTATAGATTTCCCCGAAACTCGAGTTTCAGCCGATATTAAGTAGACGAATCACTGCACGCCCCGGTCAATTCAATTGTGCCCAATTGAGTTGGATAACAAATTGAATAACGTTGTTTTTTTCCATGCCGCCACAGTGTAGGAGGATAGAAATGAAATCCGAAGTACAATTTTCGAGTGACGTAAGCCTTCTTTTTGGTAGTTTCAAAAGCCTTTTTTCGGATGCAGGCAGCATACCAGTGTTGGAACACAAATCTAATATTTATTTTACATAAAACTATGAACAAGAAGAAAAATTATATAACATTTTCAATTTTATTATCTACTTCAAAGTTGGTACTTAAATAAAAAAAAAGAATATAAAACTTAATCTCCAGTTACTGCACAAAAACCATCTAAAGATAAACTGAGCTTAAAACTGCTTGTTGTCTTTGAATTTATTAACAACAATTAAACAACACCAAAATTAAATCAGGTACAACTTTTTTCGTTAACTCGGCCCACGCATGGCAAGATGCGTGGGCCCGAGCCGTCTCCGTGGTGGCAGGGTTACTGGGGTTTTTAGTTGGCATTAATTCTTTTCCCATCGTGCTTATCGAAACTAGGGGAGGGAAGAGAATCCCACTTATCTGGGAGGTGACTTACAGAATCCACCGACCCTGGCATCGCTGTATGTGTAAAACTGCATTTTACCTAGCACATATAAATTAGGTTTTAGAAAACATCGAAAGTTATATTTAGTGGATAAGCTTTACATTTACGCAAGTTAGTATCCTTTGTTTAATACTTTAGCACACTGTATGGTGTATGCTATGGCAAATTGAGTCAACATAAACAATACTCTAAATTACCATTTGGCAAATAAATATGAAATTTTGCTTTATTCGTATTTATGAAAGACTTTCATAATTGCTTGAGGCTTTTCATAATTTGATTTCTAAACAAAATTTGATTACATCGATGACAGCGGTCAGCGATGTAATCAAATTTTGTGTATGTACATTTTCATGAAATGAAAAGTTTTATTAACAGTACCTACACGCATGTTAATTTTGTTCAGTGTCACAGTTTGAATGAAATGATCTTAATTTAAAGTTATAAATGTCCACTATAATAAATCAGTAATGAGTTGTTCGATTATTTTAACAATTATGTTTAAAAAAGTAATTATGGACGATGTCTTTAATATAAACACTACGTAACAGCAAACTGCAATGAATACTAAGTATTACTAAGTGGTTTATATATACCTTTTATATATTTATAGCACATTAAAGCTTTATATAAAAAACTATATCTATATCTATATTAATATTATAAAGCTGAAGAGTTTGTTTGTTTGAACGCGCTAATCTCAGGAACTACTGGTTCGAATTGAAAAATTCTTTGTATAGTCCATTTATCAAGGAAGGCTTTAGGCTATATAACATCACGCTGCGACCAATAGGAGCGAAGCATCAGTGAAAAATGTTGCAAAAACGGGAACAAGAGCCTAAAAAATTAAAAATGCTGCCGAAAGTCACTATTCCACGCGGATGAAGTCGCGAGCACAGCTAGTACATACATATTTTTCAATGTAATTTATTGTGCTCATTTTAACAACAGTTTACACGCAGACCTTACCAGTTTTAGCGAGTCTGTACGCCTAAATTTTTCAAACTCTACGCACACACAACTCCATGTTTGTTGATGTAAAACTAAACAATACGGGAGCGAAACCATTAGCGATTCATCATTATTTACTGAGCTTCAGCCTCAGCTTCAGTCATCATAGACGAATCAAGATTTTATCAACAACAACAATCATATAGCTTATGTATGTAATATGTTTAGGTATTGTGTAGTGTCAATCTTTATGCATTCTTGCCTAGGTAACCGTTACAAAATATGTCTATATGTTTTACGATGCCTTTTTATATTAGATCTTATTTTAACACTTTCACTGTCCATGCATTACATGTAATGCATTAAAGTCTTAGCTCGGTACGTTCGTGCATGACATACAATACACTATTAGACTGGCCGCGCACTAGGCAGCCCGGCTGCCGCAGCCTGGCTGCGGCAGCCAGACATGTTGAGCAGCCAGTTCAGAGCAGACACAACTGGCCAGTAGCTGCGTGCGCGCTTTTAACGCACATTCCATTGGCTGCCGCAGCCATAAGTTCTTGGCAGCCTAGTGCGCGGTCTGCATGAAGCGCTCATATATCAGATAGGCTGCCTAGTGCGCGGCCAGCCTTAACCATCAAGAGTAGTGCTGTTCACGAAAAGCTTGACAAATCGATGTTAAATTTAATTCAGCCCGCCAAGTTTAAAATATTAAAGAAGTCTATAACTGTATCTCAGTAAACTCGTTTATCAAAAATTTGTCTAATACTAACATTAATTTATTTTGTATGCACGTAAACATACGCTCACTAATAAGAAACTTCCCTAAACTTCTTTGTTTAATAGATTCCATAGCACAGTCATTCGATGTTGTTATTGTCACCGAAGCGGGTATATCAAATACATTATGTAACCTATTCCAAATACCGGGCTGTAAGATGCACACACAATTACAAAAAAGTAAAAAAGGTGGCGGTATAATAATTTATGTAAAAAACTATCTTAAATTCACTATTCACCCACTAAAAACGCACTCATTTGAAACTATTACAGGTACTTTAAAAACTGCAAATAATGACCCGATAACTGTGTGTGCAATTTATAGACCACCGTCTACTAATAAAACTATGTTTGTCACTGGACTAAACACACTTATAAAAAAATCTGGCTCCGCTGACATGATAATACTTGGTGACATTAATATTGATTTAAAATCACACTCTTCATATCGCGACTCATGTACAAATATGCTATCGGAGAATGGGTTCTTGTGTGGAGTTTCGGATTATACTCGAATTGACACCAAAGCAAACTATGTTACAAAATCATGCATAGATCATATTTTTGCTAGGTTATCTACGTTGGGTGCGTACTCGGCGGCGATCGATGCCGTTTTCGATTCGAAAACGAGGGATAGACTTTTTAGCTGGTTGATTTATGTTACCCATGTATGTGAAAAACTTAAGGCTTTTCTCGCTAACCTTTATATTATAAAAAAAAGAATACCTTTCAAGGTTAGGCTTATGCTATATAATGCTCTCGTTGACTCAATCATTGCATATGGACTAACGAGTTATGGCAGAACTTTTAAATCTTATCTAGACTGTGTTCTTAAACTTCAAATCAGAATATTAAAAAATCCTTAAATATTAGAGAAAAAGTTAAGGAAAACGAAGTGGAACTATTTAGATACTGTAAGGTACTTCCGATACATACTAAAGTTATATATAGCCTTTTAAAAGAACAGTTCTTTAATAAAGATATCCAAAATGAAATATCCCACAATATTCAAACGCGTAAAAAAACAAACAAAAAATTACTTACAACTAGGGAAACTAATGCTTACGGTGAGAGAACCACCCTGTATCTCATTCTTCGTCTACTGAATAAGCTGGATCCATCTTTTGTGCAAAACATTACGGAAAGTAATATCAAAAGTAAACTAAAAACACATTTCCTCAACAACCTGTAGATGTCTCAACAAACACTAACTCACAGATGTTTTTTGCACACAGGCTGGAGCAGATGCGATCGCTCGTTGCAAGGCATTTGCTTGTTGCAGCCTATTCATTTATTTAATGTAGTACTGATGTCGTCATAGGAATATAATTTTTAATTTAATGTTAAGTTCGAGCATTCCGGACAAACCTCAGTGGTTTTTAGTCTGCTATGATGCAAAAATATTGTATGTTTTAATGTAAATAAATAAAAAATAAATTAAAAAAAAGTGCGGAAACTGGCCCGCCGAGGTTGCCATACTCAATTTGTAAGAAAAGTAACAAAATTAAAACTTATACGTTTATCTTTTAATCAAACAACAACACAAAAGGGTTTCCCTTACCAAAATTTATGTAAAGGATATTTGTTAAAGTTGCAAATATAAAAAAGAACCACACTATAAGCAAACATGTGATAAAACTAACTTTGAATATGAAATACAAATGGCATCTATGATATGGAATAGTTTGTCAATATGATACAGCCTTATCCTACCGCCCGCCCTGTCCATGGCCGGAACCAAAAGTATATACTCTCCAACGTTCTGAGTTTCGTAATCTATATTCACATTTAAATGAAAATCACTAATTATAAAACAAATGTTAACAAAATATTGAACGGGGCTTAACCGAGACACCAATCAGGACGGCCGGTACAACTCGGTCGAAACGTACTAGTAAGGTACTTAAAAAACCGGCCAAGTGCGAGTCGGACTCGTGCACGAAGGGTTCCGTACCATTATCTATAAAAATATTTCAAGTTTTTACCTGTTATCGTTATTAAGACCGAGGAAAAAATTGGAAAAAATCACGTTTGTTGTACGGGAGCCCCCATTAAATATTAATTTTATTTTAATTTAATTATTTACTTTTAAAGTGTTTATTATAACTCAATATTCTGTGAATATTTCAAGCGTCTTTTATTTATTTATTTATTTACTTAGGTACATTAACAGGTCACATCCAAAATTGCATAACAAAAATTAATATCAAAAGTATAGAGCTGGGATGCAACCCCAAACAACGTACACAATTTGACCAAATTCGACAATTAATATAGAAAACAAAAGAAAAACATGAAATTAATTAAATTTAAAATAAATACATTCCATTACAACATACGAGAAAAAGGAGACACTACATGGAAATAAAATATAATTAAAATTGATTTTGACTTGATTTGATTTATCAAATTTAATACTTTGAGCTCAACAGCTCAAAATATTAAATTTGATAAATCTTTTATATGAAAGAAATTGTTGCCCAAAAATGTCAATCTCCGGGTATTTAGCAACCGTTTCATTGTAGACCCTGCACATGCACACCCTGCACACGTCTACCTGTTGCCGTAATCAATATCGAGCAAAAACGATTTAAAAAAAACACATTTGTTTTATGGGAGCCCCCTTTGAATATTTCTTTTATTTTAATTGAAATATCTATTTTTAAATATTGTATAACTAAAAAAAAATGTGTTTTTGTAATTTGTTCGCAACAAAATTTGCGTTAAAAATTATATAAACATTCAATATTCAAAATTCAAAATTCAAAATCATTTATTCAGTTTAGGCTACAAGTAGCTCTTGTGAATGTCATTATGCCATCGGTTCGTAAATCTACTCTGGGCGGGAGATCTTGTACTGAGAAGAACCGGCAAGAAACTCAGCAAGTGTCCAGCTCTTTTCTCCCTTACAGCGTCAAAAATATTGGAAAATGCCCTATCATAGCAGAACACTTTCCATTACAAATAAACACAAAAAATATATATAAGACAATTACAACATGTAAAAAAACAAAATAAAAAATGTAAGTTAACAAATTTACATCAGATAATTATGTAAAGGTTTCAATTTCCACAATGTCATACAGCACCACTACAGTACTCTAGTAAAAGTCAAAAATTGTTTAGGTAAAACAAAGTCAAACTATAATTAATAATACTAAAAATAAGATAAGTATGCAAGAGCAGACCAGCCTCCACAGGCGGCACCCGTTCACGAGCATGACATATGAATCAGCCATCGCTTCGCTCAACCATATTTTAGGGAACGTAACGACCCGACGCACATGCCACCACCGCAGAGACAGTAAAGAGAGCATGACACACTCAAGATACTCTAAATAAAAACTTAATGATGTATTTAACGCAACGCTGTTTGTTATCTGTAGGACAATGCTGTTAAAATAAAAAATGTAAGTTAACAAATTTACATCAGATAATTATGTAAAAGTTTCAATTTCCACAATGTCATACAGCACCACTACAGTACTCTAGTAAAAGTCAAAAATTGTTTAGGTAAAACAAAGTCAAACTATAATGAATAATACTAAAAATAAGATAAGTATGCAAGAGCAGACCAGCCTCCACAGGTGGCACCCGTTCACGAGCATGACGTATGAATCAGCCATCGCTTCGCTCAACCATATTTTAGGGAACGTAACGACCCGACGCACACGCCACCACCGCAGAGACAGTAAAGAGAGCATGACACACTCAAGATACTCTAAATAAAAACTTAATGATCTATTTAACGCAACGCTGTTTGTTATCTGTAGGACAATGCTGATAAAGGCTGTCATATCAGTATAAAAAGTATAAAAAATAATTTTAATAAATTGATTCAAATATAATATGTGATTTTTATTATAACCAGGCTGTTTTATCATCTAAATATTCTTTGACTGTATAATAACCTTTTATAAGTAATAAAGACTTCACATGTTTTTTAAACTTATCTAAAGGTAAATCTAGTACAGAATTTGGTATTTTATTGTAATAGTGTATACCTTGCCCCAAGAAAGAACCAAGTACCTTCTGTAACCTGAACAGTGGCATTACAAGTTTTGTCTTATTTCTAGTATTGAAATTGTGTACGTCACCGTGTTTAGTAAAGGAGTTGATGTTGCAACGTACAAAAACTATACAATTATAAATATATTGAGATGCAACTGTCAGGACATCAATCTCCTTAAAAAGATTTCTTAGGGAAGTTCGTGATCCTAGTTTATAGATTGCTCTTATTGCTCGTTTCTGTAAAATGAATATAGTTTCAATATCAGCCGCTGTTCCCCACAGTAGGACGCCATACGACATGACACTATGAAAATAACTAAAATAAACTGTTCTAGCAGTTTCAACGTCTGTTAACTGCCTAATTTTTCTAATGGCATAAGCAGCAGAACTGAGTTTACCGGCCAATTTCGATATATGAGGATTCCATTGAAGTTTTGAGTCAAGGGTAATGCCTAAAAAGACTGTAGAATCTACCAAATCTAATTGATCACCGTTTATTCTAATATTGGTTGGTTCATTTCTGACATTTGGTAATATAAATTTAATACATTTTGTTTTCTTAGCGTTAAGCTGTAAATTATTAATAGTAAACCAATGGAGTACCTCTGAAAGAGCTTTATTTACATTTTCATAATTAGTCCTACACCTAGTCACATTAAAAATGAGTGAAGTATCATCTGCAAATAATACAATTTCACAGAAATTCTCTACAAAGAATGGTAAGTCATTAATATAAATCAAGAACAGAAAAGGACCAAGAATCGACCCTTGTGGAACTCCCATTTTTACATGAGAACCAGATGATTTAGTACCATTTATATCGACAGTTTGAGTTCTAGAGCTGAGATATGACTGTATTAAATTTAGTGCAAAATTTTCGAGACCGTAATAATGTAGCTTCAACACCAGAGTCCGGTGCTCAACGCAATCAAAAGCCTTGGACAAGTCGCAAAAAACTCCAAGAGCATTTTGAGACTTCTCCCAGGCATCAAATATATGTTTTATTAGAGCAACGCCTGCATCAGTAGTAGAACGACCCTTAGTAAAACCATATTGCTTACTATGTAAAAGGTTGTTTGTGTTAAAATATGACATCAACTGTTCGAGTATAATTTTTTCATAAATTTTACTTAGCGCTGGTAATATTGAAATGGGCCGATAGTTACTGGGGTCTTCTCTGTTTCCTGATTTGAATAAAGGTATAACTTTACTAAACTTCATAAGATCAGGAAAGATTCCCTTATCGACACAGTTATTAAAAATTTTAGCAAGATACGGTGCAATAGAATAAATAATATTCTTAATTACTTTAATAGATATACCCCACAAATCACTCGTGTTTTTCATTTTAAGTGATTTGAATGTTTTAATAATATTCATTGAATCAATGTATTTAAAATGAAAGGAAAGATTACATTTTGGTACATACAGTAGAATCCGTTTATTATGACTCCGCCTATATTGACCAGCCGGTTATTATGACGTAATTGCACTACGAAGTTTGGTTTTCATACAAAATTCTTTATAAAAAAGTCGGATATAATGACTTCCCTTACAGTGACATGTCGCTTATTATGACCCATTTTTAATAAATTATGTCCGGTTATAATGACCGACATGATTCTTTACACTTTCGGTATTGTTCGTTGGTTCCCGACGACGTTCGGCACGTGGCTCGTTCACAGCAATATTGAAAATGATAATTTGACCATAGCTATGACTTCTACACACAATAGTATTAGAGACTGTTTTTACAATAAAATGAAAAAACAAAAGCAGACAAAAATTACAGATTACTTACAGTAAAAAATACATTTGTATGTGTTATTATAATAATGTGCTGATTACGTGCAATTTTGATTTTGATGTATGTATACATACATATGTAATTACATATGTACTATGTTTCTGTATTAAAATACATACTTAAATACATACATATTTACATAAAAAAAGTTTTTCATTTCACATAACGCTTTATATGACGTCCGCTTATTATGACGTGTTTGTCAATTCCTTTCGATGTCACTATAAACGGACTCTACTGTATTTTTGGAGTAAAGTTTGTGCAGCTTCCGGTGATGAATCTAAATTTGATGTTGTTATTACAGGTATATTTACAAAAAAATCATCAAAAATATTAGCAATTTGTGAATCTGAATTGACCAAGTTGTCGTTTACTTTTAAAGTGAAAGTATTATCCCGTGGTTTAAATTTACCTGTTTCACGGTTTATGATGTCCCAAGTGGCTTTGATTTTATTGTTAGACTTTTTAATTTTTTCTTTAATGTAATTAGATTTTGCTACTATGCACACTTTCTTAAACATTTTCGAATAATTCTTTACATATTCCGTAAAATTAACATTTTGGTTATATTGTTTTAAACTATATAAATCATACAATTTATTTCTACTTTTATATATACCAGTCGTAGCCCAGTCACAGAACTTAAGTTTATGAGTAATTTTTATTGTTTTTGGTGTAAACACCTGGTTGTATTCGGTCTTGATTAAGTTAAAAAGATTACTATAAAGTACATCTGGATCATCTTGTACAAAAGGCAATGCATCTATTTTACAAGCTATACTATTTTTGAAACACTCCACTCGCTCTTTTGTAACTGGTTTACAGTTCACTATTATTGGTTCATCCCTAATATCAAAATCATAGGTCACCTTCAAACCGCAATGGTCAGACGTAAGATTATTCATGAGTGACTTAGAAACAGGGTCATAGTCTGTAAAAATATTATCGAGACAAGTGGCCGAATGTGAAGTTATTCTAGTGGGTTCGAGAAATAGATTCAAAAGATTAAAACATTTAAATAAGGCAAGAAGACGAACACTCGTTGGAGTGTTTTCTAAAATATTTATATTAAAATCTCCACATACTAAAACAAATTTCTTTTTTAGTTTTAATTTTCTAAGTACGTCTTCCATTACTGTTTCAAAAATATTGAAATTGCCCGAGGGGGGTCGGTATACACACACTATTACAAAACTATTGAACTCCACACACGATAGTTCAATGTTACGCTCCACTGATAGGTCTACAATATCGTTGCGATTTTTGTATTTAATATTGCTTCTTACTAATATTAGAGAACCGCCGTGAATAGCTGAGCTTCGCACGTACGCGCTTGCTAGTTGGAAGTTATTTACATGGAACGATGTGTCATGACTTTTTAGCCAATGCTCAGTTATACAAAATACATGAATTACCTGACTTTTTGCTAATAATTCTAATTCTAAGTCCTTGCCAGCCAAACTCTGAATATTTTGATGTATAATAGTAATGGATGTGGGCTTGGCTTTTGTCTTAGACCTCAGTTTAAACCTGAGGTTGTAACCTTATTACTAGATGTAAAAGTTGCATTAGTAGAACTACTAATGATTAAGATATTATCATGAAAAGACTTAGTTATACCACCTATAACTGTATCATGTATATTAAAAGCTAACAAATTAGCTATCTGAGTCCTACATTTCTTAGAAAGATACATAGTATCAGACGTCAAACTAAAGTTTTTAATAAATTTATTTATATCGAAATATAAAATAGTGTCATTATGACGACAACTTAAATTAAAAAGTAATAAATTTAAGTCATAAATGCGCTTATTTTGTTCCCAGGTTAAATTTGTACAATAGGGAAAAGCACTAACTATTAACCTGCAATTCGTATCTGATTGCAGTTTAATCAAAATATTAAAATTATTTATAATGTCGCGTTTCTTCGTATGTGAACCGTCACCACACAATATAATAACATTAGTGGAACTATTCAGTGTATCATTTATATATAACTAAATATTCTGTGAATATTTCAAGCATCTACCTGTTGCCGTTATCAATATAGAGCAAAAACGAGCAAAAAAATTACGTTTGTTGGATGGGAGCACCCCCTTAAATATTTATTTTATTCTGTTTTTTAGTATTTTTTTATAGCGGCAACAGAAATACATCATCTGTAAAAATTTCAACTGCCTAACTATCACGGTTCATTAGATGCAGCCTGGTGACAGACGGACAGACAGACCCTTTGGGTACGGAACCCTAAAAAGTATGTCTAGAAAGAATCCCTATTATATTAATTAGTAACGGGATTATTACCATATTTTTGCCATTACCAACAAAACATGGTAGTAGGTAATCCATTAATAATAATAATAATTCTAATTCAAGTTCTCACGTAGTTTCAAAAGTTATAAATTAGTTCGTTTACCGTAAAATGTATTATTTTAAATCAAAAACGCGGACGCCGCCAATGTGGAATGAAAAAGTAGATAGGTATAAATAACCACAGAAAAGTCTATCCTGTATTTAATACATTGTTTTACTATCGGTATTTTAGTGATATTTACTATAAATTATAGTCCTGACATTGACGTGTTCAGTTCACAATAATTTTGTGACGTACCAATCACATTGACGCCATTAAAAATATAATATTAAATCCATTTTTCTTTGGTCCACAGATCCAGCCGTGATGAGATACGTCAAACGCACGCATCATCTCGACGGGTAAGGGGAAATATTCCGAACATTTCAATAAAATCTGTCACTTGAGACTCCCGTACACCAAAACCTTGCGACCTTAGTCAGGACCTTTGTGTGGGACAGATTTAGGCGGCATCTTCAAAGCGGGTCCGCGTTACAACTGCCTTCAGTGGAATGCCCTACGAGTAGTGTGATAAATAAGTCAAATAGCGGCAATAGCCACGGAACTTTGCGATCCGACGGAGAAAAAACTTATACATATTTGAAGTTCATATTATTCCTAGTATTACAACTCGCGCAGACACATGTTGAACCCACGCTGCTTCTGACCTGCTTTTGGTGTGTGGAAGCCTTTACGACTTCATCTGTCCAGCCTTTGCCCTGCAATACAATTTTGTAAGCTAGCTAGTAAAATACAATATTTTAAAGAAGTTTTTATTAAAAAAAATGCCTTTAAAAAAAAATCCATGGTTTGCCATATTTGCACAGGTAATTTACCGCTTTTCAAGTTTAATGGTTAAAATAGTCCGTCACTCTCGCTCGCTGCCGCGAGGGGCTGGCCGCCGCCGCCGCCGCGCAGTTTGTTTACATCTCCATTCTCGTTTTAAAAAACCATTACTATTTTTTGTAAATAAACTCCGCGGCCAACACCAACAGACTTGTTTTGTTAATGTATACAGCAGACTCGTCGAATAATCCTACTTGTATATTTTTTTATTTACTAATATTAGGTAGGTATAATGTAATACTCGTATTAATTGTGTTCAATAAGTTAAAGCTGAGTGTTCTTACGCCTCCATGTTTAGTTGAATTGATCATTGGCAATTTATATGTCAATTCTCTCCAAATTATACTAACAAATTACAATGAAGGGTTAGCTCGTTTCACACTTTGAAAGAATGTAGAATACTTATTTTGTTAGTAAGTACTGCTGTCACAGGTTTATTGATTATTTAATTTTGTATGCTATAATACTACTAGCTACATACTTAATTTAATTATTCCTACAATAATTAAAAAAAATTGCGCTCCACCTGGCTTGGAAGATTGCAGGTTTTCATAAAATCACTTTGAAGTGTCATTTCTATATGACTTAGGAAAACTAACAAATACACTTTCGCATGATTACATTGGGAAAGATTAGGATGTAACAGTTACTTTAGATTAAAGCAAAAACTCATTACAATAAAGAAGAATTCCACTATCAACGAGCCTGAAAAAGACACATCTAACCGCCCACCCCGTTATTTTTATACAAACATGCTCACTTTGCGACTCTATACATAAAAATGTAAATACATTTCTGCAAAGATCTGTATGCTAATGTTTAGGTGCGACTGTCCAATTAGCATTTTGAAAGAGTACCAAAATCATTGCATTGGTCCATAGAGGCAGAACAATGAATGCTTCATCACATTATATACAATGTGATATGGCAATAAAGTAATGCTTTGCTTAAACGAAGGTTTGGAAACGGAAAGAAATTTTTAAAGCTGTTCAAAGTGCTAATTGGACAGTCGAACGCTTAACCTAAACATAAGCATACAGATCTTTGCAGAAATATATTGATATTTTTATGTACAGAGTCGCAAAGTGAGCCTGTTTGTATTAAAAAAAACGGGGTGGGGCGGTTAGAGTTGCCTGCTTATCGGTCTTTTACAGGCTATACTTCGGAGAGTGTGCTGTTGAGCTGCATGAGCTCATTCCACCTTCCCCATTTTACCATCGGGAATCCAGACGTACGGCTGGCTTACTTACCTGGTTGATATTCCTCTTTTGCACACCAAGCGTTTTGCTTCTAAATTTATAATGCGTACAGCCAAAGAGTGGAATTCCCTACCGGGGGGCGTCTGTGTTCCCGAGTGCATATAACCCTACAGTTTTTAAAGCCCGAGTGAATAGGCTATTTCTGGGCAAGGTTGTTCCATCGTCGGCCTCTTCTTAGCTCTAGGGATTAGAATGATGCCAAAAGCAAGCCCATCTCACAATAAAAAATAAAAAAAAGAAAGAAAAGCAAAATAAAGACAAGCAGCTTTGGTAAAATAATAAAATAATTGCAACGATCGTCGTGAGGACCGTCGTTATCTATGAAAAGAGTACAAACTTTGTACGCTAACTTCAATAGAATTCTAAACAGTGTAAAACGCTAACAATAATCGCTTACTCAACCGTTGTTAGATGTTGATTGGACGCAGACGGATGATGTAGCGCTCGCCGCCGCCGCCCGCGCCCGCGCACGCCCGTCGCCGCCGCGCCCCCCGCCCACACGCCCGCGCCGCCCTGCGGGAACGCGAGCGACGTTGATGGAGCGGGATACAATGCCCACTTAATCTATTAAAAACCAACATTGTTTCGGAAAGCTAACGGTAGTTACTCTTTAACAACTAAAATAAAAATTAATAGTACAGTACAGCACCCCGACCAACCAAATGTCACTATTATGTTCTGCAAGAACTGCTGTGAAAAACTTGACGAAGATCAGAATATAAGAAAGACTAAATAATAACTAAGAACACAAAAATCCGATTAAAGAGAAAGTCTGCTGGGGATGCAAGGCTCAGTGAAAGAAAAAAAAAGATCCCGAGGTCGCAGCCCTTTGATATCGACAACCCTCACAAAGTCTACACAAATACCCCATTATCTTTCTCGCGATACCAGCAACAGAGATCGGACCGGACAAGAAACTGCAAAGCATGGCTTCGACTATTCCGCCTAAGAAGTATGGCAAAGACTAATTTACTGTATGAAAACCCAAAAGACATTATTATAAGCATAGCGTTACTCATTGCCTTTTTATTAAAGGTACAGAACCAAGAATCATATAAACTCCTCAGTAGCGGAACACGACAGGACTGCCAAATGGCAGGATGTAATGATTATTTAAAGTTTTGAACTTAAAACATTTTATTCACTTTTACTTTCATCATCATCATCAGCTCATTTTATGTCCTCACTGTTGGGCACGAGCTTTCCCTATGGATGGATAGGGAGAACGGGCCATAAACCACCACGCGGGCCCGTGCGGGTTGGGGGTTGTTAACGACTGCTAATGCAGTCGGGACCAATGGCTTTACGTGCCTTTTACTTAAGGACCTTTATAAAATGTATTTTTTTTATATTAATTCGTAAGCACAGTGCCTTGATCTCACCTGGTTAAGTGATGATAAGGCCAATGATGGAAACGCACTTCACCCGAGATCCTCAACTAGTAAGGCACTGGCTATCTCATCTCTAGCTGCTGGAACACAACAATGCTACAAACATTGATGTTATAGCGACATATTTAGATAAGATGGTGGTAGTTAGCCAGGCGGACAAACAAATCCTATCACCAACCAAACCAAGTACACAAACATGTACTCACCCCCCGCTAGGAATCGAACCCGGGACCTCTGGGTCTAAACCTGGGGTCTTAACCACTAGACCACAGAGGCGGTTAGCCTTGTAGCCTTAAAACAGGCTGTGTGACAATTACAACAGCACTTTCAGGTTATTACCGGAGGTTACACGTAAATTGAAATGCTGCCACCTAGACACTTGTTAGTCTGATGCCAGCCTACGCGGCAGCACAGAAGCCTCACAACTCAGCCCATTGTGTATACACGCCGCATTTAAGTTTAGATAACAATTTAAATGTGGGCATACGCCTTGGAACATGTTAACTATTCCAATATTGTTTAAGTAATAGCAAGATTTCTCTAAGGCTAGCCCAGTAATTAAAATACAGATTAGATTTACGTTTAGTAGGTACCTATCGCATTTTCTCAGATGTAGTACCTACTAACCTATTCCGTAGCTATTTCGATAGCACACATTATATGCCATATCCATACCCCGTTCGGCATAAACACTCGTTCTATCTACGAAGTTCTTTGTTTTCATCAGTTTCCATTCAGATTGAGTGTTAGATCATGTAACTCTAATACCCGATCTAAATTGTTGAATCATAACCACACTACAATCAGCACTCCATCAAAAGCTACACTTGCGACTAGACGATCGACATATTCAATTGTAATACGGGTTAAATTTGAAATGGAAGGTTGTCGTGTGTGCGGCGTCGCCTGTACCGCGTTTTGTTTTACGCTCGCAAATAGTTCAACTGTTTACTCTGAGATAATTTAACGTGCGTTTAAGACTTATAAATTAGTTCCAGCGAATCTGGGCATGTTTGTTTTATTTTATTCCGTGCGAGTTGTATTGTACATTGGAAATGAAATACAGTATCAAATTATTTTATTTTCTTCATTTTTAAAACACTTAAGGCTTCGCCAAACAGAACGCGCTATAGCGCGGCGTCAGAGCGCTAGCCTGACGCCGCGCTATAGCGTCGAATTGTAATGTACTATGACGGTAGATGCTGTCAAACAGAGCACCGGCGCTAGCAGTACGCAACGCTCTGACGCGGCGCTAGGACGCTCTGACGCCAGGCGTTGTATTTTTTTACAGAATTTATTTTAGCGTCCGACTGAAATAATGCTTTATGACTGAAAATATGTTTGAAAAACTGTTAGAAATGGTTCGAAAACACCCCTGCTTATTAATATAAAGGATACTTTTTATAAAAACATAGTAATAAAGAAATCTTATAAAAACGATCTTCATGTGATGAAAGCTCGCGACACAAACGATGATATTGAACCCATACTCTTTTTCTCTGTGATCGTGATAAAGCGTATAAAAGTAACAATTCTTCCATATCTGAATCACTCGACATCTCAATAGCGCATAAACTTTCCAAAGACTACGTGACGCCGCGCTATAGCGATAGCGCGTTCTGTTTGGCGTATTGTGACTTCAAAGAGCGCGACGTTAAAACGCGACGCTCTGACGCCGAGCTATAGCGCGTTCTGTTTGGCGTAGTGTGACTTCAAAGAGCGCGACGTTAAAACGCGACGCTCTGACGCCGAGCTATAGCGCGTTCTGTTTGGCGTAGTGTGACTTCAAAGAGCGCGACGTTAAAACGCGACGCTCTGACGCCGAGCTATAGCGCGTTCTGTTTGGCGTAGTGTGATTTCAAAGAGCGCGACGTTAAAACGCGACGCTCTGACGCCGAGCTATAGCGCGTTCTGTTTGGCGTAGTGTGACTTCAAAGAGCGCGACGTTAAAACGCGACGCTCTGACGCCGAGCTATAGCGCGTTCTGTTTGGCGTAGTGTGACTTCAAAGAGCGCGACGTTAAAACGCGACGCTCTGACGCCGAGCTATAGCGCGTTCTGTTTGGCGTAGTGTGACTTCAAAGAGCGCGACGTTAAAACGCGACGCTCTGACGCCGAGCTATAGCGCGTTCTGTTTGGCGTAGTGTGACTTCAAAGAGTGCGACGTTAAAACGCGACGCTCTGACGCCGAGCTATAGCGCGTTCTGTTTGGCGTAGTGTGACTTCAAAGAGCGCGACGTTAAAACGCGACGCTCTGACGCCGAGCTATAGCGCGTTCTGTTTGGCGTAGTGTGACTTCAAAGAGCGCGACGTTAAAACGCGACGCTCTGACGCCGAGCTATAGCGCGTTCTGTTTGGCGTAGTGTGACTTCAAAGAGCGCGACGTTAAAACGCGACGCTCTGACGCCGAGCTATAGCGCGTTCTGTTTGGCGTAGTGTGATTTCAAAGAGCGCGACGTTAAAACGCGACGCTCTGACGCCGAGCTATAGCGCGTTCTGTTTGGCGTAGTGTGATTTCAAAGAGCGCGACGTTAAAACGCGACGCTCTGACGCCGAGCTATAGCGCGTTCTGTTTGGCGTATTGTGACTTCAAAGAGCGCGACGTTAAAACGCGACGCTCTGACGCCGAGCTATAGCGCGTTCTGTTTGGCGTAGTGTGACTTCAAAGAGCGCGACGTTAAAACGCGACGCTCTGACGCCGAGCTATAGCGCGTTCTGTTTGGCGTAGTGTGATTTCAAAGAGCGCGACGTTAAAACGCGACGCTCTGACGCCGAGCTATAGCGCGTTCTGTTTGGCGTAGTGTGACTTCAAAGAGCGCGACGTTAAAACGCGAAGCTCTGACGCCGAGCTATAGCGCGTTCTGTTTGGCGTAGTGTGACTTCAAAGAGCGCGACGTTAAAACGCGACGCTCTGACGCCGAGCTATAGCGCGTTCTGTTTGGCGTAGTGTGATTTCAAAGAGCGCGACGTTAAAACGCGACGCTCTGACGCCGAGCTATAGCGCGTTCTGTTTGGCGTAGTGTGACTTCAAAGAGCGCGACGTTAAAACGCGACGCTCTGACGCCGAGCTATAGCGCGTTCTGTTTGGCGTAGTGTGACTTCAAAGAGCGCGACGTTAAAACGCGACGCTCTGACGCCGAGCTATAGCGCGTTCTGTTTGGCGTAGTGTGATTTCAAAGAGCGCGACGTTAAAACGCGACGCTCTGACGCCGAGCTATAGCGCGTTCTGTTTGGCGTAGTGTGACTTCAAAGAGCGCGACGTTAAAACGCGACGCTCTGACGCCGAGCTATAGCGCGTTCTGTTTGGCGTAGTGTGACTTCAAAGAGCGCGACGTTAAAACGCGACGCTCTGACGCCGAGCTATAGCGCGTTCTGTTTGGCGTAGTGTGACTTTAAAGAGCGCGACGTTAAAACGCGACGCTCTGACGCCGAGCTATAGCGCGTTCTGTTTGGCGTAGTGTGACTTCAAAGAGCGCGACGTTAAAACGCGACGCTCTGACGCCGAGCTATAGCGCGTTCTGTTTGGCGTAGTGTGACTTCAAAGAGCGCGACGTTAAAACGCGACGCTCTGACGCCGAGCTATAGCGCGTTCTGTTTGGCGTAGTGTGACTTCAAAGAGCGCGACGTTAAAACGCGACGCTCTGACGCCGAGCTATAGCGCGTTCTGTTTGGCGTAGTGTGACTTCAAAGAGCGCGACGTTAAAACGCGACGCTCTGACGCCGAGCTATAGCGCGTTCTGTTTGGCGTAGTGTGACTTCAAAGAGCGCGACGTTAAAACGCGACGCTCTGACGCCGCGCTATAGCGCGTTCTGTTTGGCGAAGCCTTAAATCAGTTATCGCTACACGGTGTTATTCATTGGAAAAAGACAACATTTCATGTTAATTCAAAATTGAAAAAAATTCAAAATCATTTATTCAGTTTAGGCTACAAATAGCTCTTATGAACGTCATTATGCCATCGTCGTCGGTCGTAAGTCTACTTTGGGCGGGAGACCTTGTACTGAGAAGAACCGGCAACAAACTCAGCAAGTGTCAAGCTCTTTTCTCCCTTACAGCGTCAAAAATACTGGAAAATGCCCTTTCATAAAAGGACACACTTACAAAATGTTGTTGTTGTTGTTGTTGAAATAGTAGAATGAGTAGACTACCGAGTGCCCAACTTTGCGCGTACCGTGTACATGTTTACGGTGTTTACGTTCAGCTGACTTGTCCTATTTTCCGAGCACAGCCAAAATATGGACGGCACAGCAGCCGCACTCCACTGCGGGACGTTCCGAAATGAAACTTTACTTTTACCAACAACCGCCGGCAACTCGGACCGCGGAAGTTTAAAGAAACCTCCTTTAAAGCTAATAGTAGGTTCTAAACATGTACTGAGGAGTTAAGGAGTACCAAAGTTGTTAAGTGTTTTATTTTCGATGTTGTTGACAAGTGAAGGCGAGTTTGTTATAGAGATTTGTAATATTTATTGTGAATGGACGGTGAATGGATTATTACATTAAACTATCGTTAACTCTTAGTAATCATAACTTTTATTGCTAAGTTTTCAACTAACAAGTTTACTGTCCATAAAATGTTGGATATCAATCGTAATAAACCAAAGTAAAATCAATGAGATTTACAACAAAGTGGAGTGTTATTCACTGTTAATTCAAAGGAATATCCCAACGATATTTAGCGTATTGTACGTTTTGCTAGCGGTGTGCATTTTCCGATTTGTACGTTTTGCGTATGTAAATTTTGTTTTTTGTACATTTCGCTTGTGCACATTAAGCATTGTGTACATTTTGCGTATTGTACAATTTACCGGTTGTTACAATTTGCGTGTAGTGTACATTTTGCGTATTGTACATTATGCTGCGGAGGGATATAACTGGCTACCTTCGTCATTCCCAAGGAAGCATTTCAAATACACATTAGTCAACTCAATAGTCTAGCGAGATCGATCTGACGGAAGCGCTATGCCGTCTGTCAGCAGCGCTTCTAATGCTAGATGTATCACTTACTAGCCGTTTTGGGTCTGCCATTAGTCAAAATAACCTTATATATTTTTAAAATGCCCTTTATTGTTTTAACATTTCAATGGGCAACATATGTTTCGGGTTTTCGATAGCCAAAGTTTGTGAGCACTAACGTATTTGGCAAACGTGATAATTAAGCCAAAATCAAACGATTGTAGCGATGGCTGGATTTCAGTGGGAGAGTAGGTGTATAGGCTCATTACTTAAGTAGGGTCACCGACAATATATACCTAAATGACACTGTACCCATTTAATCTCAATAAAATGTCTTGTCATATTATATTTCAGTAGAGCTTTCTTGATTACTTATAAGAGCTTTCTGTCGACTTCCTATTAAATTATGCTAGGGAAATCGACTTATCAAACTGAACTATATTACTTGTAACGTCGTCGTCGACGCAGTAGCGACGTATTTCACCGCACAATGGCGTAACATCCTCCTTTGTTGCAGGGCCAGCGCCTGCCGGCAGCTCCGCGAGTAATTCCCTCGTGCAAAATGTAAGTACAACTAAATCCTATCACAAGTCATTAGAGCGTGTTAAAATCAAGCCGTCACTCGCTCCTTATCTTTCTAAATGAATAGGTCACGATTCGACATTTGCTTATCGATATCGTGCCCAAACTCATTAGGGAAATGTCAGGTGTAACAAGCGTAATAGCTTTATAGTTATTGTTCTATAAGTTATCATTTTATTGAAAATAAATAGGTTAATGCAAAATATGAACTATTATTTGCTCCTCTTTAGTAAAATATATTGGATTACAATCTTTTATTTCTGTTCCCAAAAAAATAATACGCTGTATATCACGGAATAAAAAGATCAGAGTGGCGCTCTCAAGCCCTCCAACTTTCTGTGTTAAAGTCATGTCGATCATAGGCTTCATATTGCAATAACTGACGTGAAGGAAGAGCAATTAAACATATTTATATTTTAGTTTGTAGAAGAAAAAATAAAATAAAATGTTTTGTAACTATACTTTTAGATACACTAGGGCGTAAATAATCTTTATCTAATAATTAACTAGATAAACCGCAGGGGAACGTTTTTGTGTTTGTGTGGGTGTCTCGATGACGTGCTTAACTGCGAGGCCGGGTTTGCGATCGCTAACCCGCATTTGACAAGAGTGGTGCCTAAGCCCATACCCATCACTTTTTTTTTTTTTAGCATCACTTGTAGCGATTACTTGACTTCAATGAGGGAGATCTTTGCCCACCAGTGGGACAGTGTTTAGGCTAATAACTTTCATTAATATGATGGATCACAAATAATGCCTTTATTCTATTTCAGGTAAACATCGCCTTCCACTGACACCTCCTCTTCAAGCGAGCTAGTGTTGACCGCCACAATGGAGCCGGAAGACGTCGAGATGTACGCCACCGGCAACCTGTCGTACGACTACAACGCGTCCTACGGGAACGGCAGCTTCGAGAACTGCCCCAAGATCAACCTGCCCGTGGTGTACGTGGTGACGCAGGTGCTGTACGCGCTCGTGTGCGTGGTGGGGCTACTCGGCAACACGCTCGTCATCTACGTCGTGCTGCGCTACTCCAAGATGCAGACCGTCACCAACATGTACATCGTCAACCTCGCCATCGCCGACGAATGCTTCCTAATAGGCATCCCTTTTCTGATCGTCACCATGTCCTTGCGCTCCTGGCCCTTCGGAAGATTCATGTGCAAGGCGTACATGATCTCCACTGGCATCAACCAGTTCACGAGCAGCATTTTTCTCTGCATCATGAGCGCGGACAGATATATAGCGGTGTGCCACCCCATAGCCGCGCCTCGGCTGCGGACGCCATTCGTGTCGCGCGTGGTGTCCGCCGCGGCGTGGACGGCCTCGGCGCTCGTCATGACGCCGATCTTCATGTACACGACTCTGATCCCGACGGAAAACGGCCTCTCCTGTAACATCGTCTGGCCCGAGCAGGAGTTCAGCAAAGGCCAAACCTCCTTTACTCTGTACTCGTTCGCTCTGGGGTTCGCGGCGCCGCTGACGCTAATATTCGTTTTCTACTGTCTCGTTATACGTAAACTGAAGACTGTCGGACCAAAAAACAAATCCAAAGAGAAGAAGCGGTCGCACAGAAAAGTGACAAAGCTGGTGCTGACCGTGATAGCGGTGTACGTGCTCTGCTGGCTGCCGTACTGGGCCTTCCAGGTGGCGTTGATATATTCTCCGCCGAGAGAATGCGCCAGCCGTATCACAATAACGGTATTCCTAGTCGCAGCTTGCTTCAGCTACAGCAACTCGGCGATGAATCCGATTCTCTACGCGTTCTTGTCAGATAATTTTAAGAAGAGCTTTTTGAAAGCGTGCACGTGCGCGGTCGGCAAAGACGTGAATGCGACGCTGCACGTGGAGAACAGCGTGATCCCCAAGAAGCGCGGCGGCGGCGCGGCGCGTGCGGCGGCGCGCGGGTCGCAGGCGCGGCTGGCGGCGGCGGCGGCGGCGGCGGCGGGCGGCGCCGGCGGCTCGCGCTCCGAGGCCTCCACGGCGCTCACGTCGCGCTCGGTGGCCGCCAGCGAGGCGCTGCCGCTGGAGGCGCGCGCGCCGCTGGCGACGGCGCCGCTCATAGCGCCCAACGGGCTGTCGCACACGCGCCTCTGAGTGCGGGCCTCGCGGCCAGCCCGCCAGGCCTTCGTCGCCCTCCGCGAGGAGGACACCCTCATCGTCTCCATTGACTAGAGTTGTAAGACTGTGCGTGTATCCTGACAACGGCATGAGACAACATGAGCCCTGTCTCATGCGAGCTGTCGGTTTGCGGGTCCACTTTTATACGTTACGTTTAAGCGGGTAGGGGTGGACCGGAGTTCATAATTCGTGTATGTCAAATTTGTCTATCCAGTTTTCTGTACAAAATTGAGAAATTTATTGAGACGGTTGATTCGGCCTAGGGTTGTAACGATGAATTTATTAAAATATATTTTTTTTATCGCATAGCGACTCTAAGGTTTACTGTATGTATACCATTAATTGAATACCCTGTAAAAATGTACATATCGTGTAAATATTCATACGATTAATTGTCACAATGTCACAGTTATAATAAAATTACGTTCGTGAAAAAACATCGTTTCATTTAAGTATAATACTTCTACTATTAAGAACTCAACTGAAAACCAAACTCAATTAAATTGCAATTAGGTAAACTATTTCAAAAAAAATTACAAGCGGGATTGAACCTACACCCTCTGACAATCCGGATCAGGTGCGCTTCCAATTGTGTAAAATTATATAATATACGAATGAACGAATGAAATTTTCATTTGCTATAGAGACACAGTTTACAATGATGGTATTGAGAAAAAATTTTGTTTAATAGTGCAGGCGTGCTGTAAATCTATACAAAACAGCCATGACAAAAATTATAAGACTCGATGGCGCAGTGGTTAACGCGTCCGGTCTGCGAGTGCTGAGGTTAAGCAACTTTCGCAAAGGCCGTTCATCGGTTGGGTGACCAAAAATTTATCATCTTGAGCTCCTCCGTGCTTCAGAAGGCACGTAAAGCCGTTGGTCCCGGCTGCATTAGCAGTCGTTAATAACCACCAATCGGCACTGGGCCCGCGTGGTGGTTTATGGCCCGTTCTCCCTATCCATCCATAGGGAAGGCTTTTGCCCCAGCAGTAGGGACATAAATGAGCTGATGATGACGATGATGAAATCACAATGTTAAAAAATAAAATAAAAACCAAATAAGTACATGTCTAGAATTCAAAATATCATTGGAAAGATAAAATTAAAATGGTAAGCACATAAATTAAATTAACACATAGACATCAAAATAATATAGATTCAATACAAATTATAGTAATAGTAATATTATACTTGCTGCGTGTCAAAAAACTCCTTTAAATTATAAAAACTTTTTCAATAAGCCATTTTTTTATATACGTAGAAATAATGTTGTAGGATGCTGTCTTATATCAATGATTATTCTGATAAATATCCGTATGGGCATTATATGACAGTAATTATTCTTAAAAAGAGCACTATTACACTTGGGAACTACCAGTATGAATGGATCTTTTGGCCGCAGTCTATGATTTAGAAAAGGAACTTTGAATAAGTCATATCATATATCCATAATTTGAAATACAAAAAATACACAAAAGTTAAAATATTTAATTTATCACAACTGTACAAATATAACACTTGCATCTTGATTAAAAAAATTATAACAGGCGCTATTAAAACTAACATAGAACTAAACATAAAACGTAATACACATAATCTTAGAAATAAGTTTAACTATAATACCAAGGACTAACTATGGAACAAAGACGGTACTATTTGAGGGAGCACAGCTATTTAACAGTTTGATAAAGATAAAGATATATTTATTTGTTAAAACATGAGTATACACATGTTTTAACAAATAAATTTGCCAAACGATTTGAAGGATTATGATAGTTTAAGTGTTTTCAAAAATAAACTTAAGTTACATATAGCAGCAGCAAGCATCGGTGTTTAATGTAGTACAATTGTTATTGTTTATCTCTATATCTCAATTTAAGTGAAATGTAAATTTCTTATGAGAATAAAGTTCTTTAACCATAATTATAAATTGAATTGCCTTACGAGATAACTATGTCGCAAGCATCTTTTCGTAAAGCATGCTCAACCACATAAATTATTAATACTAACATTCTCTCGTTTTCACACATAATATCTTCCATAGTAAATGTGTAGGATTACCTATATGGACTATGTGAAAGCATAATGTTAGTTTTTTGTATACAAAGTGGTAGCTCCAATACGCTTTGCATTCTTTGCGTATGTAGGAATGAAGTCATGATGACCCACAATTTTTCAACATTACAAAGCTGTCAGTTGTAAAGAGCCGATGCGAACCTTTTAGGAGTGATGGAGCGATATCAGAAAGCGAGGGGAAGCGCTCTCTCTGGCCACGCCGTATTAGGGCTTAGTGACTGCACAAAAATAAGTATCAATCACTGTGACATCCATGCGAATGGGCACCGGCCATCGGGAAGGCGCTGTGGGGACAACTGAGAACCTAAGTATATACTAAACAACAATCAGTAATTGAAATGAAACAACTTTTACGAATATACTCGCGTTTAAAAAAAAAACTTTCCTGCACTTACACCAATTATCTAGCCCAAGAGAAGCTTCGTTATGAAACTCGTTAAATGGTTACTAGACAACGGATAAACATACTTAAAATACTTAAATACATACTTATTATACATAGGAAACACCCAGACCCGAGACAATTCAGAAAAACAATAATTTCTAAATTGACCCGACCGAGGATCGAACCCGGGACCTCAAAGATGGCGACACCATGAAAACCGGTGTACAAACCACTCGACCAAGGAGGTCGTCAAATTTTATTTTCACATACATTAGATATACATTAGATCCGTAGAAGTTGTTTCATTTCAATGTGTAGTGTTTGCGGAAACTTTAGAAAACAATAAACAATCAATAAAATAAAGTGATTTATTTCTTTTCAGAATAGGTAGTAAACTATAGGTTTAGGTGAGTACATTTATAACTGTAAGAGACAGAACCTGATGCAGGTTTGATATAGGGACAGTCGTACAGGCCAACATTTGTATGTATGATAAACAAATTTTGGGCGTATATATGGATGTGCCCCCAGTTAACTATATTTTTCAGAAGGTTAGGTAGTAAATTAAACAAGTGATTTAGTGACGATCGGCCAAAACTTACTTACAATTAAATACGATGACGCTATGGCGCGCCTGTACGCACACACGCTAGTGTAAGGCAATGTGTGCCTACAAAATAAATAAATCGACACATTTAAATCAATTCTACACGTTGTGCATTGACCATCATTTTTAAATTAAAAAAAAAAATAACTAAGACAAATCCATTGAATTTAGATTAACTTAGACTTTCGGAACAGTTTCGAGCATAACTGTTCTGTGGTGTCGAGATTATGTAACAATTAGCATCTATTAACTATAGTGGCCCGCTCGCTTCTAAATTCTTCAAGCCAATTCGGTCGAGCTGTTCTCAAGTGATGCTATGGCAATTTATTTTTATCAATTACGTACTTCCGTAAGTCAATTACGTGATTGCTGAGAGTGCACGTTCGCCGTTAATGCATGTTTACGGCACGTAAACATATAGATTGAATATATGGAATATATATTTCAATAAAATCATAAGGATATATTCCGTCCAAATTCAGTACATTGGCCGGAACTTCAGTAAGTTTACTACAAGAAGTTGTCCACTTAATATTTCATTATTGGCTATTCCCCCTTAGGCGCCAGGCGGCGGCGGGCGAGCAAGCGGATATGAGGTATGAACCCGCCGCGACGGCGGATGCTCACGATAACAGCCGCAACCTCCGCGCCGCGCCGGCGCACTATGGGCCATGATCGTGCGTACCGTCTCAATAATAGGTTTTAGGAAAGTTCGATTTTGACTATTTTGTTAATGTACATATCTAACTAAATGTCCAATATATCGTTTGCAGAAAGTAAAATAGATCATTTCTCATTTTTTTCTAATAAAACGACTTTGAAGTTGACGCACAAAATAATGTTGATTATGTAGAATAAAGTTCTACAAAATTACATGATCACATTTTCGTTATGTCAAAACAAATTTGTAAGTGTGATACATGGTTAGAATGGTTATTAAGTACATTATTTAATAAATATACAAATAAACCACTATACATGTTTTTTTTACACATACTATACTTTTTCCTCATTTGAAACTTTGAACATGAACACTAGATTTTTGACAGATAGCTCTGTCTACCTGTGTTGTTAGTTTGATTGCATCACATAGAACAGTGAATACAGAAGACAGAACAAAAAATTCTTTTTGCCCGAATCTGCCCCCCTTAAAATAGGCTAATTAATGCTTAATGGGAGAAAATACAAAAAAATATATATTAATAGGTGTATCATGTAATCATGTAATATCATTAAACTGTTTATACAATGTATACTATTCTATAAATTAAGTAATCGCTGTTTATGTGTAGATAACAATATTTTAATTTTTGCATATTTTTTTACATATAATAAATAAATAAATAAACAAAAAAGTATTACCATTTGATGGTCTATACATTAGAGATGCTATGTGCCAAATTTGCATTCGTTACTTCAATTGACAACAAAGTTACAGATTTTTGAGACGGTACGCATGGTTCTGGCCCATAGTGCGGCGCCTTAAGCGGCTTATCGGCCAGAATCTGCCAACTTATTCGGAAAAACCTTCCGTAAGCCTTTCAATCTGATACTCCTTTTATTCCCTTTTGAGGTTATATAAATAAAATTGGCAGAGTGGTTTTTTGTGATGTATTTTAGAACTATCCGCTTAAGCGTGTGAAATCAAAATCTTGCGGCAGAATATTACGTCTACAATTAAGGTTATTTTTAGATCACTACTTCTTCGTCTACTTAGATGAACTAAAAAAACCCATCAACAAAAACTTTGTATACACCATAAAACAAATTATAAATTACAAATTTTAACGATTTAGAATTACGCGTTAGCCTATTTTTTAAAATTTACATTTGAAAGTTGGTCCCCGATGGTTAGACCACATAACATTTGAGCTCCGTGGGTTAAACTGCACAATATTTTCCCTAAAGGTCCTTCTAAACGGGTGGCTCCATCAGCCCCCCGACCGCCTAACCGATCGCTTTGACTACACGTATAGTTTATGACGTCATCTTGCCACCTCGCACCGCCTATGAAAGCAATATCAAAAGTAAAATTGCTTTCATAGGCGGCACGAAACGACAAGATGACGGCATAAACCACACACGAAGTCAAAGCGATCGGTTAGGCGGTCGGGCCCCAGGTCGTATAAAAGCAACCATTGGCAATCGAGATAAAATATTGTTCAACGTTGATGTGATGCCAGGCCATAGTTAAAATATTGTTCAACGTTGATGTGATGCCAGGCCATAGTTAAAATATTGTTCAACGTTGATGTGATGCCAGGCCATAGTTAAAATATTGTTCAACGTTGATGTGATGCCAGGCCATAGTTAAAATATTGTTCAACGTTGATGTGATGCCAGGCCATAGTTAAAATATTGTTCAACGTTGATGTGATGCCAGGCCATAGTTAAAACTATTGTAGCCTCATATTGCAGTTCATTTAGTGCCCGATTTTAAGGATTGTTACTAAACATTTAATACACACATCATCCTGTCATTATCAAATAAATGTTATTGTAAAATACGAAATTATTCCCAACAATGCAAAAGTTTGCTCATAATACCGGATACATCGAGTCGCACGTCGTCGTGGTGCCATGTTCCAGCATCAATATGAAAAACCGATTATAATATAATACAAAGCACTACCTCCGCCACTAGAATGCCAGATAGATAAAGTTCGCAAATGAATAAAGTTGGAGCCCGAGTTGTTTGCATGAAGGAACTGGCTACTATGAGCTGAGTTGTAGCGCTGGTGAATTGAAACTTTGTTGTCTAAATAATAAGACACTCACAAGATCAAGTGTGCAAATCCGCTGCTCTGTAGGAGAGTAGGCCAACTATTAGTTTCTCCAACTATTTCAATTGATAGTTTGACAATTTTATTGGAATGAGTTCAGTTTATAAAGTTCCTACTTATAAAACTCTAATCATGTTAACTATGATCTGAGAACGAATAAAAAAACCGATCAACCAAAAGAAAGTTGTCCACAACTGGCAAACCAAATATTAACACTTACTTACTTATTTATGGCCTTTACTTTTTAAACTATTATGGTCACTCACTAATTAAGGCCTCTACATTCCAAAGCATAAGCAAGACTTATTTGGCAAATCACAAGAATAAAAATAGTTATAGTAGATTGTTTTTTCTTTCTTTCTTTCTTATTAGCCAGTTCCATGGCTGGCACCTAAGAACACTGGGTCACGATGTTATGACTCACCAGTCACCACGTGACTTGTGAGTCATAACCAATGCGGGTTGGTTGTTGAAATAGCAGAATAGTAACATGCAAGGCACAGGATGACGATGAGGATGAAATGCAGGGCATAGCCATTGCAAAAGGAACTTAGCTTTTCCATTTTAATCATAACGCACCAATCGCCGCGCCACCCAGCTCTGCAAATATACTGCCTACACACTTGTGCACTTGCACATACCTACTCGTACTAATGTAAATAGTTATTAGAGCAAAACAAATAAACTTATATCAAACAATGAATGAAAGTTGTGACAACATGGAGAGGGCCGTCATGTTATTATTACACGGTACTTTTGCCGGGAAGTAAACAGCTTCGTTTATTTGTATCTAATAGCTATTTACCAAGTTCTATTCTGGCGCCAGCAGGAACTGCTAAAGGTAAGAGTACAAACAATTTTACTCCAGCTTGTGTTAGAATAAAAACATTGAAATGGTATCTGCCTGACAGAAGCTTCGGGATCCTACAGACGAACTACAGTCACTATTGTGTTAGTTTTCTAGGACAATGATTTAAAACAGATGCTAATGATGTAATATAATAAAGTGCTTGTAATTAGTCCCTGGCTGCCAAGGTTACATAGAGATGTTTTTAATTAAACTATTTTTCGTTTCTCGTTAGCGAACGCCCGACGATAATATCTTCTGTGCGTCCATTAATCTGTTTCGGAAAACACGCAAAGCCACGTCAAAACAGCGTCTGAAAAATTCTTATATTAATTACAGTCATAAATTATGATCGGCAAACAAAGTTTCCTCTGATTTATTTGGCTCGTCAATCGGTGGGAGACGGTGGGGGAGGGGAGGGGGGGAGCAAGGAACAATATGGTTTAATTAGTTTCCACGCTATCCAATAGCTTTAGGGTAGAGGGACTCACGGGTGACCAGATTGGTAAGTTATTACGTAGGAGTGAATTAGGGATTTAGGCCACTGTTTACAACATAGTCACGCAGACACCATAACTTATGACAAAAAATCAATGACCAACGGTTTCAGACTTTCGATGTTATTATTATTATGTTGTTATGTTATTCCCAGCAGGGTATATACTGGGTTTGGTTGGCGCTAAGAATTCTGGGCAAAATGCTCCACCAAAATGCACTTGCAAGGTGCAAGTGCTTCCACCTAGTAAAAAATATACAATGATACGAACAATAAAGCGATGGCGTAGTGGTTATCGCGCCCGATTTGCGAGTGCCAATTGACCAAATGCCTAAGTCACAAAAATACAAATTGAGCAATTGTCAAATTTACCAATTGACAGCTTGACAATTTACGAACTTACCGATTTGATAAATTGACCAATTAAAAAATTGAACAATTGATAAATATACCAACTGATAAATATACCAACTGATAAATTGACCAATTGATAAATTTGACAAATTGACCAAATGCATAGGTCACTAAATTACAAATTGAGCAATTGTCAAATTTACCGATTGACAGCTTACAATTCACAAACCGACCAATTGTGAATTGGACCAATTGTCGAATTTGATAATAATATTCTGAGAATTATGACTTGCATCCATAGTTTTACATTATTATTATTTTTTTATGCTAATAACTGTATGTGAAATTTACTTTTTTTATTTTGTTAAATTTAATCATAATTTGCATGTCACCATTGTTGGCTGAATGGGAGGAGCCCTATTATAATAACAACTTTAATGTACTCCAATAAAAGCAAATAAAATAAATTATTATTATTATAAATTGACAGCTTGACAATTCACGAACTGACCAATTGTGAATTGGGCCAATTGGCGAATTTGATAAATTGACAGCTTGCGTTTGAGATTAAGCTACTTTCGCTACTTTCGCTTTCGGATGAGTGACTAAAAATGTATCATCACGAGCTCCTCCGTGCTTCGGAAGGCACTTTAAGCCGTTGGTCTCGGCTGCACTAACAGTCGTTAACAACCAGCAACCCGCACTGGGCCCGCGTGGTGGTGTATGGCCCGTCCTATCTATCCATTCATAGGGAAGGCTCGTGCCCCAGCAGTGGGAACATAAAATGAGCTGATGATGATAATTTAACAACAGACGTGTTATGATTGGGACCACTTATTAAATACGTCCGACTACATGTGTAAAGTCCCACATCTTCACTGATACTGAAGAGGTTTGGAGGGAACATAATTTATTATATTATTAAACGAAGACAATATCTAAGCTTTCATACTGGCAAAATGTGGAAACCGCATTAATCCATTAATTGATTGTGATAACAAAAAAAGGTGTTATGTTTGTCCTGTCTGCGTGTTCCACTTGTGAGCCACTCCACCGATGGGCCGGCGCGGGGCGGGCGGTGCCGCCCTGGCCGCTGATCTGATAAGCCTGATTGATATACCGCCGGAACAGCCGACTATTGTGTGACTAAGACATCCACCTACACGTTTTTATTAGCATTTCACTGCTGACCTCTACCACCGGTTGGCAACCTCCACTGATTTCTTATCTCTAATTTATGTAGGATCAAGTGCAATCTTGCAAGGTGTTTCAAGACTATTGCAGTGACAATATTCCTCGTTATATCTTATCTATGCATTAACGTAATGTTTAATCCCTAAACGTTTCAACCCTTTCCAAGGACCACGCAAAGGATCGAGTAAAACGTCAGGATAAAATAATATTTAAAATAAACGCGAGTAAATAAATAAAAATATAAAGTTTTATAAACACTTGTAAAATTATTATTCCAGTATCTAGTTGCAGAACAGGACAGTGTATAGAAGCTATTGTTTCAAAAGGCCAACTGGCAAAAAAGGCCTATATTTTGATATGACCAATAAAGGTTTGATGATGCTGATGATGATATTATGAGTCACAACATAATGTGATTGTAAGAAAGATGTGTTTCACAGTTGTAACTATGTTATAACAAAACATTAATGTGTTGATCTGAATTGGGATCGAGAAAGCGAAGTAGAGGAGCTATTCAAAGAGCGGAAGAGGTATTGCAATGCGGTATCGGTAGGGAGTGGCAATTCATTCAGTTGTTTGGTTGTAACTCCTTTAACTTTTATAATACATATATTAATGGTAAAAACAATTGTATTGAAAAACTAGCGTATAGAACCACGGCAGCTAAGTCCGTATTCTACAAAAGTTAATGATGACTCCGCATGCAGGTGACTCACATATAAGTGCTATTACAGCTTTATGGTATCTGCCCTCCCAGACAAGTAGCATAACCACAGATCTACTATGAATACTAGTAGAATAGAAATGGAATAGAATGATAATGTATCGTATGGGATTGACATAAATGTTATTTATACGTATCATTGGCTTATAGATGACTGTCATAACTAGCCATTTGCGTATGTATATCGCATATAGGTACCTAACGAAAACTTAGCATATATATAATTAGTAAATTATATATATGCTAGGTTTTCGTTTCCTGGCCCTCAGCAGAAGCTAAGTGTTCAGTTGATTATATTTTAATGACTACTAACAAGGCATACTCGTATATAGACTTAAAAAATATAGGTAGGTACTTGCGATTTCTAAGAGAAGAAACAGTATTTTACGCATTCGATAATTTGTATGTCTATTTTACTTTAAGTTTAAATTATTATGTAAATGTCGCTACCGTAAATTAATTGAATCAAAGCTTCAAACATCTTCGCATAATTTCGAGTTTACCGCTCGATTAGTATGTAGTTTGTAGCTCATAACTTGAACGATGATTTCAGAATCAGAAACACAGTTATAGTTGGCATTTTTATGTAAAATTTATATATTATTCTCGGATATGAAGACGGATTACAAAAAGTGAATCAAGTCAAACCAAGTCAAGCTCTAAAACATTTAAGTAATTATAAATAGAAAGAGATACAACAAAAGAGTAAATAATAGATAGATATCAAGAATAAAAACTCATTTTTCTTTTGCAAAGCTTTCTTTGTAGCTTTTTTCAACGCTTCATTGTAATAAAAACAGCTCCGCCCACAGTTTACGCGTAATATTCGGTACGTAAAAGTTATGTCAAAAAGTGTGTATCGCGTGCCTGCGGGAAAATTGTATTTAAACGATATAAGTAAATTGCTCTATTAATTTATTCCCTAATCGAGGAGGTTTGTATTAGTTAAGTAATTTTTGAATTCAATTTCATAATGCCAGAGATTACGCTATACATACAAACAAACAAATTAATTAATGTAGATACATTACATAACTAACTAGAAAATAATAAAGAGTTTAATAAATTACTTTTTAATTCATCGATCACCGGAACTTGTCAACAAACCTGATGAAAAGTAATCTAACCACTTCCTTCGACAAAGTTAGATATTTAATCAGGATCCCAAACCTCAACACCCTATTATTACCAAGTCATTGTTAAGCAAAGTCGGGCGCCCCCGCGGCCTGGACCAGCCGACCCGCTGGCGGAGGCTGTCGCTATGAATATCACAAGCACTCCATTGGATTCCCTAATCGGGCGAAAAGTTTTAATTGATTCGATTTGGGGCCTCTATCGAGCAATTTATTTATGAATTCTTATCATGATCCCAATTTTGACGCAGATTAAAATCGCTCCTACGACTTTTGCACGATTATTCGGCGTATCCGCTTTATAATTTATTTTCTGTGAACAACTTTAGTTCTCTGAATAAATTAGTTTTTCATGGATACTTACTTATAAACGAGTGCTTGTAAAATCTTAGTTGACTTTTTGAAAATTTATTATAGGATTAAATAGATATACAGTACACACACAAAAGTAACACAGGTGATACGTTACCGTGCCCATGCGGCTGGCTGGCGGAACTCCCGCGCGGTCAAACTCAATATCGCATTAATCATAGTACCAGTGGTTTATTGCGCAATCTCTGGTGATCAAATTACCGAAGTGTGCTAGACTCGAAACGTGAAGATTACTGACGAACTAATCTGACTAATGGTGTGTCGAGGGTTGTGATTAGGGAACGGCAGGCAGGATGTGATTATGATCAGAATCAGGTAACCATCCAATCAGCAGCAGGCATGCTAGCATGCATGTAAATCACAAAGCATGGGGCATGGGGCATGGGGCATGGGGCATGGGGCATGGGGCATGGGGCATGGGGCATGGGGCATGGGGCATGGGGCATGGGGCATGGGGCATGGGGCATGGGGCATGGGGCATGGGGCATGGGGCATGGGGCATGGGGCATGGGGCATGGGGCATGGGGCATGGGGCATGGGGCATGGGGCATGGGGCATGGGGCATGGAGCATGGGGCATGAGGCGGGCGGGCGGTGCTACGTGAATGTCTGGGTTATTGTAAACACGCCATAAAAGTTAAGTTAAGTTCGTCATCGAAAAACGCTGAAAAAACTTGTGTAAATTCGCCCCTAGCTTTTTAAAAATATATTTGCTTTTAATTATTTTGTTCTATTATAAACTCGCCACTTTAGGTGTTTTCGTATGAACTGAACCAGAAAAATCAAACACTTTAAGTGTTTGATTGATAATAAAATTAATATTTATTTATTTTTAAATCACTCGATTCTAATTACGGAATGACATATAGGTACATGTAGAGGTGTAAATGCGCTGGTTGGCTTTAATCCTAATACCATAAAACCATCAAAATGTAAATAATATAATAAATAAAACTTACAATGTGGTTATCACTTACACTAAAATCGCAATTACCGAATCATGGAAAATGTTATTGTTTGATTAGTATATTTTTTGGAGAGGCCTATGTCCAGCAGTGGACGTGTGTAGGCTGATGATGATGATGATGATGATGATGATGATGATGATGATGATGTTTTTTGGTAAATATACATTTTGAACAAAAGCTGTCGCCTAAGGGAAAACCCTACCCCTAATGAGGCAATTATGTTTCGGGAAAATTATTGGGTATTTAAAAAGCCAAATGAGTACCAAAGGATTGTCTGACACACATTCATAGAAAAGGAAAAGTATAACACGTTAAACTCATGCACACAATTTTTTCCATATTATTATAATATTTCAAATCTTCCTTAGACTATTAAATAAATATGTCATGTGTTTGTAATCCATTGTTTCGATAAAAAGCTCTTTAGGTATTAAGGTTATTTCAGTTATATTTTTACAGCGGAATACTAAGAACTGGGTAACATTAGGTACTTATTGTATTTTTCCGATTCAAAGCAACGAGGCTGGATCCGCACCTGAGTGGGTCCGCCCGCCCGCCGGAATTAATCCCAGAACCATAAATAAAGCTAAAACCAGCCGCGCCACACATTAGTCCCGGCGGAGGATACGTACTGCCCTGAAAGTTAAGAGCCACAAAATAACGAAAGTACCTTTACTTTACACGCAAAAATAAATTGAAAAGAAAGTTTCACACCGAATGAATCTTACCAAAAAAGCATCTGAAGTGTGAGCATATTCAAAATTCAAAATTCAAAATTCAATTCAAAATTCAAAATCATTTATTCAGTTTAGGCTACAAGTAGCTCTTGTGAATGTCATTATGCCATCGGTTCGTAAATCTACTCTGGGCGGGAGATCTTGTACTGAGAAGAACCGGCAAGAAACTCAGCAAGTGTCCAGCTCTTTTCTCCCTTACAGCGTCAAAAATATTGGAAAATGCCCTATCATAGCAGAACACTTTCCATTACAAATAAACACAAAAAATATATATAAGACAATTACAACATGTAAAAAAACAAAATAAAAAATGTAAGTTAACAAATTTACATCAGATAAATATGTAAAGGTTTCAATTTCCACAATGTCATACAGCACCACTACAGTACTCTAGTAAAAGTCAAAAATTGTTTAGGTAAAACAAAGTCAAATTATAATTAATAATACTAAAAATAAGATAAGTATGCAAGAGCAGACCAGCCTCCACAGGCGGCACCCGTTCACGAGCATGACATATGAATCAGCCATCGCTTCGCTCAACCATATTTTAGGGAACGTAACGACCCGACGCACATGCCACCACCGCAGAGACAGTAAAGAGAGCATGACACACTCAAGATACTCTAAATAAAAACTTAATGATGTATTTAACGCAACGCTGTTTGTTATCTGTAGGACAATGCTGTTAAAATAAAAAATGTAAGTTAACAAATTTACATCAGATAATTATGTAAAAGTTTCAATTTCCACAATGTCATACAGCACCACTACAGTACTCTAGTAAAAGTCAAAAATTGTTTAGGTAAAACAAAGTCAAACTATAATTAATAATACTAAAAATAAGATAAGTATGCAAGAGCAGACCAGCCTCCACAGGCGGCACCCGTTCACGAGCATGACGTATGAATCAGCCATCGCTTCGCTCAACCATATTTTAGGGAACGTAACGACCCGACGCACACGCCACCACCGCAGAGACAGTAAAGAGAGCATAACACACTCAAGATACTCTAAATAAAAACTTAATGATCTATTTAACGCAACGCTGTTTGTTATCTGTAGGACAATGCTGATAAAGGCTGTCATATCAGTATAAAAAGTATAAAAAATAATTTTAATAAATTGATTCAAATATAATATGTGATTTTTATTATAACCAGGCTGTTTTATCATCTAAATATTCTTTGACTGTATAATAACCTTTTATAAGTAATAAAGACTTCACATGTTTTTTAAACTTATCTAAAGGTAAATCTAGTACAGAATTTGGTATTTTATTGTAATAGTGTATACCTTGCCCCAAGAAAGAACCAAGTACCTTCTGTAACCTGAACAGTGGCATTACAAGTTTTGTCTTATTTCTAGTA
The DNA here is from genome assembly GCA_947562085.1 of Eudonia lacustrata. Classification (NCBI taxonomy): domain Eukaryota; kingdom Metazoa; phylum Arthropoda; class Insecta; order Lepidoptera; family Crambidae; genus Eudonia; species Eudonia lacustrata. The sequence continues at coordinate 25,578,664 of OX387314.1, forward strand.
TTGAAATTGTGTACGTCACCGTGTTTAGTAAAGGAGTTGATGTTGTAACGTACAAAAACTATACAATTATAAATATATTGAGATGCAACTGTCAGGACATCAATCTCCTTAAAAAGATTTCTTAGGGAAGTTCGTGATCCTAGTTTATAGATTGCTCTTATTGCTCGTTTCTGTAAAATGAATATAGTTTCAATATCAGCCGCTGTTCCCCACAGTAGGACGCCATACGACATGACACTATGAAAATAACTAAAATAAACTGTTCTAGCAGTTTCAACGTCTGTTAACTGCCTAATTTTTCTAATGGCATAAGCAGCAGAACTGAGTTTACCGGCCAATTTCGATATATGAGGATTCCATTGAAGTTTTGAGTCAAGGGTAATGCCTAAAAAGACTGTAGAATCTACCAAATCTAATTGATCACCGTTTATTCTAATATTGGTTGGTTCATTTCTGACATTTGGTAATATAAATTTAATACATTTTGTTTTCTTAGCGTTAAGCTGTAAATTATTAATAGTAAACCAATGGAGTACCTCTGAAAGAGCTTTATTTACATTTTCATAATTAGTCCTACACCTAGTCACATTAAAAATGAGTGAAGTATCATCTGCAAATAATACAATTTCACAGAAATTCTCTACAAAGAATGGTAAGTCATTAATATAAATCAAGAACAGAAAAGGACCAAGAATCGACCCTTGTGGAACTCCCATTTTTACATGAGAACCAGATGATTTAGTACCATTTATATCGACAGTTTGAGTTCTAGAGCTGAGATATGACTGTATTAAATTTAGTGCAAAATCTTCGAGACCGTAATAATGTAGCTTCAACACCAGAGTCCGGTGCTCAACGCAATCAAAAGCCTTGGACAAGTCGCAAAAAACTCCAAGAGCATTTTGAGACTTCTCCTAGGCATCAAATATATGTTTTATTAGAGCAACGCCTGCATCAGTAGTAGAACGACCCTTAGTAAAACCATATTGCTTACTATGTAAAAGGTTGTTTGTGTTAAAATATGACATCAACTGTTCGAGTATAATTTTTTCATAAATTTTACTTAGCGCTGGTAATATTGAAATGGGCCGATAGTTACTGGGGTCTTCTTTGTTTCCTGATTTGAATAAAGGTATAACTTTACTAAACTTCATAAGATCAGGAAAGATTCCCTTATCGACACAGTTATTAAAAATTTCAGCAAGATACGGTGCAATAGAATAAATAATATTCTTAATTACTTTAATAGATATACCACACAAATCACTCGTGTTTTTCATTTTAAGTGATTTGAATGTTTTAATAATATTCATTGAATCAATGTATTTAAAATGAAAGGAAAGATTACATTTTGGTACATATTTTTGGAGTAAAGTTTGTGCAGCTTCCGGTGATGAATCTAAATTTGATGTTGTTATTACAGGTATATTTACAAAAAAATCATCAAAAATATTAGCAATTTGTGAATCTGAATTGACCAAGTTGTCGTTTACTTTTAAAGTGAAAGTATTATCCCGTGGTTTAAATTTACCTGTTTCACGGTTTATGATGTCCCAAGTGGCTTTGATTTTATTGTTAGACTTTTTAATTTTTTCTTTAATGTAATTAGATTTTGCTACTATGCACACTTTCTTAAACATTTTCGAATAATTCTTTACATATTCCGTAAAATTAACATTTTGGTTATATTGTTTTAAACTATATAAATCATACAATTTATTTCTACTTTTATATATACCAGTCGTGGCCCAGTCACAGAACTTAAGTTTATGAGTAATTTTTATTGTTTTTGGTGTAAACACCTGGTTGTATTCGGTCTTGATTAAGTTAAAAAGATTACTATAAAGCACATCTGGATCATCTTGTACAAAAGGCAATGCATCTATTTTACAAGCTATACTATTTTTGAAACACTCCACTCGCTCTTTTGTAACTGGTTTACAGTTCACTATTATTGGTTCATCCCTAATATCAAAATCATAGGTCACCTTCAAACCGCAATGGTCAGACGTAAGATTATTAATGAGTGACTTAGAAACAGGGTCATAGTCTGTAAAAATATTATCGAGACAAGTGGCCGAATGTGAAGTTATTCTAGTGGGTTCGAGAAATAGATTCAAAAAATTAAAACATTTAAATAAGGCAAGAAGACGAACACTCGTTGGAGTGTTTTCTAAAATATTTATATTAAAATCTCCACATACTAAAACAAATTTCTTTTTTAGTTTTAATTTTCTAAGTACGTCTTCCATTACTGTTTCAAAAATATTGAAATTGCCCGAGGGGGGTCGGTATACACACACTATTACAAAACTATTGAACTCCACACACGATAGTTCAATGTTACGCTCCACTGATAGGTCTACAATATCGTTGCGATTTTTGTATTTAATATTGCTTCTTACTAATATTAGAGAACCGCCGTGAATAGCTGAGCTTCGCACGTACGCGCTTGCTAGTTGGAAGTTATTTACATGGAACGATGTGTCATGACTTTTTAGCCAATGCTCAGTTATACAAAATACATGAATTACCTGACTTTTTGCTAATAATTCTAATTCTAAGTCCTTGCCAGCCAAACCCTGAATATTTTGATGTATAATAGTAATGGATGTGGGCTTGGCTTTTGTCTTAGACCTCAGTTTAAACCTGAGGTTGTAACCTTATTACTAGATGTAAAAGTTGCATTAGTAGAACTACTAATGATTAAGTTATTATCATGAAAAGACTTAGTTATACCACCTATAACTGTATCATGTATATTAAAAGCTAACAAATTAGCTATCTGAGTCCTACATTTCTTAGAAAGATACATAGTATCTGACGTCAAACTAAAGTTTTTAATAAATTTATTTATATCGAAATATAAAATAGTGTCACTATGACGACAAATTAAATTAAAAAGTAATAAATTTAAGTCATAAATGCGCTTATTTTGTTCCCAGGTTAAATTTGTACAATAGGGAAAAGCACTAACTATTAACCTGCAATTCGTATCTGATTGCAGTTTAATCAAAATATTAAAATTATTTATAATGTCGCGTTTCTTCGTATGTGAACCGTCACCACACAATATAATAACATTAGTGGAACTATTCAGTGTATCCTGTGATATGTTATTTACTATAGCATTAAATGATTGACCTGGAGTACAAATATTGGTCATTGAATGGTTAAGATTTGCATTCATAAGCAACCCTAAGCCCTGACCAAGTTTATCTGAGTACATAACTGTTTTTCTTACTAATTTAGTTACATTAGGTTTATGTATTGTTTGAGGAGCGGCTGATGTAGGACCGGGAACCAAAACAGACAAGTTTGGTGACTTTATCAGAACATTAGAGTTCAGCGATAAAGACTCTTTGGTTATGTTAATTTCATTACTAATTAATGAGTTGTACCGATCAGCATTGTACTTGCACAGATCAACTAACTCTGTGGCTGATTGTATATGTTCCTCAATCTGTTTTTGGGAAATTGAATATTTTTTGCTCATTATGTCAAGTGACTCGTGTAACCGTTGGATATCAGTTTGTAATTGTTTAGTGTCCCGGTCATACATTTGCCTACTTTCTAACAATTTACTATTATATATTTCCAAAGAATCAATAAGGCTAATACGTTCCTTTCTAAGAGCAATGTTCTTGTAGAAGCAGTTGTTCTTCTTTATCAACTTCTCAGTTTTCCTTATAAATTTATTAATTTTTACATACTTTTTAATTTTAATTTTGCTAATACTAGTTTTTTGGTTGATTTGCGGAAGTTCCTGTACTGATATTCCACCAGGTGATGCTATAAGCTCATCAAATAATGATTGTGTCTGATCCACTTCATGCTGTTTCTGCGACTCAATGAGTTGAGAAATCTGGTGATTGGCCGCACTAAGGTCTCTTTCCAACTCAGTGATGCGGTCCAGTGCCCTCTCATAGGTGTTATATTGCTGCTCAAAGGTGGAGATCACATCTTGAAGTTGGTCACGCTGGTGAAGCACATCCTGGTGTTGAATATGTAGTTGGCCTAATTCAATTTTGAGCTGTGAGTTTCTGTCAATTATGGACTTTATTTCCATCTCACTCTCGTCTCTCTCCCGTAGCAGCTGATTACATGATTCTTGTGACGTCTTTAACTCATGTAGTGCCTGTCTAAGCTTGAGCTCAGTACTTTGTGTAGCAGCCTTACGGGTCAGCATATTGAGTTTGGTATTATTTATACACCTGAAATTTGTAAATAAATATGATTAAGATCTTATTTATTGCAAGTGTATTTGTTTATTTACTTTTAATGTACAGCTAATAAGAGTTTAAATAAATTTCAATTTTAATTTTAACTAGTGGGGGTAGCTGTCTCACACAAACAAATGGTGCTAAGAGCAGACTTCTGTGTTTAACTATAAATTACTTATTATTTTAAAATAAATCTAATTGAAATTCTGTATATATTGTATATTATTGGTACAACTACAGACACAGGATAAAGGAACAAATACTAAAACTAATAAGTAGGCTACTATGTAGTTGATACTGATTATTACAGTACAGTACCTAGGACTTTATTAAATTATAATACTGAAATGCCAAAGTTACTTTTGCAGTTTAGATGCAAATCCTTTGATCTAATTACAAAGTAGAAAAATAACAATTAATTGGCTTATTACCTACATTGACACTTACAATTTGAATGAAGTGTTTAGTTATGATTTACACTTATGTTACTAGTATCTTTAATAAATGGAATGAAAACAATACTCCCCCGGTTTATGTTGATGCAGTCCACGGCAAAAGTATTTATTTCAACAACTTTTTGTAAAGTTTGTTTTAACAGTCAGCTGGCGATGACAGTTGGAAAATTACATTACCAAATAATTTAAAAACTACACAATATTTGTCAGAGAAAACACTAGTAGATGTTATTTGTCACTTAATTTAATCACTTATTACAAATTTAGTAATAAATAAGCATAAAAACAATTTATATCTAATTTTTAATAGGAGCTAATTATTTTGACAACTTAACCGGACAGTGTTGCCTGCCTTGTCCTGTATTTTAGGACTAAGTATCAATAGTAGCCTATTTAGATGTGGTTTTAGATGGAATGTTGCGTTTGACAGTCCTTTATAGCCACAATGAATCACCGCCGCCGCGCCCAAACTTGCAAATTGAACCCCGATAGTTAGCGCGTGTGTTACACGAGTACATAACCGTGGGCCCGCTCTGACGCGGCGATAATTTGTCTTAAACTCGCTCTTAATGGACGAATGTTGAAAAGCATGACGTCGCTAAAACCAAGTTATAAAGTGAGTCATTCAATGAGAGTAGGTTATAGTTTGTCTTGCATTAACGAGGTAGTTCAAGCTTGCTTTGAAAGGAATTTTGGATTTCTCAGTAAAACTTAAGTGAAAGTTGACCGTACTTAACTTCTGGTATCTGGTGGTATGTCTGGTGGTATTTGGTATATTATAAGATATAAAATAAGAAATAGAAATAAGAGTTAGGGCATTTAAAAAATGCAATAAAAATGGAAAATAGTGAACAAGAACTGATTTAAAGTAGGATAGAGCATAAGAAATGCAAGAAAATGTATAGATATAAGTAGGAAATATAATAAGGAAGAAAGAATAGGGCACCTAGAGTGCAAAGAAAATGGAAAAGTAGCAAGTAAATAGAATAGCATAGAAAGTAGTATAGGGCACAGATTGTGCCGTAAAAATGTAAGCGCCAAGCCGCTAGCGTAGGAAAACCGTATTAGAACGGTGTAAAGAACATCTCCGACATGACCCACGTCGGGGGACAAGTTTAAAAAAAAAACTTCTGGTATCCACGCCGGCCAAACAATTGAATTTTATTGTGTCTGGTATTTACGGCATACGACCGATTAATTGGTAAAATGCATTACGCATGGTGGACTAATTTATTATATAAGGTAGGTGGAATACTAGTGGGCAATACGGGGTAATATTACACCATAACTGTTTACCCTAGAAGACTCGTTGAATTTTTCTAGTAGTTCGTGATTTAACAACCGACCGAGAAAAATCTTCTGAGGTTTCGCTAGCTCAGAGGTCATCCAAGGGTTGTGGTTCGATTTCTGGTTGATAAAACTATTGAGCATACGGCCCGTTGAAATAGGGCACTGCCGCCGCCGACCCTTCGACATCAAGGGTATCCATTGCGCCTCGACTCTTATGCTACTATAATTATTTGCAAAATATCGCGATTTAATGGACAGAAGATGGACGTAGTGGTTCTCGCGAAACCAAACAATGGTGAGCATCGATCACGCGGCGGGCGCGCCCCCGCCACCCCGCACTCCGCCGATTGCCCGACGCCCGCGTGCTTACATTGTACGTCTATTCTTGGCAGGCCAAGGAATTAGTTGCACCTGTAGTATCGATAATTAAGATATTGCTTTATAAATATAAAGTAAAAATAGTTCTTAAGAGCTTAGGGTATGTTTAATATAAATTTATATTATACACAAATGTTTGGGCCGATATTTAAGGGGCCTATTACATTTTAACCGTGATTTATTGCATAAAATGCCCAATTTTGGCGTTCTTGTTCAAAGAAACTGAAACCCTTAGACGATTTTGACTTATTGTATGGTGGAGAATAGTTATTAGTATAATTCGTAGCGGCCTCGCTTTCTGCAATTTTCCCTTATCTATTTATATAAAGCCAAAATTCCGAAGCTAGTTTTCAATTAAATACGCTGACGGCAATTTTCAATCTCATTGATTCAAATGAAAAATATATAATAATATCTCTTAAATAGTGGTTAAGTTCGCAGCGGCCTCGGAATTTCGAAATATGAATGGAATATCTACAAAAAAAAATCCCATTCAAAGCCATAAAACATTCAAAATTAGCTGTAAATATCTCCTTACTCTATTAATATTATTGAGTTAAATGTACACCAGAATTAACGTTAGTTTATAAGATATCAAATTATATACTTATTTTGAACGATAAAAAATTATTAAATAAAAAATAAAAAGCGTTTATTTCGATCAACATCAGACTTAACATGGATCATATTGGGTTAGAAAAATCAACGAAACAGAAAATAAACTTACAGACTAGTGTTAGTAAAGTCATTGAACTATATGAAAAACTATTCACGCGTCACAATCACCCTGCGCACCATACACCTCAACATGGGCGAGTTGCACCGTCAGCCACTGCCACGCAATCTGTTTATCAGGGATACTGTCTTTTTACGAATGATAGCATGAAAGCCATCAGTTTGACATTCTGTAAACATCCCTGATGCGCTACAGAAGCGCGGCAGCCCCAACAACATGCTGAAGATATTGTTATATTGGACGCGCGGGACATCAAGCGATCTTTTGGTATGACAAACCCACAGACTTCCCGTGTAGAAACTTTAACAATACGCTTTAAAAAGCGTAAGTTCCACATCAGTACTACATCGGGAGAATCTGCGAACCAGCATGTTACCTCGCACTGCCAGTGCCCTACTACGCTCCCTTTCAATATCTACATCGTCCTAAGGATCGTCGGTAAGGAAATGCCCCAGTTATTTGAACTTATCAACACGCTTTACTTGCAAACCATTAAGGGTAATGGGATGGTAATTATCGGGACATCTACCGGCGGCCTTAAAGACCATGTATTCAGTCTTTTACATTATATGCGAGACCATGCATTGCCGCATAGTTCTCGCATACTCTGGGCTGAGCAGCACCATGTCATCAGCGTAACTGGTATTATTTACGCTTACACTATCAACATGACATCCGACGCGCATGTTGCTCAGCTCAACTATGAGGTCATTGACATACAAGCTGAAGAGCTTGGGAGACGTCAAGCATCCCTGTCTCACCCCACACTCCAACCTGTGGTATCGGAAAAGGCAAATTGATATGGTTAGCATACCAAAACTGAAAGATACTCAAGATTCCTTACGGCACACCCCTGTCCCTCAACTTTCTCCAAAGAACCTGGTATGATACCAGGTCGAAGGCCTTGGAAAAAGTTTAAACATCAATTAAATGTAATTACAACTGCACAAAATGCTACTTTTGCGATGCGTCGGCCGCTCGTAGTACTGAGAAAAAGGGTGAGCGCGCGCATTTTGCGATAGGCCTCTAGAAAAATATGCTTAGCATGAATGATGATCAAAATGTTGCATGTTTCTAAATCTAAAGGTTAGGGTTGATAGACTACTCTCACAGTGTCTCCATTTATTGTTGCAATGATATTTTTAAGAGAGGTTTTGTTTAAATCATGACAGTAGTTTAGTTTCCTTACATTTTTACAAACTTAACTTTGTGTTTCAACTCTTAACGGCTAGCGGTGTATGAATCGCATGAGTTGTGTATGTCGTTGAAATAACAGTGCTACATTAAGTTTATTTCGTTTTTTTATTAAAACGTTGTTGATATATTGTTGACTTCGCCTTGGTAATAAAACTTATTAAAATGTTAACAAAGAACGAGCTCCCAAACGCAAAAATAAAATTAAAAATACAAATAATTTTATTAAATCAAAAACTCACTTCGTCATTGTAGCGTGCGATAACAGTTGAAATAAAGTGTTCGCACGTCGCACAAAACACCGAACTTATTAAAAAATAAATCATAAAAACATAAATAGGCAAGTCCTGCTCGCGCTGGGGTCGTGAGGCGAAGTGATCCGCCCGCCCTACGCAAGTACGCGCGGGGCTTTAGTCCAAGTACCCACGGCCGCGGCCCGGCTCGGCGTAGGAGACTCACTCCTAAATCTGAGTAGGCGATCAAGCTCGCCACAGTTACGAACTAACTTTATCTAATAACAGTTGTAACAATGGTGAATGAAAATTTAACCAAAGGTTTCATTCACAACCTTTCATTCATGAATGGCGGAGTGCTGAGTTAAGCCTTCACGTGCTTGTCCTAGGTCCGGGTAAGTTCCGAGTTATTTTCAATGTTTATTTATTAATCCAATATGTACTTTATATTACAGTTATAACCCAAAATTAAATATATAGTTTAAGAAAATAAATTCTGTTAAGTTTTGGTTGAGTAACAATCATTTTGTGTTTTTGCTATTATCAATACAAATTAGTGAACCCAAGAATTCTAATGGGAGAATAACCTAACGTTTTATTATCACTAGCAAACCAAACTATACATCAAATGCTATAGTTACTAACAATATTATCACGATCAAACAGTTTCCGAACACATGAATCAGTATCATAGAAAATCAGCCTTCGAAGTTGCCCCTAATTGAATGACAAATATCGGAACTGCCGCGCCGATCCGAGCTCCGGCGGCGGCGGCGCGGCGCCGGCGCGGCGCCGGCGCGGCAGCCGTGTACTCTGCGACTCCACAGCATGAAGCTATAGATAAACAGCTGCTCCACAGATAACTTCCAAAGATGCTCAAACAGCTCTGTAATTAGCTATCATCATACCTTCATTAAACCTTACATTAGACGTATTACACATGTATGTTTTACCGCGGTGGTTTTGAGCAGTAACTGAAAGGACAACTTTTAAGCTGAAAGTAACTGAAGCTTTTTAAAAGCTATGAAATATATACTTTCACTAGTTAGGTATAATCGTCCCAGCAAGCCTTTCATGTGAACTAGAAGAACGTTGATATATATTCGAAAGACAGTAATATATTAAATTATTTATGTAAGGGGCTGTAACTGTACTGGACTGGACTGTACGGTAACTGTACAATTTAACGTCACGTTTTGACGACGTTTGTTTTTGATTTTGGCTTCTTCTCTTGTCATCACTGCGAGAGATACCAGCTGGCTCTAAGATAGCCGGTAAACCAATGGTGGCAAAAGCACTGCGGATGATGCTGTTTAGTGTGCAAGAGCGGCCGTGGTGGCTAAGCTCGTCAACAGGCTCCCCACATACACAGCGGTGAGGGTGGACTAATCTGGCGCCTACACCGAGGCAGACCGCTAGAGTAAGAGACGGCCCGTCGAACAAGGTACCGACATTAATTGCAGATGGCAATGCCCAGAGCCAGTGGCCTGACTCTCTCTTGGAGACGGCAGTAAGAATCAGATATAAAACAAAGCTTGGTTTTGTAGTTTTATAGTACCTGTATCTTGTATGTTATTTTGAATTATAGACTCATAAAATTACTTTGTATAAGAAATCTTTTTTTTAAGGTAGTGTTATTACCTCTGTACTATAATATGCTGTTTGTTTCCCAATTAATAAATAAATAAATCAAAATAAGTATAACAAATATAATTCTCTAGTACCTACAATATGCCAACACATTAAGCGTTACAATTTCTTTGAAATGCGACGTGCAACCTGTGCTGGCACGGCAGGAAGCTCCTGATATGCTGAGTTCCGTTCTTTGATAGTTGCTGTACCGGGATGCAGCGTACAAATAGCGCGTCGGTACCAGGGCGGGATGCAATTAATTTGCGCTGGGCTGGGATAAATACTTCTTTATTGGAAGAGCTGCTGATCCGGCTCGTCGCTCGCGATTACGCACTGCACCGGTGAAATGTGCTGTTATTTATTAGGTGATATAAAATGAAAAACCAGTGCTCAGTGAAGTAGTATAGTGAAGTTAGAATTTACTTTTGGTTTAACCTGTTTGTAAGGTTATTTTTATATCTTATTTTGTATGAGTATACAATAAATTAACTAGCTAGCATTTGGCATAAGTATAGCAAGTTAATAAACATTATATATTTTTAACTGACGTCTTGTGATTATAACAATAATAATAATCATTTTATTTACTAAGATTTGTTTTATTATAATGTTAATTTTAAGAAAATGCCCACAGTTTTAAGTTTTTGTTTGACATGCATCTACTTATTGTTTTCTTTGTGTGGCAGTGAATAATTGCTTTTATTATTATTATTATTATTATTTTGTACAAAATACATATCTTCTCGAATTGAGAATTTTAGAGGCTTACTTAAACTTAGTGGCTTAAAGTAACTGTTACGGACAGAAGTCTCATTATTGTAACAGGTTATTGTATTGTATAGGATTAGTTAGCGAATATAACTTTATAATGTAATACGGTTAATATATTAGATTTATATGTTATTTTAATAAATATTTCTTATGTTTGTCTTTTCATTTAACACAAGGTAACTGTGGTATGTTTTAAAGAGGGCCAGGTAAACGTGCCCAGAGGCCTAATGCCTCACTAAGTAGAGATAATTAAATAAGTTAATTAAATCTTAAAGTAAATATAATATTTTAATATTGTAAGGTATCCAGATTACGAGAGATACCGTAGGGTAGATAAAAATACATGTAAGAAAGGGAGGTCCAAAACGAAAGGGACAACTGCAAATTACGACGGTTCATGTGGGTAGTGGAAAAAATTGTATACCTACATGGGCCGGCATTTGCCCCCACCACGCTCACGGGCATGACCCAAAATGTATAAATACAGGCCGGTCAGAGCAAATTTTTGTAAGCTCTCCGGACCCCACCTATGAAGAATAAAGAAGAAATAATCAAGAAACGAGTTTTAATACAGTCCACATCGAAGCACAACGGCTGACTTGTTTGTAGCTGCAACCAGCCACGAACAGTAACGATGATGAAACCTACTAATATTGACGGCAAACATTTTTCAATCCTTTTTTAATACTATGGCATGGTTTGGCTTGCAAAATAATTATCAAATAATGTACAAAGATTGCTTATGAAATTTATCTTTTAACAACTTTAGTTACTTGTATCAATAATTTATGCGACCGCTGCTGGTCTTGCGGCCAGTGCGTAGGTCCGTGAAACCTGTATCACCGCAAACCTCATTTCCGGGTTCAGCCTCGCTCAGCCGAGCAGCCTCCGAGCGCGGCAGTCGGATGCGGCGCCCCCGCCAGCGCCCGCAAAAGCCGGTGCATAAGAGATGACACTTCCTTTGTAAGGCGCTCGTATATGAAAACACTGTAAAAGATTACCTGTGGCAGCGGAAGCGCGTCTTTATATTATATTCGAATCTAAAAGTTCATGTTTAACCCTTAGAGGGCACCGAGATATAAAGTCCCACTATATGTTAAACCCGTAAAGAGCTAGAGGATGCGAGCAGCACAAAACCGGTCGTTGTGGAGATCCTTGGGGCAGGCCTTTGTCCAGCAGTGGACGTCTTTTGGCTGAGATGATGATGATAATTATGATGATGATTATGATGATGATGATGATGATGATGATAGAGCTAATATTTTGTTAAAGCAGTTCTTTTGACGGAAACACAGCACATCAGTAAGTTAATTGACAATAACTAGTAAGTACCATTATGGAAGGCTTTTAACCGCCACTGTGGGCTAGTGGTTTAGTCTAACAGTCTCAGACCCAGAGGTCCCGGGTTCGATTTCCAGTGGTACACCGTGTTTGTATACGGGTTGGTTGGTGGTAGGGTTTGTTTGTCCGCCTGGCTAACTACCACCATCTTTTCTAAATATGTTGCGATAACATCAATGTTTGTGTTTCGGCAGCTAGAGTTAAGATAGTCAGTGCCTCAGTAGTTGAGGATCCCGGGGTGAAGTGCGCTTCCACCATTGGCCTTATCATCACATATCATCAGGTGAGATCAAGGCACTGTGCTTACCTGTAAATATATAAAAAAGAAAAAAAAAACATAAATTCTACTGAAAAGTATAAAATTAACATTTTGGGTTTTGGCTGGAGACTACTGGCAGGGATTTGTTTGGGCTCGTGCCGCGCCGACCTCACTCGGATATCAATATGTGTGACTGCGATACATACGGGTTGTAGAATTGACCCAACACGGATAGCATTACTTTAATCAAGATAATACAAGGGGCTAGAAGCGCCACCGCTTACATTCTTCGAGTACTATTTATATTTTCCACCTTTAATGCCATCGCATACTGGACGACTTGTCGCTGCGTCTAGTCGCGACGCGCACACCAACGACAGTCGTGCGACAATTGTGAGCGTTAGTTTCGCGACTCCCCTAGCTTGTCGTCACGACTCTGCGACTGACGCCTAGTGTGCGGAGCTTTGAACAAAATATATGAAAATTGTCGGCCGCAGCCTGTCGTCGCGTCTAGACGCCGAGCTGTCGCAGTCGCGTGTCGCCTAGTGTGCGATGGCATTTAATGTCAAACGAAACATACAAATTCAAACGTCTGGTCTGCTCTGGCAGGGTATGTAACAGGCCATTATTTATTATTATATTACTATACTAGCGGCCGCTCGCGGTTTCACCCGCGTGGTTCCCGTTCCCGTGCGAATATCGGGATAAAAAGTATCCTATGTTTAATCCAGGTTATAAACTATTTGTATGTCGAATTTCATCTAAATCCATCCATCCGTTGCAGCGTAAAGAAGCAACAAATACACACACATACATACACACAAACTTTCGCATTTATAATATTAGTGTGATTGTATGAAAGTGCTGGGTACTGTATGCGTAATAGCAATAAATAAAGAGACTATTTTTTATTTTATTTGACTACCTTTCGCACAGAATGGTATATACTTTCATAAACCGTTTCATAATGATTGTGACAAGTAACTTTAGCCAACTCATCCTGTCATTTTTATATCTTAAATTATTTGACCTAACCTTATTTTTGCCACCGCTCACCTATGCAACTGATCTGTCTTCCTGCTAAGGTAGCAGTGTGAGAAACCCATTTTAGTTTGTGCTCCAAAGTTACCTAGACAAACAGTAGAGTTGACAATTTTAATTATTTATCACTCATCATCGTGCAACGTAAATCTTACACGAAATACATAAGCTAGTCTGTGAATATTATATATACAAAATATATGATTCCGTATCTTTAATAAGTATGAAGTTGGCGCGCGCTTTTGCTTTTTCTGCTGTCCGGGAAACCAGCAGCGACGTAATACCAAGTCGGTAATTTGTACTCGCCGCTTACTGCTTACTGATGTCCACTTAATGTGCTGCGCGAGGCGATACCGATGGTGGAAAATGGTTATTTTTATTTCTTACAAAATTTGTATGCACGTCATTATTATTCCAGCTGCGAGAGGCCTCCGCAGCCTTGTTTTGACTGAATTCTTTCACGCTAAGTTTCAAACAAAAGCATTTTAATATTCATTTATCCGAAGGGTCCGTGTGTAAAGGGGCTGTTGCCAAACAATTTGAAAGGAAAAAATGTCCCCCGACTGTGACTTATGGCGGTCCGCAACATGAGCGGCCTTTTACAATATTCCTGGGAAAATAAGAGCTCATTTATACCCTAACTTATAGGACGTCTGATTTATAAGTCACTGGCTCACTTTACTCTGAATAATATTCTTCTGACAGTTTAATTGCTTTAGCTATTTTATACTTAATTAATTGTATTGCCTTCGTGGACTCACATATGAACATTTTATACCCAGAGGGTTTATTTCTAGCTGTGCCCATTGACTCGGTTTGGTTGGTGTAGAGCCAGTTCTAAGTCCGCCAGGCGCCATAACAACGATGTATGTTTACAGTTTAGCTGTGTTTTGACAGTTGTCGCAGAGTTAGACAGTACAATTGCCAGTTCCTCGGTGGCTAAGGATTCCGGATGAAGTGCAATCCGCAGCCTGGTCATCAGTTACCAGCAGGTGCGATGAAAGTCAAGCGTTGAGACAATAAAAAATATTTTTTGATTTGCTTCAGGTTCGTTTTAGGAAGCAACCTAAATAGATTCCAAGTTCTGATTGCCTGATAAGTTTATTCTGATCCAATACTTTGAAAGAATCTTTAGAAAACTTGAACAATACTATTATTGAAATCAGCATTCTTCTCTCTACCATTCTCTGCGAAACTTGAGGTTTCCACTCGAAAGGCATTACAAAGTGCTCTGTGAGATTCAGGAACAAATTAATTGGACGGTATCAAACTCCCAACTACGCTTTAATTCGCTCAGCCAATTAGAAAGTCGAAACTCGTGTGATTAATTCGCTGTTAATTAGAATTTTCTTACACCAGCGGCTCCGGAGCGGTGTTGTCGGCATCGACAGCCTTGGATTAAGTCTGACATTCTTCGTGTAGATTTTTTGATGAATCTTTAAGTTTGCTATTGGCCTGAATTATGATACACGATATTAATTCAGTTTTGAAATAATTGACAACGCTCGAAGACCAGAATTGTTAACCACGAGGAGTCAATAAGAATCTGAAAACTAAAACAGTAAGTACGCGGTTTCCCACGATATGTGTCCTTCCAGGAATCAGTCCCCGGGCAAGCGGCCAGCTGAGTAATATATAACTTTCGTCTTTGTGATTTCCAAGCATTTGATGGATTACACAAATTGTTCGTAAAAAATTCTTGGAATTTTTTTCATGCTTTTCCAAGTTTGCTAAAATATTTTACTTTATCTTTTGTCAGATAATAATTAAGCAAAATTTTACGTTTCACGGTAAACTCTTGGGGGTCCCGAGTGTTATTGATATGCAAAGACAAGGAAAAAAGTACACAACAAAGTAAGGAGAAAACCGACTTGAACGAACCTGCGTGTGATGCGCCGCGTCCCTACTCTTGTTTACACCGAGCATTGCGGCGAGGAGCGACCCGTTTCCACCCGCCCACGCCTCAGCCTCTTGACTTCAACTGCTTTATAATGCGCACTGCGGCCTCCGGCTAAGGACGAGCTGTAGGTACATTATGACAAAACGAGTGTTTGATAAAAGTTATAAGTAATTGAAATGTTTTGCTCATTTTTGTTAAAAAGAAACTTACCTACCCCTTGAGGTCAGGGGAAGAATCCCACATACCATCTGCGTATTCGCGAATACAGTGATATGCCTATGCATTTTGTCATGTACAAAAAAGGAGTGAACTTACTCATAAAACGGAAATTAAAAAGATATTTAAAAATCATATCAGCAACTTTATTGACATTGAGTATAAATATTTTTATAAAGTATATCTTTTTGTTAAGATTAGTTTACTTGTATGGCACTGCAAAAAGTGTAACAGTATTTAACCTGACAATCTGTGTGCTTGATACACACTAAAACAGCATACCTAAGTAGGTACTATGGTAGTATTTATTACTAGGTGGTTTATAACTGCGCAATTACTTCTTGCTTGAAAGGTTTTTTGTTAAATCCATAAGTGCTATTAACTCGATAGTGGCACCCTCCCCGCGTGCTCATCTCTAGCTGATACAGCGTGTGGAAAATTAATGAGTTGAATGAAATGAATGTGCCGGCCGGCGCGGGCGGCGCGGGTCAACGGCCGCGGTACTTGTTTACAGGCTGGCAGTTGCTCTTTACGCCGCTGTTCAGTACTAGTCCATGCCAGTACGAAGATTGGCGACGACGAGCATTGGTTGACTAAATATGAATAAAACATAAGAAAGTTACAGATAATTTTTGTTAGCATTATATAGTTAGTAGTGGATGTTATGTTAAAAACTCTCTCTAGATATAATAAAGAAAGTTTCTCTTCTATTATTTTTGAAATTACAGTGTTGCTTATTAACTTGCGAATGCTCATAGCTACGCGTTATTTCAATAATTTCTAAAATAGTTTCGTAAGAAAACAATTAAATAGAAAGCAAACTAATTTCGGCACAGATCAGAGCTGTTCCCAAGGACGTTTCAACTATTGATCGTGTGTAATTAGGCTAGCATCCCTTGGGGATAGTTCAAGTATTTGTTGACTCATCATAAGGTTTCAGAGAATTTAATTACAACCAATTTAGACATAAATCGAAAACTGATGACTGTTGTAATTTTCAGTTAGTATAAGTGATAGGGTGTATGATAGTGGTTTGTGGAGCGACGCATGTGGTGGGTGGGCTGGGTATTTGCATGCTGTGTTGGCGGGCTGTGTAGGGACACCTCGTTGGATCACAGCCTTTTTTCAGGTTTTTCAAGAATAATTGAAAGTTTGAGCAACAACTCAAAGCAGCGACCGGCCCACAGCCCCACAGCCTGTACAGCCTAGCCCGTGTACTTTTGAAGTACCTAAGTCTTTGCAAAAAAGTGAATCCTGATGTAAAGTTACAGACCGTACCTACGTGTGTCACATTAATACTACTTACTTAGTCAAAGAAAAATAACCTGTATTTCAAATTAAGACACACACACACACACACACACACACACACACACACACACACACACACACACACACACACACACACACACACACACACACACACACACACACACACACACAGTGAGATACACTTTTAGCTGCCTGAATAGTCCCCGGTGTAGTTTGTGGGAGAGCACGAGACCAAAGCCTGCCCTGCTATAGTTTGCATGTTACGATGAGTGGCGTCTGCAAATTATACAGAAATGCGGCGGCGCGCAAGTTCCCCGGACAGTGATCAATGCCTGTTGTTTGTTGGAATTCTTTTTCGGGAACAATGTATGTTAATAGGCGAAGTCTTAAACAATTTTGAGATGATTGGCGAGAGGATTGCATTGTTTCAGCCGGCTCTTGGTATGTTGCTGCCGTTCCCTTTATATTTATTTACTAATAGAGTTTTATATTTATAGTTTTATATTTAGAAAAACTACATAACTGTTTACCTTATTTTATTTTTGACACAAACATATAATCATGAATAAGAAATAAACGTGGGACGATTACTAGACGATACTTAAATAGAAGACAAATAATAGTAGGAGTAGCTTAAAGACGAACAGCTTTAGCATACGTTTCTATATGTATGCTTAGAGTTCTTTTTCATCTCTGAAAACGAAACATTGTAGGTAGTCGTGCAATTTATCGTTAGTATCAAATTTAAATCGCCCCGTCTCTAGACAGTCTGGACAAATCCTCCAGAGATTGCCGTCTGGTGGCCGTACCACAGGTAGCTACTCTAACTTGGGCCCCGACGATGCCGGGGTGCCTCGCCTTTCCTTTTATTTATTCCTGGCACTATATAATGTCACAGTGTCTAATAGCAATAAGCGATTCCCAGCGTAGGCGAGATGTTTTGGCAACTTGAGAAATCATTTCCGCAGCAGGGTCCCAGGTGAGCGTGCGATCGATGGCTTCGCATAAACCCCCTATTTGTTACACGCTCGCCCCTTATGTGGAATATAAAATGCGCTTTACCTACTACGATATTGTGGTGATGTTCTGATTTCATAGGAAATATTCACCAACATTTTTGGTAATATGTTTTTTTTAAGGTTTATAAGGGACCTATACACGAGAATGTTGATACACATAATTTTGAGTAAGAGTAAGAAGAGTAGTAAGAGTATATCAATGGGTTTTTATGGAGCCCGGGAGATTAATTGAATTAGGTTGTGAGCTGATATAGTAGGTAGTATAGGAGTAGGTAGTAGGTATGATTACGAACAAGATGAAATAATTAAATAATTAAGTACCTCTTCACTTCTTTAAGTTGATTTGAAACCAAACGGACCGCCGTCTGACAATACAAGCAAGCTTTTTGTTAATTAAATGTGTTATTAAAATAAGTAATCATCAACACACACAGGCACTATAGCCAATGTTGGCTAATATGCCTCTTTTCGTTTGCGCAAAAAGACCTATATATCCTACATAATGGTACGAAACTTTTGGTCGACAACGCAGAATCGCGAATATGTTTCGCCGAGTGAAAAATCGAGTGCATTATGCAAATGGCCGCGGAAACAAAATTTCGGCTCGACAAACGGCGCAGCACGCGTGACGTCACGCGCCGCCCCGCGTAGATGATTACTCATGATGCTCACGACTGCGTGCTTTATGGAGTGACGATGACGTGTGTGTAAAAGACATGTGAGAAATGGAGCAGTTCCTTGGTCATGTATAAAACCGTTGGATCTGTCCACGGTGTAGCGGCTCGTTCTGGTTGCGATTGTTCATGTAGGAGCTCCGCAGACCGAGCCACTTTGATCTCCATGTTGCGGCAACAGGCATCTCGAACCCAAGGCTTTGAAAAGTTTATTTAGAATTGAAGCAACAGTTTATGGTTACTTTACCAAAAATATTTAAAAAAGTTGATAGGTTTTTCTACTAAATTAATAGTTTGTATAACCAAAATTGCCCTGTCTGCGGAGCGCCTTAACCTACTTTTACAGCACGGAGTCGCCGAATGGGTGACCAAATCAAAATTATCTCGACCTCCATCATGCTACGGAAGGCGCGAAAGGCCATAGTTTCCGAATGTTTTCGAAAGATAGATGTCGCTGACGTTTGCCTGGTCAGCGAGGGAAGGTTATGACGCTATTTATAAAAAATGTGACCCGTGTTTGTGGTGTGGTGTGTTGAAAACCCCAGTAAATGGACGTTTATATGCAGATGATGATATCGTTGCCATTTTTCAATTAAATTTTGATAATTTTACTAATTTTACTTTACTAAAAAACGTAGGTACTTCATAATCCTTATCTTCTGATTATACAGGGTGGAAACTTTCAGCGGGGCAGTAACGGGAAGTACCTTATCAGTTGCAGCTACACGAAAATGGTTTTAGGAGACTATCCATAATTTTTTATGGAATTTTGATCCCCATTCAAAGATTTTCAAAAAAATGTACAGGTACACAAAAACATTTTTTGATGCCAATCGATCCTGTTTCAAATACTGATCAAAAACTTCTATGTGACCAACCATCGCTGGAGTACTCAAAAAGTCACAAATTGCAAAAAACTTTTCCCGTACATTTTGTATGAAAATTTTTCGCAAAAGCTTTTTTAGTGACGGTTGAGATCTTTTTGTTGACTGAATAAAAAGATAAGTTTAAAAACAATTCAAATTTGAAACAAAATGGAATTGAATTTTTCATCCAAATGGCGGTCACTTCGTGCACTTGATATCGTAGTAGGGCAAGAAACAGCAAGATTTTAAATAATAATAACATCATCAAGTTATGTTAGTTAATAAAAAAAGAAAATTAATACGCCTTCTTTTTGATATCTGTAAAATTCTACGTGATCGTTTGTCTTTTATTTTATTTTTTGTATTTCAGTTACACAAATTCTTTACAAAATGTAAGGGAAAAGTTTTTGCAATTTGTGACTTTTTGAGTACTCCAACGATGGTTAGTCACATAGAAGTTTTTGATCAGTATTTGAAACAGGATCGATTGGCATCAACAAAATGTTTTTGTGTAAAGTGGCCATTTTCTTGCTAACTGTAATTTTTTTTGAAAATCTTTGAATGGGGATCAAAATTCCATAAAAAATTACGGATAGTTTTCTAAGACCATTTTCGTGTAGCTGCAACGGATAAGGTACTTCCCCTTACTGCCCCGCTGAAAGTTTCCACCCTGTATAGTTGTAAAGTTATGGATAAAGGGTAAGGCTAAGCGTAAGGCCACAATTAATCGCGGCAAGCCACAGGTTCGGTTTTTTATTGGATTTGCCTATACGTCGAAAAAACCTATACAGTCATATTTTACCTCTGTAATACATAAATTGTCAAATGTAAATTGTAACCAGTCGTTGAGATCCTTGGGGAAGGCCTTTGTCCAGCAGTGGACGTCTTTTGGCTGAGATGATGAATACATAAATTCGCGCACTGAAAATAAATGATAATATATTATGTTATTATCAATATGTGTCCAAGAAAACGAACTGCCAAAATATCCTTAGTATTCAACACCGTATTAAATCGTCCAGACTCATTTTTTATCGCAGCCGGAACGACTCGGGGGTTCGCAAACAAAACCTTTCCCCAGAAGCCTAATCCCGGCGGAAGTGCGCTTTACGATTGAATAAGGCCTCGTAAACCGGGTAATAGATCTGAAAAATCGTTTTATGCGCGCCGAGGCAGGCGCTGGCGCTGTTTGCGAAGGAACCGAGCTGCGACGAACTGTACGTTACAATGTACCTCCCATCTGACTGATTCGATAACAACGCTCAAAGATAAAGATGCAGTGTACCTAACAAAACGGAAATTCTAAATTTTATTTACTTTAAGATAAGATAATCTTTATAGTCACATAAAAACCTCTAAGCAAGGTATTATTACCGGTATGACAGAGGTCAGCGTCTTCCTCCACATACTCGTACAAGAAACTAATTATTTATTGTTAACAATAAAACTTATCAAGAAAAATTAATTTATAGGTATTTAATTTTATATTGTTGATTTTGTCTTGTTTCAATTTAAGTTAGTTTTCTTTGTTTTCTTTAAATACTTATAGAATTGTAAATATATTGGAATTATGACATTATATTTCGAAGTAACAATACCTATTACTTTATATAAGACAATCAACTTAAGGTGAGCCTTGAAACCACGACATTTTACAATCAGCAGTCCCAGCTAAAATATAAATATTCTTTTCAAAGCGTAAGTCTATATTTGGCGATAAATTATGATTCAGATTCTGTGTTTATGTGCCAGTTGCGTGTTAAATGGTAATTAACGAATACTACTTTCTCAGTGAGTTTCGTAATAGACGACTTAGCGCCTATGAAGTGTGCAGATGACATTGTCGGCGGCACGCTTATCAGCCGGGATTTATGTTGTGGTTACAAAAATAATTACTTTGGCTTGACTTTGAAATAATTAAATGGAAGCGATAAGTTCGACCCCGCCCCTGCTACAACTTACATTACAATAAGCTATGTACTTAATATTGTAATGTAAGTATAGTGTAGTGTAGTGTATGTAAGTGTAAACTGAAGAGCTCTTTGACCTTATCCCACCTTCTCCTTTCCTCCATAGGAGTACGCGTGCTGCTCTCCGGAGTCACCGCTGTACTGTCTCGAACAATCCATAACGCACAAAGAAAATTGGTGACTCGTTTCTGTGTCGCACTTCCAAAAGATGGACTAGTCACCAGCATACGTTTTCCCTCCTTCCTATGACATGGGGTCTTTCAAAGGAGGCGTGAAGAAGCGCCTTGTGGACCGGCACCAACTCGGTGAGGGTGATATTTCCGTAAAATTATATATAACCATAATAATTAATATAGCTTGCCTAATTCTAAATTGATCTTTCATTATTTGTAAATTATTGAAAATTGTACTAAAAGCTAAAAAATAATTCGGTAGGTCCTAGGTTTTAGCTTAAAGTACAATTTTCAATAAAACCGTTTAACTATAAAAAAATATTTTTACTCGTTTTTTTATTTTCAAGTTTTTAGTTTTTAATTTTTAATTTTATTTTCATAAAGAACTATTTTACTTATCAAGCCCTTTTATTTGATACCCATATTGAGGTAGTAGTGATAAAACATGTAACCCGCCATTATGTAGCGGCAGACATCTTTGATTTACAATGATACCGAATGTATTGAATTATATTGTCATCAGAACTAAAGGTGTGTATCAAATTTCAGATTAATCCATCAACAGGAAGGGGGTCGAATTTCAATTACTAGATGTGACCCAAACAAATCCTACTAATATTACAAACGCGAAAGTTTGTAAGTATGGATGTTTATTACTTTTTCACGTAAAAACTACTAAATGGATTTGGATGAAATTCGGCATACAGTTAGTTTATAACCGGGAATAACACATAGGATATTTTTTATCCAGATATTCCCATGGGAACGGGAACACGCGGGTGAAACCGCGAGCGGCCGCTAGTAAACAAATAAATAAACAGGGCAAGCTAAATAAAACCCTTTAAAGATATTAAGATCGGATGTTGATGACGTAGTTGTCGACATTGAATAGGGCTCCTTTAGGAGTAGTAGATAGTGTTGATTAATTTCGGCGAGTTGGATTGAGCCACGATAGCATAGGTGGTAGTGCACCTGACCCGGCATGTCATGGGGTGCGGGTTCGAATCCCGCTCGTGTATTGGAATGAAGGTACGTTAGACTTTAAGGCATTTGTATATGGGCCATCTTAGCTTGAAATAAAGGATCATTCTATTCTGTTGATAATCGCTACTCGCCTGCCGTCTATGTATTAATAATACAAGTCTTATAGCAAAGTTCAGTATGTAACTATATATCGTCAGTAACATCATCCCTATATGTCGAGCTAAACTACAATTAATAACTAAGTCACAAATAAGATATATTTAGGATGATATTATTTTTGATGAACGCAATGAAATGGCAACAAGGGTCGCGTTCGGAAAGTTTCTCCAAATGTTCGCGACCCTGTTTTATGGTCCAAACAAAGCGGATGTTTTCATACGGAACCTTCGGCGGATCTGCGAGGGCCGAAACGCCTTTTACGATGAAATAGGATGTCGTAAAGTGCACAGTGCATCGGGAGACATTTTATACGGCACTCGTAACTGCCGGCTCGACGGAGGGCTACACTCTCCCTGATATATTCATAAAAACGTCAAACGCATAGAAACCTTTTAAGTTATTGAATTGATCAGCCGCTACTGAAAAAAATAGAAATAAGTTTTGACCTTTTTAAATTACCATTAATACGAGTATTTATAATATTACACAATTTATATTATGTGAGCGCTATGGAAGTGGTTATTATTCCTATTAATAAAGACCATAACATTTCCTTTAAAATGTAATACTTCACTGACTTGGAACCTGATCTGATCGTGGAGGCGCAGGACTCGTTGTCAGATGAACCTAATTTCAAAGATAAAGAGAGACTCCCATCTCTGGAACTGGAGTTTCGTCTTTTAACTCCAACGTATCGGAAAATTCATCTTAAAGGGCTAACACCTAGAACAAACTAAATGTTCTTACAATGCTTAAGTTATTCATCAAACATTAATAAAGGAAGTGTACTTATTTTAGACAACGTATTATTTAAGACATTCAAGTGTAAACCATGGAATACATTTATGTTATTGAGTGTTAAAATCCCACAGATCATAATCGTTTAAAGTTCGTGCTGCTGGCCTCAGGCCAACACTTTCTTCACAATCCAAGACCCGAGTTAGGGAAAACACTGTACTTTCTGAATGTAAACATTTTGCAAATCAAAATGGATAATGGAAAAATGTTAAAACGCTACAAGTTCTATTAGTCCTCTGAGAGTTTATTTTATATTCATGACGCCTATTCAAAGACGCCTCCAAATTAACTTTTTTGTATTTGATAACAATTGTTATATATTTTGGACAATAAACCTGTTATACAGAATAATACGGAAAAACACTTCTATTATTCTTAGGAGCTGTTTCTCGCGCGGATATACTTTATTAGTTTTCATGACAATATCCCAAACTACGAAAACGTCAGAAGTCGTTGAAAGCATCGCAAATCAAACTGTTAATCGTATAAATTGTCAGTAATTAGTTTGATTCATGATATTTTTCTGTGACCGGCCACCCCTTCGTTGTGACGTAATCGCCACAGCCGAGGAACTCACATCTTGCATGCCCCTTGAACCTTTCATAAGAATTCAGTTTATGTTTTAATATTAAAAAAAATAACAAACCATTAAATCGTGTTATATTTACAATAAAATTTACTACAATCACTGCAATGCCCTTGTTTTCTATATAATTATAATCAAAAAACCTCATTTCTATGTATACAGAAGTAGTAGATAGGCGAATTGAGAATTATTCGATGAAGGGAAATAAAGTCCCTTCTCCACGAAGGCAATAGACATTATAACTATAGGTAGCATTGCAATAGTACCCTTTGTAAAAACTATCATCAGTTTTGTGATTGCGTCCAAACAACACAGGAAAACTTTGATTGTTAATGTCTTAGTCAAAGACTTGTTGGTAGATATTATTGTGAATGTCTAAACACGAATTAAATAATAATCGCGCTCGTTTTGAGCTGCGATCTGTTTACCCGGCTTGGGGTGACAGCATCCCAAAATAATGTTTTGCGAATAAACGCTACAGCTTCCAAAGCCCCTGAAATTATTAGTTCGCCATGAAACCCTCAATGCTTGTTTTAATATGCTATAGGGCTCATTTACCTCTCGTTTTGCAAAAAATAAATTAGACTGACATTATTTTAAGCCGGAAGCCGTTTTAAAATTTATTTGCATAAAAAGGATTGAGACGCGTTTTAAAATGTATGTGCGCGTTCTCGCTCAGTTAAAGTCATACTTTTGTTGGTTGTACAGGTTGTACTATACAAAAAAGCATTACAGAAAAGTTTGAGTTTAAATATGGTTTACACGTAGGTACATTTTGTTTTTGAAGTAGTACTTATTGTACAATGATGTAATCGAAACGAAACATCATCATCATCATCATCAGCTCATTTTATGTCCCCACTGCTGGGGCACGAGCCTTCCCTATGGATGGATAGGGAGAATGGGCCACAAACCACCACGCGGGCCCAGTGCGGATTGGTGGTTATTAACGATTGTTAATGCAGCCGAGACCAAGGGCTTTACGTGCTTTCCGAAACACGGAGGAGGAGCTCGAGATGACACATTTTTGGTCACCCATCCGATGATCGGCCTTTGCGAAAGTTGCTTAACCTCAGCACCGGGCGCGTTAACCACTGCGCCATTGAGCTCCTTGAAGCATATTAGCATTTAAATTAACTTTAGAAACCAATTCAATCTGATTGGTATGTAATTAAATTGCTACCAATGTGTATTATAGAACTTGATGCTCCTCTAATTTATCATCACATCACTGATGGTCGAAACGTAATATAAGCGTTAGGTAGTTTGATGTCAGTCACTTAAGATCTCTACGATCTGAGTGTTGAACGATAATAATTATAGCAAATGAGTTCCAGCCTGTGTGCGCGCGGGCGGGAGCCGGCGGCCGGCGCGGGCGGGCGGCGCCCTTTGAATGCTAATAAGCGCGCCGGGGCCTTGCCAAGGCTTTAGCTAATAGCCAGCCTGGTTAACAACTACTCGAAAAGCTTCCCGCGGCTCTCCGTGAGACACTGCTTATAGGCTTTAGTAATTTACAATAAGGTAAATAAAAAATTAAGTGTAATAATGATAACGTAAACTTTACTGTATATTTCAGTTCAAAGATCTTTATTCCTCCAATTAAGACGTTTGTCACTTACATGAGAACGTATCTGTTGGCATTTGTCTAGTTTGTTATTGCAAAAATTATTTTATTTTATTTTGTTTCTCTTGCTGGTATTATTATTAACATGGCAACACCAAATGCTAAGTATAAAAGCCATGACCGGTCATTATTTTTCCTCTTTTCTTACTCGACTTTCTCTGTGCTAGGAGGCAGACATTATACCTTCCTCGTACCTACTTTATAAAATATACGTTCTACCGTTTTTCAAATTTAAATCTGTACTTTTCTTTTCGCTCATATTCCTATTTTTTCAATAGGTTATGGGCCCAGCCATACTGTCTAAAGTATTGTGCTGTTGCTTTTAACACGTGTTCCCTGTATAAAACCTGTGCTGTTTTAAATTTTGTCATGGATAACCTAAAATCTAAGAGAAACATTCAACCTTTCAATGGAGAAAAATATAGTGTCTGGAAGTTTCGGATTCGCGCGCTCCTAACTGAATTAGATGTCATCAAGGTAATCGACGAAGAACCCGTGTTACGGCTCGAGGTTTGGGAAAAGAAAAATCGAACTGCGAAGAGTCTAATCGTCGAGTCTTGGAAGATTCCTTTCTTAATTTTGCTAAAGAAGAGCTGACCGCCAAAGAAATCTTCAAGAACCTAGACGCTTTGTACGAGAGAAAAAGCTTAGCGACGCAGTTGGCAATACGTAAGAAGTTGTTGAGCCTAAAGCTACAAGGTGATACTCCACTAGTGAAACATTTTAATGTTTTTGACGACTTAATGACTGAGTTGTTGGCTGCTGGAGCGAAGCTCGAAGAAACCGATAAGGTATCTCATTTACTTCTTACCCTCCCAACTTCATATGATGGCGTCATCACGGCAATTGAAACATTATCAGAAGATAATTTGACACTGGGTTTTGTAAAAACAAGATTGCTAGATCAAGAAGTAAAATTAAAAAATGAAGGTAGTGACACTTCGACTAAAGTACTTCACGTCCGCGTCGAGCCCAACGGAAAACGATATGATTGGAGATCCAACCAGCAGAGTTTTAAGGTAACCAAGAAGCTTGCTAAGTGCTACCATTGTGGGTGGAAAGGCCATGTCAAACGGGACTGCTATTACTTCAAGCGCCGAAACTACCAACAAAAATTCGACCGGCCAAGTCAACCTAACCAACAACGGAAGCTGGCGGACCGGCCCCGAACTGTTCAAACAGTGGAGCTGACTGAGGGGGTGACCAGTTCCAGTGAAGCCACCGGATTTGCATTCATAGCGTGTAATCACGAAACTGACGAAAACGGGGAACAATTAAAGTTCCTGTTGGACTCCGGAGCATCCGACCACATCGTTAACAGGGAAGACCTTTTCAGTAACTATACAATTTTAAATACACCGTTTAAAATTTCAATTGCTAAACACGGTGAATACATTTCAGCTACCAAACGTGGAACATTGCAAGTGATCAGTGACACCGGCATCCCTGGTACTCTGGAGGACGTGCTGTTCTGTCCTGAGGCGCCGTACAACCTGCTGTCGGTATCGAGGATGCAGTGTGCCGGGTTAACCATCACCTTCGATCAACACGGAACGTATATCAGTAAGGACGGTACGATACTGATGCGAGGTATGGCAATTAATAACTTAATTTCGGTACATTTTGTAGTCAAAACTAATAATCGATCTGTTTCTCAATTGTGCAATAGTGATAAAAATAATTATGACTTGTGGCATCAAAGATTAGGTCATATTAGTAAACAAAAGTTTTTAGTGTTGAAAAATAATACTATGACAATTGATAGTAGTTTAATTAAATCAGTAACGCCTGACGAAAAATTGTGCGAAGCATGCATAAATGGGAAACAGGCACGATTACCGTTTAACACGTCCAAGGATAAAAGTCATATTAAACGACCTTTATTTACTGTGCATACTGACGTTTGCGGGCCGATCACTCCTTCTACAATAGATAATAAGAATTATTTTGTGTTGTTTGTCGATCAATTTACTCACTATTGCGTTGTATACCCGATAACCTATAAATCGGATGTGTATTCTGCGTTTAAAGATTTTGTGGCAAAAAGTGAGGCAAAATTCAATTTAAAATTGGTAAACTTGTACTGTGATAACGGCCGGGAGTATTTGTCTAGTGAAATGAAAGAGTACTGTGTTTCTCGCGGAATTTCATATCACTTTACTGTTCCTAGAACGCCACAACAAAATGGGGTTTCAGAGCGTATGGTTAGGACAATAGTAGAAAAAGCCCGCGCAATGGTTAGTGGTGCAAAATTACCTAAGTGTTTTTGGGGAGATGCAGTATTAGCTGCAGTACATTTGATAAATATTACGCCTACCCGCGCTTTGCAACAAAATAAAACTCCCTTTGAAATGTGGCATGATAAAAAGCCTACAATTAAACATTTAAAAGTGTTTGGTGCTACTGTATTTGTACATAATAAAATTCGAAAAACTAAGTTTGACGTAAAATCGTGGAAGGGTGTACTGGTAGGCTATGTACCGAATGGCTATAAGGTATGGAACGCAGAACATGACAAATATGAAACGGTGAGGGATGTCATAGTAGATGAAATAAATTTTCTGCAATCTAGGCCTAAGTTAAGATTTGAAGGGAATGAAATAAAACATTCTCAAAATACTAAACTGGCATCGAAGTCAGGGTCAATGACACCTCAAGGCTGTGATAGCTCAAAATCTGATGTTTTAAAATCAGGTAGTATAAAATCAGATAGTTTAAAGTCTGATGAGTCTGTTTCTAGCTGCAAAATTCGTAAGCTAAACGATTTGAATAACCTGCCGGAGTCAAATGAAAGCAATAAAGCAAGTTCAAGTAAAACTTGTAGTTCCGATGTAGATGCCGATGATTCTTGTAAATTAAGAAGGAGTGCTAGGCTAAAAGGTCGTACACAAGTATCTTACAATGAAATTGACGAAGTTTTATTATGTGCTCAGTCAATTAATTATGAAATACCTACTTCTTTTAATGAGATTAAAAATAGGAACGATAGAACTCACTGGGAAGGTGCAATAAAAGACGAATTAGATTCACTTTTAGCTAATAATACTTGGGAGTTAGTGCCAAAACCTGAAAATAAGAACATAGTAGACTGTAAATGGATTTTTAGTATCAAAAAGGATGAGTTTGGTAATCCATTAAGATATAAGGCACGTCTTGTTGCCAGGGGCTTTAGTCAGGAATATTTAACTGATTATAGTGAAACTTTTGCCCCAGTTGCTCGTATAGCAAGTTTTAGATTCATGATTAGTTTTGCAAATCAGTTTAATTTATTAGTACATCATATGGATGTGAAAACCGCATTTTTAAATGGCATATTGAAGGAAGAAATTTATATGAAAGTGCCCGATGGTATAGTAAATAAAGATGGTTATGTGTGTAAGTTAAATAAGGCTTTGTATGGGCTAAAACAAGCTGCTAGATGTTGGTTTGAATTATTAGACCAGTGTTTGAAAGAAAAAGGTTTTGTAAACTCATCGGTGGACAGATGTATTTATATTTTAAATTACGGTGATGTAAATAGAAATATTTATGTGTTATTGTATGTCGACGATTTAGTTTTGGCTTGCGCAGACAAGCCAACACTAGATAGTTTAAAGAGTTATTTAATGAGTAAATTTAAAATGGTTGATTTAAATGACATTAAATTATTTCTTGGTATTAAAATTACTCGAAGTAATGACACTGTAACTTTGGACCAAAGTTCTTATATAAAAACCATTTTGGAGAAATTTGGTATGTCTGACTGTAATCCAATTAGTACACCTATGGAGAGTAAACCTAACTATGAAGCTCTAAACATAGAAAAAATATAATGCTCCTTGTCGCAACCTGATAGGTAGTTTATTGTATGTTATGTTGTGTACACGTCCTGACTTATGCGTTAGTGTAAATATTTTGAGCAGATATACAAACAAAAATAATAAGGAATTGTGGCAGAGTCTCAAAAGAGTGCTTAGGTATTTGAAAGGCACTTTAGAATTAAAATTAACATACAGAAAGTGTAATAATTTTAAGCATATTTTGTGTGGATATGTAGATTCAGACTGGGGTGGTAATGATATTAATGAAAGAAAAAGTACCTCAGGTTATTTATTTAAATTATTTAAAAGCTGTACATTAACCTGGAATACAAAAAGACAAATGTCTGTGGCGGCTTCTTCAACCGAGGCTGAATATATGGCATTGTTTGAAGCTGTAAAAGAGGCATTGTGGTTAAAGTCTCTATTAATTAGTTTCTATATTAATATTGTCAGTCCAATACCTATTTATGAAGATAATAATGGTTGTATCAGTATAGCAAACAATCCTACAAGCCATAAGAGGTCAAAACACATTGATATCAAGTATCATTTCTCTAGAGAACAAGTGCAAAACAATGTAATTAAATTGTTGTATCTCCCCACAGGTAAACAAATAGCTGATGTGTTAACTAAGCCGCTGCCTGTTGTTGCATTTAGACAGTTCAGAGAAGAGATGGATTTGTGCTTGTAATATTTTAAGTTATTGTATGTTTTAATTATAATTAGTTAAATGGTCTGATTAGGTTTTACTGGGTTTCCCTAATCCTTGCAACAAATGTTGGATCATTATTTAATGTATGTTTTCCCAGAAAATACTTGGAAGGTTTTAATGTTCTGGTTAGTCAAAAGACTATGATTGTAAATAATTTGTAATCAATTTTTGAAGGGGCGTGTTGGCATTTGTCTAGTTTGTTATTAAATTATTTTATTTTATTTTGTTTCTCTTGCTGGTATTATTATTAACATGGCAACACCAAATGCTAAGTATAAAAGCCATGACCGGTCATTATTTTTCCTCTTTTCTTACTCGACTTTCTCTGTGCTAGGAGGCAGACATTATACCTTCCTCGTACCTACTTTATAAAATATACGTTCTACCGTTTTTCAAATTTAAATCTGTACTTTTCTTTTCGCTCATATTCCTATTTTTTCAATAGTATCTTTATTAAAATAAGTTTTAGTCGTCATAAGCATACGGGGACATCTAGTATGCTGAAATCGAGTACCTACGTTAAAGAAGAAGATATTCTAATTATTCATAACATATGTAGAACAAAACTGCTTTTTATGACGATCACGTCATTGTCTTGTTAAAGAACAAGTTGTTTGTTTGTTGTTGTTTTTTCACGAAAATTAAAAACTAAAGATCTATAAATAAAAGATGTCCTCCAACTGTGGGCTCATGGGAACGGTCCCATGAATGCTGGCAACATTGCCCCTTTGGATTGCCAAACTAATACGCTGGCAGAGGTAGCTGCCAGCCTTCTTGTCACCGGAGGCCTCGATTAGGCGAGCACTTAACTCTTTAACTAGATGCTTTCTTTTTTTCTTTTTGTTGTGTAAATAGACTTACTGTAAAACATATAATTATGAATTACCGTTTTTTCACGTCTTTCACTTTTTTATCATTGTTTATACTAGACCCTATAGTTATAGCTCTTGTTTATAGCTTTGTTTATAGCTCTAGTTTTTTTGTACTTTACTTTTATATAAACTATAAAAAGGTGGGTATCGATGTAGATAGCAGTGATTGTCGCAGGCGCCGCCTCGCGCCGATCTCTTCCGCGCGACGGGGCGCCGCCCGCGCGGAACCCCGCGATAAGGCGCCGCGGGATCGCGGCTCTGAACGCCGATCACACGGCGCCTTTACTTTCAATTTGCGGCGAGATAGCACAAATCTTTGAATTTTCTTTAAAGAAATGAACGTTTTATTTGGATTTACTCTCGTTTATATTACATACTCATCGGTAACTGCGTACATTAAGATTGTTAACTTACATAGGTATTATTTTTATAGTCTGCTCACAGGGAGACTGCAAAGATGGTCATCACAAAATTAAAATTTAACGAACTGTCAGCTATTTAGATCGGGTGCGTACAGTTTCGCGTGAAAAGAGCTCAGTATCGATTGGTATTGCAGTGTGGTATTGGGCTGGATTTTAATTTCAAGTATCATCATACCCCATCGGATCCGAGGCTGGTGTTAATTAGGAGATTTAATTATAAGCATTATATATTAGATATTAAATATAATTGTGAAGGTCCGTGCTTCGGAAGGCACGTAAAGCCGTCGGTCCCAGCTGTATTAGCAGTCGTTAACAAACATCAATCCGCACTGGGCCCGCGTGGTGGTTTATGGCCCGTTCTCGCTATCCATCCATAGGGAAGGCTCGTGCCCCAGCAGTGGGGACATAAAATGAGCTGATGATGATTAATTATATTAAGAGTGTAGCTCATAATTAGATATCTGTCACAACAAAAACGTAAAATACCGAGACTTCTGCAAGTGCTATTATCACCGACAAAAGAAATTAATTATATAAAAGAAATATTTTGTGAAAAACATTAGCAGGTTTTAAACTAAATTAATAAAGAAGGCTCCGTTCTGCAATAAAACGACGTGAGATCGATACCTCTTCTTAGAAATCCACTCTACTCTGTTTGTTTTTGGATTCCTAGACTACCAGCTGCACGTATTAATGTTCATATCCTAGAATAAGTATGATGTATCGTAACATGTATTGTAATAAGTGTTTTAATTTTGCTTTTTTAAAATAAATAGTAATCACTTACTTAATTTTACTTTCGAATCGATGTTTTTATTTTGTATTTACGCTCTCCAACATTATTCAAAAGAAGATACCTGCTCTTACATTGAGTTTACATGGCTGTTATTACAATATAAAAAATATATTACTTTAAAAAGTATTTAATGCAAAGAAAACATTTGAATTTATAGGTTTAGTACCTACTAAACCTTTTTAAACTTTTAGGTACATTCGTACTTTACAAAATTATATTAAAATCAAAAATGATCAATTGATGACGATAGCGTTTAACTTGGGACATTAATGCGAAGGAAGCGATTTTATTTATTTAACCTCAAAATAATATATAAAAACCTAGCCCGACCTAGAAAACACAGCAGGTACCTCTAACATTAAATATTATAATCACTGAGCCAAAGCACTGAAACGATAAAATCATATTCTAATAATGTTTCAAAGGTATATTATGGTAAATATTGTGAAAGTCATCATATAAAAGTGCTCTTTTCATTTTCAATATTAATATAACATAGAATTGCATTTACAATTTAAAATAAGCTCTTAAAAGTTTACAAATAAGGTTTAGTTCCGTTCATCCCCAAAGTTAATCGCATTCTAAGTTAAAAGCATGAACTAGCTAAAACGTTGATCTAACTGCGTGTTATGAAGTCGCAATCAAATTTACCGTTATCGTTCCAAAGCGAATGCGCTTAGCATTAAATATTCCTCATCTGCAGTATGAACACGGTTTGATTCAAAAAATATGCAAGCGGAATTTTTTAATACAATTCGTACCATCCTTTTTTAAATTACTTAAAATGCTTTTCGCATACACTGGATCTAGGGACGATCCCTGATTATGTGGGACTCTCCCCTTCCTTTATCTAGATACTAAAAGCTCGACGAGGGAAAGGTCAGTATACCCACAAAAAAACCAGTAGTACCATCCCATCTCTGCAACAAGGTTGGCTCGGGATTACGAATGGCAAGCACCGAGTTCGAAACTGGTAGGTACCATCCTAAAAGGTTAATACGGTCGATGAAACAATAAAGAGGATTATCAACTCGCATTTGAAGTAGCAACCGTTAAGAAGATTAATTAAGGCAAAATCATAGCTTTCCGCAAGATAAATAAGCCCGTGGCCCCAAGGTGTGGGACTCAACGCCTCAACCCCAATTAATAAAGCGCCCGGTGAGCCGCCCGCCGCCGCCACCGCCGCCGCCGCCGGAGAGCGGTACCGCAGCGATAACGCGCCGCGTTCACATCACGCTTCCTGATCGGGACTGCGTTCAACAACAAGTTACTTCTAGGTTTTTCACGGTAAGTGATATCGAAATGTTCTAACGGGTAAAGTCAAAGACAAAGTAAAAAAAATATCATCATAATCCGAGGATGATGACTGGATGTGGCTACGGCACACTGCATGTTGGTCAGTAGTTGACTCAGTACTAGCTTCCATGTTCTAACTAAAAACTTAAAACATAAATAATTTATTTATTTATTTTTTAATAACTTTAATATTTTTAATAAACTAGAGGAACTCATATTAGCCGCAGAACCGACAACCGTTGGGGTAAACGAGTTCTCGAGTGGAGACCGCGTATCGGCAAACGTAGTGTGGGACGCCCTCAGACTAGGTGGAGCGACGATCTTCGCAAGGTGGCTGGCAAGAGCTGGATGATAGTAGCCGCGGATCGTGCTCGGTGGCGTGCACTTGGAGAGGCCTACGTCCAGCAGTGGACTAGTGTAGGCTGATGATGATGAGAGGAAAATTAATAATCAGCCTATAAACAACTCACTGTTAAGCTCGGAGTTTGTTTTTTTGATCATACTGCCTGCAATCGATAAAATGAAATGAAAATACACTTTATTGTACACCACAAAAGCATAAAGAGGACAATACAAGAAGAAGTACAAATGGCGGCCTTATCGCTAAAAAGCAATTTCTGCCAGGCAACCATGTATTCAATCGATCAATCGATCAAATCGATCAATTAAGGAATTTATTTGCATCTACATGGTGGGTGTTAAAAGTAGGTACTATACAATCATTACCAGGTGTAGTTAACAAATTATTTTAAATTAGTAAATACTATGAAACCTAAAAAAACAAATGTTGAAAAAAATTTCCACGAGCAGGGTTTGAACCTGCACCCTTCTGACATACCCGGGTCAGGTGCTCTTCCAATTGAGCTATCGTGGTTCTAACCAGCCCGCCGAAATTATTCAACACTATTTACTTTTTACTTTGAAAGCCAAAGGCGCCCATTCAATGTTAACAACTACCGTCATTAACATCCGATCATAATATTTTTACAAACAAACAGGTTCAAACCCTGCTCGTGGAAATTTTTTCAACATTTGTGTTTTTGTAATTTGTTCGCAACAAAATTTGCGTTAAAAATTATATAAACATTTACTATGAAACCTACCAAAATTCCTAAGATAATTAATTCCAAACTACAATTACTAAATCGATTATTAACGGAGTTTTCTGTCTTTAGGGGGCTTTCGTTACTCACAGATTAGGCACTTCCCAAATTTAGCAAACTGATTGGCTTTCTCATTACATTTTTAATTGCATGTTGGCTTGGGATCCAGACGCCAAGGTGAATTAGTCGTATTAGCCGCAACGCGGCGCACCGGCGTCGTTAGCGGAGCGCGTCCGCCGCCATTAGCTGGATGAGATTACGGGCCGGGTCGGGCCGGACCTTCCACCGGACCGTCCGCCGCTGCCGCCGCCGCCGGTAATCAACGGCGACAGATGCCAATTAGTGCTTACTGCTTAATAAACAACACCATGTACTTAATCATATTATTTCACTAGATACTATTCAAGGCTTTAAAAAACAGACAATGCAAAAATTATATTGTGATATCACATCGGATGTATGCAAAGATAACATGTAAGTAAAATTACAATGTGGAATAAATAAAATAAACTTAACTAAAACTATTACTAAACTAAAATATGGCGTCAAAAAATTCCTCCGCGTCGCTGTCGACTGGTAATGTACCCAAGAGACTGGCGGCATTGCCTCGTTGTATGGCAATGCTTAGCCTCTAGCCAAGGTAAAAGCCAGCCTTTGGGTCATGGGAAGAGTCAACCAGCCGTTAAGTAATAATTTTTTTTTATTATCATCACCATTAAGACCACCAGCTAAGCCCAGAGGTCTTGGGTTTAGTTTTATAAGCGAAGGTACAAAATTTTTTTAATTGCTGAATTTGGCTTGTCCTAAGCCTACCAAGCTATTAAAATCTTATCTAAGTCACAGTAGCAGCAATGTTAATAGTTTTGTTGTTACGTGAGATAAGATAGCCAGTTCCTCTGTGCTTGGGATTCCGTGTGAAATGCGCTGCCAACGGCACTTACCATCAGGTGGAAGCCAAGCGCTTCCGTTGTGAATAAAATAATAACACAAAGGTAGCTCACGTGTCGGTGTGCAGACGTGTTACGTTTGACAAAGCCTTTGTCAAAATCCGACATAAGAAAGCCTTCGCCTTCGAGTGACGGCGACATCCGCATGTTATGAGATCAAAAAGGTCGAGAATGTCAGCGTATTTATTATAATGAAATTAGAAAATTTAAAAACGTAAATGTAATAAGAAAACCAATCATTAAGTTTAAAAGTAGAGTTAAGTTCAACAACTAAAAAAATATACGTAAGAGAATATTATTTATATTTTCTTAGATATTTTTTTTTTGTTTTTAGATCAAGTTTTTAGTTATAACACCCAAAAGTAAGTCTCCGTGGCGGCATTTTCTATTTAAACGCCAATGTGAAACATTTCTATTTTATGAAGCTAGCAAGCTTCACAATACAAATTAATTAACATCTTAAGTCTCGACGTCTAATCAAGCTTAGGTCTGTTAATTTATTTGCTAACAAAATATACTAGGGTCTTAAACTTTTTTGGTTAAATTTGTATTTGTGTATAATCATTTCACAAATTCAGTTCTAATCAGGTTTTAATTGAACTTAGAATTTAATCAACGTTACAAGTCATTGAATATTTTGAAGAAATATGTGGCGTGGTAGATGGCAAAGACGACATTATTAATTATCAGAAAAAGTAGATGACGTCTAATTTTGACTTTATTAAAATAACACAGATTCATCCTAACATTTTATTTTTCTTGAGGAACGAGAACAAACTGTAAGACAATGCGTAATTAAAGCCTGCATGTGTTTTTTAATAAACTACTCACTTTATAAATATAAATATTTACTGAAAACTGAAGTTAATAAACACATTTTAATAATGCCGAGCTGTCTCTGCAGCTTTTTATCGCTAAGCACAGCCGTGAGCAGCTAATGAATTTTATTTAATGCTGGAATAACGTTTAAATTGTTTATCTGTTATTTGTAGTGTGTTTGTATTACATTGATATGTTCCGGTTTGAGCAGGTAACATGAATCCTTGCTCATGTACCTACTTAATAATATGAAGGCCTTGCGGTCGGCAACGCGTGCCTACACCCTGGGCCTGGTGCTGCAAGCCTCAACAGGCTGTGTGACCTCCATCTGCTGGACTGTGTGCTGACCCAGTCGAGTCAGAATAAAACTTTTTCTAGTATCATTTTAACATGTTCTGACTTAAATACGGTATGCTATTGTTTAGCTATATAACGAATAAGGTAGATTGTATTTTTTGACTTATAATTTATATTGCATTCGTTTATTTATAGGAAATAAAAATACTTGTACTGTGTTTCTTTTCTAAATAAATTAGTAAGTGATCGGGGTGAAGTTCCCCGCGAGCCCGCATCGCGCCCGCACCGCGCCCGCACCACGCCCGCACCGCGCCCGCACCGCGCCCGCAACTTCGAGCGAGTTCCCGCCAAATATGTGCGGCTTCTTTAATTGATCGCGTTCGAAATTGGAAGCGTCAGGCTGCCGGAACACCAAATTAATGGTAATATTCACAACAACAGATCAGGTTTCTTTTTGATTAAAATTTGATAGATACCGGTTTGGTTAAATATCATCATGAACACGAAGCAAATAAAACAAAAATCAATGAATATGTAAGTATTTTTATAGCAAATATTTAAGTTTAATTTAATGGTAAGTAAAATCCTATGATTTATATTCAGCTTAAAAAGCAGATATAAAATTTAGTTCGGTACCTACTTCAAATATATTGGTTGTTCAAAAGCCACAAATTCCATAAAGATCAACGCATCAATCACGTGCTAGGACGTACTGCTGAGTCGTGTGTCGAGACGGGCGCTATCTGGTGAACTCCTGAAGTTTTCCGCTGACCCTCGGGAGGCCTGTTTCGAAAGTTTATCGAATCAGGAACTTAGGGCTGCAGCAAATTTAACTTTTTCACGAGCCAATCTCTCGTTTAAAGTTGGCCCGTCGATTTGGGAATTTTTGAACGACGATGTGTAATGCTACTGGCGATGCATGTATTATACTCTAACAGCCTGTTTATCGAAAATTGTTTGAAATAATATTGTATCAGGATATTGTAATCATTACCAACATTGTGGTCCTCTTCAGTGCACGTGGGCTGCTGCGTGGGCGAGCTATCCTAATATGTTGGTTGTTTCGACGTCTCGCAGCCAGCGGCAGCGGGCAGGCGGGCGCGGACAGTGTACATATGCGAGCACGTGCCTCCCTAACCATAACCTAAATAACTTTATTCACGATTATATTAGTACAGCGCCTATCACTCGAAACACGACCTACGGAATCCGAGTTTAACGATGTCGATAAAAATGAATGAAATTGCCCATAAAATATGATACGGCCTCCACCTTTCTGCTGACGTAAAAGGGGGTTGAGTGCCATTATAACAATAAAACAATTTAATTACATTTGGGAGATATTATTATGAGCTAAACAGTGTTATGATTGAATTGAATTGCCTGAAAGGCAGAAGTTAAAATGGGTTCAACATAAAAAGCAGCCTTAAACTGTTCTAGAAGCTATTCGACGTCTCGTCGTTAAAAAACTGTGATGAAATATTTGTTATTAAAAACTGATGAAAATAAATAAACGACGGATTCAGTGAGACGCATGCTTGAAACATGTTTCACTGAATCTTTTAATTTTATTATTTAAATTTAAATTACTTACACAATCTGCATAATAGTGGTGGCTTACCCAATTGACTGTAATATCTGGAATATTGCTTAATCACAGATGGGGAGTTGTTTTTGTGACATCTCTTTTTTTGCAAAAGCAACGCTTTAGAAAAAGCAGGCGTTCTAATTATCTCCGTCCCTAAATTACTTATTTCCTCATTTTTTTACCTTAATTGTACCATGTCTATGCAAATAAATGTTTTTGGTATTTTTATTACACGTATAAGATCATAGGTACTCACTTATACAACTACCAAATTTATTTCCGTGGATGTCATAACAAGCGACTACAGACAATAACTGTGATGGTGCTGTGTCGTCTGTCTGTCAGCCGCCAGAAATATTGCATTGCTATTCACGCCTACTATATTATGCAAAATAAATTAAACGAATATGAACTTTATGTGTTCGTTTTTTCAAGTCGGTTACAGCCTTCCAGCTATTACGCTGCGTCCGCGGCGGAGCTTCACTCCAATGCCACTGGAATAGGTAGTAATATATCGACACACCTGCTCTACAATTGACTATCCTTCCAGCAA
The DNA here is from genome assembly GCA_947562085.1 of Eudonia lacustrata. Classification (NCBI taxonomy): domain Eukaryota; kingdom Metazoa; phylum Arthropoda; class Insecta; order Lepidoptera; family Crambidae; genus Eudonia; species Eudonia lacustrata. The sequence goes on from OX387314.1 coordinate 25,617,663, forward strand.
TGCGGCCCGAGCCACGCGCTAATGACATTTATTGTACAATTGTGAGTCCGCACAACAGATAGGGTCACGGGTCCGCTTGGCGCTGTGACTCCCACCTCGGACTTTACTCGACTGAGGTCAAGTTTCTTCGTTTCTCTTCTTTTGAATGCAGAAATACAAACACACATTCTATATAGGATCTAACAATATCAATAAGCGAACGTTTAAGGGGAGCATCTATTCATCACACTGAGCATGCTCACCAAATTTGGTCTAAAACTACAGGCTTGTTACCGAGATAATCAACAAAACATTATCATAATTCACCAAAAAATTCACCGTACGTAGCTGTACTACACGCACACAAAGATAGCCGTGTGTGTATGAATTTCATACAATGGTTTTTCAATTGTGTGCGTGTATCTGTACACTATCTTTTTATTGACGCTTGCGTGCGTGTTAGTAAAGATACAGCATGTTTCATGATGTGCATTATTTTAATTGATTTAGTTTGTTAGAAAACATAACTTTGAAAAATCACTATAAAACTGGAGCCCATTTTTTGTCGTTGTATTCAGAATGATGTATAGATACCGCCCTTAAATGTTCGCTTATTGATTTTGTTAGACCCTGTATAGGGTAGGACTAGCGTTCGACACTTTGAGAACAATTTTTGACACATTTGTCATTGCCTTAAAACATAAGATTGGTGACCCATCATTGAAACTTTACGGGGTGACAGTTAGGAAGCCGGTGCTCGGTATTTATTTGTGACTAAAATATGTTGCTGACCCTATTTTTAATGATTAAAGGTCCAGCAAGCAATGTCGATCCCTGGCTCGTGTCGGACACTGGCGCCCTAAAGAGACATTTCACTGAACCCTAATCAAAAGACTTCCTCGACTGCGTTTCCTTTGCGAAGAGGAGAATGCGTTTCCTCTCCCCTGTACGTACTCTTACTGCGCTGTTGGGAAGAGGGATCCATTCCTCAAGATATGAAAAACGCTTACATCATTACCTTGTATAAAGGCAAAGGTGATAGAGGTGACTGTAATAACTACAGGCGTATATCCTTGTTAAGCATTGCGGGAAAGGCATTTGCAAAAGTTGTTTTGCAAAGACTGGAAATTTTAGCCTCAGGTTTACCCAGAATCTCAGTGTGGGTTTAGAGCTGGCCGTTCGACCACTGACATGACTCTTCGGCAACTCCAAGAAAAGTACCGCGAACATCGTGTACCGCTGTACATAGCCTTTGTCGACCTCAATAAGGCATTTGATACTGTGAGTAGGGAAGGGCTATATGTAGTACTGCACAGAATAGGATGCCCTCCAAAACTACTGTTACTCATTGGGTCCTTCCATGACAGCATGAATGGCTCAATCATATTTGACGGCGAAAGATCAGCGCCTTCTTGCGTAAATCTTAGAGTCAGGCAAGGCTGCGTGCTAGCACCTACTCTCTTTGGTATCTTCTTCTCGGCATTCCTTCTGACTGCGTTTGAGGATTGTAACGTCGGAGTACATCTGCATACTAGAAGGATGGAAGACTGTACAACATTAGTCTTCTCAAATCAAGAAATAAGCGTCTAGACCTAATTGCTAGAGATCTTTTGTATGCGGATGACGCTGCACTAGTTGCAAACTCTGAGAGCAAACTTCAGGAGCTAGTGACGCAATTTGGACACGCTTGTCGGCTGTTCTCTATGAGCATTAATACCAAGAAAACTGTCATCGTGGTGCAAGGCATAAACCAGCCTCCAAGAAACACACTCGGCGATGCTATTCTTGAGGTTGTGGAGCATTTTTGCTATCTTGGCTCTACAACTACCCATTCATTATCTAATGACAAAGAGATAGAAACTCGGATTGGCAGAGCATCAACTGCTTTTGGAAAGCTTTTTGTACGCGTATGTAGGAACTGTAAGCTCAGTACGTATACCAAAGTTCTTGTTTACCAGACCTGCGTCCTAAGTATATTGCTGTACGCTTCAGAAACGTGGACTACATACTCGAAACAAGAACGCAAACTTAACGCTCTCCACATGCGCTGCCTGAGAACTATACTTGGAGTCACTTGGGAAGACAAAATGAGCAACGAGGTAGTACTATCCAAAACTCGCTGCTGAAGCATAACCGCTATGTTAAAGCAGAGGAGACTTCGCTGGCTGGGTCACGTACATCGCATGGACCTCGAGAGACTACCACGTTAAGTTATGTTGGGTCAAGTGGCCGACGTAAAGAGACCTGTCGGGCGTCCTACTTTAAGATACAAAGATTCCTGCAAGCATGACATGGTCAGTTTTGGTATTGAGCCCGACGGTTGGGAGAAACATGCCGAATTGAGACCTGAGTCGCACCAGGACATTAAAACCGAAACCACGAAACATGACGAAGACTGGTTGGGGAAACTTAAACAGGAAAGGCTTCGTCGTGCCCTGTCCCCTCCTGCGGACTCACGTTTTGTGTGCGACCGATGTGGCAAGAAATGCCGTGCAGCTATAGGGCTTTATAGCCATTAACGGTGATGCAGAAACCTGCAAAACCACTAGTGCTGCAACAATCATTTGTAACAGATGCTGTGGCCAATGATGAATCAAAAGACTTCCAATAATAATAACATGTTCCTGGAATCAAAAACACATGTTTTTAATGGAAGTATAAAATGTGTACAGGATTAACGTTTAATGTTTACACAAAGGAACGATTAGCATAAAGATTACATTTTTCCCCTTGAGGGAAATTTGAAAGGAGGAAATGGAAATGTTTTTTCTTTTATGCGGTGAAGCAATAATTGTTACAGTTATAATTGTACATATGTACCAAAGATGTAGGCGATGAATATACACCTCACATACGCATTAATATTTTTATTCATAATTCATAATTCACCATTTTTCATAAAATATAATTCAATTGTTATTATAGTTTATGTTAATAATGTTTTTGGAACTTCGGAATTCGAATGTAAATTTAAATTTAAGAGGATAAAAGGTGCTTCTTTTTTTTACATTATTGGTATTTTGCGTACAAACGCCTTTAAATAAAAAACTTGTAAAAAGCACACACATTATTTTAAAAAAATCACCGTAAAATGAAGTATACGACTAAGTACCTAGTAGGTAGTGCGTCTCGGGCGGCTGCGGGCTATAGTGTTCTATTTCCGATGGCCTCGTTAATATCTACCAATCTACGGCGCACGTCATAAAATTACGAGCGTAATCACGTTAGCGGCCGTCAAAGCCTAGGGGATAGCGGCTAGGTCAAAGGGAAATTGCACTTCTCCGTATTGTGCTTTTTAGCTTATCAATGTGGTTTAAAATAGATAAATGTGAAAAATGCAATCTTTAAAAAAATTTACACAAGGTTATGTGAAATAATAAGTCTATTCCTGATATCTACATTAATATTAAAAAAGAAAAACCTGCAGACGAATTGAGAATCTCCTCCTTTATATGAAGTCGGTTTTTTAACCGAGAGAGGCGAGCTTTTTGTTCTACCTATGGACAGTTTCTAAATGCATGGAGTAATTCTATTACATTGAACCTGAATGTAGAATTTTGCTTAACTTTTAAATCAGAAAGCCATGATCTAGACATCATAAGTTTTTGAAAAATTATTCGTGCTGATCGTATGATGACAACCAAAGTCAAATTTAAAATGTTTGCTAGACTGTATTTTTACTTGTAACGCATAATACAACAATAACTTAGAAATCTTGTATTTATTAAAATTGGAATGACAGTAGGTGGTCCGGTACGCGTGCTCGAGACAACGTTATCTTTCAAACGACTCTAGCGTAATAGTGAGTCATAGGTTACTTTCTCCAGATTCAATACTGATGTTAGCAAATCTCTGACAAGATTAGAAGTCAATCAAACAAAAGACTAGCCGCTCGTTTTCGTAGTTTTGCTAGTTTTTATTGATGTGATGTCTATTACAAAATTTTAATTTTATGACAGGCAAAGTTTTAAAACGCTTTCCACCAACTGGACCTAGGCCCGGCTATAGATTGGAATATCATAAATGCATAAGCCATTTGGCGCGGGAGCCTCGTAAAGATGGCCGCTCAAAGCATTTTTATGGGGCGTTAAAATTAAGGTCTCGGACAGGAAAATGTACTTAGAGCCTACTTCTGGTATTTATTAGTTTCCTATGATATAATAGTCATGACTTTTATTTATTAATAATAATTAATCATGTTTTATATAAACAGGTATGAATGGTTACCTTCTACGAGTATACGAGTAGAGTTTGTTGCTAGATCTTACCCCCGTATTTACAAACGAGTAAAAGGTCATACTAAAGTCTATTTTTCCCTTGGTAAATGAGGATATTTGTCACCCCGCGATTGATATCTACTTAACTGACATTACGGTACCTGCAATCAAACCTTCAAGTAGGAAAAAATATCTCTTCAGAAAGGCGGATTACCTAAACTTAAATAATTATCTTTCTAGTTATGATTGGTCATTCTTGAGTACTCAGACATTGCAAAATGCAATTGATAATTTTTATGAAAGTTTAAAAACTGCGTTATCTGAATTTGTACCACAAAAAACAGTATCGCTTTCACATACCTATCCTGTTTGGTACAGTAATGCTCTAATAAAATTAATTAAGGAAAAGGCAAAATTTCATAGGCTTTGGAAGAAATATGGTAATCAGGATGACTATAGTACATTCTCGATATTACGTGCGCGGTTGAAAAAAATGGAGCCGAAATGTTACTCATCCTATGTTAGGTTTTCTGAAGAAAAAATAAAATTGGCACCTAAACTTTTTTGGAAATATGTAAAATCTAAAAGGAAAAATCAATCTAGCTATCCTAATCTAATGCAATATAATAATAGTTCTCTAAATAATCAACATGATATTTGTAACGCCTTCAATGATTATTTCTGTAGAAATTTTAGCCAACCTTTACATAATTATACTGAATTTTCTGAGAATTGCGCCCCATGCTATGACGTCATTAGTGACATAGATATCTCGGCAGTAGACATGAGTAAATTACTTAAAATCTTGATTGCTCAAAAGGAGCTGGTTGCGATGAGATTCCTGCTTATTTCTTTTATAAATGTTCGAATTCACTAGCGGGCCCTATCACTATATTATTTAATAGATGTTTTAATGTAGGATACTTTCCTAAAATCTGGAAAACGGCTAACATTGTGCCAGTTCATAAAAAGGGAACCAAAACTGCTATCGAGAACTATAGGCCAATATCAATCCTCAATGTGCTCAGTAAGTTGATGGAGAGAGTGGTTCACCTTCGCATATATCCGTTTATCATTCGACACATTCCTTTGCAGCAACATGGTTTTGTACGTGGCCGCTCGACGAACACAAATCTATCAATTTTTGTTAATGATGTACTCTGCGGGATGGATAGTGAAAACTAGTCTTTTTTTATTTATTTTTTTAGATTGAGACATGTGTTTTTGTTATAAAATACTTACTGGTGTTAAATGATATTGGTTACAAACTCCAAACTGCTACATGATACTGATAAGGAAATAAATCAAAGATTGAAGTGATCCCAATGCCAGATTAGTTTTATTCAAATATACAATATTCTCACCTGTATAATTTTAGTACCACAAGGAATTATTTCCCTTAAATTCTATGGTACATAGCTTACACTGAATCTTGGTTGTTTCTTAAAATTTAGATTTATCCTAATACATTATGAGCATGTCATAAGACAGTAATCTTTAGCGGAGAACCAGTACCAATTTAAATTATTGAAAAATGTTATGCAAAAGACTATTAAACTCAGGGTCGCTAACAGAGTTCGCGTTTGTGATTAAACCAATCCCAAATTGTGGAACAAAATCTAAAGTGAATCTACTAACTTAATAAGACCATTGCGAAGAACACTGACCTGGTGAAATCCTACGAAGACCATCCTGTTACCTGGCCAGACTATCCCGAACCGTGGCGGCTCTGCGAGCTGACTTTTCAGTCTCAACGGGCAGAGCGTCCCCGGATCCGAATGAGGCACGGGTAGCTATCTTCAGACTCTCAGCATTCCAAGAGGAGAACAGCCTTCCTCACCCATGTGGATAGGGAGCGTTTATGACTAAGTGTCTCCTTACTTTATAACCTCTGAACGATCAGAGATCCAATGAAGTGTTGTAAAAGTGAACTCAGATGTTCATTAAAATGCAAACATCATTGTAGATGTAACTATAAATGTAAATATCAATATAAAGATGAATATAAAGATGAATATAAAGATGAATATAAAGATGAATATAAAGATGAATATAAAGATGAATATAAAGATGAATATAAAGATGAATATAAAGATGAATATAAAGATGAATATAAAGATCCCATTCTGAAACAACAACCATGTTGATGAGTATACGAATTACAACTATACCTTTTCAGATTTCAAATTGGAAATTTAGAACATTGCTAACTTACATGCAGGCGTCGTTTGATCCTTCAAACTTATGCGGCTATTTCAAATTTCAGCCTAAGACATCCTGCAATTTCCCTCTCCTGACCCTGGAAGACACATGGCCATGATAACGAAATCTAACCAAAAAAATAAACGAATGAAATTTTCAGAAATGAACTTACCAAACTTTTAAATATTTTATCGGCTCATTTTGATGGAAATGAGGGCCGATGTGTAAGGATTCCCTTAAGCCCTAGTGCTTCACGTTTTATCAATCAACGGTGTCTCCTTTCTACACCATCGTAACAAATGCCATCCGGAGCTCGCTGTCTCCCTGACAGTTGTCATGTCACTCGACTTTTTACTTTTTAAATTATCTATACCAAAGACGACAGATATCGATCCATATCGAATCCCTTACATTTTCAAGACTGCTCACGCCATCTATTGAGACACTTCGGAACTAAACTCAACAAAACTACAACGATTGTTTTGAAATGTATTTTCTGCTATTCTATAAATCTATAACGTTAAAATTGCAACGTTACAATAGTGGCTATCAAATAGACGTCATATACACTGATTTTGAAAAGGCGTTTGACCGCGTAGATCATATTATCCTTCTACGTAAGCTCCAAGAGTTGGGAATTCGAGGAAGTCTTCTTCGTTGGGTTGAATCGTATCTACGGAATCGTTCACAGGCTGTAGTTGTGGCTGGACATCGCTCTGACTTCGTGCAAGTCCCGTCTGGAGTCCCTCAGGGCTCAATCCTAGGGCTTTTGTTGTACGCGTCGTATTTATATGATGTGGGAAACTGTTTTCGATTTGCTAAATTCCTGATGTATGCGCATGATACAAAGATTTATGCACATATAAAAACTATTGAAGATGCTATGAAGCTTCAAGGTGATCTAAATCAGTTGTGCAAATATTATCATGATAATCGTATCGGAGTGAACGTTGCTAAATGTTTTCAGATTAGTTTCACACGTAAAAGAAACATACTAACTCACCAGTACAGTCTTGATAACGTGCCTTTAAAACGCACTAAAGATCTAGGGGTCATTTTTGACTCCAAAATGTTGATGTCTGATCACATAAATGCTATGGTCACCAAAGCGTACAAGAATTTGGGTTTTGTCTTGCGTGTCAGTCGTCCCTTTTCGGATACTGATTGCATTAAGGTCTTATACTTTTCATACGTCCGCAGTATTTTAGAATACTGCAGTAACGTGTAGAACCCTAATTACATGACATATATCGAATCAATTGAACGTTTACAATGTAGGTTTATAAAAGCATTAAATTATCGGACTCAGCACAAGAAAATCAACTACGAGGAATCGTGTACGTTTCATAAGATAATGCAGCTCAAAGATCGCCGTACTCTCCTTGAGATGTTGTACTTACACGATGTCTGTAATGATAAGATTGATTGTTCTGAGTTATTATCTCTCTTTCTGCAAATTAGAACACCGACAAAGCGCACTAGACATACCCCTCTTTTTCATGTACCACTTAGCCACTCTAACTACGCTCAAAATTTAATTATTTACCGTTCACTTAATAGTTATAACAAAACTTTCTCGTCTGTCGATATCTTTCACCTTAGTAAACCATCTTTTAAAAAACAAATTTCAACTATATTAGTAAATTCATAGGCTCACACTACACACCTACAATTCACACTAAGACTTCTGAATTGCCCCTGCCTGTCGGGCGGATGATAAAGAGCACACATAAGCATATTATACGCACATCCATGCACTCTCATGCACCACATCAAATATAAACACACACACACACACACACACACACACACACACACACACACACACACACACACACACACACACACACACACACACACACACACACACACACACACACACACACACACACACACACACACACACACACACACACACACACACACACACACACGCACACACACGCACATCCTCACACACAAACATACCCACATAACACATACTCACACGCTCAAACACTGCTCGGTGCGTACCACTGTTTACTGTTTACTGTTTTTTTTTGTTTTATTATTATTATTTTTTTTTTTTTTTTGTATTGCATCCTGCCCTTTTAATTTATTTGTTTTGTAAATTGTTTTTGCTTTTTCTAAATTATTGTGTTATCTGTCTGTTTTGCTTTCACTTTCGCTCAAGCGACATATTAAATATATTGTGTTACAAAGTAAGAATCTGTAATTGGCAGTAGGTTAAGTATACAATGTAATAACTTAGTTTATAAAGTGCTGTTGATTCTATGTTCATAAATTAAAAAAAAAAAAAAAAAAAAAAAAAAGCATAGTAATTGCTTAAGTAACATTTTATATTCTTTAGTAAACCGATGAAGTTATAAACGTCAAAAGACTAGAATTCTTAGCACACCATTAATTCCTGTGTTGCTATAACAACAAATATGGAATAAATATCTTTAAATGCTATTAAGAAATCGATACGTAATTACCGATTATAAAAATAATTATTCTCTTTAGACTTATACGATCAAGTAATCTTTCGCAAATTAATTGAACATGAATAATGTCGTAGGTAAAATTACAAATAAACTCACGGTATAAATACAATCAGACACCGCTATGACTTTAGCAATATTGTGTGTTGCGTCAACCGGCGTTTGAGGCCGAGCGCTCGAGCGATGGGAGCGCCGCGAGCGACGGGAACGCCGCGAGCGTCGCGAGCGAGCAAACACGGTGTGAGCCGCACAAACATCATAACAGTGACTACCTGTCTCTTCCTGTCTATTTATAATTAAGCTCATGTATTAGCTTAGACGAGCTAACCAGCTTTTGTTAATTTCACATGCAATATTAGCTTATTGATATCTCATAGTACTTGTTGCACTATCATTCGTAAGTCTACGAGGCATCTTATATACAGAGAAAAAACTAGCAAAAGACTTATAAAGGGCTTTTTCTCTTTCTTTTATGGCATCAAATAATTGTAAAACGATTTACCAAATGCGGGTTGTTGGTTGTTGGTTGTCGGTGATCACAGACCCGGGCTTTGTATAGAAAATACGAAACACGCATTTGAGTGTTTACGTTCTTACGGAGTGATTGTCACTCGGCCACTGAGGTGTTTATAATAATAATAATAATACAAGTTTCCTAGAATAAGGCTCCATGCCTTTGGTGAGACGATGAGAGACCAACACCTCATGAGGTGAGTCTCCCTGTGACCACGGACCCTGCAAAGGGTTCGAAACGTCAGAATAAACATTAATTAAAACTAATGTACAAAATAAACGCGAGTAGATCCGGATAAGTTGTTTCATTAAAATAGTTTAGTTTTTACAAAATTGCCCAAACGTACAGGTTGTTGTAAATGTAAATAGGTATGTGATCAAAATTTGGCAAACGTGTGAAGTGTCTCGTAGTCGAAGGCGTGCTTTTTAAAGGTTGGCATACCGGTCATAGTCCGCCAAACCATAACAAGGGCAACTAATTGAAGCCAATTCCGTCGGCTTTGAATATATCCCGGATCGCACTTAAGACTAGAGCCAACTGCAACCCTAATCCGGGGGCTAATGAATGGCTTCATTACGAATGATGGACCACTTTAAGATGTTAATTGACCTAAACACAGCCGCACGGAGTCTTCCTTGAGGCGGATTCACCTCCGTACTGAATATTGTGCCTTACGGTATCAGCTTATACTGCCGTTGACATATGAAGAGAATAATGTAAGTGTCATCAAATTACTGCTCTTACCTAGTACAATGATGAATTTGTACACGATATTGAGAGTATTTATCCGGCGTGTTTGGTGTACACACACAACGCGACGCCCGGCCCTGCCTAAACACGGAGCGTGATGGAGCTGTGCGGCCGCCCGGGATGGTTTAGCCAATTAGCGCTGCGCGCCGCGCCGGGCGCTCGTTATCAGCCAGCGAATTGGTTTTTGTCAACATTTGACATAAATAGATGATAATGAAGCATACACTTATTTATGTTATAAGCTCCATGTTATGTAGGTACATCATTATTATTTATGTTATAAGCTCCATGTTATGTAGGTACATCATTATTATTTATGTTATAAGCTCCATGTTATGTAGGTACATCATTATTATTCGTCTGAAAAAAGTTTGACAATCAATTACTTTGTTTACGAGTCAACTTTGACAATAATCTAATATCTAGAATTGTTGATCACTATATTTAATATAGCTTACATTACCAACGCAGACACATTAATTGAAATCAAATCTATTCTTACGGCTGAAGTTATTGAAGTATTGATTTATGAGAACGGTCTAGTTAAAACAATATTGCTTAAAGTCACTCAGGAGCTCATTAGAACAGCAGAGGACAAGTAGCAAAGTTTTGTTATAAATAACAGCAAACAAACAGTGAACTGCGAAGCGAACTGAGCGAGCGGAGCGGGCGCAGCGTGGGCTAGTTGGGTGGTTAATCATAAGTTTGGATCGGATCCCGGCTGCGAGTGCGGCGGGACGAGCAACTCCCCGCCTATGGGATTACCTGCGCTAACGCTCGCTGGCTCTACATTTATACGCGCGCCGCTGCAAGCTGCAATACGTCTCGGAATGACTCCTGTTGGCTCGTGTATTGAAACCTGAATATGCATTTTAACTTGTTAATGTAAACAGACCTAAAATAGTGTATTTAATTATTAGTATTTACAAATTTCTGTTGAAATTATAATTATTTAAATTGACAGTTCTAAACATAATGAAAATTTATACTTACTACATTTTTATGTCGCCCAGATTGTGAATGGTATCACCCGAAGTGGACCCATCCAAAGCAATTGTAAAATTAAAACATAAATAAGCACTAATGGTAACATTCGCATTGAAGAGTCACCGTACGCCGCATTAACATGAACCTCTTACATGAAACGTGTCCAAGATATATGGATGTGATTCCGGAGACGGGGCTCCCTGCTGCAGTGGGACGGGCCAACCGATTAAAATGGTTTTAGGAAGGGCTATCGACTATTGTTCGCTTCACTGTTATTGCAAAGCTGATTTATGAAAAAAAAAATACTTTCTTTTGTTAATAAAAAACATTTTTCCTTCGGACACTGTCAGTCAAAAGAAATATCCATTTTTCACGGATCTCATCTCGTTTTATTTATTTCATTAACTGCGTTATGCGCAATATGTTCCTGTGAGTGTCTATCGTTTCGAATGGAGGCTATATGTCGTATTTTAATAACCAGCTCCAGAGTATTGGCAATAAAGTTTTGATATCTACTATATTTTACCGTTCTTGTTATCTAATGAATTTTTTTGGTGTAATATGGAGACCGATAGCGTTTTATTGTTACTTTCAGTTTTATTATTTAATTGTATTTGTTTGTTTATATACCGAGAATGCTATAAGCTTACGGTTGAGTCATTAACAGCACAAGTTTCGCAATTTAACATGTTTATTAATAGTATAATAATAATCTTAAATAAATTAAGAAAATTCTAATTAGTTATAGACTTTAAAAAAATACTCATCGAAGAACAACACTTTTCATTGCAAGTTTAAAAGCATACAAACGTTCTTAAATAAATAATAACAAGTACCTAGCGAAAATTACTGAAATCTTTAAGTTTCTTTAATCTTAGTTTCTATTTTATTAGTATGGATTCAAAGATTGCCAAGTCAAACAACCATCACCATAAAATAATTATTTGAAATTCTAACAATACCTAATAATTAAGTCTGTAGACACGAGCTAAACAGTCTTAGCAGGCGGTGTGTCTCAACTTAACAGACGAAAGAAAACACCAATGAGATACAAAAAATAATATTATCATAAGGTTAAATGTAATATTAAGAGATAGACTTTTTTTATTTTCTGATGTAGGGTTATATTCGAGACATAGTAGGAGTATTAAATTACATACGTGTCATTATTTGTCTGACTCAAACTTTATGCAAATAGTTTATTTTTTTCATAAAAGTAGGTAGGTATTTCGATATTCGATTTTAGACCGTTTTATAAAATATTTAGGAAAATATTCGTCATTGTTTTTTTGACTCTTTTTGTTTTTATTTTATTTTGATCAAGCACCAATGGCTCTCAACAACATAAATACGTGACATAAGATAGTACGAGTATAATATACATAAGGTCATATTTTATCAACTGCAAATATTTTGAGGATAAATTCAACAACAGCAGTTGATAAAATGTGATCTTATATTCATATACATATATATTTTTAATAATCACGTTAAGACAGCGACGAATGGCTCTAAAAATGCGTAGTAACTGACATCGGAACCACCTGAACATAACGCCTTTCAGCAAAGACTCTATAAAAACCGCAGACTGCCGGCTGGATCCGTCCGAACATCACTACAGATTATTGATGTGTAACTACTGGACCCACTCAAAGCGAACCTGATTTTAATCGGCAGTTCTCTACGATCTCCTCTGCCTTCGAGGAGTAATGGAGCCGGGCACAGCTGCAAAGTAACGTCGAAGGTATAGCTATACGCCGCAGCTGGTTTACGCAACATAACACTTAAATTATTACTTTAATGGTTTTCAGGGTCGCAAGTTTATCTACTGTGACGTGGTGAAGAGGGCGATAATAATAGGCGTAAAGATATAAACGCTATTTCAATTGTTCGCCTGATCCCGAGGCGCTGACGAAAAAAATGGCGCTCGGTAACAAGCTTCATAGCGTCGAGTTGTGTGTCATGAAAACTTTAAACTGTATAAAACTGTATAAAAGATAATTAGCAAAACAAATAATTTTTATAATTTCTTAAGATTATGTTTTAATGAGGCGGTAGAACCAGAAAATATTATCAATATTATCGCGGATAGCGTTACAGCTTGATGCCATGCGATAGAGTGGTGAGTGCTGCCCAATTTGTTTTACATCCAGGTAAGCTAAACGTTTTTCTATTTTGAATGCGGCTGCTAGTACGCGGTATGCAGAAATTAAGTTTTTCATAGATTAATAGATAGTTTAATAGATTCTCCAAACATCCTTCGTTTGGAGAATCTATTAAACTATTTAACAGCTTGAACGTGAAAACAATGTCGAACATTTTTCTTCGGGCTTGCAGTGGCTCTAATTTTTAGTGAGACAGACGGGTGTCAGAGGGTTAAGGATTCGGCATTTTGTTATCAGAGAACACAAGATGGTATAGGAAACGTCTCTGGACCCGTTCAATTCGATCAGAGTGTACTTTATAAGAGGGATTCCATACATTGCTATAATACTCTAATATTCCACGAGTTATGCTGTTGTATATTGTAACGGTTAGGTGAAGCTGTTTAAAAAGTTTCATTTGGCGGTTGATGAAACCGGACAGCCTTGATGACTGAGCTATGATATGGTCTTTAAGGTTACGAAAAGTAATCGAGCTATCAATCAAGACCCCTAAATCACGAATCACCTGCAATAAACTTTCTGCGGGCGGGAGGGCGGGCGGTGCGTGCGTACTGCATCCAAGCTGTATAAACGAGTGAGTTAGCGAAATTAACCCTACATATTATTTATGTTGCAAATAAACAGGCATTTATTTTTGTTAGAAATAAAACTTTGATTTGTATTATGGACGAATCGATTATCGAGATTCAATTTTGTTTGGTGGCATAATGGCCCCATCACTAGTTGTTCTTATTTTATACACTTGTCTCTGGAAAGCAAATATGGCTGGTTGATAGTTATCGTGTGTTGATAATTAAATAGATTTTATGTAGTAATAAGGGCATTTGGAGCCGTATTATTCTACTTAAGTGGATTGTGCAAACTGTGTTTGTGAGTGTGCGTCGTAAACGAATTGTTTCGGGAAAACAATTAGCCGGGATGTCGGCCACACCGCTGCGGAAGTAACAGGTATTTTCAGTGTGAAAGTGCACTTTGGGGTAGTTTGGGTGTGTTTAGGGAACCCTAGAAGACCCGGAGCCGGATTCGGGCCCCATCGGATCATATGGATCCCGTTCAGGACGGCGGGAGCGGCATGAAACTGTAAGTGGAAATTTTTCTATTTTTAAGGTGTATTTTTAAGCAATAGCATAGTGTGTGTTGTGGGTTTCCGCAACATTTTGGTAGCAGAGCGTGGTTAATACCGGACCTCTAGGTTAATCGGTGTAATTTTGTGTATTTTTTTTTAGTTTGTAATAGGTTAAGCTCATTTCGTGTAAAATCGCACTTCCGGGACAGGTGCGGTTTAATTGTAAGGTTGGTAGTACCGTTGTTTTCGTTCGTTCATTCATTTGGGCTGGGACATTTCTCGGAACGTTAATTGTTATTTAATTTCGTTCAATTGAAAGCATCGAGTCGATTCGGGATAATCGATTCCGTGTTTTCGTTGACTCGTTTTAATTTTGTGTTTAGGTTTATTTAGTTTAAATTATTTATAATGACAGCGTCACGGCAGGAGTTGGCTCAGCAGCTCCGGTGGTTCACCGGGCTGCTTGCGTTAGTAGATCGGCCTAACCGGGAGGACGCCTTGGAGACGCGTTCGAAAGAAATGCAGGCTCGTTTCTTGTTGGCCGAGCGGTCGGTAACCGCTCTATTGTCAACCGACCCGGTCGGGGAGAAGGAGCTGGCCCTCCACGCCCAATATGTCAAGGATCTGGAGCACATCCAAGACATTTACGACGAGGTCCTTCAGCGGGTGAAGGACATCGAGCGACTGCGGGAGGGGAAGCCTGTTGCGCGCCCCGCTTCGCTCCACACCTCTGGACCCAGCGCCATGGGAAGATTGGGTGCCCTGGAGGTCCCGCATTTCACCGGATGTATGCGGGACTGGGCTGGATTCCGGAACATGTTTTTGGCCTTGGTGGATACTCGGAAGGATTTCACCAAGGCCGAAAAGCTGGCATATCTCCGTTCCTTCCTAGACGGAGAACCCAGACAGCTCGTACAGCATCTGGAGCTGCAGGATGCGAGCTACGACACCGCCATGCAGCTGCTGGAGAAGCGGTACGAGAAGCCGCGTCTTCAGGCGGACGCGCACGTGACCCATCTGCTGGGATTGCCGAGGGTCAACCATAGGGCTCAGCTGAGGGCGCAGCTGATCACCCCGCTCACCGTGTCCTTAAACGGGTTAAGGACGCTCGGACTGCCCGTCGACCAGTGGTCCTTCCTTCTTCTGCACATCGTTCTGGCCAAGTTGTCGCAGGAGATGAGGGACAAGTTCGAGCGGAATCGACTGGTCCACAAGGATCTCGGCAGCGTTCTGCCCACGATAGGGGAACTTCTGGAGTTCCTGGAAGAGGAGGCTGGCCTGCTGGAAAACCAGCTAGCCTCCCAGGAGGCTCCGACAAGTGCGCCGGCCCGCACTTCCGGAGTCTACGGCGCCCAGCCGCCACGCAACCCAGGGAAGGGTCGCGGCAGGCTGGTGGCTGCGGCCGCCATCAACCCCGGCTCTGGATGCCGGATTTGCGGACAGCAGCACTTGGAGCAGCTATGTCCAGCAATTCTCGGGCTGCCCACAAAAGAGCGCCGAAACCTCGTTCGGACACGAGGATTGTGTTATGCCTGCCTGGGAGGACATAGGTACAATGAGTGTCCCCAGGCGAGGCCTTGCGATGTGTGCGGCGGACCGCACCATCGCTTACTGTGCACCCGTAGTGCTGAGGGCTCAGCACCGGTTCGGGAGAGGGGATCTCCCACGGGTGGCGGTTTGGGGCCGGGGTCAACTCCGCCTCCGGAAAGACGGAGTCCGCCACGGCCGCCACACTACAACCCCTCGTACACCCCGGCTCAGGTGAGTTGGGGACCGCCGGAACGGAGCCAGGTTCTGGCTACAACCCGGCACCCGGCGCGACCAACACCAGGAGTTGGTGCCTCTAAGGGCCACTGGGTACAGGGAGCCCCACCTCCGGACCCAACACCCGGATACTCGTACGCGTATCCTCCGCCGCCGTTGCCGGAACAACAACGACATGAGAACCGTCAACAGTTCTCACCGGTACTGCACGAGTACCCGAGGTTGGAATACCACCCACCCTATCACCGGTATGGTAGGGCAGCTGGATACGCACCACCCCGGATGGTGGCCTGCACGCGTCCGACTTACTGGCCGAGTCATCACGGTTCGACAGGGTCGGCTGCTGGCTCTGACGCGTGACTAGCCTGTGGTCGGGCTACGTCGGAACCGAGGACGGTTCTTTTGCCCATCGCGCAGGTACGCGTTTGGGGACCTAGGGGGGACTTCGTCCGGATACGAGCCCTCCTAGACACTGGGGCAAATACAGGGCAAGCCTACATGGCTTCTGCGATGCGTCAGAACGAGGGTATGCCGCAGTGGTGTATCTGCGAACGGTGGACTCGAAGGGTCGAGTCGCCGTCTCCTTGCTTCTGGCTAAAAGCAAGGTGGCTCCCCTCAAAACTAGGCTGACAATCCCGAAGCTGGAGCTTTGCGGGGCGCATCTATTGGCCAAACTGTTGTGCCACGTGCACAAGGAACTGACGTCTACGGTGGACATCCGGAATGTCTACGCCTGGTCTGACAGTCAGGTAGCTCTGGCATGGCTACGCGGGGCACCCCACGTATTGGAAACGTTTGTGGCCAATCGGGTATCTCAGGTACAGAACTCGGGCATCGAAATTTGTTGGAGGCACGTTCCCGGCCCGTGGAATCCTGCCGATTGTGCCTCTCGGGGCTGCACCGCGCCGGAATTGGTGCAGCATGCCCTCTGGTGGGGTCCAGAGTGGTTAAAGGAGGGTGAGTCATCATGGCCGGTCACCATGATCGATGGCTCTCTAGGGATGCTCCCTGGAGTAAAAGTTTTGGTGACAACAAACGAGTCAAGGCCGGATCTGAATTGGTTGACGGCTCGATACAGCAAACTGGACAAATTGCTAGGTGTAACTTGCTGGATCCGGAGATTTCTACATAACTGCCGCCATCCAGACAAGAGGCAGTTATCACACGTGGCGGGTGCTGAGGAACGCAGGAGTTCACTGTTGGCCCTGATACGGCTGGTTCAAGCTGACCGGTTCGAGGACGAACTGAAGATTTTGCGCGTCGGTCGCGCAAAGCTCAAGGGAGCGATCTCTCGGCTCAACCCATTTCTGGATGCGGATGGACTGTTACGCGTTGGAGGTCGCCTCAAAAATGCCGACCTGCCCTTCGGTAGCCGTCATCCTCTGCTACTCCCCAAAGGAGGACCTTTGGTAGAACTGGTGGTCTCGGATAGACACCTGAAAAACGCTCACGCGGGCTGTAATGCGTTACTGGCGATATTACAGAGGGAGTTCTGGATTTTGTCCTCTCGGAGAGTGGTTCGCAGCGTGTTATTTAAGTGCGTGGCTTGTTATCGGGTGAAGGCCTCTACTATGCAGCCACAGATGGGGGATCTCCCTTCTGACCGGGTTTGTCAGACTACTAGGCCGTTCGACGGGGTCGGTACGGATTTTGCTGGACCGTTTCTGGTGAAAACCACAGCCTATCGTAACACTAGGGTCACGAAAGCATACCTGTGCGTTTTTGTCTGCCTGGCCACTAAGGCCGTCCACCTGGAAGTGGTTTCGGCTCTGTCTACGGAAGCCTTTGTCGCCACGCTGGATCGTTTTGTTTCGCGACGGGGTTTACCTTCTCTCATTCGGTCCGACAACGGTACCAACTACAGAGGCACTGCCAACTACTTAAAAGATGTGAACGATTTTCTGGATAAAAATTGTAATAGCATAAGTCAAGCTCTCGCACAGCGGGGAATCACATGGCGATTTAGTGTGCCAGCCTGTCCCCACTGGGGCGGGATATTTGAAGCCGCGGTAAAATCGGCAAAAACCCACTTGCGCCGGGTAGTCGGGGAAACTACCCTCACGTATGAGGAACTTACAACTGTGTTTTGTAAGGTTGAGGCGGTTCTCAACTCGCGTCCGCTTTGTCCACTCTCCTCTGACGCAAATGACATGGAAGTCCTGACCCCTGGTCATTTTTTGGTCGGTCAGCCACTCACTGCCCTGCCTGAGTATCCCTGGAAGGATGAACGCAGACACCGGATGTCTCGTTTTCAAATGATACAACAAATGAGTCAGGACTTGTGGCGTCGTTGGTCACTGGAGTATCTGCATTTATTGCAGCAGCGTGTAAAGTGGACAGACCGGACGTCGCCCCCTTCGGAGGGGGATCTGGTTTTATTAAAAGAGGCTAATCTGCCATCGTTATTTTGGAGACGAGGTCGCATTTTAAAGTTAATCTGGGGCGCGGACGGGACTCCGCGTGTGGCGCAAGTGTTGGTTGATGGATCGGTGCTAAATCGCGCAGTCGCGACCTTAGCTCAATTACCGGTTGACTAGTTTAAGATTTCAGGCTAGAAAGCGGTACGTCCGCTTTGGGTGGCGGGATGTTGCAAATAAACAGGCATTTATTTTTGTTAGAAATAAAACTTTGATTTGTATTATGGACGAATCGATTATCGAGATTCAATTTTGTTTGGTGGCATAATGGCCCCATCACTAGTTGTTCTTTTTTTATACACTTGTCTCTGGAAAGCAAATATGGCTGGTTGATAGTTATCGTGTGTTGATAATTAAATAGATTTTATGTAGTAATAAGGGCATTTGGAGCCGTATTATTCTACTTAAGTGGATTGTGCAAACTGTGTTTGTGAGTGTGCGTCGTAAACGAATTGTTTCGGGAAAACAATTAGCCGGGATGTCGGCCACACCGCTGCGGAAGTAACAGGTATTTTCAGTGTGAAAGTGCACTTTGGGGTAGTTTGGGTGTGTTTAGGGAACCCTAGAAGACCCGGAGCCGGATTCGGGCCCCATCGGATCATATGGATCCCGTTCAGGACGGCGGGAGCGGCATGAAACTGTAAGTGGAAATTTTTCTATTTTTAAGGTGTATTTTTAAGCAATAGCATAGTGTGTGTTGTGGGTTTCCGCAACAATTTATATTTCATTTTTTTGTACCATGGATTTCCGCAAGGTAACGCCTCATTCCACTAACTATCTCCGGACTTGTGTATAGGAGTAAGATGGGCCAATTTCCACTTGTGGGGAAAGTTCATTTTTGTAGCGATTGTGTGTAAATTTTGGTCATAGGTTTGTATAACGATTCAGCGCATTTTTTAAAGAGAATAGGTGGTCCAGGCCTCTTATCACCGTCGAGCCCTTGAAGAGCTTTAAGAACTTCGGATTCGGTGACTATACACTTGCTAGTTGCTGTGTCGGCTTCGTTATACAGTGCTGTATTACAGGAAGTGGTTGGGATTTGCGATTTAGACGGGAGATTATAAACAGTCTGGAAGTATTCCGAAAAGAGATCCACTATCTGTTGACCGCCTTTAGCTATTTTAACACCACAATATATCTCGTTTGGTGTTGATGTACAATTATTTTTGACGTGACAACGTCTTTTAATTCGATGGAGCCGGCTGCACGCACGAAAAAACATGACTCATGCGGCGTTACCTCGCTCTGAGGCGTTCCATTTAAGGCTTGAAGTGCAAGCCAGAGCGCGGAACGAGCGACAAAGAGGCACAATCGGCCTCCGCGTTCGGTAGCGTTCGACATCTGTCTCTCTCCTACTTGAGTGAGCGATGCGTCCGCGTGGACATTAAAATGTAAATGTTAAATCTTCCACATATCTTATGAACATGTCTGAAATGACAGGTTGGACCAGCCAGCCGTCAAAGGGAACAATTTTCTCCTATATTAAACACATTGAGGCGGGCTTTTTAAAAGCTAGAGTTACAAAAATTTTAATGATGTTTCCAAATTTTAAATTTTAAATTTAAGATTTATGAACAACAATTTAATCACAGTTTATTAGCATCGGTCCGCTAGTGCAGCGATTGTAGGTTATGCTATAATTGACAAAACTATAACAATAAGTTAACAGAACTATTTCACGATGATTCATACTTGTAAAAACTATGTACATTGTAAAAAAATAAAAATAAAAATTGACATAATTGTATGCGTACAAATAAATGTAACTTGATCAATTCAATTGTGATTTCCATTTACCTCCTTCTCTATATCCATACAAAATATCTATCAAACAAATAAAATTAAAATTTTCTTTTGAAAAATGAAACCATTCCATCAGTATTTTCTTATGACGTTGTCACGTTCAACTATCGTCAGTAAACCGACTTTACAGACAACCGATTTTTTTTTGCATGTTAACAAACCTCCAAAAGTATTTTGGAATTTTTGGTAAAATTTGTATGGCCTGATTTTTAAAAGTATTATAGCAATGTTTGATCATAGCATCGCAGCACTTACGTAAGAGCTCTAATGTGATTCTATCCATTTGATTTCCATATTATTTAAACTTTCGATGATATTTGTTCTTTTCTTTAAGACTTTTATTAACGGTGCACTAAACCAAACAGGATACTTTACATCTTTTTTAATACGCATAGATGTGTGTTTTTTAGTAATTGGCATAGTGGTGCTGTAGAATAAATCTAACATTTCATCAATGTCGTGTACACAGCTCCATCAGACGACCAGTCTATTTTAGCGAACTCGTCGTTCATAGCTTCGTAGTCACTTAAGAAGAAATTATAAAACCCAGTTTTTTATGTTTAATTGACATCCAAATTGATTTTTGAAATTGGGGTTTGAACTCGGATCTCTAGGATCTCGCTAATTTGAACGCGGTCTTGTATCCACTCGGCCACCGCTATTTGTACGAAATTAGTAGTACGCTTGATAGTACTGCTTATTTAGGGTTGGGTCAGGTAGCGAGCGATACCGACGACGTCAAAAACCGGAAGCTAATTTACAATGACATTGACATTTTCTTATATCACCGTTTTCATCGATGGGTAAGAAGTTAAGCTCTTGCAGCCTAAAGATTAAATCTTACTGATCGATCTCGAACACCGTCACTTTAAAATGTTTCTAATGCACTTCTTTGTCTTCGTACTAACACAGTGATTTCCAATAGAAAATGTTTAATAATATGCGCAAGTTTTTACACACACTCTTCAGAAAAAGTCACATTTATATTATTAACACATTTTTTTCGGTGGATTCGACGAAAAAACCTATTTTTAGATTTTTTAAGACGGAGCGTTGTAAAATACAATACAATACAATGTTATTTTGGGCCGGCTCGCCCGGCGTAATACCACAGAATATCGGCGTGAAACAATGGCACTCGTTGCTATTGTGTTTCGTCCGGTGAGTGAAAGTACCGGAGGCCCAACTCTCACCCCTCCCCTTCCCAATTCCTACTCCCTCCTCAAGATCCAAAACTCCTTACTCGAGGCCGGCAACGCATCTGCGATTACTTTGGTTTTGCGGGTGTCCATGGGCGGCGGTGATTACTTTCCATCAGGTGACCCGCCTGCTCGCTTGCCTCCTTTAACATTAAAAAAATACGTGTTTGCGGTAAGACTACCTCCAGACGAAAAATAATTAATGGAATTAATTAAATGGAGAAAAAACAACGTGTTATTCTGTCAGCGTATGAGACACACCTACGTGTATCAGATTTACGTTATTTTTTTTATTTTTTTATTAATTTATTTATTAAAGTGCTGAGTAGTGAGTTTTGTCTGAAATGAGCTAGCTTGAACACCTCGATTCAAACACGTGAAACCCACCTGCCGAGTGTATGAATTGACCGTTACTTAAAACAATTAAAGCTCAACAATAACATTATCAAAGTTGTTGTTGATGCTGTTAAGGTTGTTAAGGTATGGCTCAATAGGCCTACTAGTGTTGGCGTGGATACTTAAATCTTTTTCGGCAGGCAAGGTGTTAGTTCCAAGTACACCGAGCAAATTTGAACAGCAAACCTTGATAGTAACCCAACTTTACAGACGATAAATAGCTGTAGGAAACGAATAACATTATTCTAAAAGTGAACAATATCGTGCGATACATAAGTCACGTTAAAAGGCAGCTAAATCTGAAACAGGTTGTGCTACGTCCCGCTCTGGCAGGCTTATTGCTGCTCAATAAATGTTTTAGCCGACATTGCTCTATCGGTGTGTCAGTTTTATAAGATATTTTTGGTTTGGGTTAAACCTTTAAAGGGTTGAGTAGTCAGTTTTGTCAGCTAGCTTGAACGATTTAATGATACGTAGGAAACTACCCACTGCCCCGCGATTCGTAAAGTTTATTGACCAGTTTATATGAAAAACACAACTGTCAAAAAATATTAAATACTTGAAAGCCATGAAATAAGTTGGACATGAAATATTTTATAGACAAAAAATTGTTGTTTCTATTTTAAATTCTGTTTGGAGACATGTCTTGCCCTTTCAGTTATACTATGTTACGCGGGATGATCTAAGGATTCTTGTAGGTGTTTAGAAGTTGGTGAAATGAAGAAATTCACACTCGTACATGCCTACATGGGCCCTGAAAAACACGTTTTTAGCAGTCCTGTAAAAAATAACCTTTACTCGGGTACGAATGTACATAATATTTCATCTTACCAAAACAATTTACCTAAGAGCGATAACAACCCGCGACACACGTTTCTGGTCACTACACCAAACATACGTTATATGCGTGCCCGGGCATGAACTAGAGATATTAGGAACCTCTTGTGCGCCTAATTTTATTAACGTATTCTGTCCCCGTAAAGGTTGCGGCGGTAAGGCAGGCGGCGCGGCTATTTAAATTATTTGTAATACCGGTTTACGCGTAACACCCATAACATTCGTCTTTGGTACCTTTCCTTAAAACTTGCCTTTAACTTATGATATTAAAATGGCGGTGGACTTATTTCATAGCAATAATAAATCAATCGGTAAATCTTACTATGGTTGGTTTGCTTTGACTAAATACTCAAGTGTACTAAAGCACTCCAAATGTAACGTTGAACGAGTCCATAACATATTTCTTTACAAAAACCTGATCATAAAGTACATCTTAAAGTAGCGTGGCGCCGCCCGCCGCCGGCCGCAGTGCCTAACAACGCAATAAATGTACAGTCGGAGCCCGCAGTCGCCCGCCTCACTGCAGGAACACTGCATTTGTCTCAGATATTGCAATAGTATTCGGAGCTTTGAATCTCAATTCAAGACGACTCACAATGGATTTAGGTATTTCATTATGTGACACTAGATTTCTAGATCTTTACCACACACAGGCCAAACAATGTTTTGTCATTATTTATTTATTGTTGTAGTAAGAAACAGTCGTTCGCAAACCATTTTACTTGAAAGAAAGACTTAATAGCACCATATCAGAACACTTTTAATTTATTTATTGAAGTTAAGAATAAGTATCAAAGCTCATAACAGATATAACGGAAACTGAAGTAAAAGAGCTTTTATATTATTTGTTAAGTAAAATCTACCTAGGAACCAAATATGGTTTTGTTTGTTTAGTAAATGTCTTCTGTAACTGACTTTGTCTACATCCGAAGCCGTACATATACAATACAACAAGCTATATATATACATGGCAACAGGTATGCTCTCAGCATGTGCTGTGAGACTGCAGTACCTGTCCGCACAGAACTGGTTTTCAGAACACTTTTCAGTAATGGGTGCAACAGAGATGGGTAGTCTGCTAACCATGACATTTAATTGATTAATGTTACACAAATCTTTTAAATTTATATAAATAAGGTAGGACATTAAATACTCATTACGTAATAACTGCATACGGTTTTTCAAGATATGATGAAACTTTATTATGTCCGAGTAGAATATCCAATAAACCGCAGCAATGATTTGAATGTGCTTTTTTCCACGAGATAAAGCAAGATGCTTGCCTAAAATGTTAAAAGTAAAGCAACGTCGAGAATAGCGAAACAACAACAAGAAAGAAAATTATTAAGTTAGGCTTTAATTACTTATTTGGAATAGGTGAATCCATCAGACAATTGAAAAAAGCTTTTACTCCAGACGTAATATGGTATTATTAATAATATTGTTTTCTAAAGTTTACGCGAACACTACACATTAAAATGAAACAACTTTTACGGATCTACTCGCGTTTATTTTACACATTACTTATTGTTGTTTATCCTGATATTTCGAACCCTTTGCAGGGTCCGTGGTCACAGGGAGACGTCAGGATAAACATTAAATAAGTAATGTGTAAAATAAACGCGAGTGGATCCGTAAAAGTTGTTTTATTAATAATAGTTCATTAAAAAGAAAAAGATTTAACCACTGTCGAAAAATTACTTAAGACTTTTCACCTATTCTTTAAAATATCTTTTTTCTATCTTTGTTACAACAGAAGTTTTATTAAAGATATAAAATGACTATCAAAGTTTCACTTGAATGCTTCAACACGCTATCTGCCGTGCAAGACAACGAGTTTTGACAATTCGCGATTTCCCTAACGTGGGGAAAAATGTTCCCGACTTGTGGAAATATTCTAAAATCCGATACAGCTCATTGCCGGCGCCTTGAGACGTAAAACTTCGGGCGACGGCAACGTTCTCGGAACTATTATACCTTTTAGCCAGAAACTTTGTTGGAAAGAGTCAACCTAGTCTCCTATTAAATACCTACTGCTTAAAATACTGATTAATGTACGGCAAAGCTGCAATGCATTATGTAAAATTACTGTCAGCTGAATCTTTTATGAAAAGTATGAATGTTTTGTTGGATGTAAAGATAATGTAATGCTTCCTGCGAAATTACCATTTAACTTTGATGTAACAAAGTCACGAATTACAACCAGCATAAAGATATCTTTAGTGGCTCCACGAAAGGGAAGGTGGCTTCAACAAATTGGACGTAAAATAAAATACTTTTCAAATAAAGTGTCCCCATGTTCCGTAATAAAAAGAAACGTTCCGTTTGAAATCGCAAAGATTAGGGACTATAACCGTGACGCCGCGCCGCCCGCGCCGCCCGCGCCGCCCGCGCCGTTCGCGCCGCTCGCAGCCTAAACTATATGTTTTACGAGCACCGACTCCCTTATTTACAGAACGCAATAACCTTTGCTGGTGGAGGTAACTACACTCTGAGGTCCTATAAAACACTTAAGATGCAATATTCTACCAAAGGATCTCAGAAATATAAATGCACCGTTAAATATGCCACTTTTAACAGCCAGTGGCAGTTCCTGCATAGAGCTCGTCTGGCTGGCTACTTCCCCGAACTCATTTCCGCCACCTGCACCTGTGGGCTGAACGTTATGCTGCCGGTACAAATGGTATGTGATACATTAAATTTACTCGCCATAAAAGCAATTATAATCTACGTATAAATGACAGAAATTAATAACATTATCTGATCTCTAAATTATTATTAGAATAAGAATAAGAAGTCATTTATTTCTCTTTCACATAAAGCTGATACAATAGATAAGAACAAAACAAATGTAACATATAGCAACCGTTATGTAAGAGACTGGAGCCTGAGCTAGGTTTCGTATAAAACCCGTTTTACAGGTCACCA
Source organism: Eudonia lacustrata (assembly GCA_947562085.1). Taxonomy (NCBI): domain Eukaryota; kingdom Metazoa; phylum Arthropoda; class Insecta; order Lepidoptera; family Crambidae; genus Eudonia; species Eudonia lacustrata. Next base: position 25,643,370 of record OX387314.1, read on the forward strand.
GTGCCGCCGCTGCTCCGGTTTTAATTGATTACACGTATTTTGGTTATATGTATTAAAACATCATTTTATAATTTACTAAAACAATTCGATATTTTTTATTTTTATTAAAAAGATAATAGTAATTAGGAAATGGTGTAAACAGGCTCATTAAACAGGTCGCTAACGGGATGTAGTCCAATGAAGTTGTCTGCCCAGACCCTATTATTGGCTTGGAGGCTATCGCTGGAGTTTCCGGCGCCCTTCAGCCTCGCTTAATTTTAACAGGACCATTAACGGTTCTCGAGACGAACAAACATATAACTCTATAGACACTACAGTGACGGCGAGGAACGCTTATATCCTGCTTATATCTTTTTCTGGATGTTAGATTTTTTAAAGATGAGAGACGGGCCGCTTTTTTTTTTTTTGAGAGAGACTGCTGGTTGCCGAGGTGCATTTTCAGCTTCACCGGGCTTGTTTTAGGGGCGGCGAAGTACGTAAAGGGTACCTCAAGCCGTGTTGAAACGAATCACCTTGGAGGATTTTTAGAGGGGTACGGCATCGCACACTTAAAAGTGCGCGTCCCCGTGCCCTTCCAGAGTCTCCGAAGGGTTCGGATCGGATCGGGGAGCGGAACCACCCGAGGGCGCCTCTAAAGGCACGGACCTCGGCTCGGGTAAACCAGGCCGTGGAGGAGGAGAGGAGCTCCCAGGCGCAAGACTGTGCCTGGCATAGAGCGCGTGTGAACCGGTTCTTCGTACCCTTGTTCTACGAGTACGGTGTCTTGGGGCTAAAACAGTGTGCATGTTTAGTGTATTCTGTAAATGTGTGCTGTCATTTGGAGGATCGGGCGGGGGGGCGTTCGCAACTGTAATTGGGTCGTCGGGCTCGGTTAGGACGTGCTTAGGACGCCTAGACGTGTACCGTCTTGATGGTGGGAGGCCTTCAACATTATAGTTGGTGGCCGCCACAACCAGCGGGTTGGGGTGGTGGGGGGCGTTATCGAAGTAACGTCGGGAGACGTCCTTCATAAAATCTTTGATTGTGGGGAGATCGAGGTCGCGATGGAGGTCAACATTACGAACGTAATGCGGACAACCCGTCGCGCCTCGCATGAATCGGTTTTGGAGGGTCTGTAGGGGGTACAAATAAGAGGGCGCGGAGTGCGCGAAAACTACGCTAGCGTAGGTCATGACTGGGCGGATCCAGGCTTTGTAAATTGTCGTCTTACTTCTAAGAGACATTTTACTCTTCCTGCCTATAAGGTGGTATAACCGACCTAATATGAACGCGGCCCTGTTACGGACGATCTTGAGATGCGGTGCAAACGACAATCTCCTATCGAGGGTGACACCGAGATATTTCACCTGCCTAGCCCATGGGATAGAGCGGTCAAATAGACGAATCGGACGGCGACGGGCCGCTGTCTACGCCTTACGTTGGTAGAGTTGCAGCTATCCCAATAAGTGGACTGTGCACACTGAGCAGACTCTACCATTTGACCCGCCACAGTGATAGTTATAAAATAGCAAATGCGAGGTGCTACTTGCAAGATGCAAAATGCGCCGTACTCTGCTCTCACGAGATTTATTTAACCCTAGAAAGATAACGTTATTTTTTGCTACTGAAAAGATAAAGATGCGCCTTAGAGGCGCTCAAATTTTCAATATCAATTTTTTATACAAATTAAAGTAATTATTTTACTTTTTTATAATTTTGTGAAATGCTACATTATTAATAAGTAAATAAAACACAAACTTAAGTTATTATTTTTTAATTATAATAAAAAATTTGGCATTTTAAAGATCCCTTACGAAAATCAACAAAAACAAAATGTCTTCTGTAGAGGTACATTTTTTTACAATTATGTATAACATTTATAGTTTTTTCTCTTGCTAACTAGTGAGTTATGAAATATTCAGTCTCAAAAACAAAAAACTACTTTCAAAAAAACAAATTTATGTACAGTGGTTGCGACAAAGTGGCGCCTTTCGAGCACAATGTGTTGCCATAATATTGAAACTATGGTGCTTACCGAACAGGAGCGGTCGCCTCTCGGGAGTGTTGACCGACGACTGAGTTGGCGCCGAAACACAAACTTGTACGCGCGTAAAAAAAAAAAAGACAGCAATTTATTTGTTTTGCGGGCGCCTCTGAAGCGCACATTATCTTTCTAGGGTTAAGTTCGAGATAGTTTTAGGGTTGGCAGTGTTAGGTTTCGGCACTAATATTTAACTTATTTGGGAGGAATTTAGTAAAAAAAAGGAAAGGTTAAGTCGGTTTTTATAAAAAAGTCTTGACCAAACAATTAGTAGAAGCTCACGGAATTGTGCTCACATCTGAAAATTCTTGTTTCATCTAGTAGTTTAAGTATTCAGCAGTCTCTTGTTTCTGTAGACATATTTATTTCATATTTATCGACATCAATTGATAATTATGAAATCCTTTGGGATTGTTTGCACAGAATATATATTTTTTATAACATTTTGAAACGACACGGACTATAGGTAATTTACAGACTTAGTGCCCAAGGCAGCTGTCCCACCGCCGCGCCGCCCGGCCGGCGAGTAAGCGACGAACTATCGACTATTTTCTAGCTCAAGAAACGTACAATAGATTTAGATCCTGTGTCAATAAAAGAGATGCATATTAATAGTTGATCGCTGACTGTTCACACTGCCGGCAAGTACTCGCTTTGCTAGTTTGCCGCTGAGCGATACGGTCAGCTCACTCGCCGAACGATCAACCTAATAGCTAGCTAACATAATGAATTCAGAACAATTATTTGAACTATCATTGTTGTCTATTTCAGACGACAACGATAATGTATGTTTTA